>LR999965.1:45205100-46405100 GCA_905220375.1 Tachina fera | reverse complement strand
ATGTTAAGAAAAAATAAATAATGTCAATAGTTTGACTAAAGTTATCGATAACAAATGAAGATTTGTCAAAAAGAATTTAAGATTTTTCGACTTAAAATTGACATTTAAAGCTTGAAACATAATAATGTTCGTTATTAGCGGTTTACGGTCAAA
Organism: Tachina fera; assembly: GCA_905220375.1. Taxonomy (NCBI): domain Eukaryota; kingdom Metazoa; phylum Arthropoda; class Insecta; order Diptera; family Tachinidae; genus Tachina; species Tachina fera. The sequence goes on along the minus strand of LR999965.1, from coordinate 46,404,947 downwards.
CATAGTGATTTTAATTTTAAACTTAAATAGCGATTTTTAGTTTGTTTTGTCTTAATACTAGCGGTTACTAATTACGAAAATTAGACAACATTTAAAAACTTTGTTTCCGTTTTATATAGTTTGTTCTTTCTAACATTTATTCGTTCTTTCTATCAATTGAAAATCAAATGAATGAAGAAAAAATTAAGAACAGTGTTATCAATCAAAGAGTGAATTTTGATTTTTTTTTCAGTTACGGCCACTTAGATTTTAGGTTACGATATACTTACATAATCATTGCCTTGCGCCCATGTTTCAAAATCAAAAATTTGTTGTAAAAATTTTCTATCGTTGTATGGGGTCCAGTTTTCAATTAATTTTTCGATATTTAAAAACACATTTAGATTAAATATTTTTTATTAAAAAATCGATTTTTTTTTTGTTTAAACTTAAATGGAAAATATTCATGTGTTGCAAAACTGATAAAAATAGACTTAAATAAATGGTTATGCAATTGTGTAATACCATAAAATAATTAAATTATTGTATTTTATAAAATATATATTTTTCCTTATAAAATCAAACCGTTGATAAATGCATTTTCTTAAAATACGTGTCAATGACTTAAAGTGTATGCTTAAGAATCAGAATAAAAATGCGTTTTAAATTTAATAATATATGAAACCAATTTATATTTTTTATGTTACATGAAATAATTTTTTTTTTTTTTGATTATTTAAACGAATTAATTTTCTTGTGTAACTATAAATTCTTGGTGTTAGTTATAAAAATGAAAATATATATAAAGATGAAAATATAGATTTTAATGCAGACATGAAATGAATGAAATCTGTTATATATTGACTCTAAATTCAACTCTTAAATTTACTTTATTTTTCATTAAAATATGACAAACATTTTTCTTTTAGCTTAGAATTATTTAATTTTTTAACTTTATATACATACATAGATATAAACGCATGTACTTTCAATTAAACTGATGTTTAAACAAATTTGATTTGCATTATCACTTATTATGAGAATACAAAATTTCTTTTGAATTTATTTTAATTATTTTATTCCTTTTTTTAATTTTCCTTGTTTGAGATCTCTTTATTCTCTTTGTGAATGACAATTTTAATTTAAATTTTATTAGTTTTAATTATTTATTAGAAAAATATCACATTATGAATGTGTTCTTTTATACATTTTTATACTCATATCAAAAACAAAAGTTTTATATATTGAAATAAAATTATTTATATGCTTACAAATTAATACGAGTCGATGAAAGCATACTGTATTAAAAACAAAATTTTATTCAAATTATATACTTTACTTGAGTAATTTGCAAAAACAAAAGGAGTGGACATTTTTTATTGCAGCAGTTAGTTTTTTTCACTTAATGAAATATTGCAGTTAAATTTGGAAAAAATGTATTAGTTGTCAGGACTCAACATTTTAAAAATTATGAAAATTCAAGAAAAAAAGTGAAAACTTCGGGGCTACAGTTTGCAAGAATAAAGAATTTTAGGGTCGTCGTGAATCCCATTTTTGGCCAGAAATAGTGAAGTTCATAAAAATATTTGAGATGTTTTTACAATTTGGTGATGTGAGAAATTAACCTACAAGTATTGAGCGACTAAGGTCAAGAACAATTGACAGTATTGAGAATTGCTGTTGTAGTCCATAGTGTTGATAAAAATCCTGGTTTGGCTTTTCTCGTCTATCTTTGGAATTTTGCATTTCCTAACGACATTAAATTGTGTTTTGCACAAACTTAGGTGTTAAAGTTTTAAAGTTTTAGTTTACACAAAAACTCAAACCTACTGATCATGAACAACATTGCGTTTTTGCTGAATGGGTCCATTTTTAACTCGGAGACTACGTTACCAAGCAGAACTATTGCATATTGGGAAATTGAAAATCCAAAAATTATTATTAAAAGGCCACTTCATAACCAACGAGTGTCTGTGTATATTCTAATAGTTAGTTTTTGACAATTGATCTAAATCCGCTTTTATTGTAAATTGTTTGGTTGATTTTGTATGGTCGGAATTGGAAGATATTAATGGGGAGAACATCTATTTTCAAAAGAAGCTCTATCCAGATGTGGATAAGCTACAAACACTAATATAGTGAAATTACAAATTATATTCGTTCAAAAGAATACTGAAGATTGTCCATAGCAGAAACCGGTGTGTTAATCTATCAAATTTGACGTGGCATGACAAAAAAATTGCTTGCACAATATTACAAAATAAACCTCAAATTTAAATAGCCGAATATTCAGTAACACCTGTTATTTCAGTGATTTTTATTGAATTTAAGACATAGCAGATCACATTTTCTACTTCTCCGAAAATATCCTTTCGATTTGGATGAAACCTAAAATATAGAGAAATATGCGTATAAAAGGACGCATAGCCTTTAAATATTATTGCCATACAGGATCAACGACGATATTCCCAATATTTTTTTTTTAAATATAAACAACTAAATTTAAATTATAAGAAGTAAGAGTGCTATATTCGGCCGTGCCGAATCTTATATACTTTTACCAAAGTGCGTTTATGTAGTATAGAGATACATACATAAACGCATACATACATACAGTGACATAAGTCAGTGAGTCATTATTGTTGTACAAACAGTGAGAGTCAGCACTAAAAACACCAAAGAATGAGTTTTGCTACAAGACTAGCCAGTTGTGTGAGAAGTGTGTATCAGCGATGCCAATTCTATCACTTTTGTGGTAGATGTACCTCTTTTGGGTATCTCACTCAAATCTACCACTTTCCCAGTAAAATCTACTACTTTTTTTAGTTGTTCAATAATAATGCCAAAGTACAGTTACACTAGTTTTTTTTATCTAATCCAAGTGCTCGTACATCCGTTGTCGAAAACAACTGACTAATGTTGGCAGGTTTGTGCTATTTTCTAGACCTTAGACAACGGAAATAGATTGTCAGTTGCGCAAAATTTTTCTCGAGAGCGAGTAAACAAGCCTCAATTTTTTTGTATTGTGATAAAGTGACTTCGATGAAGACAACTGGAATAAGGGTGATTATAAAATATTACTTATCGAAACGAAAGGTTAATTAACGTTAAAAAAAGTTTTCTAATGTGTTTAATAAAATACCCTAAAACATAAATGTTGTCGATCTACCTCTTTTTAAAGTAAGATTTGTTGGAAACTACCTCTCTTTCACATTGAATCTACCTCTTCAAAAAGATTTTGCGTTGGCATCACTGGTGTGTATACAACAGCGGGTTAGATGTAGTGGTAACCAGTTGTGAATAATTGAAGTAATATATGTGTATCTTTGAGCTGTTGGTTAGTGTAAGTGTATTTATGTAGTAACCCTGCAGAATATGCAAATAGTGAAATTGTAGTGATTTACTAGTAACATTGTCAGTAGTACTACTGACCAGGTGTACCCCAGCCAATGGAATAATCTATTGACATTTAACATTAGCTTGTCATTGAAAATCTACCACTAAACTGTATCAGTGCTGAGTAAGTAGTTCTTTTGGTACCGCATGGAGACATTGGCACCAAAGATTCATTAGTAAATTTTAGAGGCTTTAGTCTACAATATCGATATTTCCTCGTTCGATGTCAATAGTAAAATAGTAGTGACAGTGTCATTAGTACTTCTGACAATATAATCGCGTATTGACATATAACCTAGGGTTGTCATTCTACCAGTAGATTTTAGCACTTTTCTTTTAGGACCATATGGAGAAATTTTAACCCAATATTCACTAATACGTTTTAGTGACCATCGTCTAAAATTTTATAAGGGTTGGGGCAACAAACTTAAACATTTACATACATATGTAATTTTTTTAAATTATTGCACAACATAATGAGAAAGAAAAAAAATATTGACGCGTTCATTGACAATGTCACCAGAAATATACTAGAAGTGTTGTCTCTAAGGTATCTCAACTCGCGCATATTAGAAAACTTGTCGACATTTAAACTCGTGCTATTTTCGCTAGAAAAAGAGTGATGACATACAGACATATGGTTCTAGCTTAACTAGAGGGAAATAAAGAAACATTTTCAACCCCAATTAGTACAGTGGAGTATTTTATTCATTTGCAAATTTTCGAGTCGACAGAAAAGCGTTTTTACAGGGTAAAAACAATATCCTCTTGTACATCTTCATATATCCGAAAGATTTCCTTGGAAAACTTTCAACCCTTCAATGTGATGATGGCTGCTGTGTATATGTTTTGAATTTACATATATTGCGAGAAAGGTAAACAGAAAAAAGAAAACAGAAGAACAAAAGAACAGACCGTTTTTCGAAAATTTTTAAATAAAAAAATGAAAACCTCTAATTCGTGTTTAAAAAGATTTCATTCTCATTCATGGCAAAATGTTTAGTTGAGAAGAAAACGCTTTAAATATTTTACTTTCACTTGTGTTTCACTTCACTCAATTTGCGCTTTAGAGTTGTTGTTTTAAATGCATTCCTTTTCGCAGTCTAAAAGCATGTGAATATAATTTAAAGTTTGCTTAATGTTATAAAAAATATAAAATTAAATGCATACACTATTATATTCTTATTAATAATGATTTCAAACTAATTGTAAATATATTTCGAGCGCGCTTATCAAGGCTATTATTTACAATAAAATTGTTATAAATTAAGAAAAATTTCTATATTTATTTGAACGGGCTAAAAAGTTCGTATCGCTTTTTTAAGCCAAATTACAAGTGATAATTATTAATGAACAGGGAAACCGCAAATATGTAATTGCATGTTTTTTCTTGTCTGATATATCAATGCGGAATTAAGATATTTATCCGTTTCAGAACTTTTTATGAATTCTGGCAACGATTTGTTAGTGCATATTTTTGCATATTTTACCCTTTTAAGCATGTTTTTGCATACTTCAGTCTAACACGCATATTTTGAGCATTTTCGAATTTTTAGAGAATATTTGGGGTTTTTAGGGCATATTTTGGTACTTTTAAAAAAAATTTCATTTTAATATTTAAAAAAAATTTTTTTTGATAAAATTTTTTTACTTTTTTTCGTAAAAATTTCATTTTGTAGTGAAAAAAAAAAACAGTAACATGGGGAAGCAAATATTTTGCTACCATTATGAAGTTACACTTTAAAAAAGGCCATTGTGTATGTTCTGGCTTCCGAATCGATTTCACACGTTTTCTTGTGAGTTCTGATGTTAAAGCACATGCACAAAGTTAGAATATACTAATTATTAGTATTTAAACACATACTAATTTAGAACAAAAAATTTAAAACAAACGATTTAAACGATTTAAAATTTTGTGAAAGAAAAACGAAACAAGAAAACTAAAAAATTTTAAATCGTCCATATCCAATTTTTTTTCTGCTAAATTTTAAGGTTGGAACAAATACTATTGATTTGTATATTCCAAATTTCAACTTAAACAGGTGTAACATGTGTTTTAACATCATCACTGGACGCTAATTTCAATAAGAACTTGGTTTGGTAATTGTGACGAACGCTGCCCCGATTACATCAGTTGAGGTTGAAAAAGAAAATTTTCAATGTATAAAAGTTTAAGTGAATAGATTTTGTTTATTGCAATAACAATTATAAATAAAAAGCTTATCTTGTTCTTCAAAATACAGTTCCAAAGCTTTAAATACTGTATCGTGATCGCTTTTGAAGTAAAAGTTAAATTTTTGTTCTTAATTAATTTTTTTATTGTTTTCTTCTTCTGTTTATTTTATTTTTGTCTTGTTTTATATGTAAATTTTATTAAATTGCTGAATTAAAATTAGATTTTCATTTCCAAATAATCCAATTTATGTTATTTTTAAGAGCATATTTTTGGAGTTTTTAGTGCATATTTCGAAGTTTTGAGTGCATATTTAATGCGCATTAAACACTTTTTTTGAGCATATTTCTGGTTTCCCTGTCAATGAACAAATAACATAAAAGTTAGTTGTAAATATTCTGACAACACATAGTTGAACGGAACAGCCAGCCATTTTCGAAGGCCAATAAACCTTCATCATCATTATCATCATCATCTGTGTTGGTCCACTTTGTGTGGTGTCAGTTGATGTAGATTTCTGTCTTATATACGAAACTTTCTTGCAAATGGAATTCCTAAATTGTTTTGATTCATCGTATTTCAAATTTGCTGAAACATGTTTTGTAATGAAAGCCCAAATTTACCATCTCTAATTTACAACAGACTTACCACTGTCGTTTATTCTTTGCTAATTATGCACATGTTAGTTAATTTGCTTATTTTTTTTTTCTACTTAAGACAAACTTTTTTGTTTTGTTACTATTAAGTATATTTATGTAATTTTTGCCACAGGCCCCTGACTATTAATTCCGTTCAACTATGTGTTGTCAGAATATTTACAACTAACGTTGTTGATGTTATTTGTTCATTAATAATTATCACATGCAATTTGGCTTCAAAAAGCGATACGAACTTTAGCCCATTCAAATAAATATAGAATCAAATGAAGTTCGAAAAATTAAATTAAAATAATAAAATAATTGTGTAATATTTACTGAAATAACAAGTATTTTATCTTCCGTTGAGAGTTGCATTGCAATCAAGTTGTCGTATTATTCACGATTTTTTTGTTTTTTATAGAAAATCCTAAAATCACATCAACAAATACATATGAAGTGACATAAAGATTTTGATATTTTTTCCAAAAGTATACACAAAAATTTACAGAGATTTGAATAAAAGATATTCAGGATTTTATGTACAATTTTATCTCAATATTATTTGTCTTAACGTAAAAATTATATATATATTTACACATACATACATTCATACATACATACATACATATGTACATATGCTACAGTTGCTGTTTCTGTTTTAGTTTTGGTGTTGTTCATATTTACGTGTTTGTGGTGTCTTGTTGTAAATGTAATTGTTGCTGCTGTTGTTGTTGATATTCGCCCAAATGTGACATTCTTATCATCGTATGACTTAGAATGCCCTGAGGTCAGTTGACACTTACCAATGGTTCATGTGCGGTTAAGTGCAATAATTGTTGTTGCTGCTGATGATGGTGTGATGAATAGTGTTGCTCGTTTGTTGGCGGAGGGGGCAGCACTACTACTATAGCCTCTGGTGGCAGTGTCGTTTTCATATGCGATGGTGTCATTGGCGTTGTAATGATAGTGGATGCTCCTGCCGATGGCACTCCGGGTGGTATGACAGTAGCTGCTGCTGCTACCGCAGCTCTAGCCGTTGTGCTGCCGCAATTAAATGGCGATTGTGTATAGCGAAAATTGTCACTATTGACATCTTGATTACCACCGCCGGGTGCTTGTTTTGTGGGAGGTGTTGGTGCAGGCGGTACCGCCGCAAGTTCGTCAATGGTACACGCGCGATCGTCTTTGGGAAATTTGAAATTGATTTCACTTGTACTACGACCATTACTGGAATGCAAAGGTTCTGCTGCTAAAGCTTCCACTGTGGTGCCACTACCACTAATGTAGGCTGCTTTTGTCATTTTACTACTGCCATTTGTAGGAGATGCTAACTTAGCATTTGTTTTGCCACTTCCTTGGGCTATAATTGTGGTTGCTTCTAAGTTCTTTTCCAAACATTTTTCTTCACCTAAAACGATTATAAAGGGAAAATAATAATTTTTAGCAAACAGCTGGTTTATATACAAAACTAAGTTTAAAAAATGTGCTGAACTATCTTATTCTTTATTCCATTACAATTTATTGCTATGAGCAAAAACATTAACGTATTTATGTATATATTTAATATATTTGTTATTCATTGTTGCTGTAAGAAATCACACGTTTTGTGGTCACAAAATTTTTATCTTATTCACAGACTTTCAAAAACTATTTGGCGAATCACAAGTAATAATATTTTTGAAAATAACGAAAGAAAAGTAAGCGTAGTAGGCTTAAAACTTATACAAAACCAAGCAAATAATTTAAATTCGATATAAATCTATTATATTTTTCTACACCTTATAGTAATTTTTATTGCTAAACAATAGGATTTCTTATTGTATAAAGGTTTAGAAGAATGGTGTATACATTTTTTACACTGTTATTTCAGAGATTGGATAGTATGTATTGTACGTATGTACAAAAAAAAAGTACGCCAAGGAAAAAGTCAATTCATCCCGTGTAGGGTTCCTGTGATTGCAAAAATAAAACACAAACATTCTTGCTTAAAGTTTTTTCTTCATTAATTTCCTGAAAGACCTCTAGAGCAGAGAGTCCTTGAAAGCCCTGATGCTGGATTTTCTATACATCTCAGAGATAAAAATTCACACTTAAATGATTTGTAAAGTTAATATTGTTAAAGCCCTGTTCAGACTATTATACAAGTATTAATACTTTTGTGGAAAATGCAGCTCTGACTTGTTGAGTTGTTATTGTTTTTTTGAAATTTTTGAAACAAATATAAGACCAGGGATGCATTTTCGTCAAAAGTGTTAATACTTGTATTATAGTCTGAGTGGCCCTTAAGTAGTAAGGAAAATCTATCGAGCCAAGGCTGCATATACAGCAATACCGCAGAAGTTTCAAATGTTTGCCTCCATGAGAAGCCATTAGGTTAAAAGCTTTTATTTGCCTTTTATTATTTTATATTTTAAATTATTTCGAATTCCCTTTCAACCACGAATCAATATTATAGAAAAAAATAGATATTATTCAATGTTAAGAGGTTGCAAAAAACTATTACATCGCAATAGTGTGGCATTATTTATAATTTTCGATCATTGCTTTCCATATAAAAACATTAAGTAAACGGCGTTGCAATCATTATTAAAATGACAACAGAAAATGACAACACAAGATGTGTACCCATCATAATTCATTAATGTATTTTTTATAAATATTGATCTTGATTATCTTTAGATGAGTTTAGAAAATGAAATTAGTAAACACAAAAAATTTATTGACACTAAACACTGGAAAGCTTTCTATGTCAGTTTATACCATGATACAATAATATAAAGGTAAAGCCACATTTGACGTTTAAAATAAATTATGATTTTTACCCAAATTATTTGAATACTGTTTTTTTTTTTTGTAAACAGAGAGGAAAACGTTGCCACATACATATAATGGTAACTTTTATTTAGGAATGTTTTTTGAAATGTGTAATTTTAGCTTAGAAACTTTAGTTTAATAAATATTTTGTTAAACATTGTATCAATTGGACATCAGGATAACGAAATTTGCGTGTAATATGACCTACAAAAGTAAGTAAATGTTTGACTTTTATTTAATTCACCTGATATAATAAAAAAGGCTCACGGCTAGGGATGCAACATCATTCTTAAAAACATCGATGTTTGAAAACATGATTTATTATCATGTCTTTATATAAAAATAATGCAAAAAGAATAAATGCATACAAATTGTTCTTTGCATTACATGCACTTATACCGAATGTAAATACCAGGAGTTTTATTCTGTAATTCAAAGGGAACGAAAGTACTTTCGAGTTTGCATACTATTGGTTCAGAATGGAACCAACTTGGTATACGATTGGAGGTGTGTTATAGCACCACCCTTTCTAACCTTGCATAATATTAACATACATACACATTCCAAAGTAGTTGCATTTTCTTTTATTTTTAGTTACAGAGTAGGCCACGTGGAAAAGTACTTATTAAATGATAGCTAGTTTTGTAGAATAATGTTAACAACACTCAAATTCGAAAGCATTTTTTTTCGTTTCGAAATACGGAGTAGACTTCCAGAATGTGAAAGTGTACGTTTGTACAAGACTGCTTTAAAACAATAATGTAATGCATGTCTTTAATGTGGCAGTTACCTTTAAAGAGGAATTGCACTTGCAATTGTGGTATATGCAGCTCATTGCTCAACATTTATTTTTTTACTCAAATTACAACTATTTATTATATATTTATATTGATATCTATTTAACAATTTTTAATGCAAAGTGATGAATTTTTCAATATTTTTATTATAAAACATTTTTTTTTAATTAGAAAAGCGTAACAGTCAAAAAGTAATCGAAAAACTCGGATTTTACAAATGAATACGGTAGCATTATTTTTGAGAGTAAAAAATAATCAGGATAAACGTCAGAAGGTTAGTATGGTGACGAAAAGAGAGAATAGTTTTTTTTATATTATTGTATCATGGTTTATACTTTGATTTTTGGCATATATCGAAGATATATAACACGTTAAAGAAAACTGCGCAACAAAATCTATTTTTTTTTCTTCAAAATATCAAAGTCTTAAAACTTACGTATATTGGTATTGAAATGTTTTATTCTGAGATATGTGTAAATAGAATTCACGTTACCTGCACTACTGCAGAATTTTTCAATTAAAACAATATGACAAAGAAGATACACAAGGTCTCGAACCCGCGACCTCTGGACTGAGCGGTTAGCATCACTGCCACTAAGCCACAGGGGCGCCCTAAAGGCGGGATAAGAGCTTTAAAAAGGGTTTAGTACGTTAATTTTTTCTTTAAAATAATAATTTGTTAGAATCTTGTCATTTTTTTTCTAAGTCGAAGCTTGCACTAACTGCCAGTTTATAGAAGCCATGCAAAAATTCTCGTCTCTCTATTTATATGGAAAACAAAAACAAAGCACTAAAATTTGCTTATGTTTTGAATTTCAATAGACAGCCGAGAATTCTTACATGCCTTCATTAAACTGCCAGTAAATCTAATATATCGAGCATTGTTTTTGAAAATAAACTTTTTTATTGAATTTAAAATTTTATGGGCCTACCCTTAGTTTAGTATTATAAAAATGACAAAATTGTTGATAACTTTTAAGATACAAGCAAATTTTATTGTAAGCGATAATTTACGCACAAAAATTAATTTGAATAATTAAAAAAAAATTTAATTTTTGTCGCTCACGATAAAATTGAAAATAAGGCTCGATATGACAAGTACATAAAGCCTTATTCATAAAAAATATTATTTTTCATTTCCATATCCATAAGTCCATATCCCATTATAAAATCAAAATATATTTTATGAATAATGCTATAAACACAACTGGGACGAACGACCGAAAGGTTACAAATATTCGTTGCAAGAAATAGAAAACATATATATGAAATATACATAAATTATACATATGAAAATACACACCGTCTGTACGTTGGACGAAAGTTGCCGTGCGTAACGAACTTGAAATAGATTTATTTCTATTTTGTAAGCCGACAAACGACGAAAAAACTCTTTTCTCTCTCCCTCTCAGTCTTTGTACAGACAACAACCAACTTTATTAAATATGAGAGAGGAATTCAGTGAGTAAATTCGTCGTTATTATTCTTCACATGCCGAATTTACACAGTGAATGCTTATCGACGAATTCGTCGACGTCGACGAAATTCGTCGTTCGTCCCAGTTGTGTTTATAGCATAAGATATTAAATATGCCCCACAATGGACCCAATGGGGTCTCCGACTGGAGATACGTTGCATTGGCACCACCCATCCTTACCTAAGACATTAAATATATGTGTGTATTTATTTACATAACTCAAATAAATAGTTCATTCATTGAATAATTTTATTAGAGCAGAATTAAGATACATTTATAAATTTTACCTGAATAAAATGAAACTACTTTTTAGAGAACAAAAAATAATTTGTCTTATTATAACTGAATTAATACCAAACTTTTACAAAAAAAAACCCTATTGTGCATTTATTTTATTTTTTGACTTGTGTTATTGTGTGCGGACACTCAAACTTAAAACAAATTTGCTAAGTAAACAATTTTTCTATCACTAACTTTTCTGAGAACTGAGAAAATTATGAAAAAATAAAAGAAAATAGTTGCGAAAGTAGTAACAAATACGTTTATTGGTTTGTTTTTTTGCGGAACATACTTTTAAACAGAAAAGAAAAATCAAAATATAAAAATCACACCAAACATAAAGAATATCAATTTAAGTTTTTTTCTCAGTATTTTTATTCTTTTATACTGTTTGTTTGAATGTTTCTGCCAAGCGAACGGTTTTGCATTCGTCCTGCCATGTATTTAGTATATTGATTGGATTGTTAAAGGAAAGTGAGAAAACAAACTCCAACAAGTAAGAGTGCTATATTCGGCTGTGCCGAATCTTATATACCCTTTACCAAAGTGCTGTTTATGTAATATAGAAATACATGCATAAGCTCATAGATATTTAGGTACATATTTATCTTGTGAAAAAATTTAAAATTTTTGTAATTTTAATTCTTGATACTTGATGAACAAGTTACTCGTTTGTTGCATTCATAGCTATATAATCAAATAACGCCATTATATCAAAACTATTCAATGAAAGCAATATTTAGTATTTTATTTGACCTGAAATTCGATAAAAACGAATGTTCACTAAAGCGAATAAATTTCGAATCAAAATTGTTCAATATTTGTTCGCAAATCTAAAAAAATCTAATGTTCACTAAACCTTCGAAGTTCAAACTTCTCTCTTCTTTTTTTAGTAACAATATAAAATAATACTATATTGTTTTATTCAATAATCTTTTATTTTACAAAATTGTTAAGTGTCTCAATTTAAACATCCCATTGAAAAAGGTATATACCGCAGTATTATGTAAACGTTTATTCCTAAGGAATTTCGAATTGTTCAGCACAAAGGAACGGGAAATGAAACGGAACATGTTCTTTAATTAATTTTATAGTTAGGACGGTACTTTAGCAATAAATTTTATTTCCATTTCCATTTACTAAAAATTAATTCAGATCAATTGTCATCGTACCCTTAAGCTTTTAGTTAAAACATCAGTTAAAACCTTCAGTAACAAATTATCGTGGCCTCTGCCACTCCTGGTTAAAATATTTGGGTTTTTAAATTTTTCTATTTGGTTTCTCATCTGGACCTACTTGAGTATCAAACTTCAGCTCTCTAGCGAAAATTTAATTATTTAATTCATATAGGCGTATTCCCGCACACTTTTTTTTAAATAAATTTTTTGCCAGTGCCAATCATACGCATCAAGTTTCATTGAAAACGGATATTAATATTTAAATAAATAGTATATTTAAATCTGCTGATCCGAAGTACATGAAATAAGAGGTTTAAATAGTGTGTGCGTGTATTCGATAAAATCGCTTGAGATAAACATTTTAAATTTGCTCTTTTAATTGTGTGATTTATTGGAATATCTCCGCCACCTTGTTAAAATCTCCGGGTTTTCAGATTTTTCTAGTTAGTTGCTAATCTATACCTACTTGTTTATTAGATTTCAGCTAACTAGCGTATATTTTATTTATTTTGTACTTATGGGCGTGATAACGCCCACTTTTTCAATATCAATACCTGCTAAAGCCCGAAGTACATAAAATATGAGGCATAAACTGTATGGGCGTTTATGTTTTTATGAGGATTTAGCTTTACTAAAATCCTAAGTATTACATGATTTTCTATTTGATTTTTGCTGCACAAGGGTGAAACTTTACACATGCCGTAAAATAATTTTCAGATGCAAAAAATCAGGCTGTATGTCGACGAAAGTAAAAATTTGCCGAAATGTGTCACTCTCAATGAAAGTTTACAGGAAAATCTAATGGAAACTTGGCAAAGTTCTCAACGTAACTTGGGCCTGTACCCGTTAAGGTAAATGGCCAAAACAATCACGTGTATTCGCTGGATTGAAGCAGTTTTAAACTGATTCCAATTTTCATCGAAAATTCATCTTTAGTTATTAGGCCCATTTAAAGATGATCAGGTTTCAGGTGATATAAATTCATATAAGATTCAAGAGCTTCCAGTTCAATTTAAGTATTCCGCGCCTACAGTTTTTATCCAGAAATGTTGGTAACTATCATTGAGTGGTGGTCCAAGTGTGAAAAATGATTACATTGAAACTGAAAATGTGACGTTTTTGAAATACAAAGAAACACTTAAAAACACCTTTTGAAGTAAAAAGTTTAAACTTTGAAAGTAAATTTTGCATTTTGAAATTATAATTTATTTTATTTTGAATACTTTCCGTACAACGAGTTCGTTTTTTCATATCACTTTTGCCAACTATCTTTCGGATATATAGATTGCTAAAGTATTATGACAAAAATGCAATAAGAAGTTTTCTTTGTTTTTCCACTCACACTATTAGTATAAAGTTTAAAGATTTTCTTTTTCTCGCCCTTCTACAGTATGCTTCATTTTTACCAATATTTTTTTTATATTATTATTTGAAATGAAAGTGGGTCAAAGTATGTGATAATATTAACAAAATCCGAAGCAAAAAGGATAATAAAATCAAAATAAAACCGTATTTGTATTATTGCCAAACTAATTTTTACCGCAATTGGTGGAAAAGCGAACAAACAAAACTTCAGACAAAAATTTTTAAAAACATATAAAAAACTTTTACTTAAATTAAAATGTAATAAGTTAGAAAGTAAAAAGAAAATAAATGCTGCAGTAGAGAATGCTTTCGATAGAGTAAAGTATTATAAACAATAGTTAAATTAAAAAGTTTACTTCTAAAAGAATTTTTTTCATTGCATTTTCTACTTACTGCCATTAAGATGATCCTCTCGCGTATAATAACGCGCACGATGTTTGGAATAGCAAATGGAAATGGAGATTATGATTATTACAACTAGAACGAAAATAACGCCACCCAGAATTGCAAGTGTGTTAAGGCCACCTTTAAAGAAAAATTAATAGAAACAAACATTAAATATTTTAAAAATATAATAATACGTACATAAAGCTCTCATAAATTCACGATAATTGCTTAAAAGCTTTTGCTTGTTTTAAACATTGCTATGTATTCCTTAACAAATTTAAAAAAATAGTGTAAAGAGATTACACTATTTTCTTTAATAGTAAATCCCCTACTGATTCAAATGACACGTCTCCGTTTCTAAGAAATTTACGTTAAATTATTATTTTATTTTTTATTTCAAATTATTTTATTTGAAATTAAACAAGTAAGAGTGCTATAATCCGTTGTGCCGAATCTTATATACCCTTTACCAAAGTGCTTTTATGTAGTATAGATATACATACATAAGCACAGAGATATGTATGTAGATATTAATTTTGTGAAAAAATTCATAATTTTTGCTTTAGTGCAATTTCTAATAAGTGATTTCTCGGTATTTTTCAATTAAATATGTTTTTTTTAAGCAATAAGTTGAATAGGAGAGCAAAAAGGAAACGGTTCATCTCTTTATACTTCGGTGTTTGGATAAAAGTTCATATGCAATTATTAAGGAATTGATTACATCTATATATATTAGTAGTAAGTTTAATTATGAAGCGCATTTATTGCGATACGAGTTTGGTGCATTAAGATACTTGATCAATAAGTTACTCGTTTGTTCACTTATAGCTAAACAAACAAATAATGCCGTTGTATCAAAACTATCAAATGAAAACAATATTTAATATCCCACTAGACACATGAGATTCGATCTAATGTTCGCTTAAGCTTCGAACTTCGAAAATAGTTTTAGTATTGTACCTCCATACCAAGTAAACTATGTAACTTCTTTTATTTAATAATCTTTGATTTTGCAAAATTGTTAATTTCCGCAATTTAAACATCCCATTGGAAAAGGTATATATAGTAGTATTATTTAAACGTTTATTCCTAAACAATTTTTTTGAATTTCTTGACCTCAAAGGAAAGGTTTCAGGGAAATGAAACGGAACATGTTCTTTATTTTAACTTTATAGTTAGGACTGTAATTTAGCGATACATTTTATTTCCATCTCCATTTGCTAAAAATAAATTCAGTAAAGTGCGACTCTGACTTGAGCACGAAGGGTTCCGTAGTAATGCCGTAATAATATGAACTTTAGCCTATATAAAATATAATTTTGGCATTTCTTTCGTTCTTGGGGTTTTTTCGGTTTTAAGCGTTTTTTAATATGGTTTTTTTACTTTGCCGTTTTTTAATTTGGTGCTTTTTTTAGTTTAAGTGCTTTTTTTCTTTTTACAGATTTTTTTTGGTTTTTGGAATTTTTTTTAATTGGGCGATTTTTTTTTTAGTTTTTGTGGTTTTTTCTCGTTTTAGCGATTTTTTCAAGTTTTTGGCGTTATATTATTTTGACGGTTTTTTAACATTTTGGTTTTTTCATTTAAGTGATTAGATTGGATTAGATTTTTTTTCAATTTAGTGCTTTTTTTTGTTTTTATGATTTTTTGGCTTTTTTTTAATTTGGTGCTTTTTTCAGTTTTGGTGCTTTTTTTTCGTTTTAGCGATTTTTTTAGGGTTTTGGCATTATTTTTAATTTGGTTCTTTCTTAATAATAAAAAAAATCGCCATTTTATTTTGGTGTTTTTTTAATTTTGGCGATTTTTTTTCATTTAGGCAATTTTTTTTGGTTTGGCGTTTTTTTCGGTTTTTGTTTTTTTTTAATTTTGGCGATTTTTTTCCTATTGGCGGTTTTTTAGATTTTGGCGATTTTTTTTTCATTTAGCCGATTTGTTTAGTTTTTGACGGTTTTTTATAGACACTTTTTTTGTTTTGGCGATTTTTTCCGTTTTTGGAGTTTTTATTTCATTGTGACAATTTTTTTAGTTTCGACACTTTGTTTTCGTTTTGGCGATTTTTTTCGGTTTTTGTCGTTTTTTTTTTATTTTGGCGATTTTGTTTTTCGTTTTAAGGATTTTTTTGATTTTGGCAATTTTTTTTCATTTAGGCGATTTTTTTAATTTTTGGCGATTTTTTTCACATAAGTATTTTTTGACGATTTTTGCGGTTTTTGGCGTTTTTTTCATTGTGGCAATTTTTTTTAGTTTTGACATGTTTTTCTCGTTTTGGCGATTATATCGGTTTTTTGGGTTTTTTTAATTTTGGCGATTTTTTTCTTTTTGAAAATTTTTTTTAATTTTTGGCGATTTTATAATTTGCGGATATTTAGTTTTACCGTTTTTGAAAATTTCAAGAGTTTAACTCTTACGGTTTCCAACATATAGCAATTTGTCAAAATTACATAGTCAAAATTGCATTAACTGATGGACCACCCTTTAATTTAAAGTGTTTTAATTTTAGTGTTAATTTTACAAATTTCAAGTATCAATATACATATGTACATACATACATACAATTGTATGTATATTACAAGGGATTTTAAAATTTTTTGTCACTCGTTTTGGAGCACCCTTTAATTTTTAACTTTTGCTGTTGTAGCGACTAAAGTTCTACACACACTGTCAAAATTTCAGACCCGTAGCTTTTACCGTTCCTGAGAAAATAGCCTTCTTCCTAAAACATATAATATGTTTAATTATTAGAAAAAAGTTAAAGTTTTCCAACACTGGAAACGTCTTTTTTATTTGTTAAATTTTTCAAAATTTTTTTTTAAATATAAATACATACCAATTTTATTCATACCGATGTATAAAAAAAGTTAATTTAATAAAAACGTAATAAAAACTAGTTTTCGGTACTTATTTTGTATGGGAAAATAGAGTTTGAGTTTTCCAGCTCTGAAACCGTCTGCCCGATGTTGCTGATTTGAGTTTAAAATTTGTTAACTGCTGATTTTCAATAGCAAAATTTTTCGGAAAATTTGTGACACACCAGTTCAAGAACGAAGTCTCTAGCTGTTCTGGGAGCTTGGGAAAACCGTTTTCACGTATAGACAGACGGACAGACGGACATCGCTTGTTCGTCTTCCCTATGCATAAGGATCCAGAATATATATACTTTATGTGTCGCTTATTAATATTGTAGAAATTACAAACGGAATGACCATTTTTTGGTTAAGGGTATAAAAAAAGAACCATAGAATTTGGCCAAATAATTTCAGTGTACACGAGATTTAAATTTGTATAACAATAAATTTTATAGATAAGAATTAAAGTAAACAACAATGCAGAAAGCTTTTGAATGCCTTATTTTTTTTTTGTTTTGAATGCAATCACAAAAAAACTGCATATTGGTGTCAATCCACAACATTTGAAAGAAACAACGCATGTCTTAATCCAAAGAGCTGATTGCGGCGAATTTTATTGCGTGCGTTGCTTGTTTTATATACATGTCCACTGGTGCCGTCAAAAGCAGTGAATACTCAGTAAATAGTGCGAATGCTTTTTATTGCGATTGACCACAACGTACTCTTTGTTCCTTGTGCTTGTATACATTTCTTACATTAGTATTCATAAGACACCATATATATTTGAAATGAATTTTATATCA
Organism: Tachina fera; assembly: GCA_905220375.1. Classification (NCBI taxonomy): domain Eukaryota; kingdom Metazoa; phylum Arthropoda; class Insecta; order Diptera; family Tachinidae; genus Tachina; species Tachina fera. Next base: position 46,386,818 of record LR999965.1, on the reverse strand, counting down.
AATTTTATATGAAACAATACATTTCAGATCTATTTTACATTTTCCAAATTTTAATTTTTGTAACAACGTAAATATCAGCATTTTTTACACACTACACTTTTTTTATTTATAACCATTAAAATCACTTAAAATAACCTTGTTATTTAAAAGTGATATACAAAAGATCAGCGAATACTGAGTGAATGGTATGAAAGAAATCCATTCTTTCATGCTGCATCATTTCATTTCGCTGCTTGTGTTATATCGGCATTGTAATAATTTGTAGAGTGCGTATGAGCAATCGACAAAAAGGAATGAATTGTATCATAGCAATAACATTTGTTATTGTTGTCGAATAAATGCATGGCAAAAGCAACGAATTTATGAATTGTTAGCAAATGCGAATGGTCTCATTCTGTTTTCTGATTTACATACATAAGTAGCTTGAAGCTTATGCGGGTATAAATGAATTGTTTGTTTATGAAAGGTATTCTGTCATTTTTTTAGCAAAGACCTTGTATTACGAAAATCGGTTGGACATATGATAATTTGTCATTTGATTATGAAAGGTCCATGTTTGGTTATATCCTAACAGAATTTTTTCACTAACTTTTCTGTTTATTTGTGGGTTCAATAAAATTTATTCTGCAGGCGTTAAACGTCTCGTACGTGAAAAAAAGAAGAGCTAGAAGGGAATGGCAACAGCACAGATCACCTCAACAAAAAATCAGATTTAAAGAGTGCACTAAACGACTCCAAGAGTTGCTTGCATCTGAAAAAACTGCATCTTTTAAAAATTATCTGGAAGGTATTGATGTCACACCAGCATCTAATTACTCTTTGTGGCGCGCTGCTAAAAAGCTTAAAACACCCGTTGAGTTTAAGCCACCTCTGCGCACATCTACCGGAGGTTGGGCAAGAAGCGATACTGAAAAAGGTAACATATTTGCTGAGCATTTAAAATCCGTATTTACCCCAAATACATGTACTGGTGTTGCTGATTTGCCGAGTGTAGTTGCTCTACCCCCACGACCCTTAAAATTTACGATGTGTGATGTACAAAAACTAATTGCCGAACTCAACCCGAAAAAAGCTCCCGGTATGGATGGAATTAGTAACCAGATGCTGATTAAGTTACCTCGTACTGCAATTAGAATCCTGTTATTCATTTTTAATGCCATTTTACGACTGGAGTATTATCCAGACTGCTGGAAGCTTGCCAAGGTTAAAATGATTCCAAAGCCAGGTAAAGATCTTACCAAGGCTGAGTCATATAGGCCAATAAGTTTACTGTCAACAATGTCAAAGCTTTTTGAAAAGCTACTCATGAGAAAATTGTCTTCCATTCTAACTGATAATGGGTGCATTCCGGAGCATCAATTTGGTTTTAGAAGCCAGCATAGCATAATTGAGCAAACGCATAGATTGGTTCAATTTATAAGAAAAACATTTGAGGAAAAGAAGTATTGTTTTGCCTTGTTTATTGATGTTTCTCAGGCATTTGATAAAGTGTGGCATGAAGGGCTGATTTTAAATTGAAGACATACTTACCAATAAACATTCTAAATATTTTGGAAAGTTACATTCTTGCCCGAAAATTTACAGTTGTGGAAGGACACTTTATGAGTATGCCTGAGACTATATCATCCGGTGTGCCACAGAGGACTATACTGGGGCCATTTTTATATTTGATTTATACTTGTGATATACCTGTGAGCAGTAGTATCCACAGTTCTACATTTGCCCACGATACAGCCTGCCTTAGTATGCACGAAAACCCTGATGAGGCATCCCAAAAGCTACAGGAACACATTAACCAGATGGAACTATGGTTAAACTTATGGAGAATTAAGGTAAATGAACAAAAGTGTGTTCAAGTAACATTTACCTTACGAAGAGATACTTGTTCCCCCATTCGGATTAATAATCAAGTTGTTCACATTCACATGTGAAATATGTTGTAATACACTTTGATTGACGGCTTACATGGAAACATCACATTGACTGTAAGTTAATTCAAATGAAACTAAAATTAACTCAGGTTCATTGGCTGATTGGCAGAAATGCAACACTTAGCCTGGACTGTAAACTTTTATTATACAAGTCGCTTTTAAAGGCAATATGGTGCTACGGAATTCAGCTATGGGGCACTGCTTCATCTTCAAATGTTGTTTAAATCCAACGAAGGCAAAACAAAATTTTACGTTTGATAACATCGGCTCCATGGTTCATCAAAAATTCTAATATACATCGTGATTTAAATATGACACTAGTGACTGAAGAAATTGCTAAATACGCAGGCAAATATCTAACAAAACTCGTGTCACATCCTACTCCGCTTGCTTGTAATATTTTGAACTTTACTGGACGCATCCGCCTAAAAACGAGGGACACAAGGGCTCTAATACTCAACACTCCAGATGGGATTTCTTGAAATTATTTTTTTCCTTTTTTGATTATCACTACTTATGTATTATTAATAACTCTCACTAAGTTATGTCCGACATTGGTCGGGCTACTAATTATATTTTAGGTTTAAGATTTGAATACTTATTGTTAGTTCATATATGAAGATACAATAAATAAAAAAACATGCATCAAAAAAAAAATTGTGAGAGGCCTCAGTGATAAATTTTAATTTAATTTTATTAAATCCTTTGTGTAAAATAAAATTCAATAAAATGATACAAATGATCTCTAAAAACCAATATTAATTTATTTTATATAAATTACACTGCACAACAGTGTTTTTGATGTTCAATAAAAAATGTATTTTTATCTCTTGATTACGATGGCATCATTAGTTTTGCCTTATCAGCTCTAGTTTTAAGGATATAGTGACATTTATCATTGCATAATTTACACCATATTTTGTATTATTTCGTTAATATTTCACGGATGAACCTCCAAACTTAAAAATACTTTCTATATTATTATTATTATATATACTTTCTATTTATTTTATGTAGATACAGTCATATTGATGAACAATCAGTGTGAGTTTAGTTTAGTCCTGAAGTTTTTTTTATTATAACATGTTTAAGCATGCACGCGACAGCAGAGTCGAAATTTGTTAATTTCTTGCAGAAAGGTCTTATCGTTTAAAAAAATTTAAAAAAAAAATATAAAATCTTATGGGATGTGAAATATTAATCGTATTATTTGCCATATCGCAATTAAATATTTGACTTGTATTTATAAAATTTTTCTTGTGGAATTTTATATACGCTAGAGTCATGCAAATTTAGACAAAGAAGCCGCAAAAACATTCCTATTCAATATATAATTACTCTTATTCCAGTTGTCGATATCGACGTCACTTTAAATTTGAGGTTTGTTTACTCGCTCTTGAGAGCAAATTTTGTGCTTCTGACAATGTCTTTTGTAATTATTTATTTGAAATAAGGATACCGCGGAGACCTAAAACGTGACACCACTTTAAACAACTCATAAAGTGGTGTCATATTTTTAGGCCTTGCAACATTGGCCCAGTTGAGTCGATTTAATGTTAAATTAATTGGCAGGAGTTTCGTAAGTTAATCCTGTGGTATTAAAAGAGTCGTTTGGTAAATACATAGGATTGTCATTCATTGGAGATATCCGAATATCAATTTGATTTCTTAACAAATCAATCATGTTTTGAAATATGTGTGAATATTGCAGGCAAAGTAGTCAGTTTTGCGGCCAATTTCTTGCTCTCTAAAGACGGTGCTCATTTAGAAAATACATTGCAAAAAAAAACCTTGAAACCGCTAAGCGTGCACCAATGTATAATTTCACAAACGACTTGGCTTACAAAATATGCTTCTAATTTTTATGTATAAAACTTAAATGAATTTTATTTGCTCCCATATGACCACTTTCGAATCAGATGTAAATAAAAATGACAACATAAAAAAAATATTCCTGCAAATAATTTCTTTGCAAATTCACAAATATTTTGTGTTACATTTTTACTTTGTTCTACATTTTAATAAAAAAAAAGTTATAATACATTAAATCTTGCTTACCTCTCTCAAGAAAATTTTCATGTGATGTACTGGCTGCATTTTGCTCCTCATCCGTTATATAATCCAAACAACGATCCAAGCCATTTGTATCTATGTCCGTTATTTCAGCACCCCTTAGAGTTTTGGGCAAGAAACAAATTGGATATGTTTCCCATTTCCATTGCAGCTGCATAATACAATCATAAAATATATGCAAAAAATAAAAGAAAAAAATTTAACAATTGTAAATCATCAAAACTCGTTGTAAAACAAGGATTACAAAAATATATATAAAAAGATACGAATAGCAAAAAGAGCACAAGAAAGAAAATTTAGTAAGACTCGTGCGATAATAATTTCTTATTATACGAATTTTTCTTACTATTTTCATATAATTTGCATAAAATTTATGCAGCTTTTGTTGTGTATGAAAATTTAGAAAGAAATAAATATGACGAAGCAAAATAAAGTTTACATTTTATATTAGTTTTGAGAAAAATAATACAAGTTTTTTATAAAATTCTAAGAAAAGTTGTCAAGACTTAGTTGTATTTATTACTGTTTTAAATCATAGTATGAAAAGTATAATATAAGAAATGTTTACGATTTTGCTTTATTTTTTTTATTATAAACAAGGTTTTAATGACTGATTCTGGTGGGGAAGACAAAAATAATAAACATGTGTTTTGATGTTTTGGAAGCTTGTATCTAAGGACGTACTTTGGCCTTTGTCTCACTCTCACTTTTCACATAATCGAAAAAAGTGAGACTATAGTTGTTCTGAGATCGGGTTCGGGTAAAGATTCCCTGATGATTTGCATAAGCAAAAATAAAATGCACATATGATTCAGCTAAACCCCTCAATAATTAATTTCAATTCAATAGAAAAAATTTTTACTGAAAAAGTAAAATAGTAATTTATGGAAATATGGAAAAATAGAAAATATATGCCCATGACTATTAGCCTGATTAAAAGTGACTTTAAACTTTTTACTTGTACAAGTTTTAAGTTTTGTAACGCAAACTTTCTTTAAAAGCAATATAAAAATAAATTTACCTATAGTTATATAAAACCAAAAATAACACAAAAGTTTTGCGAATTAATTGAATTTATTTTTGTTTAAATTTTAAGCATAAATGTATATTTATCTTTAGTGTTTCAGTCTGCAGCACTGGTTTCTGTATTAACTTTAATTACTTACCTGACGTACAACGTCAATTAATTTTCCCATGTGACACTCATCACATATAAGAGGATTATTATCAAGTCTTACATTGCGTATGGCCTGGATACGAAACACAATGTCAGCATTGATGCCATGCAACTGATTTCTGGAAAGGTCTAGAAACTGTGAATGGTAAAACAATGTTAGAAATGGTACAAAGATTTAACGTTGGTAGTAATTAACATAATTATTATTTTACACAAAACACATGACAATAACACAACATGAATATCTGTATGTACTCCTATACTACTAATAGATTTATGCAGAAAATATTTTGTTGCAAATTTCTAAGCAACAATATTAAAAATTTCTAAGAAAAAATATTAAAACTTTGAAAGGACGACACATATGTATATACATCCTCTTAGAAATACATTAACAGAGCAACAAAGCTTTTCAAATCTTAAAAAAAATAACAGACTTATTTATAAGCCGCCTTGTCTATAAAATTTAGTAAGGCTTTATAAAGGGTTTTTAAAACAAATATTTATATTAATTTTTTTTTATTAAGCTTTTATAAGGCCTTAATATCTTTTATAAATAAGGCTGAAAAATCATTAGGGCCTTATAAAGGATTAATAGGAAAAATTTTATATGCATTTTTATACCCTTTACCAAAAAATGGTAAAAGGGTATATATAGGTTTGTCATTCCGTTTGTAATTTCTACAATATTAATAAGCGACACATAAAGTATATATATTCTGGATCCTCATGCATAGGGAAGACGAACAAGCGATGTCCGTCTGTCCGTCTGTCTGTACGTGAAATCGGTTTTCCCAAGCCCCCAGAACAGCTAGAGACTTCGTTCTTGGACTGGTGTGTCAAAAATTTTCCGAAAAATTCTGCTATTGAAAATCAGCAAAATCGAGCAGACGGTTTCAGAGCTGGAAAACTCAAACTCTATTTTCCCATAGAAAATAACTACCGAAAACAAGTTTTTATTACTTTTTTTATTAAATTAACTTATTTTATACTTCGGTATGAATAAAATTGGTATTTATAATTAAAAAAAAAATGTTAAAATTTAACAAAATAAAAAAACGTTTCCAGGGTTGGAAAACTTTAACTTTTTTCCTAATAATTAAACATATTTCATGTTTTAGGAAGAAGGCTATTTTCTCAGGAACCGTAAAGAGCTACGGACCTGAAATTTGGACAGAGTATGTAGAACCTTGGCCACTACAAAAGCAAATACATGAGAATTAAAAATTAAAGGGTGCTCCAAAACGAGCGATGAAAAAAATGTTAAATCTCATGTATGTTAAATCTCACTTGAAATTTGTAAAATTAGTGTATTTTTATATAGGCTACATTAAAATATTAATAAATTTAAATTGAAGGGTGGTCCATCAGTTAATGCAATTTTGACTATGTAATTTTGACAAATTGCTATATCTTGGAAACCGTAAGAGGTAAACTCTTGAAATTTTCAAAATTTTTAAAAAAAAATCGCAAAATCGAAAAAAATTTACAAAATTAAAAAAAAAATTTAGCACTAAAAAAAATCGCCAAATTCGAAAAAAACGCCAAAAACCGAAAAAAATCACCAAAACGCGAAAAATGCGCCATAACCAAAATAATTGTTTATGTGAAAAAAAATCGCCAAAATGATAAAAAAAAATCGCCAAAATTAAAAAAAAATTCGCCAAATTTAAAAAAATCGTCAAAACGAAAAAAATCGCCCAAATTGAAAATAAACGCCAAAAACCGAAAAAAAATCCTCAAAACGAAAATAAAGTGCCTAAACTAAGAAAATCGTCAAAACCAAAAAAAATCACCTATATGAAAAAAACGCCAAAATTAAAAAAATCGCCAAAATAAAAAAGTCGCCAAAATAAAAAAAACGCCAAAATAATAAAAATCGCCAAAATTAAAAAAACTTCAAAAACCAAAAAAAAAATCGCCAAAACGTGAACAAAAAGTGCCAAAACTCAGAAAGCGCCACTAAATTAAAAAAAACCCAAAACTAAAAAAAATTCTTAAAACCGAAGAAACCCAAAAATGCCAAAACTATAGTTTATATTGGCTAAAGTTCGTATTGAATTACATATCTCGTGCCCGTACGGAACCCTTCGTGTGCTGGTCAAAGTCGCACTTCACTGAATTTATTATAAATAAGGCTGTAAATCTTTGAAATTTAAAAGATTTCCTGTTATTTTTTTTATTCTTATATTCAATATATTAAAAACGAAAACATTTCCATAGTGTGATGCCAAAATTTTTCGAAAAAAGAATTTCAAATTTTTATTTTAATAAAGTTTTATAAATTTTTTATTTCTCGGCTGTTTTTTCCTTAATTGAGTTCACCTAAAGCTTACGCAAAATTTGTAGAAGCTTAATACTGAAAAATTTACAGTGATTAATGATTACATATTATTTATCTTCATACTCATCGCCCACTGAAAAATGGAGAAATATTTTTTTTAAACTTTTTTAGAATCATGCGTATTCTAGATGTAAATAATTGTATTAAGATTTAAAGAAAAATTAACTAAACGTCATAAAAAAATCATTCAAACACAATCAAACAGTATGCATGAGTACATATTTGCATAAATAATAATTCTTACATGCAATTAAAAAACAGAAGCAAAATTCTTTTAATAAAGCTAATTCAGTTAATTGAACTCTCTTCATATAAGTTTTATAGCTTTCATCAGGGATGATAAATGAGAAAACAAATTTCGTACCAAATAGCTCTTAAAATTTTACTTTTTCGATCCCAATAGTACTACCGTCGGTTTTTTTGTTTTAAATTTTTTTATTATATTTTTAGAACATAACACTTATTTACCCAAATAACGTTATAACTCAAAAAAAAAAATTGGTTGCCAGAATACAAACTTGAATTAAAAAAAATTAAAAAAATTAAAATTTATTAGAATTCAAGCCAGTGGAAGAGGCAGTAAATACATATCGTTGGTCTTTAGTAAATAGACGCTAACTCAAATAATTGTTATTTTACAGGAAAAGGTAAAAATACAAAAGAAACAGTAATAATATTTCTTTAATATTTTTGTACAACTGATTGTTAAAGCTACACTATTGCAATAAATTTTTATGGCGGCGTGTATTTGGGTATTTTAAATTACTGAAAAACTCAATTTCGGAAAAAATACCAGTTTAAGGGCTTTCAATAAGTCTTTTGTTTGTATTAGATTTTCTAGTATTCGTTCTGATTATGAATTTACTCTGTCCTGTCTGTATTCGCTGATGAATGTGGAATTGACAATACTATTCTGATAACTTTTGAAAGCTAGGAAAATATTAGCTCATCCAATTAATTTTTCAAAGCTCGAAAGTATCATAATTTCGTTTTTCTTTTGGAAATATTTATAAGAACACTTCGAGAATGAATTTTGTTTCCAGATTAAAATTTCGTCGCGAAAAGTAACTTTATTTAGTTTCGCAAAGGGGTATGTAAAACTGTATAACATTTCTTTTAAAATCCGTAACTATACAACTTTTAATTCTATTTATATATAAAGTTTGTCATTTCAAAGTAAATTTTAGTTGTTTACATATATATCAATGTATGTAGCATAGCTGCCTTCATTTAATTCCATCACTTAAACGATTGATATGTTATTAGTATAGCAAGTTTTTTATTTTTATAATTTTAAATTAATGCAATAGCAAAAATAAATGAAGGCGACGCTATCATATTGAAAACGAAACACCGGTGTAGTTAGATGTAGATAGTACTTTATAATAAACCCAACAAGTGTATTATATATGTATATGTATGTAGATATGCGTCTAACAAGGTAGACGCTCTCAACAACAAATCTGGACATAAGTACTTTCAATGATCGCTTTTTATTTTTTGTATGAAAAAAAAACATGAGATAGTCTTTAAAATTTTGCAAATAGTACTAAATAAGTCACGGGGGTACTAACGTACTTTTAAGGTTTGAATTGTACCAAAAAAGTACAATTATACCAACTTTATCATCCCTGGCTTTCATACAATAACAAATAAGAGAAAAAAATTGGAATATCAAGAGAAAAGACCACAAAAACACACACATGCATTGATTTATTTTTAAGTGTAAGCTAATAAATGTGTGTATACTATGCGTGCATGCGGAAGTAGCAACATTAAACGCCCAAAGCTCCCAAAATACTAAACCAATTGCAAATCTGTGCCAAAAAGCTTTTAAAACCATATAAATCTTTTCAAAATCGGTAAAGCAGTCTTAGAGTCCAGACGAAATACGTGTGATTTCGTCAAATTTCACACAAAAAATTGTCAAAATCGTCAAACTAATCATTCGGAAAAGTCCCAAATTCGTCAAAAACAGAACAAACACTTTTTTCAAACGAAAACGATTTTTTTCATTTAGGCGATTTTTGTAATTTTTGGCGATTTTATTTCAAATAAGTAATTTTTTTTTGTTTTGTCGATTTTTGGTTCATGTTCTTTATTTAACTTTATAGTTAGGACTGTAATTTAGCGATAAATTTTATTTCCATCTCCATTTGCTAAAAATAAATTCAGTAAAGTGCGACTCTGACTTGCGCACGATGGGTTCCGTAGTAATGCCGTAATAATATGAACTTTAGCCTATATAAAATATAATTTTGGCATTTCTTTCTTTTTTGGAGTTTTTTCGGTTTTAAGCGTTTTTTAATATGGTTTTTTTAGTTTTGCCGTTTTTGGGCGTTTTTTAGTGTGGTGCTTTTTTTAGTTTTGGTGCTTTTTTTCGTTTTACAGATTTTTTTGGTTTTTGGAATTTTTTTGTTTTTAATTGGGCGATTTTTTTTAGTTTTTTCTCGTTTTGGCGATTTTTTTTAGTTTTTTTCATTCTTTTATTTTTACGGTTTTTTCATTTTAGTGATTTATTTAAGTGCTAGATTTTTTTCCAATTTACTGATTTTTTTTATGATTTTTTGGCTTTTTTTAATTTGCTGCTTTTTTTAGTTTTGATGCTTTTTTTTCTTGTTTTTAGGTTCTTAGCATTATTTTTAAGTTGGTGCTTTTTTTAATTTTGGTGCTTTTTTCTCGTTTTAGCGATTTTTTTAGGGTTTTGGCATTATTTTTAATTTGGTGCTTTTTTAATTTTGGCGATTTATTTTATTTTGGTGATTTTTTTCATATAGGCAATTTTTTTTTTTAATTATTATTTTTCGAACTTAATTTGTTTCTATATTTATAATTTGAACGGGGTAAAGTTCGTATCGCTTTTTAAGCCAAATTACATGTGATAATTATTAATGACCAAATAACATCAAAGTTAGTTGTAAATAATCTGACAATACATAGTTGAACGGAACAGCCAGCCGTTTTCGAAGGCCACTAAACCTTCATCATCAGCGATCTTCTGCGTTGGTCCACTGTGTGGTGTCAGTTGATGTAAATTTCTGCCTTATATACGACTAACTTTATTAGTTTAGTTATTTACAACTAACTTTGATGTTATTTGTTCATTAATAATTATCACATGTAATTTGGCTTAAAAAGCGATACGAACTTTAGCCCGTTCAAATTATAAATTTTTTTTTTTAGTTTGGCGATTTTTTTCGGTTCATTGCGTTTTTATTTCTTTGAGGCATTTTTTAGTTTTGACACTCTTTCCTCGTTATGCCGATTTTTTTCGGTTCTTTGCGTTTTTATTTCTTTGTGGCATTTTTTTAGTTTTGACACTCTTTCCTCGTTATGCCGATTTTTTTCGGTTTTTGGGGTTTTTTTTGGCGTTTTTTTTTTCCTTTTGGCGATTTTTTTGGTTTTGGCGATTTATTTTCATTTAGGCGATTTGTTTAGTCTTTGGCGGTTTTTTATAAAGAATTTTTTTTTTGTTTTGGCGATTTTTTCGGTTTTTGGCGTTTGTATTTCATTGTGGCAATTTTTTCAGTTTTGACACTTTTTTTCGTTTTGCGTTTTTTTTGGTTTTTGGCGTTTTTTTTTCATTAAGGCAATTTTTTTAATTTTTGGCTATTTGTTTTCAAATAAGTAAATTTGTTGTTTTGGCGATTTTTGCGGTTTTTGGCGTTTTTTTTTTCATTGTGGCAATTTTTTTTAGTTTTAACACGTTTTTCTCGTTTTTACCAGTTTTTCTCGTTTTGGCGATTTTTTAATTTTGGGGATTTTTTTCGTTTTGGCGATTTTTTTAAATTTTTGGCGATTTTATAATTTGAGAAGTTTTTGTTTTACCGTTTTTGAAAATTTCAAGAGTTTAACTCTTACGGTTTCCAAGATATAACATTTTGTCAAAATTACATAGTCAAAATTGCATTAACTGATGGGCCACCCTTTAATTTAAATTTTTTTAATCTTAGTGTTAATTGTTGTAGCCTATATAAAGATACACTAATTTTACAAATTTCAAGTGTCAATATACATATGTACATACAATTGTATGTATTTTACATGGGATTTTAAAATTTTTCGTCACTCGTTTTGAACCACCCTTTAATTTTTAACTTTTGTCGTTGTAACGACTAAAGTTCTACACATACTGTCAAAATTTCAGACCCGTAGCTTTTACCGTTTCTGAGAAAATAGCCTTCTTCCTAAAACATGAAGTATGTTTAATTATTAGAAAAAAGTTAAAGTTTTCCAACATTGGAAACGTCTTTTTAATTTGTTAAATTTTTCTAAATTTTTTTTTATTATAAATACCAATTTTATTCATACCGAAGTATAAAATAAGTTAATTTAATAAAAACGTAATAAGAACTAGTTGTCGGTAATTATTTTGTATTCTGAAACCGTCTGCCCGATTTTGCTGATTTTCAATAGCAAAATTTTTCGGAAAATTTGTGACACACCAGTCTAACAACGAAGTCTCTAGCTGTTCTGAGAGCTTGGGAAAACTTGGGACATCGCTTGTTCGTCTTCGCTATGCATAAGGATCCACAATATATATACTTTATGTGTCGCTCATTAATATTGTAGAAATTACAAACGGAATGACAAACCTATATATACCCTTTTACCATTTTTTGGTAAAAGGTATAAAAATAAAATAAAATGGTATTGCTATTATTGTTATTGTTATTTTTTTCCATATTTTTAATTTTTGCATATTTTTAATCTTGTCCTTTTTTATGGTACATTTTCAGGGTACTAATTGATAAAATTGTTTAATTTTCAGGAAAAGTGTTAAAAATCAGGTCACTTATCTAGAAAAATATAAATGAAAAATACTAAAACTTTTGTGTGATTCCTACACAAATTTTTTTCTTGCTTACATTTTGGAAACTACACTCATATCTCCGAACATACGTATGTTAATATCTATAACTATAATTGAAAAATATACTTTAGTTCAGATTTTTGACAGTTTTATTTATATTTTCTTAGCTTTAATACACATTATTTGAAAATTATTCTTTACCTTCGTTTTATAAAACATACGATACTTATTTTCAGTTGTATTATTATTAATTTATCGTTTAAAACAAAATTTCAAATTTATTTTAGAAATCATAAATATATATAGTAAATGTAGCGCATACACAACAAACGTATTTTTCTAAAATCTTTAACTCTTCCGTAAATAAAAGACGAAATAATATTCACTACTATATAAAATTTAACACATTCTTCTATTGAATGAAATTCTTTACAAATAAAATTGATTTCTACGAAAAAGTTTTGTTGCTGGAGTTCTCTGTTAAATGTATTTTATCCTATAAAAGCATAAATATAAAACGAAACCAAATGTCAACAATATTTGTTAAAATGTATTTGAATGTAAACATGCTTTTTTGTCCACACAAACTGTTAAAATTTAAACCGATATCCCATACGGGTGCATGCACCCCCACAACTCTTATGCAAAGATCATGCCATGTCAAATTATTGGCAGAGCTTAAAAGGACTGAAAATAATTTTAGATTTTCGTTCACAATATTTGTGCTTGAGTCCTACTCAGAAAACAATTTAAGGAAATTTCAAAATATTTTTATATTAAGAAAAAACTGGTGGTTAATAATAAATAAAAAGTGAGAGTAATTTTAAAAATATTTTCAGAAGGCCAACGAAGGATACTTAGTAAATTTTTTAAGGACGATTTTGATATTATTAATGACATTTATGAAAATTTTGGCCTCTTTAAAACGTTATTTTGTAGGTACAAAAAAAAGGCCAAGTTCCTTTCCAAAATTTTAGCCATCAAAAGTAGTGAGATCAAAATGTTGACCAAGTTCGTGTTTGGTACAATACTGCAATAGGTATGCATTATATAAATTTGTAATCGTAAGGGTGTTATATAATTTTTAGAGAATCTGCTATTTGACAACATTTTTCCCGATATCAAGAAATCGATTATCTCCTTTCTCAGAAGAGCAAAAATACTGCCAAGTTAGCACATTATCCAGAAATTATATAACACCCTTACGATTACAAATTTATATAATACATACCATATTGCAGTGATAGGTATTGTACCAAGCACGAACTGGGTAAAAAATTTTATCTCACTACTTTTGATGGCCAAAATTTTGGAAAGGAACTGGCCCTTTTTACATTTATGTTTTTGTGAGGATTTTATTTATGAAATCTCCCATGAAAAATATAAAACAAATTAGTTCAAAATTTAAAAGAATAGAATGAAAGAATTATATCTTTAATTGTTCTGGTGTTTCCTTATATAAAATTCTTGATATTGTATAATTTTTTCTTATTTATTTTGTAAAAATTTGCTGTTGTATTTTTAAATTTGGTCCATTTGCAAATAGTTTAATAATACATCTGGAGTTCAAAAAACAAAATAAATGGAAAAAAACTTGGTATGTGTTAAGCTGGATTACGATTATCAAAATAAAAAAAATACATAGGCATATATACAACCTGTCAAATTTAGTTGTTACTCGAACATGAATACTTCGAATAATCGAATAAATATGCTTAATAGTAGCAAACCAAATACGTTTCACTTAAGTAGAAAAAATAAGCATATTAACTAACATGTGCATAATTAGTAAATAACAAACGTCAATGGCAAGACTGTAGAGATTAAGATTTAGAGATGGTAAAATTGAGTTTTCATTACAAAAAGCTTTTCGCAAAATGAAATACGATGAATCAAAACAATTCACATATTCCATTATATTAAAATAATTAAAATTTGCCCTTGTGAGCTCAAATTTGGTACACAAGTAGAACTAAGTGAGTACTCACCTAAAAAAATCTAAAAACCCGAAAATTTTTACCAAGGGTGCGGGGCTACACCCATTAAGTTCAGAATTAAAAAACGATTAGTAGAAAAGCCAAAAAAATTTTACCTAGGAGGGCGGCGCTGCGCCCATATAATGTTTAGAATAAAAGAGAACAAATCAAAGGCGTTAAGCTCAAGCGATTTTATTGATATTTGACATACATGTTGCATTAATATAAGGCTATAAATTTTCGTTGAAAAAGTGCGCGTTAGCCCGTCCATACAAATTAATCCTCCTATTTCATGCACTTCGGGTCAGCACATTTGAATATACTACATAAATATATACTTATTACTATCCGTTTTCAACGAAACTTTGACAGGAAAGATAACTAATGGCTACAGCAGGTATTGAGATTGAAAAAGTGGGCGGTATCACGCCGATAAGAAGAAAATAAATAACATGTACGCTAGTAAGCTGAAATTGGATAAACAAGTAGGTCTAGATTAGCAACTAACTACACCGAGACAAAAGATGGGTTAGAAAATGTTAAGAGCAATAAAATATCATTTGCATTAACTATATTTCAGTTCACGCAATAAATTTTCTATTAATCAAAAAATCATACCATGTTCATGGCTATAAGAGCATAATTATAATAAAGATATGATTCGGACAATTCTTAAATTGATTGCATCAACCGAGCGTATGCTTTTGTCATGACTAATTAACTGATTTGTTAACACAACCGAATAAAATATTTTGAATTGGATTTCACTACCAACTTTTGGTATTGTCAACTAATAAATTGTCGTTTTATATTAAGGTTAAAATAAACACTTTTCTTACCAATTGCTGCAACTAACTAGAGGTTGAGTTTACTATCAAAGTTTATAGCAGCAATTTAAAAAATTAACTTTTGTGATATTCAAAGGTATTATGATTTATGAATTCTCAAATGGTTTTTGAAAGTATGTGCATAAGATAACATGTTTGTGGCTGTTTAAAATATGTGGTATAAGAAATGCATATAAACATGCTTCACCACCAGTAAATAAATTTAAATTAAAATAATGACATAATGTCAAATAATACATTTCTGAAACTATGTATTTTTATTTGCTTCTATTGTTTATTTTTATTTCAGTAACCAAGGCCAATTTTTCATTCACAGGAACAAATTGTGATATTGTTGTATTGATATTGGTTATACTAACTATATTTTCGGTAGCACGAATAACTTTTATTTCAAATTTAATACTGTTAACCAATTTTTTCTGTTGCTGCAACTATTTGGTTAAGGGTTATAATTAAAATATGGTGGTACCACAACAAAATTGCAGTCGTTATACCAGAATTCTATGTAGTTGGTGCAACGGCCAAAATTCGATTGGCAACAAATTCTTGTTGGTTGTCTCAACGAATCTGTTTTCTGTGTGTAAAAAAAATCTGATAACCCGGAGATTTTTACCAGGGGGGCGGAGGCTATTCCAATGAACCTAACAATTAAAAGAGCAAATTTAAAATGTTTATCTCCAGGGATTTTATTGAAATTTGGCACAAATGTTGGAATAATGCGAAGTTATAAAATTTCGTTGAAAAAAGTGGAAGTTAACACGCCCATACAATTTAAGCCTCCTATTTCATGTACTTCTAATCAGCAGATTTAAATATACTGTTTATTTAAATATTAATATCCGTTTCCAACGAAACTTGACACGTAGGATTGGCACTGGGAAAAAAATTATTTAAAAAAAGTGGGCTGGAATACGCCCATAAAAATTAAAAAATTAAATTTGCGCTAGGGAGCTGAGGTTTGATATGCAAGTAGGTCAAGATGAGAAACCAAATAGAAAAATCTAAAAATTTAAGTAAGCAGGAGTGTCAGGGGCCACGATAATTTTGTACTGAATCTTTTAACTGAAGCTTTAACTAAAAGCTTTCATCTTAACCCGGCGTCATGCAGGTTGGGTCATTATGACCCACATGCTCTTAAATTGCTGTGTAACTTTTTCCAACGTTTTGCTAAGTTACCAAATTTCTCAGTAGCTGGAGTGTATCGTTTTTGCATGTTGTTTATTATTTCGTTTTAGTTGATGATTGAACGGGAGCAGAGATTGTTAACCGTCAACTAAGAAAAGGTAAATATAACCGAGCCTGGCCGCCGGTGTAGTATATATATATATATATATATATATATATTATTTTATGTTTTTTTGTTTTAGATTTTAAGTTTTTATAGACAAACTCCTGCCTTTAGCTAATGGCAAGACCCTTAATATTTAAAAATTTTGTACTGGTTAAAATGTAATTAATTTTTCAATTGATATTTAAAATTGTTTCATATTACTTTTTCTTTGTAGGAACTATTAATACTGTTAAGGATATAAACAGCGTTGAAGATGAGAAGGAGGTAAAAACTTAATCGCCAATTTTCTGGCTTCCGAATTGTTTTCACAAAAGTTTGTTTGCAATGTTAAAACGCATGATATGCATGGTTAAGTTTAAATTTGAATTTGTGTTTTCGTAATTTCACATTTGTGAAAAAAATTGAATGCCAAAACTTAGATGAATATATACGTCTTAAATGTCCTTCAGCCGTATCACCAACTTCAAGTATTTGTAAATAATCAAAAGTTAAGAATTATGGCTTACGAGCTAAACTAAGCAATTAAATTTAGATATTTAACGATTATTTTAAAATAAAATAATTAAATCGCTAATGTAAACATATATTGTTTTATTTTTAAATTAAATTTATTTACTGGTGGATAAACTTTGTCTATATGAGTTTCATTGCCTTGCCAAATCAACAGTAGACTCTAACCACACATTTTTAACAGCCATAAAGCTCTTGTCTTCTGTACAGGCTTTCTAATTAACTAATTGAGAATTCATATATAATACTAAATAGATTCAAGAGCTTTATGACTGTTTAGAATGTGTGGTTGAAGTCTACTGATGATTTAGCAAAGCACCGATTATCAGTTTCTTATATATTATTTTTTGCTATATTTTTTTGTTCCGACAAATTATTATAATCGTTATTTGTTTAAACATTCGAATACAATTTTAAATTATTCAAATACACAGAAAAAAGTGTTCACCAATTAATATTTTCAATTAAGAATTTAATTATATTAATTAAATTTTTAATTGTATTAATTAATTTGACTGGAAAAACATAATTGGTATTATCAAATTGTTTATAGGTGAAAATTTAGTTAATTTTTTAATTGATACTACAAATATTTTAATTAATATTACAAAATCATTCATATTACTTTTTTGTGTGTAAGCAATATTTCAAGTAGAAAAATTTTTAAAAATTTTAAGCTCGAATAATTTGACAACACTAGCAGTTACTTCTCCATATATAATACAAACATAATACTTAAATACTCAGAACACACATATGAAATCACACGAAAAATAGTGGGGAGAAATGCACTCGAAATAAAAAAAATAGCAAATTGACAAAAAAAAAAAGAAAACAAACACAACAGGCACAGAAGGACAAACAAATGCGTAGATACAAAGTATAAGAAGAAATATACACAGTCGTTGACATATACCAGCATTCATATAAATATACAAGTCAAAGTCGGTGCACTGCGCTACACCCACTTTTATATTATATGAGACTGACCTTCTCCACAAGCCTTTTTCTACAAAGCGTTAACTGAAATGCAAAGTCACATAAATACAGTTTTGTAAAATTTTTTACTCGTAAGAGAAAGAAAAAATTAAATACAATTAATAAAGTGAGAAATGTATGAAAGCTTAGAGTTTCGACGTTATACCCAGTGTCCAAACTAGTTGGACAAAATTAAGTATAAATTCATATTTTTATTAAGTTTTTTTATATATATTTGAAATGTTTAAAGTTATAAGTTTGCCCTCCATGAATTATAAAGCGGCAACACTTAAATAACTTGCGCTACAAAAATATATTGTAGCTTCTCTTTGAATCGGTTATTAAAACCCGAAGTTTACCTAAAAAAAATAAATATACTCACCTTTGTTGATCCCTTTGAATTGTATCTTAATTTAATTACCCTTGTGCTATCGAAGTGTAAACTATAATTACTCACAAAAACTCATAATAAACTTGTAATAAAATCTGTTGAAGTGAAATACCTGTTTGTGATTACTTTCTCAAATAATAAAGGTGAGCATCCAATCTCAACCAAACCCTTAAAATAAAAAATAAAAGTTACTAATTGTTGTTTCTTTTATTTTCCCATAACCCCAATAATTATTATCACGACTCTCGGAGTGATGATAATAAAAATCTTCCCTTTAGATTGCTCAACAAGGATATAAATATAATTCCCCCGCTACCCTCTGCAAAATCATAAAGGGAGATTCAAAGGAAATAATCCCAAGATTATTCATGGTCCTTCCACCGTCAAGTATCCAGAAAACAATCAACGAATCAGCTTAAAAAGGAATATTTTCTCAATCAAGAAAAGAATAAACATAAGAGCCAAAAAAATGAGGTAATGCATAAACACAGAAAAATTTTATAAGCAGTACAGTATAAGAAGTAAAAGCAGTAAGTAACAAAAAACTGAAAATTTATTTATGGTGCATACCTACATACATACATAAAAATAACAAAACTAAATATTGTGTCTAAAATATGTACATATGTATATTCAAAAAGAAAAAAAGTGTATAAAGTGTTGTGTCGATAAGTAAATGCTTTTATATGTACATATATATATAGGTACGATTATTTGAAATAAATGTATATATGTATGTACATATATATAATTACCTACCGGAATTTTCTATCTGTAAAAGTTTTAACGGTGGTTCACATCTTCAAGAAAACAAATAAAAAATTTTCTATGTAATAAATTTTTATATGTACTTACTAGAAAAATACCTAGAAATGGAACAGTAATTAACGGCTAATGTACATATGTACATACATATATGCACCGGTATAAATTCAGATAGGTACATATGTAACTAATTTCTAGTGTGAGCAAAATTAAAGTATGATCATACATACATACACATACAAATATACATACATATGTACAAACCTATCAAAAAATAAAAATTAAATTGTGTTTCATAAATAAACAAAGTGAGTAAAAAGTGAAAAAATATACCGCTTGAAACTGGCTTATGTACAACATAAGTATAGCCGAAGCAGAAGTTAAATATATACATACATATGTACATAAAAACCCGCAAAAGTATAATACATATAAAAAGTTCAGTGAATCTATATACATACCTATGTATTTATGTACCTATGTACATAAATAAATAAAAGCAATTCAGTGCCATTATCACACATTTATGTATGTACATATATAAAAATAAATACATGCCAACACACATTCCAAACACATTTTATATGCAGTTTTTTCTCAAGCCATAAAATTATACATACTTGCATAAATATACATATGTATATTATATACATTGGATGCAAACTCAAATAGCCTTTAAAAGTAAAAACAAAGGTCAGTGAACACATAAGAAAAACTGAAAGTGAAACGTAAAACAGATATGTATATATGTACATGTATGTATATACATAAATAGTGTTGCCCTATATGCATAACCACAGGTACATATGAACATACATACTTATATAGTTTAACATAAACGCATACATATGTATATCCTACTTGGCTTTTGATTACAGAGATTACATATTTACATAAATAAATACAAACATACATTCATACATATTTACATAAATAAATACAAACATACATTTATTTCAAGTAAGAGTTACCAAAGTTTTACGGTTGTTGGGAAAAGTGCGAAAACCGGTTATCTCTAGTAACGCATATTTATATTTTTACAATTTAAGGTTTATAGGAGAATCAAGTTGAATTACCATTTAAACTCTTCAATTCATACGCATTTTGGTAAAAAAAATGAAAAATTTGTTTATTTTAAATATAATAAAAACTTGATTACTTTAACTCAAAATATTTAAAAATATTTCTGATCTAAAAATCTAACAACATCACTCAGACCTTAATGAGTTATATAGATTAAATCTCACCACTTTACCTCTAAATTTCTAACTCATCAATAGCTGCTTAACATTGTGCAAAACTTGTTAATTTATATTATCTGTGTATTATCCCTATACAACTAAATAAATAAAAATATTTAGTGCTAACTAATTAGCCCCTTTATAAAAAAGATAGTATAAATAAAAAAATCAGAAATCCCCCAATTCTCAAAAGAATATTTGAATTCTTTAGCTTTATCCAGATTAAAAGTATCTGGCGCTAATCATTAGCCCCAAACCAACTAAGAAAAGAAAATACTTCTCAAGACTTAATTAATTACAAAGGCAGCTAATTGTAAATTAGAAATTCGTGTTATTCCATATAACTACTTAATACTAAACACAAATAAAGAAAGTATCTCCACAATCTCAAGTGCCATTAATTGCTGTAGCCTGTCCCATAGACTCAGCAAAAAATTGTTTTTTTTTTTTAACACTACTCAAATCACTTGAAACACATCTCTATTATCGATATGCCTTCCACATCTCGAAAATCAAACTCGTCTGCCAAGGAGCATTTTGACTTTGATTACGATCAGTTAATGACATTTTGCGAAAGGTTTGATGCTACACCAACGGATGAGCATACAGACACCATTCTTGAAGTCATGTTGAGAGACTTAGACTCAACATGGGATAAGTTAAACTGCTCTCACGAAGAAGTTATGTTCTCTAGGGACTCAACAATTACTCCGGAAATAAAGCAAGAAGTAAAGGAGAAATTTGAAGAATGTAGAACCAAGTACTACGAATTTTCCGCTCGAATACTCGACCTTGCAAGAATACTCCAACACGAGAATCCAGGAATTCCAAGATTTCAGTCCACGTCTCGTCACGCAAGTTTCCGTAACGCTCCCGCCGAAACATTTGTGCAAAACAATACAAACGATTGCATTAAGCTCCCCCCTTGCGATACCGAGGTATTCAATGGCAGCTATGAACAATGGCCCTCATTTCGTGACATGTTCACAGCTGTCTACATTAATCATTCAAAGCTCAACCCAGTCACAAAACTCTATCATCTGCGTAACAAAACAAGAGGTGAAGCAGGTGCGATAGTCAAAAGATACCCCCTCACACATGACAATTTTGACATAGCGTGGAATGCTCTAAAATCCCGCTATGAAAACAAGCGCGTTTTAGTTGACAATCAAATCAAAATCCTTTTTGATATCCCAGCAGCGAAAAATGAAGATAGCGAATCGATTAGAAGAATACAGTCTTCTGTCAACGATTCGCTAGCAACCCTTAAATCTCTTGATGTTCAAGTAGAAAGCTGGGATCCGATTCTCATTCGGTTGATTTCAACAAAACTCCCAGATTTAACATTAGCCTTGTGGGAACAATCCCTTACCTCTCCCCGAGAGCTACCAAGGTGGTCGCAAATGTCTCAGTTTCTGGTAGACAGATACGAAGCGGTGGAACGCGTAAAAAGTATAAAAAACTACAAAGATAGCTTTACTCTAAAAAAGCCCAATCCGCCCAACATACAAACATACGTCTCGCAAGAAAACGTAAGCCCAATGTGCAACTTGTGTAGTGAAGATCACCCTCTCAAAAATTGTCCCAAATTCAGAGCATTCACAATACAACAAAGAGTTGATTACGTTTTTCAAAACAAATTTTGCAATAACTGCTTGGGATCTTCTCATATCAAAGCAAATTGCAAAAGCAAACACACTTGTTTGTATTGCAAAAAAAACTCATCACACGCTATTACACATGGCAAATAAATCCCAAACTGTTGATCAAAATTTTGAAAACAGTCAAAAACGCCATGTTTCAAATAAAAATAAAAACTCTAAAAGTGCCTCGTCAAATGTAACCCAAATGGAGAAAAGTAATATTTGTGACGAGCTTCCCTCAACCTCAAGCAAGATTCATGCTAATTGCTCAACAAGCAGTGAAAATATTTTATTGCGCACAGCTCTAATGCAAATAGAATTCAGAGGTGAGCGTTTCACTATAAGAGCGTTAATAGACCCAGGCTCTCAGCGTACCTTTTTAGCTGAAAGGATTAGAAACCGCCTCCAGCTCCCCTATCAAAGGTCTCGTTTTGAGATTGTTGGAATTGGTGGCCAAAAGCAAACAGCTACCAAAGAATGTGAGTTCACTCTTTATGCCAAGAGAACAAACACGCGTATCCCCATTAAGGCCATAGTTCTACCAAAAGTTACGAAAAGACTCCCAGCCTGTAGCTTTGAAGTTCCCTTCTCAAAAGAGCTTAAGGAATTAGATCTTGCCGATCCAACTTTTAATAAATCGGCACAAATAGATCTTATACTTGGTAATGACTATGAACAAAACATTAACATTGAAGGCATAAAGAAAAATATTTGTGGCAACACATCAGCCTATAACACAATTTTTGGATGGGTACTTAGCGGTCCGATAAAAACGCAAACAATCCATTCATTTACCACCTCTGTTATTCCCTCTGAAACTACAGGTGTTCACATGTTGCTAAAAAAGTTTTGGGAGGAGGAAGAAATTCCCTCTAATCGCCCTATCTCAAAGGAAGATGAATTCTGCGAAACTTTTTATGTTAAAACAACTACCCGTCACAAGAATGGAAGATATATAGTAAGACTACCATTCAAAACAGAATATCCTGAAAACGTCTTTCTAGGATCGTCACGTTTTGTAGCCTTAGCTCAATACTCCAGGATGGAAAAGACATTGGCAAAGGACCCAGAACTTCAAACCCAATATAGAGCAGTTCTCAATGAATATTTGACTCTTGACCATATGGAAGAAACTTCCTCCCAAGAAATAATATCAGAAGGTAAATATTTCTCCTTTTATTTACCGCATCATGCAGTAGTGCGCCCAGAGCATAAAACCACAAAGGTCAGAGTCGTATTCAACGCCTCGAGAAAAACAAAATCTCAATTTGCTCTTAACGATATACTTTATACTGGCCCTATTTTGCAGAATGACTTAATAACTATTATACTCAACTGGAGGAAATACAAATACGTGTTTAGTGGTGATATACAAAAAATGTATCGCCAAATTCTCATACACCCAGAAGATAGACAGTTTCAAAGAATTGTTTTCCAACCTGCAATCGATGGCCCAATCAAAGACTTTGAGTTAAAGACAGTAACGTTCGGGGTTAACTGTGCCCCATATCTCGCAATACGCACCCTTCTTCAACTTGCAACAGATTGCGAAGCTGAATTTCCGAAAGCGGCATCAATTTTACGTTCGCAAACGTACGTAGATGACATTCTTTCAGGAGGTTTTTCCATGGACGAAACTTTATCCGCACAAACGCAACTCATTAACGTTTTAAAATCAGCTGGGTTACCTCTAAAAAAGATAACAGCTAATAACTCCCAACTACTCAACCATTTGCCCAAAGAAGATCTATATGATTTAGATTTTCTTCGATTTCAAGAATCAAGTTCAACTAAAACCCTTGGGATTAAGTGGAATGCAGTCTCAGATGCATTCACTTATAATTTCTGTCCAGTTGACCAATGCACAAAAATTACAAAAAGGCAAATTCTCTCGTCAGTCGCAAAGCTATTTGACCCTGCAGGATGGCTGGCACCCATAGTCATCAGGGCCAAGATACTAATGCAGCAGTTGTGGCTCGAAGGGTTAGAATGGGATGAAGACATCTCAAATGAATCTCTAAGAAATTGGAATGATTTGGTTTCAGACCTATCCAAGATAGAAACTGTTACCATACCTCGTTGGCTCCAATACTCACCATCAGATGAAGTCCAAATTCATGGCTTTTGTGACGCTTCCAAAGCAGCTTATTGCGCTACGATTTACATTCGTTGCAAAACTAAATCTCATGCAACTTTCGCGAACTTATTACTGGCAAAATGTAAAGTAGCGCCTATACAAACAGTCTGTTTACCGCGTTTAGAGCTCAATGGAGCAGTACTATTGGCAAACCTCATCAAGTACGTACAGTCATCATTGAGTTTCCAAGACACAAAAGTGTTTTTATGGACAGATTCATCGATAGTCCTGGGTTGGCTCTCAAAACCCCCCTCAACATGGGAGACTTATGTGGCAAACAGAATTGCCCAAATTCATCGCCTTGTTCCAATGGCAACGTGGAAACATGTCCCAACGCACGATAACCCTGCAGATCTCGGAACTCGGGGGTGTAAGTCTCAAGAACTTGCCAGTAACACTCAATGGTGGTTTGGGCCACCATGGCTAATTAAACCGGAGTCCGAGTGGCCAAAAAGAAATCCACTAAAAATACAAGAAGCCCCAACAGAAGTCCATAGTTTTCATTCAAACACTCAAGAGGAAGACATTTTGGACAGATTTTCAACATATAGTAAAGCGCTTCGAGTTTTAGGGTATGTCTTCCGTTTCTTTAACAGAATTATTAGGAAAGTCAGACCTGATATTTATTGTGAAACCCAAAATGAACTAACACAATTAGAAGTTCAATTTGTAAAGTCTAGGCTTCTCATTCTAGCTCAAAAAAGGTTTTATTCAGAAGATTATCAATGCTTACTAAGTGGTAAAGATATACCCAATAAAAGTTCTCTCAAAACTTTAAACCCATTTTTAGATAAAAACTTTATTTTGCGGGTAAACGGTAGATTATCTGAATCATCTCTTCCCTACGGCGAGCGTCATCCAATAATTCTGCCTGGAAATTCTCGTTTTTCCTATCTTTATATTAATCATCTGCACCAATTCCTCCTTCATGCTGAATGCAGTCAGATGTGCCGAATGATACAAACGGAATTTTATATATGCAGGCTTAAAGCACGCGTAAAAAATATAATACGTCACTGCAAGACGTGCACTATATACAAACAGCAGCCATGCACACAAATAATGGCTCCCTTACCACCAGAAAGGTGCAATTTATCTCTTCCGTTTCAAGTCACGGGCATTGACTTTGCGGGCCCTTTTGAATTGAAAACGTCTGTCCTACGAAAATCCCCGTCAATTAAAGGATATGTAAGTGTATTTGTTTGTTTCAGTACCCGAGCAATACATTTAGAAGCGTGCTCAGACTTATCTTCGGCAGCGTTCCAGGCAGCATTTTCTCGCTTCGTTGGGAGGCGGGGGCTCCCCCAAAGGGTAGTTACTGATAATGGCAGAAACTTCTTAGGTGCCAGTAAAATACTAGAGCGGGAATTTGCAACATTCGTGCGAACTGCGTCACAAGACATAGCCCAGAAATACGTCACCCACGGCTTCGAATGGAAATTCATACCTCCACACGCTCCTCACATGGGCGGATTATGGGAAGCCGCAGTAAAAAGCTTCAAATTCCATTTGAAACGAATAGCAAGTTCTCAGAAATTTACCTTCGAAGAGTTCGCTACCATATTGGCTAGAATCGAAGGGATACTCAACTCCAGGCCAATATCGGCATTTTCTGAAGACCCTACAGACTTGACAGCATTAACCCCAGGACATTTTCTAAGGGGTGCCCCCTTGATGGCTTTTCCAGATCAAAATTATCAAAGCATGTCCCTTATTAATAGGTGGGAAAAATTAAAAGCCCTGCAACATCAGTTTGCCATTCGATGGAAAGATGACTATCTCAAAACATTGCACAAGCGTTATAAATGGAAAGATTCCACCCCAAATTTGAAAGTAGGTGATCTTGTAGTGGTAATGGACGATTTACAACCTCCCTACGAATGGCGACTGGGAAGAATAGACACCACTTATCCCGGGTCTGACAACAATGTACGCATAGCTGAAGTGCGAATCGCTTCAGGAACTATTACTAGGCCAATATCCAAGTTATGCTATCTTCCCATACTCAATAATGAAAATTTTAATAAAACCTTTTCCGAACTCTAAATTTATTTCTTCCTATATTATAGTATATCATTACACTATTTTACACTCTATATATCTCTTTAAGCACACTACTAATACTCTCTAACTTACAGATAAATAAACACATATTTACACATACATCAAGATCACCAAAATGCTTAAGTCTATAATAAGATGTATTTTTTTATTTAATACTAGGACTAACCGCAGATTAGAAGACACACGCCGAGAAAACCATCGTGCTAAGCACCCGAGAATTCGTGTTGATCCGGAACTTTATAAATGCGTTTTGTGTAAAACCCGTCATGCCTTGAGATTTTGTAGAAAATTCCTAAAAATGTCAGTGGAAAGGAGAGAAGAAGTAGTAGTAGAAAATCGGTGCTGCACTAACTGCTTGGCAAATAGCCATGACTTACGAGCCTGTGCGTCTCTAAGTACCTGCCTAAAATGCGATGGGTTCCACCACACTCTTCTGCATCCTCAATCTAGAAGTTCTAAGAAGTTCAGGGAAATCAAAAGAAGAAATTTGCAAAATCAGCAAAGGTCTAAGGCGAAATCAAAACCTAAACGACAACAAGATACACAACGACGCAACAGTGAATCACTACCCACAACAGCTCCGGATACTAAACTCATTCTTGAAGCCATCAAATCGTTGGCCAACGTTCTTTGTGCATCTGATAAGACGTCATCTATTGCCTGAAGGCAAGGCCGGCGGCATGTCCAAACTAGTTGGACAAAATTAAGTATAAATTCATATTTTTATTAAGTTTTTTTATATATATTTGAAATGTTTAAAGTTATAAGTTTGCCCTCCATGAATTATAAAGCGGCAACACTTAAATAACTTGCGCTACAAAAATATATTGTAGCTTCTCTTTGAATCGGTTATTAAAACCCGAAGTTTACCTAAAAAAAATAAATATACTCACCTTTGTTGATCCCTTTGAATTGTATCTTAATTTAATTACCCTTGTGCTATCGAAGTGTAAACTATAATTACTCACAAAAACTCATAATAAACTTGTAATAAAATCTGTTGAAGTGAAATACCTGTTTGTGATTACTTTCTCAAATAATAAAGGTGAGCATCCAATCTCAACCAAACCCTTAAAATAAAAAATAAAAGTTACTAATTGTTGTTTCTTTTATTTTCCCATAACCCCAATAATTATTATCACGACTCTCGGAGTGATGATAATAAAAATCTTCCCTTTAGATTGCTCAACAAGGATATAAATATAATTCCCCCGCTACCCTCTGCAAAATCATAAAGGCAGATTCAAAGGAAATAATCCCAAGATTATTCACCCAGTAACTAATTAAGAATGCGATTTTGAACTTTTTTTAGTAACATGCTTTTGCATTTCAGTTGACGATATACCATTTCAAAAAATCGAGCTTTTAATATTATTTTAAACCCCATTAAATAAATGGATAAATGGAATTAAAAGCACCTTAAAAAGGACCCAGCCAAACATTTCAAAAAATTTAATCGGGTTAATAGTTAGTTAGTAATTGAAAAACTAAGTTTTAAATACAGTTTTACAGTGAAAATTTAACTATTTGTAAATCAAATTCAACCCTTTAGAAAACAAAGTGAACTTTTTGTAAATCAAATTGAACCCTCCAAAACCCAATAAAACGTTTAAGTAAATGAAATTAAACCTTGATTTGCATTGAATGTTAAATCAATGCACAGATTTATTATTTATTTAGGGGGTTCCAAAAGCATTGATTCTTATGCATCTGTTATTCATAAGACGAAAAAAGTGTAGTATAGCTTTTGTGAGGCAACGCACACCCTAATTTTCAATGATAACCCCAACTAAAGAAATTTTATTTAAAATTAACAAGAAACATGTTGACTGATTCTACGAATCATAGCGAACTACTAAATATTATTTATAATTCTCATTATTATTTTTTCACAATAATTGAAATTTATTTGCTGGTGGTTTAGCAGGTCTATATACGTATTTCATTGGCGCTTGAACCAAATCATCAGTAGACTTCAACCACAAATTTTGAACAGTCACAAACCTCTTACTTTATGCACAGACTTTCAAAAACACTATGAGAATTCATAAAATAATAATATTTTTGAAAATCACAAAAACAAAATATTATTATTTTATGAATTCTCATATAGTTTTCGAAAGTCGGTGCATAAAGTAAGAGGTTTGTGACTGTTCAAAATTTGTGGTTGAAGTCTACTGATGATTTGGTTCAAGCGCCAATGAAATACGTATATAGACATGCTAAAACACTAGCAAATAAATTTCAATTATTGTAGTATTTACACTTCTGACAATATGTCAAATAAATTGCATTAAATATTATATTTTTTAATACATGTATTTATTTATTGTATCTTCAAATATGAACTAACAATAAGTATTCAAATCTTAAATCTAAAATATAATTACTACAACCGATCAGTATCGCATATAAACTTAGTGATACGTTACAAATAATGCATAAGTAGTGATAATGAAAAAAAGCAAAAAAGTATTTTCAAGAAATCCCATCTGCAGTGTTGAGTATTAGAGCCCTTGTGTCCCTCTTTTTAGGCGGATGTGTCCAGTAAATTTCAAAATATTACGAGCAAGCGGGTTAAGATGTGACTCGAGTCTTTTTTTTAATATTTGCCTGCGTATTTTGCAATTTCTTCAATCACTAGTGGAATATTTAAATCGCGATGTATAATAGAATTTTTGATGTACCATGGAGCCGATGTTATTAACCGTAAAATTTTGTTTTGCCTTCGTTAAATTCTCTCTATATTGGAAGCTGAAGAAGTGCCCCATAACTGAATACCGTAACACAATATTGGCTTCCAGAGCGACTTGTATATTAAAAGTTTGCAGTCCAGACTAAGTGTTGAATTTCTGCCAATTAACCAATGTATTTGAGATAACTTAAGTTTCATCTGTGTTAGCTTAAAGTCAATATGATGTTTCCATGCAAGCCTTCGATCAAGGTGTATAGCAAGTTATTTCACTTGTAAATGTTGAGGAATATTTTGATTATTGATTCGAATTGGGGAACAAGTATCTCTTCTTAGGCTAAACGATATATGTACACACTTTTGTTCATTTACCTTAATTCTCCATAAATTCAACCACATTTCCAATTGTGTAATATATTCTTGTAGGTATCGAAAAGCGTCGTGAGGGTTTTCATGCATACTCAGGCAGGCTGTATCATCGGCAAACGTAGATGTATGGATATTGCTGCTCAAAGGGATATCACAAGTATAGATCAAATACAAAACTGGCCCCAGTATGCTTCCCTGTGGCACACCGGATGATATAGATTCGGGCACACTCATGAATTCTCCTTCCACAATCGTAAACTTTCGGGTAGTTATGTAGCTTTCTAATAAATTAAGAAAATTTATTGGTAAATATGATTTCAATTTTAAAATAAGGCCTTCATGCCACACTTTATCAAATACCTGAGAAACATCAATAAACAAGGCAGAACAATACTTCTTTTCTTCAAATGAACTTCTTATAAATTGAACCACTCTATGATTTTATTCAATGGTGCTATGCTGACTTCTAAAACCAAATTGATGGTCTGAGATGCACCCACTATCAGTTAAAATTTGGGACAATTTTGTCATGAGCAGCTTTTCGAAGAGTTTTGACATAGTTGACAGCAAACTTATTGGCCTATACGACTCAGCTTTAGTAAGATCTTTGCCCGGCTTTGGAATCATTTTAACTTTTGCAAGTTTCCATTGTTGTGGATAATACTCCAGTCGTAATATGGCATTAAAAATAAACAAGATTCTTATTGCAATATGCGGCGCAAGTTCATCAGCATCGTGTTACTAATTCCATCAATACCTGGAGCTTGATTTTAGCTTGATTTCAGCAATTATTTTATGTACATCACGCATCTTAAACTTTAAGGCTCGAGGGCGTAGAGCAACTACACTCGGCAAATCAGCAACACCAGTACATGTATTTGGGGTAAATACGGATTTTAAATGCTCAGCAAATATTTTACATTTTTCCGTATCGCTTCTTCCCCATCCTCCGATAGATGTGCGCAGAGATGGCTTAAACTCAACGGATGCTTTAAGCTTTCTAGCAGCACGCCACAAAGAGTAATTAGATGCTGGTGTGACATCAATACCTTCCAGATAATTTTTAAAAGATGCAGTTTTTTCAGATGCAAGCAACTCTTGGAGTCGTTTAGTGCACTCTTTAAATCTGATTTTGTGTTGAGGTGAACTGTGCTGTTGCCATTCCCTTCTAGCTCTTCTTTTTTCACGTACGAGATGTTCAACGTCTGTAGAATAAATTTTATTGAACCCAGTATGCGGATGGGAGGTAGTGGCATGTTCAGCAGCCTGTTTAATATTTTCGTTAAGATTGGAATTGTTAGTTTCAATATCATTGGGTGTTCTTAGCGTAATATTTTCCGTGCAATGACTACTAATATATTTTTTGAATCCCAGCCAATTATCACGGTTGATCATTTTCATATATGGTTGAGGTAAGTCACTTCTTAGTGAGTTACAGATTGTAACGATAGTGGGGGAGTGATTGGAGGAGAGATCTAGAGAAGTTTCAACACTAATTAAATCCCTAGAAATATTTTTCATTACGCCAAAATCAATAACATCTGGAATTTTTCGTACGTCAGTAGGCCAATAAGTGGGCTCCCCACTCGAAATAACATCTAAGCCCATTTTTGAAATTGTATTAAACAAAGCTCGACATCTAGGTGTTAAAAGGAGCGATCCCCAGTACGTATGCTTTGCATTGTAGTCTCCAGCTGCCACGAAACAAGATCCAAGCGATTTGTAGAACTTCTCATACTGATCTTCGATAACTGAAAATCTGGGAGGTGAGTAAATTGATGATATCACGAAATTAGAACAAACATTTTCTACAAAAATATTCGTAGATTGCATATATTCTTCTTTAACGTTGTCAAGAATATAGTGCTTGATTCTTTAATTAATTTGTATTGCAGATCCACCGCATGCTCTCCCTTTAGGGTCCTTTGTATCATGCATAGTGTAGCCATTAATTTTGAAAAAGCTTCTCGAAGTCAAATATGTCTCAGAGACCAACGTTTTATCAATATTTTTTTCCCTAAGGAAGTGCTCAAGCTAATTTTTATTTTGGCAAATGCCGTTTGCGTTCCAGAAACATATTTTTAACGTGTTCATGGTTTGTTAATTAATGCTTGAAGCAGAGTATTCTGCATTCTCAGCATTTCTTGCATCATACTAGTCATATTTGTTGTAAAATTATTTATAGTTTGCACCAAATTGTCAACAGTAGCTTCAAGGCGACTAAAGTTAAAACTTGAGTTTGAATTCGTTGAATTATTTGGAGGTGGAACATTTTGTGCGAGAATAGAATTTGTTTTAGCATAATCGGCATACGATACACGGGAAGTAACTGGTTGGCTCATTTGCGCAAAATTGTCGGAGTAAGCGTTTGCTGATTGAGATGGAGCTTATTTAGGTTTATGCACTATAGTCTGTTTGACAAAAGAGTACACAGGACAACCTCTGTAGTTAGTGGTGTGATAACCTCCACAATTACTGCATTTTTTATCACTTTGATCTTTTGGCTTATTGCAACTAGCAGTGCCGTGTAATTCGTTGCATACAACACAAACAGTGGGTAATTTACAGTATGTTTTTGTGTGGCCATATTCTTGGCAATTATGGCACTGTACGGGACCTGATCGCTTATGTGGCTCTTCAACTGTGATTTTTCGGTATAAGAGGTATTTTAGGCTATAGATTGGGTGTGTGTCGTTTTTTTTCAGCTGTATATCATTCGGCTCCAGTTCAACATGAAATAGAGGCTGGGGGATCTTCTCCTTATTGATTATGTTGGTAACATTTTTTACTTTAAATCCATCTTTTACTTCTTCGGGATTAACATAAGTGTCAGTATAAAAACTTCTTTTATTTTTTTCAAATTCAGTCACTATTTTGCGGAAATCTTTTTCTTCGTATATTTGAATTTTAGTTTCGTCAATGTTACCACGCTTTAATGCAATAACATGAAATGCGTTTTTTACCTATGGCCGAGACTAATTTTATAATAAGGGCATTATAATTTTTTTCTCTCAAATATATAGGTGGTGGCTTAAAAGACTTTTGCGATGATGCAGCGGTGACTTGCAATAATGAAAAACGATTTTGACGATTGGTATATGATGCGCTATTATCCCTAGACATCTTTGAAGCAGATGAAATTTTTGAAGAATTCGGGCTTCGCCCACACTTTACCACGGTTATATATCTGTCCATCCCGACTTGCACCATGGGTTTTCAGGTACTGTTATCTGTAGTGATAACTTTATTAAGTGATGAACACGAGCCTTAAGGGGATGATATTACTGGCTTATATGAAGAAGTACTAGGCAACTGAAATGTTAATGAATCACTATTTGGCATTGGAAAAAGCGAAGTTGATCGCTGACGAAAAATTGGCTTTACCGTTAAAAAAAGGCTTTTATTAGATTTATTATTTCTTTTCTTTTCATTAAGAGCTTCAGAACTCACAGTAAAATAGGAATTTCTGCTATTAGAACTCTTTTCACAATTTTTTGTATTTGAGGTACTCATATAGAGTATTCCTCAAGGGCACTTTTTTGTGTTATTATTTTTTTGTTTGCGGTTTTTTTTTGTTTTTGTTATTTTTACTATGTAAAAATATTAGCAAAGCACATAAAGCTTATTTATTAAAGTCAGTATGTACCTATTACGAATAATATGTACTACGAATATTTTTTTGTATAATTTTTTGTTTGTTTAGTAAGAATGTAAGAAAAATTCCCTAATCGACTGTTCAATATGAAGGTACAACGAGAACTCGATTATTAAAAGTAGCAATAATTAATATTTTAGCATTTCAATGAAATTTCCATTAGCTGCAGCATTAGATCCATTATGAAGATTATTTAATTATAATTTGTACATAAGAAATATTTCAATTTCGTTTAAGCTTTAGAAACGTTATATTGGATGTGAAAAAAAATTCATTTTGCTTTGGACTGCACTTAAAGCAACATTGCTTTAAGTTGCTTTCAGTAAAGCTTTAAAAAGGCTCAATTCGATTTAAATAAAAAACTTAATTTTTTTAAAGGGTTCAATTTGGTTTACATAAAGGTTAATTTGAACTGCAATAACTGACTATTTTTGATAAGCTTCTTGTCCTATCCCTTGGAATATCGACGTCGCCCATTCGACGAAATATGACTTTTATGCAGCAAAACTAACTTTACTATTGTAGAGTTAAGGAAGGCAGAATTTATTCCGTCATGCCTATAATTGGTCATCAGGAGATATTTATTTGATTTTTTAAATAGTTTTTCTTTTTATGTAAAACTTATTATTATGGTGTTGTGTAAAATATGAAAAAAAAGTTTTGTTATGAAGATAAATTCACCTGAACTTGTAAAAAGTTGTTAGTTACAACGAACAGTGAGCCACTGGAGTCTAAATATCCGCACAGATAAAAAAATATTTTGAAGTTTGAAGTCGCGCAAAGTTTTGGTCAATTACAGGTGCAGTATATATCTAAGATTGTTTTCCAAATTTTTATTAAGATGCAGTATCATTTGTTGATATCATCATTATACTTTCAGAACACAACAAAGCCTCCTCACACTGTCAAGTAGCAAGCTGGTCTTATTTAAAAATAAAAACTTTTGTATTTGGTAAACACCATGTTATCAAAAATTTGAATTTTGCTGAAATACACATTATTACAATAATATCTATTTATCACTCTTACTGATAATTGTAAGTATTTCTTGGCATTAAATCCATTATTATACTTATGCATATAATATAACCCATTTATCTCCCCCATTTATTTCATTTTATTTTATTTCATTTCATATTAAAAAATTTATTTATCTACAGATGTATGTATGTATGTATGTATATATCATTTTAAAACCCATTACCAAAGTAAGAACCCTTAAATGATGTGTTATATGCTTCCTAAGTCAAAAATTATTGCGTTTCGTTGTTTTCTTTCCCCCCTTAGTTTTAAATCTTTTAAAGAACCAAGAAAAAAAAGGATAATATTGCCTTTAAAACCGCATAAAAGCATGCAGTGAAGTTTATATCCCACCCTTAGCCATATATCTGTAAGTATATACAAACATATGTAACTTCTTACTACAGTCATCCTTTTCAAAAAAAAACCTTAGTAAACAAACATACATATATTCTGTCATATTGTTTATCATGCTTGTGTGAATAACAGATAAAAATGCAGGTAGAAAAAAAATAATAATACCATGAAATGTTACACTTACCTCCAGCTCTTGACAAGGCTCAATGACTTGTAAGGACATGATATCCAGGTGATTACCAGAAATATTCAAATAACGCAAATGTTTGAATGGCACTAACAAACCGACAGGCAATATTCCCATATCAGCAATTGAAAGATGTGTCAGGTGTGGCAAGAGCTATAAAATATAAAACCAAAAAAAAAATTAAAAAAGAAAAGTAATAGAGAATATTTTGCTACACAATGCTTAGAGCTAACGAAATCAACATAAGCCAATGATAAATTTTTCTAAAAAACCTGAAATTTATATATACATATGTATGTATATATTCCTTGTATCTATCGAGCATTTGTTAACATGTGTCTAAAACCTTCATATATTTTTTATACGTTACAGCCGTATTTTTATTGGTTATTTATTTCTATAAAAAATAAAATAACTTTACTATTTTATACCTTTCTTTTACAAATAACATGATATTTATTAGTAAACAATCTATTGAACATTTAAATTTTAGACTGCTTAAACGCAATTTACCTTTCTTGGTTAGTGTAGACCCTAAAAGTATGCAATTATTTTCTTTCAAATAAAATTATCATCACCCAGCAAGCGTTCGTGCGTGAGAATGATGGAAAGGAGTGAAATAAATAAGTGGTAATAAGTACGAAATTTATTTGCAATTTGAGCGATTTAGATAATGCTCACTGCAATTAAGAGAAGAAGTCTCAAAGCTTAGACCCCGCTTGGAAGGCAAAATAGTTTCAAAGAGCTTGAAAATTGAAAACAACATGCACCAGGATTTTTATAAGCTTGGAAGCACTACATATTTATATATAGAAAAAAAACTTTATTTAAGAAGTAGTTGGTTAATCCTCAGTAAAAAATTTAGATCTAAATATAAGGCACTAAAATCCTTAGGAACCCAAATTTTTCGGTTCATGGAACGCTGAAGACTTCATATAAATCTGCAATTGTGTGATCAGTAAGGTATACGCGAGGTTATACGGGATGGTCTTAGACCTCAAATGAGAAGCAAATTCTTCTTAACTATACCAGGTGGAAATCAAACGTTATAATTACTGCATCTAGTACATGATGCCTGTTTCAAATAATTTTCCAATAGTCTAAGTAAAAGACAAGAGTCCATTTATTTCTTATCTCACTCTTTAAGAATTTGGAAAATGTGAGCATTAAGTAAATTATATATAGTGCGACCCAGTGCTGAACTGCGGCTCAGTAGGTATTCAATTGTCTTCTATAAACCGGATACAATATATTTATTGAAGTGGCACCCAGCACAGTGTTTGTGAAAATAAAAGCTGCATTTATTTGTTAAGCTGACTATGTGAGACCACACAGTTCGCAAAAAATGGCGGATATGTCAATCGATAGTTAAGCTTTAAGAAATTCCATTGATATGGAGCATTTCTGGATGCCAGACCGTGCCTTGGCACAAAGCTGCTGCACAGCATTGGAAAACTCACACCGCGGAAACAAAGGTCATCAATAATGGCATAAAATGTGAAAGCTGTTGTTGATGGCAATCTTATACTTTGCATAAGAAAGAGCATTACTGCCTTAAATGGCTTAGATTATTATTAAACCGAATTCTAAGAAAAAACCTGAAGCTACGTCGTAAGAAACTTTAATTGGCGTGAGAGCTAAAAACCCCAGATGTCAGTCAGTAGCTTGACTTTCTTGGGACTGGAAGTTACACTTAATCTATGAGGCGTCATTAAAACTATCCGAATTTGAAATTAAGAATACTTCGACACAACATGAAGAACGAAAAGTCTGTAAAAATTACTATTATCTTACAGCATACTTCCCCTTTCTTAAGTTTTCATTATATTATGCCCCCAATCACAAGTTTCAATTGGTAACCCGAATTCACTTAGTGAGGTTGCAACACTTTTTTAAACTGTTTCTTGAATCAACTGCTACTTAAAACTGATCCTTGAATTAAAATCCTTGAATCCTTAAAATTTTTCACCAGATCTTAAAATTAGTTGGTGTTCGTAAGTGGGTATTCACATATTAAGTAACTTCCGGGTTGAAAGGGGATTTGAGGATTTGTTACGGTTTAGAAAATAAATTCTGAAAATTTTCTAAAAAGCGTAATCAAGGGTGGAGGAGGTTTCAAAACTCCAAAAATAGCTTTAGGTAATATGTAAATGGCCACTAATTTTAATTTATTTTATATTATAGTTTTCCGTTTTTCATTTAAATTTTTTACTCAAATTTTTGTTTACACATAACAAAACTTTATATCAAAATTAATGCCATTATCAATTTATATTTTTCTTACAGAATATTAAACATAAGTTTACACTCATCCCTAAATGATAATATTCTCTAGGGTAATCTCAATTTACAACAATCCAGTTCTGATTTAACCTTTGTAGAATTTTTCCTAGTGAAGTATCTCAAATCTAAAGCTTCCTTCCGCCTTTAAAAGAAAGTATTCGTCATAGTTTAAAAAGAAAGTATCCGTCACAAAATGGCAGTCACCACGGACGGAGTCTTTCATCTGAGCCCTCATAAGAAATTTTACTTGAAATCAATTAAAATAGTGACGCGAACGGAAGGTTTTACATTTGGACAATGTTATATTTTTTTAAGAAATAAATTTTCAAACTTTTTATTTAAGTCCGTGAAAAATGTTGTTTGACCTTCTTTTTTAATCGATAAACTAAAAACAAACATTCCTTTTAAGACATTCTGTATTTGTCTTATTTTAAAATTAGATAAGGTTTTGAATAAAAAAAATTCTAATCCAGGAATTCATTCCTTTGGATTATATTCGCACTCTATTGGCGATTTTATTCATACACATTAGTGTAATAAAAACACCGTGTGTGAGTTTCTGAAAAGAAAAAAAACATTCTCAATACATAGGGTGATGCAAAAGTAATTACCCAGCCAGAATATGTTGTAATTTTTGTAAATGGACGTAAATTTGAGTTTCTGTTTTTGCAGTACAAAGTTTTAAAATAAAAATCAATAAAATACTCCTTAAGAATGCGGAATAATTATTTATATTTTTGTGACAACTTTTCATCGAAAATTACCATGAGCAACGAGTCTCATTTTAATCTTTATGAATACGTGAATAACCAAACTGATCTCTTCTGGAACACCAAAAGCTCGCGTATATCACCTGCAGAGCACTTACAACCACTCAAAGTTACGGTATGGTATGGTGGGCATTATATTTTCTTTTCTTAAATGACTACTGTGAATGGCGAGCGTTATATAGAAATACTCAAAGACTTTCGCGTTCCTCAGTTAGATGAACTTAAATTGGAGAGAATGTGATTTTAACACGATATAGCAATGAAGCATACTGTTGTTATAAATGAAAAAAAAAAACACTCAAAGAACATCGGGTGGCTATTTTTGCACTGAAGTGTAGAAAAGGGTTATCTCGTAGAGGAAACTTTTCTGTTGTTTTCATCTTTCAGCAAAATTTACTAAATAAACTTTTACAAATGTCTCATTGATTTCCAATTTATTTCTAATATATCCACACAATGTGGGTAATATACCTGTAACATTTTTATCTTTAACAACTTTCTAAACTGCAACATGATTTTCTGAGATTATCAATTTAATTAGATTTTTAAATACAAATGCTCAAACCATTTACTTTCATATTGTTTATTTTTCTTATGTGTCTTAAAAACATATTTTGTTGTATTAGTTCTTTTAAAATAATAACTTTTGTACACTTTACTTTGCAGAGCACTTAAAATTCACTTAGTTTTCTGCTTATCATTGCAATTTTAACAATACATATGTTTTTTCTTTTTATGTTCATTTAACTTACTTCGAATGTATCTCGTATTTCATGAAGATCCATGTGTATGTTGCCACTTATATTTAAGGTTCGCAAATTGCTAAGACGCCTCACAGACTGCGGTTCTAAGCGCACCAATTTGTTATATGACAAATCCAGAAAAGTCAAATTAGTCAAATGCAAAAATGAATCGTTTGGTATTTTAGCCAAACGATTGTAGGATAAATCTAAAATAAATTAAAAAAAGAATAAAAATCTGAAAGTTACATTAAGCCAAAAAGAAAAGTAAGAAAAACTTTATTTACGAGTAACTTTTTTGAAATTATTATTGAGTTGAAAGAAAAAAAATTAAAAGCCAAAAACTTTTTAAACTTACAAAAAAAAAATAGAAAAAAAAATAATTAAGGCATTCCATACATACCTAAATGCTTAAGACTTTTTTGCATGCGAAATAGTTCATCGATAACAACAGATAATTGATTGCCATCCAATAAGACTCTGGTTAAATGCTTGACATCACGAAATTCATCCTTGTCGAGAAATTTAAACTAAAGCAAGGCAAATAACGCAAATAAGTTTTAGGCATTTCTTTTTTTTAAATATTTTTGTGCAGCATTTTATCTTTTTTTTTGCATTTTAAATTTCATACCTCATTTCTTCCCAAATCGAGTTCACTTAGCGAGGGTAATAAATTGTACAATTGTGGATTGATTTTCTTTAACTGACAGTTGCGACATTTGAATACCTTCAGTTGCTGCACCATGACGACGTTGATAATTGAATCGCATAGAATTGTAGTAGATGAAGAGGAAAGCAGAAAAAATATTATTATTATTATGATTATTATTTTTATGGTTGAGCATTTTTCTACCAGTACAGTTTACACTGCATTTAATATTTGTTCTTATTTGTAAAAGTAGGAAAATTTTCTATACATTTTTTGAAATTTAAAAATTTTAATCTTAATATTTTTAAACATCAAAATCTATTAAACAATTTCCTATTTAACAACTGAACAAATAAGAAATTTAGTTTAAAGTGAACTTTGGGTTTTTCTTACCGACACATCACGAAAAACATCTGGTGGTAAGTCTTGCAGCGGATTTCCACTTAAATCCAAATATTTTAATTTACTCAACATAAAAAATATTCGCTGCACCAATTCTCCTATAGAATTGTCGGCCAAATTTAAGCGTTTCAATTCCTGCCAAGAATAAATAAATTTATTTTATATATGTGAAATAAAACATTTAAGGCCGTCTTCAGAAACAATTAATTTAGGTTTACAAAAATTTTAACAAACACATTTCCATATAAAATTTGTTTTGTAAACCTTTCGTAAGCCAAAGTAATTTATTCTGAATATGGTAGTCAGAGCTTAGCGTTATACTTGTAATATAAATGGCCTATTAAAAAACTATTTTATACATATGTCATAATCAGGGAAACCGCAAATATGCAATTGCATGTTTTTTCTCGTCTGATATATCAATGGGGAATTAAGACATTTATCCGTTTCAGAACTTTTTATGAGTTTTGGCATCGATTTGTTAGTGCATATTTTTGCATATTTTACCCTTTAAATCATGTTTTTGCATATTTCAGTCTAACACGTATATTTTGAGCATTTTTCGAATTTTCAGAGCATATTTGGCGTTTTTAGAGCATATTTTGGTACCTTAAAATGTTTTTTGTTTCATATTTAAAAAAAAAAATCGAAAAAATTTTTACTTTTCTCCGTCAAAATTTCATTTTGTAGTGAAAGAAATAGTAATACAGGCAAGCAATATTTTGCAGGATTTTAAAATTTTAATTTTTTAATTTTCACTCACTTGTGAACAGTCTTGTAAAAGAACCAAACAAGATAATAAAAAAAATTAAATCCTCCATTTTAAATTTTTTTCTACTGAATTTTAATGCTGGAACAAATACTATTTATTTGTATTTTCCAAATTTCAACTTAAGCAGGTGTAACACGTTTTTTAACATCGATTACATTAATTGAGGTTCAAAAAGAACATTTTCAATGTATGTATCAAAGTTTCTTTAGATGCGGCGATCTTTATTTAAAAAGCTAAGTGAATAGTTTTTGTTTATTGTAATAACAATTATAAATAAAATACTTGTCTTTTTCTTCAAAATACAGTTGAAAAGTTTTAATTCTGATATCGTGATCGCTTTTGAAGTAAAAGTGCAATTTTTGATCTTAATTAACTTCTTTATAGTTTCCTTCTTTTGTTTATTTTATTTTTTTCTTGTTTTACATGCAAATTTTATTGAATTGCTGAATTAAAATTAGATTTTCATATCCTACTAATCCAATTTATGTTATTTATATGAGCATATTTTTGAAGTTTTTAGTGCATATTTCGAAGATTTTAGTGCATATTGAATGCGCATAAAACACTTTTTTTTTTGGAACATATTTCTGGTTTCCCTGGTCATAATGTTTAAAATTATCTTAAAATGTTTTGTATGGTTTCAAATAAAAATTCTAGTACACTATGACAATGTGACACAATAGAACACTTTATAAATTGGTTAAATACATACATATCGTCAGTTAAAATGCACAAGCCCGTTACGAACACAAAATTCTAAATCGCATTTTATATTAATTATTAATAGGGTTTACATCGAAATAAATCGAGCCCTTTTTCGATTTATCCTAAGCGACTTGCTGTCAAAAATTTACTTTTTGATTGATATTAAAATTTTATAGGCCTATCAATTGTTTAGAATTATCAAAATGCCAAAACTTTTGATAACTTTTAAGATATAGGGTGTAAAATTTTATCGTAAGTGACAATTTGCGTACAAAAACAAAGTTGAATATTTTAAAAAAACCTTCACCTTACGATAAAATCAAAAATAAGACTCGAAATGTCCTTACAAATTGTCAAACCCTTACCATAGCAATTAGTCTAATTAAAAATTAATATAAAAACTTTACTTCAGACACTAAATTAATTTGATCTGTTTTTTTCTCTTTCTGCTCTAAAATTCAAAAAAAAACTGTGATTACGTGATTTTGCATTTCAGCGAACAAGCTATAATTTTAGTTTAAATACTATACTTTTTGTATAGTCTTGACCTTTTGGGTCCAAAGAATTGTTTAAAAGCTGTATTGACCTATTTACACTTTGGTTTTTTAAGCCCGATAGAACAAAGGAATGGGTTGACTGTCAAACTGTGTCGTGCTAATTTTTTAAAATTAATGATCAGAATATTTTTAAAATAATTCATCAATACATCCTGAAATATAAAGACGACTTCGTGATTTTTATGGTGCACATATTCGCCTATTTGAGCAAACTAGCTGAAAAAATGAGGACAGATTTCAGCTTGAAACAATATCCAAATTTATATGGGACCCAGTCCATCTACTTCGTGGAACATTTTTATCAAAACTCTTGGCCTACACCCATTTATTATCTAGCTAGTAAACGAATTAAGTTCATGGAACCATCATATGCGTCGTTTTTTTCGGAGCATGGTCTCTAGAGCAATTGAAATTGATTGACTGATTTTATCGAAAAATTATGTTCAGCAAAGCTACTAGTTCTTGACTCATCATGCTTATTAAAAAACAAAATGGCCGCGTATGTAATGAAGTCAATGAACTAAATACCCTATAGGTTCCATTACATGCGTGGTTTATATGGATCATTCAATACTGAAGACGAAAATGCTTATTTTTTATTCACTTTACCCAATAGATAATTTTTTCTGAGGTTAATAGCTGATTAGATTTTGAACTCGATGGTCATAGTAATTAAAAAAACTTTTAAATAAAATTTGGATTTTATAATATTATGCTGTGAAAGCATTATTTCGGCTGAGACTGAACTATGGGAAAAAGATTATAA
Organism: Tachina fera; assembly: GCA_905220375.1. Taxonomy (NCBI): domain Eukaryota; kingdom Metazoa; phylum Arthropoda; class Insecta; order Diptera; family Tachinidae; genus Tachina; species Tachina fera. The sequence goes on along the minus strand of LR999965.1, from coordinate 46,344,712 downwards.
ATCATGATCGAAATAAAAAAGGTTTTTAAAGTGTTGTACAGCAAACCCAATATAAATAACAAAGTTAATAATTAAAAAAAAGTGATTTGGAAGTTTATCAAAGAAATATTATTCTTGGAAAAATCTGCATTTTATATTTGCATGTTGTTGGAGATTACAACAAAAGTATTGAACACAATAACAAGGAGGACAGAAAATGCAGGATGTAGCATTGATTCACACATATTTACAGCAGCACAGCCATCATACATACATATATTTTTTCGTATATATTCATATCTATGTACTTATTAATATTTTAGAAAAAATGTAACCAAAATAAAAAAAGACTGTACATTGGGGAATATAGTTACCATTCCTTGTTATAAATAACCAAAGCGTGAACCAAGTGTAAGGACAATCTGTTATGTATTTTACACTTAAATAAAGTCAAAGAGACAAAAACGCGATCAACTTCTGCGTTTAAATATGAAAGTGACAGAAGTTTGATGGGAATGCAACTTTTGATAATGCTTCAAACGAGTCCATATCAACTGAAAACTCGATAGGGGAGTCAATATTTTCTCTAAACTAGATAAAATTTCGATGTTACACTATACTTGGGTAAATACTTCTATTCTTTGTTGTGTGGCAAAATATTTTTTATAATATGTTAAAGTTTGAGAGTAACATGGCACTTATTCCTTCAACCAAGCCTTGCACAATCTTAGTAGAATTTTTTTTAAATGCTCCATTTAAGTTCAGAGCTTATTTTTTTATATATAGATTTCCTCGAAAGAAAAATAGATGAGAAAATTTTTCTTCGAATTTTTGGTTTAGTGCCAGCGACTTGAAACAAAAAGCACCGAAATTAATTTAAAAAAGCACTGAGCACTAACTTGAAAATTTTTGGCGTCGAAATTTTCAAAAAGCACTAAAAACGGTGCGAAAAGCACCGAGTTGACATTGCTGGATTTAATGAACACTTGCCAGTAAAAATTAGTACAAATTCGTTGCAATTTTTTGTAAATGAACAAACCTCTATAATCAGTTTAAAAATTCAAAATAAAGATATTTAAAAAAGAAACTTATCTAAATTAATTATGAATTAATTTTTATAATTTTTCATAGCCTTTTTAGAATTTTTTGCCAAATTGAAATCTTTCTATAAACATAGGGAGTTCTTTTTAGCTTATTAAAAAAATTTTGAGATTTTCTTTAGTAAAAAACAAAATGCATATCGGACGTTGCTTAAGCAAGAGCCAAAAAAACATTTTAATACATTAAAAAGTGATTCTTAAATGAATATACTTTTTATTCTTCATTAAACCTTTGCTTATAAATGTATATATTCATATACAAGTATTATTTTGTAAGATTGTAAAGCTTTGAAAGTATGCTGGTACTCTGTTTTAAAATGTCAAGTATATCCCATGGTTTGCATAAATGATTACTTTGGGAACACTAAAAATTTAAATAGTTTCAATGTTTTTATGCGATTTGACCTTATTTCTACATACAACGTTTTAACTAAAGCTCTTGTTATTTTTATTTTTTTTTTTTTAATAAAGCTAATGCATTTATGCTTACAACTACAAGAACAATTAAAAATTGTGCTTGCATATCGTTCTTTAAGCTGCTGCATTGAAATTAATACGATTAATTGAAATAAAAACAATCACAAACAAATGTAGGACACAATCAAGAAAATATAAGTTTTAATATTATTTTTCTTTCTACCACTCACCGTTAAGTTGCAAAAAACCGAGCTGGCCATTTTGATAATTTTATTTTTCGATAAATCCAATTCAAGTAAATTATTTTGTCCCCGGAAATCTCTCTGTTGTATCAAAGAAATATTATTCTTGGAAAAATCTGCATTTTATATTTGCATGTTGTTGGAGATTACAACAAAAGTATTGAACACAATAACAAGGAGGACAGAAAATGCAGGATGTAGCATTGATTCACACATATTTACAGCAGCACAGCCATCATACATACATATATTTTTTCGTTGATTCCAGAGATTATTTTTCGTGAATTGCAAGTAATTTTTTCCATCATATTTTAACATTGTTGTATTTACATTGAGCCAGAGTAAACATGAAATTAAATAAGAAAAAAAAAATATTTAAAACAGCAACCAGAGCTATTTGTGTGTATAATTAAAATAAAAATATTATCTTGTTTGTATTTCACGCTTTATTGAGAAGTGTGTGATTAAGCTTAATTACGCCCCAAGTGTTTATGTTTTTCTGTTGATAAAATAGCACAGAAATTTTTTAAATGATATTCATATTTGCAAATATGTACAACCATATATCTTTGAAAAATTGTACATTTCCTCCTGAACTAATTAAGAAACTTAGGTTGGAAACATACATAGTTCTGTGGCAAAAAGGAAAAGGTGCTTAAGTCAAGATAAGCTAATTTTGATAATGATTAATGATACCTCCGTAATTTCCATACTTGAAAGTACTTGTGTGGCAAAATCTCAATTAGTTTGTGCAATTTTTTCAAGAAGTTATAGCAAAACGATTAAAAAAAATTTAACTGGAAAAGAAATCAAAAGTTCTCTACTGCAAAAAAGTCAAATATGACTCAAGCACTTTTCCCTTATGGTCACAGATTTTATGCTTTAAGTTCCACGATAAGAATATATTTTATCTATATTTTAATACTACTACTATATTTAAATTATTAATACACTCAAACCTCGTTTTATGCGATTGATCCGTTCCAGAGAAAATCGCATAAATCGAATTCGCATAAAACGATACACTACCTCCATACTAAAATTAATGATTCGTCCCTGAATTTTGAAAAAACGCATAAACTCAAAGTAAAGCATTAAAACTCAAACAAAATCACATAAAAATAGTCAACAAAAAAGTAATTCATTTATTAAAAAAAAAAACAAATAAACATCAATTCACTACGTACTTAACAAAGAAAAAATGTAAATAATTGTAGAAATAAATTATATCTCATAATCAGAATCACTAATATGGCGTGTGCCGAGTTTCTGAACTGGCTCTATATCGCTTTCATCACTAGAGGAAACAAACACATCTATGGGTAGATTACTATTTTGATGACTACAAATGTTCTCACTTTGGCTGCAAAGAACATCAAAGTTTTCAGTCAGTTCTTTCTCCTTAGGTACTTGTTGAAAAAAATTTGTCATACGTTTTTGTGATGTCGATTTTTTTAACTCTTTTTCTAACTCTCGATATGCCGAAAATGTGTTGTTAAGCCCATGCTGAATTTTTAGTACCCGTTCCGTATTGGGATCCACATTAAGAATTTCGCTCTGTAAAGGTAGGATTACACGATTGCCTCAATGCACCAATTATTGGTCCATATTATATGCCCATCGTGTGATTTCACAATTTATTGTCCCATACGACAAACGAATCAATATTCTGATGATTTGCCGCAACCAAATGCAACTTTGGTACGGCAATCGTGTGAACGGTTGATAGGCAAACATGCCCCAATAAAAATGTTAAAAATACGCCAATATTTATTGTTTTCTCGAGCAGCAATCAAAGTAGTCAATACGAGACAATTTCTTAAATTAATTTATTTTTTCGTGTGCGCCAAGTGTTTTCGAAAGTACTGTGAGCCAATCTTTAACCCATATATTAAGTTTTTATTCGTTTAGAAGAACGAAAATTGCATCTGCTTTGTATATTTAATAAGCACAAAATATAAAAAGCAGAGCCAAGTTTATTTGTTTTAAGCGAAAAAACCATTAGTACGTACAAAATAAAACAGAAAAAAAATATTTCTTAAAAAAAACTATTTGCACGTAAAACAAAACAAACTACCACAACAGCTGCTTGTTTTTATTGTGCAAGTTAGAACTATCGTATGACTGGGCTGCGGCAATTATTGTCCTAAATTCATTCTTCACCAATCTGCGTCAATCAAATTTTTATAAAAGGGGGCAATCATGTGACTGCAATATATTTGATTGGGATAATTTAGTTATTATGCATCAATTCAACACAATAAAAATTAGGAAAGATTGGCGTATTTGCGGCAATCGTGTGATCCTACCTTTAGTCTTTAACTGAATGATATTTACACTAAGTCACAGCGCGCTGCAATAAAAGTCACAAGCAGTGTTGCCACAACCAAAAGAAATTTGTACATACAAAAGCGTGCAAAAAAAATTCAAAATCGCACAAATTTGAATTCGCATAAAAAAAATTCGCATAAAACGAGGTTTGAGTGTATATATATATGTAAGTTTACGGTCTGTCACGCCATTTCAGCCAAACACTATATATATATATGTGTCTTTCTTAATACTTTTACTTAATAAAACATTATTAACAATTGTGAACGTAATAGGATGAAAAGCGATTTGATAAGATGTTGTTTAAAAAGACAATAAATTTAAAAACATTTTTAAACTTTTTTGTAATAAGTATTTTCAATGCCTGTCATTAAGGCTAAATCAAGGCCTTATTAACATTTGATTGGCACAGGATTATATCTGTTTTGTCTATCAAATTATTTTTATTTGTCTGCATCTCTATTCAAGCAATGATAGAAAACGTAAGTCTTTTAAGCATCAAAAAAATAAAAAGTTAATCGCTCACAGTGGGATATACGAGTACATATGTATTTCTATTTAAAAAAAAAATTTAAATAAGTTAAGAGTTTCCAAAATAGTCGTATTTATAAAATTGCAAAAGCTATAGATGAATTGTAAATGAGCCTAATTTAATTTGGCAATAATATCACCTTTCTGACGGGCATCAAAAACTTCAACAGCTACCGGTTAATAATTTTTGCTATGTTCTAAAAACGATTTCTACACTTTTTCTAATTAAATTCTAAAAGTGACAAACATAAAACATCAAGAAATTATGTGATAGCTTATATTTTAATTATTTAGTTCAAAGAATTTGCAAAAATTGTGAAAAAGAATAACTTACTTGTTAAAACAAGCAAATTATTGAATTTCATGATTTTGAGATTTTTATATATTTTCAATTTAAAAAAAATATTTATTCAATTCAAAAGTTTGTCGTTAAAAATCTGTTGTCTTGTTATTTTACTTTATTTTCAAATTACAGAAACTTAAAATATCAATTCAGTTATGAAATTAAGCCAAGTTTTAATTTGATGCTAAATATGTACATATGGTTGTGGTGATATGCATTTTTGCTTAACCTAGTTTGAAAATTAAATTGAAATAAATCCAAAATATATTTATCAATAAGAATAATTTACTTTTTGTGTTAGGTGTCACCAAGGAAACCGAAAATATTCAATTGCATGTTTTTTGGTGCACATTTTTCTATTTAAAGCATGTTTTTGCATATTTCAGTCTTACATGCATATTTTTAGCATATCTTTGATTTTTTAGAGCATTATATATGCTTTTATGGCATACTTTGATGCTTTGTAGATTTTTTATTATTTTAATCAGAAATAATTCATAGTCAGGCTCAAGTTCAGTAATTTCAATTCTTATTGAATGAAATATTTTTATTAATTAATGTGAGTTTCTAAAGAAGAGAAGAAAAATTAAACTTAGGCTTTAAGCTGGGGGAAATACCGATACTTTTCTGTGCAGCCACGCACTTCATCAGCACCCTAGTCTATCCACTTGGGTAGAGATTCTTATTAACATCAGCTATTTAACTTAAATTTACAATGAAACGGAATATGAGAAACGATTGTTGTGTATACAATTGATTTACCTTTGGTAAACACATTTATAAGTATCACCATTAATTTTCTGTTTTTTTCCATTTTTTCATTTTTCTATTTAGGTTAGCACGAAATTATATTACTCTACCTAAGTATGTTCACTATTCTTGCTTATCTTTTTACGATCAATCACATTAATTATTATTCGGTACATGCATGTAAGTATTATTGTAGTGGTCTTATGTTACTTTGTTGTTGCATTTTTTATTATTTTAATATGCTTACAAGCCATCTCATTTCAAATGTTCCCCATAGTGATTAATTTTTTTTATATATATTACGCAGTTATCACGGAAATTGGTTTCAATAAAATTTTTGTTTTTTTATTTGTGACGGACTCTGCGCCAAGTAAAGTTGTAGAAAAATTCGTAATGTATAAAAGTTTATTTAGATGTGACAGGTAACAATTTTTATTTGAAAATCTAGCTCAATATTTTGTGTGTTATTGGAATAAAAATTATAAATAAATAGCTTGTCTTATTTATGCTAGATACACTTTCAAAAGTTAAACTCTGATATCGTGATCACTTCTGAAGCTGAAGTTAAGTTTTAACGGGAGCATCAAAAAAATCAATTTGTTTTATTTATTTTAGTCAATATTTGTATGGCAATTTTGTTTCATCGTACACTTGCAGCCCAAATTATAATTTTTCTTCTTTTGTTTATTTTCTTCTTGTCTTGTGCAAATGTTATTGAATTTTTGAACTAAAATTATATTTTCATTTACAAATAAATCAATTTATTTTATTTTGAAGTTTTTAGTACATATTTTCAAGTTTTTAGTGCATATTGAAGGCGCATAAAACACTTTTTTACAACATATTTCTGGTTTCCCTGGTTATCACATATTTAAAAAAGTTTTAAAAATTAGTCTTTCAAATAGAGTATTCCCAGACCTGAACTCAATACAACTTAGTACCAGAGTAGCAAGCCGTACCAGCGCGGCTGCCGGCTAGCCAGTCAGCCGATTTTTTTCAACAAGCCGAGCCGCCGCCGAACCACACGGCTTATCGGCGGCTTAGTACTCAGCCGATATTTTGTCTTTTATTTTTGCTTTTTTTTAAATTTCGTATTTAATATGATAGCGAGCGTCCCGGAAAGATAGTTGTTTTTGCTTCCACATAAAAACAAAATGTTTATGTGAACGGTAACGTAGCTGCGACATTACTTACATACACACGTTCTCTTTTGGAGTCCCTTCTTAAATACATGCACGTTTACATAGACTTCTTTGTTTAAGCATTCAGGCGACTTTTTGATAATTAATTGTTCAAAGCTTTTTGTTTGTTGATCCGTAGCAGTGTTCCAATAAAGTAATTAATTTTTAATTCAATCGGAAAACTACTTATTTATGTAGAAGGCAATCAAGAATAAAATTCCTCGAGAAATTTTTCCCGAGGAAAAATTCCAACTAATAGCAAGTAATAGGGAAAAAAATTCTAATTTAAAAAATTAGAAATTTCTCGCGAAATTTTATTCATAATTGCCGTGATAGTCTAGAATATGTTTCTATGGTTTAACAAATAATTTACGAAGCTAGCTATTTTTTAGGACATCAATTACTGCAATATTCAAACTATTGCAAAATAAATGATGTTACATCGTGGTGATTCAATAATTCCCATGTTTTTCTAAAAACAGACTTTATTAAAACTTTTTTTCAAATGCTTAAACAAATCGGCGTTAAGCCGTTCAGCCGCCGCCGCCGAAAATATTTGTCTTTCAGCCGCCGCCAAAATTTTATGCTCGGCTTGCTACTCTGCTTAGTACTTTTTTGTTTTTTTTTTTTATAAATATGTAGTCCAAACTCTTATAAAAACTGAACTTTATTTTCATGCGAGCATTTGTTTCAAATTAATTTTTAAATTAAATAAATAATTTGCCTATTTTATTTTAAGAATCTATTTACACTTAAATTAAAAGTGAAAATCAGTTTAATGTTGCGTAAATGTCTTGTTTGACTAACTTAGCATTTACACATGTAAGTGCAAGTTCGAAAAACTCAATACTCTCACACTTTTTTACTAACACAATTACATTTTTTGTACTTACTGCTCAGCTTATAACACAATTTCCCTGTAGGTGAATTATTGTAAGTAAAATAACAAATTAAGAAACAGTGTTACCGATAATGACTTTTGTATACATTTTTAGTACCTCGCATAATAAAATTAATATTTGTTGCTTATTTCCTGCGTATTTATAAAAAAGATAAGATACAACAAAGGACACAAGTTTACAACAGCGCATCTTAATTATATTTTTATATATGAATTTCATGCCTTTGACAAAAAAATTGTTGAAGAAAATATTATTTTCAGTAATTTTATGATTTCGGAAATACGGTAATACTGATTTCATATATCTTTTAAATAAACATATTTTTTTATTCAAAAGCAAATTTATTTTCATAAGACGTCAACGCTTCGAGAACGTTTTTAAATTGAACTTACAACTAACTGACTGTGTAAACTCTCAGGTAACTTACAAGACTTTCGGTTATTTCTTCGAAATATTCGTGTTTAATACGTAATTACTTACATGTGTAATCGCGGGGTGAATAAACAATTTTAATTTATAAAAAATATTTGTAAGAATTTACTTGTTTTGTATGGCTCAGTGAATACTTTTGTTGGAATTAGTTTTTTGGAATAAAGCTACAAATTTTGGACATTTCATTAATTATAAAAATTTCGCAAATTTATTAAATTTTTGAAATCAGAAATAATTTTTAGTCAGGCTTAAGTTCAGTAATTTCAATTCCTATTGAATGAAATATTTTTAGATATTGGTACATCGAATAAGTAAAAATAATTAATGTGATGATCGTAAAAGATAAGCAAGAATGACTAAACATAAACAGAAAAATGAAAAAATGGAAAAAACAGAAAATTAATAGTGATACTTATAAATGTGTTTACCAAAGGTAAATCAATTGTATACACATCAATCATTTCTCATATTCCGTTTCATTGTAAATTTAAGTTAAATAGCTGATGTTAATAAGAATCTTTACCCAAGTAGATAGACTAGGGTGCTGATGAAGTACGTGGCTGCACAGATAAGTATCGGTATTTCCCCCAGCTTAAAGTCTAAGTTTAATTTTTCTTCTCTTCTTTAGATACTCACATTAATTAATAAAAATATTTCATTCAATAAGAATTGAAATTACTGAACTTAAACCTGACTAAAAATTATTTCTGATTAAAAATTACTAAAAGTTCAATAAAAAATTTACAAATGTTTCATTTTTGAAATACATATTTTTTTCACTGGTCTCTTTTAAAAGTACAAAAAATATACTTTTTCATTACAATGAATTTGAAATAGTGAAGAAAATTTTGAATTCATACAAAATATTTTTTATTTAAATATTTGTATCTTAAAAAATTTCAAATTACGTTATTTTTTTTTTTATAATAAAAAATACAAAACTAAGCAAAATATTTGTCTTTTTAAACTGTTGTTGTTAGATCAGTAAAGTAATTGTATAATTTATACATTCAAAGAACTTTTTAACTACAACGCGACCATTAAATGACTTTTTTTAGAATCAGACCACTTAAAATAAAAAAATGCTGAAAATAAAACTTTTTTTGCTGTCCTTTATGAAAAAGTAATTAAAATGATAATTTGAATGAAACAGACCATTTTTTATAATTTTTAAAAAAATTTAATTTCGTGCAAATTATCGTCTGGAAGAGTATATAATTCACTAGAAGAGCTTACTTTTACTTAATCCCACTGTGCTACATCAAGATGAAATAGTAGGCTGTCATCAAATTAATTCCATTACAAAGAGAAGATACAGTCATAATGAAATTTATAAACAACATTAAGGATTAGAAATTTATACAGCAATGAAAATATTCACGCATACACACACGCATACATTCTTCATATATTTACAAATGTTACAAATGCTAGAAGAAGCTTTAGCATTCTTAAGTATTTACTTATTTTTCTTTATAAAGTAATTTATAAAATCAAATAAATATTTAAATTTTTTCTTAAATAAAATGCTTAAAATCAAGAATTGCATGAAGTTGTTGATGTTTTCTCTAACTAAAAACGCCTGTGATTTTCTCAATCTCAACATTTTATTACTCAGCAATTGTTTTTTTGCAACGCTTAACTTTCTAATAACAAAAAGTTACCAATGAATTGACTTACAGTTTTACCGACATGAATCGAGACAAAATTTAAATATTTAAAAGACATAAAATCTTGTGTCTTACAAAAGAACAAAAAATAAACATTTACATTACCGAGTGCTTGGCTTAGCAACTTTCAATTGAAGTTAATGAAAAAATAAATCTGTACCGATGTTGGTTAATAAAATTTTAAACATAAAGTTCAATTGTATATATTCACTTACTCACCTAAAATTTTCAAATATTGAAGACCCCACAAACATTCGGGGCCAATGGCTGGCACATTGGAATCTGTGATGCGAACTTCTTCAAGCTTATGAAAATTTCTTAACAAATTTCCTGTGGTTACAGAATTACGAGGACCTTGTATTACAATGACTTGTACGTCACTGTCTATGCTTTCGGCGGGAAATCGTGTGAGGCCACCTGAAACAAATAATACAGTGAATATTGCATTTTAACTGAAAATATATTTTGAACAAAATGTAAAAAGTCCCCTCCCTTCACCTTTTTAGGAGTATTATTTTCAAAAAAATATTTGTTTAAATATTTTCCGTAAGTATAGCCCATACCTCAGATGTAAAGAACATATACATATTTTCATACACCAATATGATGCACCCGTATATCTAAAGAGGAAACTTTAATTCCAACTAATATAAGATTTCGATGTGATCTCACGAAATGCTGATACCCGTTGGTATCTTTTTGGTATCCTCTGGTACAATATAATGCCAGAATATTGTATTTTAGTACTTAATTTTTTTTTAATTTTTTTCCAAATACGTCAGTAACTCATCTAAAGCATTGTCGTATGATGACAGCAATTAAATATTAAATAAAGTTTGCATGCTAATATTCGAAATTATCTACAAATTAGTGAAGCAAACTATACTGAAATAAATAAATTAGAATTCTGCTAAAAACTATATATTATGCATAAGAAAAATAGAACGAACAATGTTGTCTTTGTAACAAACGATCAATGAAAATCATATTACTTATGTTAATAACATAAAATTACAAAAGAAAAAGAGTCCTTTTACAAATACAACCTTACGGCTTGTTTTTATAATAAAAAATGTGAAAACCTTAATTACTTGGAAGCCGTTCAAGTTTGAAGTTACTACAGATTTTTTTTTTTATATTTTGGCATGTGTTTCGAATACAAAAATTACCATCGAAGAAGAAAAAATCATTTAAATGTAAATTTCCAAGGTTTTTTAAAACTGAATGATAACGACTAACGCGTCTTGAAATGTTATTTTTCTACTCTTAATAATATTTTGTAGCAGCTTAACACCTTTTTTATTTAAATTTGTTCTCCTTGCGTTTATTATGACTCTTTTTCCTTAAAGATTACATAAATTTATCGTCCCTTTAAACATGCAAATGTCCAATTTCCTTTACTGATTCTTTTTTCATCTATTTTTTGTAATATTGTAGCGTTGAGATTTTCATGATTACATTTTATTTCATTGATACTATTCTCTTTTCGTTGTACAATTATCATATTTTTTCAGATTATTCTATTTCATTTCATTATTACATGTATTTATAATCTTCTTACCTTTTGTACAGATGGTTTGAAAGCGTTTGAACTCGTCTATGTTACAGGTACATTCTACAGGACATTTCCTTGCATTTTCATTTGTAAAAGTGACTGGTATTGCTACCAGGCATAAAATAAGCCATTTCACCAACATCTGTAAAAGGAAAAAGTTGTGTAAAAAAAACTTATCAATAGATAATTAATTTATTATGGAAATGAAAGAAGTTGATAACATGAAAAATACCAGATAAGAACTTAATGTCTATTGTTAAACGAAAAAATAAGGGTTTCGATTTTTCTTTCAGTAATTTTATTATGTATTAAGTAGTTTTTCAAAAGCTAAGGCATAAAGCAAATATTATAAAGATTAACTGAAAAAGTAAATTCTTCGTGTTGTTTAAGACCACTAGTTTAGGAAAAATATAAATTGTTTTAGTTATCTGGAATTTTTTCTGTATATGCAAAAGTAAGCAGGGAACTGTATAGCAACTAAGAACCTCCTGGCTGCATCTAGGGGAATCTCCAACCTTTTTTAAAAAATATTACAAACTGTCCCATATCTACTAACAAATCAATAAAAGTCACTCCACTTTTGCTTCAGAAAAAGTTAAACTATCTTTCGGCTATAAATTCTCAAGTACAGGTTAATAAATACAAGAAAATTTAAATATAAACAAAAATAAAAGCAATTATTTGTGAGTTAAATCTAAGCAAACAATATTTAAAAAACGAAATAACACTTCAAATGTTAAATAAAGTATAAAATGAAATTAATATAGTTAATTTTAATTATTATTTTTCGAACTTAAATTTTTTCTATATTTATGCTTTGAACGGGCTAAGGTTCGTAACGCTTTTTAAGACAAATTTCATGTGATAATTATTAATAAACAAATAACATCAAAGTTAGTTGTAAATATTCTGACAAAACATAGTTGAACGGAAGAGCCAGCCGTTTTGGAAGGCCACTAAACCTTCATCATGAGCGTTCTTCTGGCTTTGTTCACTGTGGTTGGTGTCAGTTGATGTAGATTTCTGCCTTATATACAAAACTTTCTTTCTGTTCCGTTCAACTATGTGTTGTCAGAATATTTACAACTTACTTTGATGATAAATATAGAAATTAATATATTTTTTGAATTGTCAAATTCAGACAATAAATATGCAACCAATAAAATAAAAAATAAATATGACATAAACATGAAAGCTAGTTCAAACAAAATTATATATGTATTTACATATGTATTTTTATTATTATATTATTTTTATTTTTTTGGTAGGAATTTTGGTTTTTGTTGATTTTGTTGTTGTTAAGACTGTTATAAATACATTACCGACTTAACGTCAAAAGGGCTTATTTTGGTAATTTTTATGTTAAGTAAAGTGTGGCACAAACGACATGGAAGTTTTAACACTTTTCCCTAGCCTTAACTTTCTATTTCAATTTTTTCTCTGGTAGTTGTTATTGGGAGGCAAGTCAGCTCTTTGTAGTCTACAATTCTTACATATAAAAGCATTCGGTTTCGTGGAATCGGATGTTAAGACTTTTTTTTACAAAGGAACAAGAATTAACTTCGTTTACTTTAAGACTGAAAATGTGTTATCTTTGTCTTAAAGAAGAGTTTTACTTTTGACATTACAAAAATATTTTCTTATAAAAATGAATTTTATAAAATTACCAAATTTTAGAAACAAAAAATTCAAATATTTTAAGTCAAAGTATTAATGAATTATTACATATTTTATTGTATCAAAAATAATTATTGCTCATACGTCTAGAGTTAAACTATATTTTACATATACACCTCCTAAAGTTATGCTATACATGTGTGCCTGTGTCTTTGCTTGGGGAGTTATGCGTATGATTAATATTTTAATTATACGTATTTGTTTATGTACACACAAACTGGAGATGAGAGATCCCGTGATTTTGTAATAATGTTGTTGCTAGTGATGGTGATTTTGTTTGTGGCAGAATTCTGTTATTTTGAGAAAGTTATTAAAAAAATATTTGGGTTTGAAGTGAACGTTAAAACAAATGTCCATACAAATTTGCACATAAGCACATTTGATACACAATATATTTTTTTTTTTTGATATGGTCGCTAGACTTTACAAAACTTACGACATACAAACTTTAAATACTTAATTATTGTACTACTCCAGCACACTGTTTTTTGTTCAACGAAATATCAATTTTTTTGGCGATTTTCACAATAATTTTTTAAAGAGAATAAACTATTAAATTTAAAAATTAAATTAAAAATTAATTATTAAATTTAGAAAAAACATAAGTCAGTCTTTTTTATTTATTTAGTTATTAAAAAACAAAGAATTTTCGAAATTAATTTTTATAATACCAAAGTATGTATGTTCATTTGACGATAAGCCTAATATATTAATACAAAAAATTTGGTTTTTATTAATGAAACATTTCTCGATGCATTTATTTCTGTTTAAAAAACTCAATGAGGATTCCTTATTTGTTTTAATTTTTGGAGTCTGCTTATGAGTTTCCTAAGCAGAAAAAATGCATCCAGATGTGCTTAATCAAAAACAAACAAAAATTCATATTTTACTTAGTTTTCTAAAAATTTGCTTCGAACTTATTTGGCTTTTTGTAATTATTCAATTTCACATGTAATAATTTTTAAGAAACAGATTGCACTAAAAGTAAAGTAGTTTTGAAGTTGCGAATTTTTTACGAATGAAAAATAATTTTTTCGCACACTGAAATTTCGAATGAAAAAAATGAAAATCCTTACTACATTAAAAATTAAAGCGCGAAAAAACCAATCAAATGTAATAAGCTTTTTTAAAGAGATAATCACCTTTATTCTATTTGGCGTCGGCAACATCGTCGTCAATTTTGAAACAACATCAATTTAACACAACATCAAAGCTAACTTTGTATTCCCTAACAATGTTGCGACGACGTTGCCTGTTTATCGATAAATGCAATACACATATCCAACATTTGAGACAGCTGATTCATTTTGTTTACTATTTTTGGTAGAAGTGTTTTTGAATAAGTAAACGGTTTGTACATAAATTAAAATAAAATGTTTTTCTTTCGTATCGGGGCGAAGAAAATAAAAAATTTATTAGTGAAAAGAAGATTTCTCAGACAAAAGTCACATTGCATTTGTAATTTACCCAATGAAAAGTAAGTGATAAATTTCGACATTTTTTTGTAAAATAATGAGAAATTTTCATCCTTTTAATATTTTAAATTTATTTTCGGCTGAATAAAACATCATTTAAGCATGTATTGGATACAATTGAACCTGATTTTGGAAACAAAAGGGATCAGATCAACGTTTATTGCAGATTGCAGCTTCCTCCAAGGGGCTTATTGCTAATTGTTTATATACGCTGCCTCTTGTTGCTTAACACTCAGCATTGTTTGCTACCTTTTTTTAATTTATAGCTCAAGTCCCGCCAGATCTGTAAAAATAATTCTTTCATACAGTATACTTTCCCAACACCCTATTTACTTTACATTTTGCCATTTACCACTAGTTCTAATGGTGCACCGAGGGAATTTAGTGCAGTCACAACAATTTCCCACTGTATCTTGAAAGTATTAGGAACACTGCAACTGCGGACTTTTTTCAACTGCTAAACAAGCTTTTCAAATTAATTGGGTTTGGTAATTTCAATTCTGTCCATATTAACATTTTTCCCTTCTTTTAATAATTTTTTTAAATAAATATGTATGTACGTATGTATGTATGTATATATACTTTTTTATTTCTTATATTTTCACATTTTTACTATTTAAATTATTTTTCAAATTCATTGAGGTATGCACACAACAGAACACGACATCAAAAACACTGACGACAAAATGAACGGTAACATCAACATCAATTTTTCGTACAGAATGCCAAACATATGCTGACAGTCATCGATAAATGGCAATACTATCTACGGGAATACCGATGTGCCAAAAAACATTAAAAACGGCGTCGTGTTATGTTGCCGACGCCAAATAGAATAAGGGTGAATGTAACAAACATTTTATAAATTACTTTGACTTATAATGGCATTATTATAATTTGATAATTTAAGCAATCGCTGTGCTAAATTGGAGCTTAAAATATTGTTAGCAAATCTACATTTTGCTCAATTTATGCGATGGAATAATTAATTTTCTAGTTTTTGTTTCTTATATATATGAAACGTATATTTAAAACTTTTCAAATAATAGTATTCCGCAAAAAAAGGAACTTTTTTACAGAAAACAACAAACCCAGTAATAGTTTAAAAATGCTGCCTTGAACAAATTATATATTACTTTCAAGCGCTTTGGCTATATTGCAACATTGATATAAGTTAAACATAATTAAAGTATTGAAAAAACACTTTTTAAGAGGTTTAACATTATAGAGTTTATAATTAAAACAAAATATTGCAAGCAACCTGCGAAATATTTTTATTTAAATTTATAAAGAAAACATATATAAAAAGTATTTGTTTGCATAAAACTAAGAAATAGTTTTAAATTGTTAAACTAAAACAAATGGCAAAAATGGCCCCAAGAAATTACAAAAGAGAAAAAGTAAACAATAAAATATAAAAGCAATATCAAAAAATACAAATACAATTTTATGGATTTTAAAGAAACATGTCAAACAAAAAATATCCAAGGGAAAGGCAAGAAAAAAGTATGTGTATATACAAACCAACTTAAGATAAACGAAAATAGAAACTGAGACAAAACGAGAAAGAAAATTATAAAATAGAACGATTTAAGAAGAAAGAAGAAACTAAATTAGATTTTATGCATTCAAGTATGTGAAGCAAATACCCAGAGTATGTAAGCAGCCTGGCAAATTTGTAGAATTAAATTTCAAAATAAATACAAACTCATATGAATCTAAAACTTGTTACGCAGAATTAAGTTGAATAAACTTACTTGACCTTTTTGTTTCAAATAATTTCTAACAAATAAACCATCATTGTTTAAGCAATTTATTTAACAAAAATCAAATTATGCGTTGTGACTAGACCCTTAGCAGTTAGAAAACTAAGTCTACAGACTTTTGTGCTCTACATATTTTTGTGCCTTTTTTTAATTTGACTTCCCCTCAAAACATAAAAACTAAGTTCTATACAATTGCAGGCATTTAATAATTTTTTGGAAAATGTTATGAAAATATCTCTTGGTAAATTAATACTTTTTGTTATTTTGTTTGTTTTATTAAATGAAGAGAACTAAGACAATTTACAAAAAAATACAAAACAAAGACCATAAAACCAAAGATATTTGTGTTAACTGACTGACAATGGAGGCTCTTAAATATTATTAAGGATTTAACATATTTAATGTGGATTCTCATAATATTAGTTAATAAAATACTAACATTGAAAAGTTTCTAATAGTTCTAAATAATTTTAAATTTAATTTGAACTTTAAACTTTTTAAAATATATAATATTTAAAAGAATTTCCTCATATCTATAGTACAATTAAAATTTGCTTTATATTTATTCCTTAATCAGCTGTCTACTCATGTCCATTAACAAAATGTTTTTACAAGTTGTTAAATTAAACTTAAACATATTATTTGCACTTAAAAAAGTTCAACACTGATTTATACAGTTGTACGTACAAGCATGTTTGTCTTATAAAATTTACAACAATAAAACAACAATTTTGCAACAACACGTTTACTAGTATGGCAGAAACGAGTATTAAGACCAACCATATGTTGGAAAAACAACAAAATAAATTACAAATAAGACTTACAACAGGTGTTGACGTTAAATACAAGTATTAAGGTCAAAAAACTTGATAAGTTAATTTGAAATGAAGGAAAATCTAGTAAATGTAAGACACATTAAATTAAGTTAAAGGAAAGTTAAATAGATATTTGTATGTTTTGCTACATAGTTTTTAGGCATAAAGGGATGAAAATAATTTGCAATTCTTAGTAGATTTCTAATTGATAATGATAGTTTAAAGTTCCTTTCTGAAGATAATTGTTGCTATTAAGAAGGGTTAATTAACTTGAGTTGGTAGATGCAATTTAGTTAAAGTATAACATAAATTAGAGCGTCAAGCGCTGCGTCAGCAGCAGGATACGTACGAGGTTGGCTTAATGTCCCTGACTTTTCGAACTTCCCTCGCAGTTATATGAAATGCAACACTGTTCCCATCAAGTACCACCCGTTAATGGGCTACTGTCAACTTTGAGCAAGTGTTGTCATTTACTTTGCGTTTAACAGCTGTTCAAAACATACAACTTGGGGTATTTTTTTTAAAAATGGAAAATAAGTGAATTAGAATGCTCACTAAACATTATTTTTTGAAGAAAAAAAAACCGTCAATCAAGTCAAGGAAAAGCTCGATAAATACTATGGGGACTCTACACCATTGATTTCAATAGTAAACAAGTTGTTTACTGACTTTCGTTGTGGTCGCACAAATACAAATCACGTTGAACATTCTGAACGGCCATTTGAGGTCAAATGTCGAAAAAATCAACGATATGGTGTTGGTCAATCGAAAAGTAAAAGTGCGCGAGATTGTTGATTCCATAGGCATTTCATATGACAGTGTGGTTTCGATTTTAAATGATCAGCTGGGTATGATAAAGCTTTCCGCAAGATGGGTTCCACATTTGCTCACAATCGACAACAAATGCATGTGCAGTTTTCATGGTAAACAACCATGAATTCAGCTTCAAATTGCTCCCTTATCCACCATATCTCCAGATTTAGTAGGTAGTGACTACTTTCAATTTCTAAAACGAAATAAATGGCTTGGTGGAGAGAAATTTAAATGCAACGTTAAAATTATTGACCAAAAAATTTCTATTTTAAGGACGTCGAAAATCATATTTTTTGGAAGGGATACAAAAACTGGAACTAAATGGACTAAGTGTATTGAGTTAAAAGAAGTTATTGTTGAGAAATAAATTTTTGTTTTAATCAGAAATAATTCATAGTCAGGCTCAAGTTCAGTAATTTCAATTCTTATTGAATGAACAATTTTTATTAATTAATGTGAGTTTCTGAAGAAGAGAAGAGAAATTAAACTTAGACTTTAAGCTGGGGGAAATACCGATACTTTTCTGTGGAGCCAGGCACTTCATCAGCACCCTAGTCTATCTACTTGGGTAGAGATTCTTATTAACATCAGCTATTTAACTTAAATTTACAATGAAACGGAATATGAGAAATGATTGATGTGTATACAATTGATTTACCTTTGGTAAACACATTTATAAGTATCACTATTAATTTTCTGTTTTTTCCATTTTTTTCATTTTTCTATTTAGGTTAGCACGAAATTATATTACTCTACCTCAGTATTTTTTAAATAAATTTATGTTTGCAAAAAATGTGTTCCATTCAAAAAATCACGGACTTATTGATCTACTCTCGTATTTTCAATACATTCAAGTAATATTTTTTGCGTTTAAATATACTGACGCTCTAATTAAGGATAGACTCTTATTGAAATTTATCCTAGTTTGTGGTGACCAATTGATCACTTTAATATAGTAAAATACAGCAGAACATTAAACAATTTCGAATTTTAAATAGCCGCCAATAGCAAATGGAGTATCAAATAATTTAAAGAGCCAAGTCAATTCACTGTAGCATTTTTTACTTTTTATCAATTTCACCACATATTAGCTTAACATTTTTTAAACTAGATGGGACTAAATAAAAGATATATATATATATTTAAGACTATATATTATTTGCTGTGCCCAAAAATCATTAAAAGTTTCTTAAAAATCTAAATTCAATCTAATGAAATGTAGTATTTTTTATTGGATTAAATAAAATCATCAATAATCCCATACATAATTTAACTGTCTTTTATTTGAAATCCAATTAGTTTCATTTAAGCTTGCTGTAGTTGAAATGATGTTGAAATTGATGTTATAAAACTCACTTTATTTAAATTTACACAAACCAAGTAATGACTTCAGAACTGCTGGGATTCAATTTCAAGCCTAATTGTGTTTAAAACTGAATATATTATGTAAGGTGTAAGAAAGCAAATACTTCTGAATTAATTCGATAGAATATTGATAAAAATCAAAAAGTTTTACATATTATTACAATGACCATACATAAATAAGTTGAAAAATAAATAAAATAAAGAAATGCAAATATAAAGCTTGTTAGAGAGTTTCTTTTTTTTTTGTGATCACACATATTGCAAAAATTGTATGGAATATTTAAACTTTTAACAAGAGAAAACAAATGGTATTAAACAAAGTGTTTTGACAAGATAAAAATTCCCAATGAGAATCAAAAACAATTTTTATGACTTTTTTTACTTTCCTAAGAAACTTTTAGCAATTTCAATATTTTATTTATAGAAGAAATTGATGTTGCAGACAACTGTTAACATTTTTTTTACATAAGAAATGGCCTTTTTAATAAGAAAAATTAAAAAAAAAGAAAAGCAAACATTAAAAAAGTTTTCGTATGTGTTCTAAAAAAATTCCAACATTTTAGATTACTTTGTATTTTTATTGGTAAAGTCTAACGTATGAAATGTTTTGACTGATATAATAAGGGCTGGAAAATAGTGAAAGTATAAGTGTTGTTTTTTTGTATGAATTTTGTAAATTTTAAGCCTTCAACAATGTTGCAACAATGTAAGAGTAAAATAAGTTTATTATTAATATTTTGTTATGTGTTATGGTATTTAAGCAATACTACACCACTCAAGAATGTAATACAGGGTGTTTTTTTAGAGGTATAGAACTTCGAATTGAAATAAAACACAAGAAAATCGTTTTAATGTCCATCAATTTGGCTTTATTGGAAGGATAATTTTATGCCATTAATGTTTAAATATGATTTCGGGCATGTGGCCGCCGCGGCTGGCTCGAATAAAGCCAATTCTACAGGTCCAAGTTTCAACCACTTTTTCGACCATATGGGGCCGTATGTTGGCAATAACGCCACGAATGTTGGCTTCCAAGTCCCCTAACGTTTCTGGTTTGTTGGCGTAGATGAGCGACTTCACATATCCCCAAAGGAAATAATCCAATGGTGTCAAATCACACGATCTTGGTGGCCAATTGACAGGTCCATTCTGCGAAATTATGCGCTCATCGAATGTTTCCTTCAATAAATCGATTGTGACGTGCGCTGTGTGGCATGTAGCGCCGTCTTGTTGAAACCACAACTCATCCACATTCATGCCATCCAATTCAGGAACAAAATAGTCGGTTATCATGGCTCTATACCAGTCTCCGGTGGCGAATCGATTCATTCGGGTCCTCTTCAACACTTTGCTCTACAGCGGCAATTGTTTCGTCGGTGTGCACTGTTCGACGTCTCTGCGGATGCGTATTATCACATAGAGTAAGCGTAGTGCGAAAACGATCCATGGTTAACCGAATTAATTGCTCTGATGGACGATTATGTCGACCATAAAATGGACGGAGCTTGCGGTAAACTTCGCGAACTGAACCATTATTTTCGAAATAAATTTGCACGATTTGCAAGCGTTGTTCTTTTGTCAACCTGTTCATGATGAAATGGAAAACCAAACTAAATATTAATCACTTGACAGCTGACAAAATGGCCGCCAGTTAAAAAAGTGATGCCAACTTAAAGTTCTATACCTCAATAAAAAACACCAAATATAAGGCATTTAGTGGGTTATAGAAAATGGTTAAGAAACTTTGTCTACTCGACCTGAATCAGTTGAGGTTTATTTGTAAACTTCTATATGTATTTGACAGAAGTACTTCTCAAAAAATTTCTTATCTCTCTATTAAAGTTGATAAAGCTGAGAATAACTATTTTGCTGAAAATTAACAATTTTAAATGAAACAGTTGTTTGATATAGAATAGAAAACCGTTGAGTCAGACTAAAAGACGGCTAAGATATTAGATATTTATTGTTCATAAAACTTACAAACCATATTAATAAATTTAAATTTATTAAAATTTAGTTATGCCTATTCATGTTTTACAAACTGTTTTTTTAAGTCTACATTCACTGATTAAATTTTTTTCTTTGCATATTTCTTTTCAATTCCTTTTAAGGTTAAGGTTTGGTGTTTTACATATAAAAGAAAAAAAAATTGGGTTTTATTTTCAAACTTGCAAACTTTATTTTTTAGATTTTTAGGTTTATTAATTTTTCTTCTCCCTTTTTTTAAATATGTGTTAGTGGTTTTATTGTCTAATTCTTCTTATTCCCTTTTTCCATTTTATTTGCTTGCTCGTTCAAATTCTGGACACAAATATCTTAACTTTTCTTAAAATTAAAACAAATTTAAACAATTTTTTTTGCAAACAACAGCTTCTAAAAAACTGAAGATAAATTTCATTTAAAAAAACTTTTAGCTTATTACTGGCAACAGTCGGGTAATAAACTTTCAATCATGTAACTTTGGCAAATATAAAAATTGGTGTAATCGTTTAGTAGAATAAAAATTGGTTTTACAAGAAATAATATTTAAATGAATTTCGGAAATAATTTTCTTTTTGAAATATGCATAGAATTAAAAATTTAAATGAATGAATTATATGTTTGTTGCAATTTTAAAATAAAAGAGACAAGAAAGGATTTTTTTCAGATCATGTCAGACTATAGAAATAATGTTCTTAATGCTAGTCATTAGATAATTTTCATATTACACGTAAGCAACTGAAGGGTACTTTACTATTTTTAATAATCTCTTTTTAATTCTTTAATTTCTAGTGTAGAATGGTTGTGCCACTTACTTAATTTTTCTTGAAACTGTTTCAGTTCAAATTATTTTTACATTAAATTTTGAAATTCATTTCATAAAGAAATAATATTAATAGCGTCCAAACACTTACTAATAGACTATGCAAATTTCTTATGCCGGTGTCTTGGATATAAAGAAATCCCACAAGAAATAGTAAATTCGGATTAAATTTGGCCAATGTGGTAGCCGATTTATGTCTACTCTTCTGAAAATAAATTTTGCAGAGAATTTAAGTAATTGACTGGTATACATTCCGAATTTAGTAACATATTTTTACAAAAGGCGTAGCAATAACCTTTCAGTCACGTTTAAAATATTTAAGTGCTGTCAATTAAAGAGTTAGAATCATTTAAGGGGTCACGTTGACTGAAATAGTACGTTGACTACAAAAATTAAGGTCCTGGGTTAAAATCCGGTATCCAACAGTCATTACATAAGAAGACCACGCATTTTTCTGTTGTGAATTAGTGTCCCTTTGTATCAGTTGTTCTAGAAAAATACAAGTGATAAAGGCATATTAACGAGTCACTGAACTTTACCGACTTCAGCAGATACTAATCCTAATGTAACATCACAGCGCACTCCTTCGTTGGTATTGTGTAGCAAAATCATCGGCGAAGTAAAATAACTAACAAAATGGCAACTAGACAAACTTAAAAAAGTTAATAAGCATTATTTAACACTAGAGGCGCTGCAACACTGCATTATTAAAAAACGTTAAAAAAGCAAAGTTGTAAAAGAATAAAGCTTTCCTCTATCTCTTACTTCACCACCTGTATTCTCTATCACTACGAGTATCTCTTTCCTAAAGAATGTAACACCATAAGTAGGCATTCATTACCTGAGTGTTACCTCGCAGAAAAAGAATCGTTATAGACATACTAATTGCAGCCGCTTCAATAATTTTCACTCCAGTGCTTAGATTTATTAATTTATATTTTGAAAGAGACGTATATTTGCATTCATTATTTAAGCGAAGCAGTAATCATAGTTTACAGAGTCTTATACACTCCATAGTAACACTTACAATGACCGGTCTAGCCACGATAAACCCTCCATAGCAAATATATAGCAACGTTTCAACCAGTACAATAATATTTGTGAAAAATTCAAACAAGCTTGAATGATTGTGTTGGGATTCATCATTTTAACATTACTCTAGATTTGTAGCTAAACTATTGCCTTAACCTTCACGTAAATTTAAATATTAGGAAGGCCCAAAGGAAAGAAACTCTAAGGAAAATACCTTTTTTAAATAAAATTAAAGAAAAAATCACAATTCAATAAATTGTCAGTCCTACGTTCATTATCTTTAATGCAAACATTTTATTTTACACAATTAATATAGTATATTTGTAAAGGGTGAATTTTTATTTAAGCCTTTAATGAAAATTGTCTTAAGGTAACACTGCACTATAAAAGCTTATATAAAAGTTGGATCAATCTTAATATATTTCGAAAATATGCTTCGTAATGCACCTTAAAACAAGTATAAGCACAAAGCTTCCATACCAACATTGTGAAAAATAGCAAAGATTTATAGACACTCATAAAATGTGCAAACGTACATACGTACATATTAAGCTGTACAGATACGTGTCAAGCCACATAAAAACTCTACATCCCACATTTACGACACACATACACACATTTAAATGCTGATGTTAGAGGTAATATACGAAAGGCCTTTAAAATTTCACATTTCTTGAAGGCCTGCTTAGAGTTTTATTTTTTTTTTACCAAATTCATATTTTTGCTTGTCTTTTGAAAGAAAAACTTATAGAAAACTTAGCAGATACGTTCCAAAAGTCTTGATACACGTTCTTCTTATTATTTGCTTATTATTTCCGAAATTGTATTGAATGACCTGCGCGGAGATATTTTGCCACATTTGAGCAAAATTTCTTAAAAGAAAATGCTGCTTAGCTTCAACAACTTAGGTTGTGTGTGTCCACAGTCATAAAGATCAGTTTAAACAAGGAACATATTTTCATCCAAATATAAATGAGAAATATGTATTATGACTTAATCCATATCTTTAAGAACACTGATCAGATTTAAACACAATGTTAATGAGTCTCAAAGGCAAGTTTGTTGTCAAAATTCGATTTTTTTATTTTAGATGAAGACAAACTTCTCTTATGTTAAACAAACATTTTCATTGGTAAGAGTTTATATCAGATTTGAGATCACAGTGTCAAATAATATGATGCTTGATACACATATGGCGGCTACGCTAAAAGAAAATTTTTGATTGTGTGATGACTCATCTAGACTTTGATGAAGTTCTTAAAGTCTTATTTGTATCCAGACGGGAATATAAGTGAGGAAAATAGTAAGAGAATAGGATATCAGAGTATACACTGATTGATCAAGAATAGTCTGCCGTGTTGGTTCTAAAGTCTTGTATGACGATATTAAGCCCACGTACAATGGCATGATTAAAATGTGCTGGGAACAATAAACATCGATTTTAACTACACAGAAAAAAGTGTTTACCAATTAATATTTTCAATTACGAATTTAATTATATTAATTAAATTTTTAATTGTATTAATTAATTTGACTGGAAAAACTTAATTGATATTATCAAATTGTTTATAGGTGAAAATTTAATTAATTTTTTAATTTATACTACAAATATTTTAATTAATATTACAAAATCATTCATATTACTTTTTTGTGTGTATATTTGTTTTATTTAAAATACTTTTCTTGCTTATTCTTCACTAATATTTATTAAAAAGTAATACAAAAATACAAATCAATCAATAATTTGCTGGGGTGCTTTAAAAATACTCATAGAAAAAAACGCAAATATAAGTCGTTCTAATAATTTGTTCGAAAGAATATCCATATTCATAAAATTTAAAATGAATTTTAAATGTATTTTATTTTAAATTTTTCCTAAAATGAATTTCAAATTCATTATATTTTTGTTTTATAAAAATGTGGTTATATTTTTAAACTAAGAATAGCATGAAACAATGGGAAGACCTATTCCTTAACCAAAATGTGGGAAAATATATATGCTATGCTGTATCCCAATTTCTTGCGAAAAAAGAAGAGGCCTTAGTGAAGGTATCTTTAGTTTTGAAACTTACCGCTGGCATGGTTTAAATTCTTGCAGATTCATACATGTGTGTATAATTTTACGAGTAGTGAAACAAAAAAAAACAAGGTAAACGAATGAATGAATAAACCAGCCTTGCCACCTGGTTACTCCAAAATCTTAAGGGAAGAGAAATCTTTAAATATTTCCCTTAAAATGGAATTTATGCTTGTTTTGTTGGTTAAGCACGCACAGAAAAATTTTTAGTCAAAATGCTTCCAATTAAATCAGTTAATGATGTTTCAAACAATTTTATAACTGAGCCAATTAAATTTTGTTGATTGAAAACAAAAAAGTTTAATGTTTGTATGGATGTTAGCAAATATGCAAACATACAGACGAGTATTAAACCTTTTTACGCATTATTAAAAATTCAACCATTTTTAGGGTTCCGTACACCAAAGGTGAAAAAAGGAACCCTATTGTTTTCGCTACGCTGTCCGTCTGTCCGTCTATCCGTCTGTCCGTCACACGGTATTTTCCCAGGAACCGTAAAAGCTAAGGACCTGAAATTTGGACAGAGTATGTAGAACCTTGGTCACTACAACAACAAATACATGAGAATTAGAAATTAAAGGGTGCTCCAAAACGAGGTACGAAAAATGTTAAAATCTCATGTAATATACATACATTTGTATGTACAAATGTATATTGAAATTTGTAAAATTAGTGTATTTTTATATAGGCTACAACAATAAACATTAAAATATTAAAAAAATTAAATTAAAGGGTCGTCCATGAGTTAATGCAATTTTTACTATGTAATTTTGACAACTGGCTATATCTTGGAAACCGTAAGAGGTAAACTCTTGAAATTTTCAAAAACGGTAAAACTAAAAAATCCGGAAATTATAAAATCGCAAACCGAAAAAAATCGCCAAAACTTGAAAAAAATTGCCAAAAATTTAAAAAATATCGCAAAATCGAAAAAAATCGACAAAATTAAAAAAAAAATCTAGCAATAAAATAAATCGCTAAATTCGAAAAAATCGTTTAAATAAAAAAAATCGCCAATATGAAAAAACCAAAAACCGAAAAAAATCGCCAAACGCGAAAAATGCGCCAAAACCAAAATAATTGTTTATGTGAAAAAAAATCGCCAAAATGAAAAAAAATCGCCAAAATTAAAAAAAAATCGCTAAGTTTAAAAAAAATCGCCAAAACGAAAAAAAATATCGCCAAAAATTTAAAATAAACGCCAAAAACCGAAAAAAATCCTCAAAACGAAAAAAGTGCCAAAACTAAAAAAAATCACCAAAACCAAAAAAAAAATCACCTATATGAAAAAAACGCCAAAATAAAAAAAATCGCTAAAATAAAAAAATCGCCAGAATAAAAAAAAAACGACAAAATAATAAAAATCGCCAAAATTAAAAAAACTTCAAAAACCTAAAAAAATTGCCAAAACGTGAAAAAAGTGCCAAAACTCAGAAAGCGCCAATAAGTTCAAAAAACCCCCAAACTAAAAATAAACGCTTAAAACCGAAAAAACCCAAAAACGAAAAAAATGCCAAAACTATAGTTTATATTGTTCGTATTGAATTACATATCTCGTGCCGGTACGGAATCCTTCGTGCGCGGGTCAAAGTCGCACTTCACTGAATTTAATTTGATTGTTCGAATTAACTTTTTTTAATGAAAAAAATATTTTAGTTTGTGTTTGTGCTTGTTCATGTTTTCATGGAAGAGTGTCAGCCTGTAATTCTAGAAGTATCAAGTTCAAAGCATGACAGCACTGTAAGTTAGAAAATATAATAAGAACACATACCTACATATGTATAATAATTGAATAAAAAATAATTTGTCACGATAGCCTAGTGGATGTGTGTTAGACTATTATAATGGAGGTACCTTATTCTAAGCCTGCAGCGTAAATTACGGAATTAAACAAATAAATAAAATAATGATAATAAATAAATAAATAATAATAATAAAATAAATTTAAAAAAATACTTTTTACTTTTTAAAATCTTATGTAATTCAATTACTTTTATTAATTAATACAATGAACAATTTAATTGTTTAAAATTTCAAAGAGTTTAATTATTAATTTAATTGTACCAATTAATCATTTGTTTAAAATAAACGCATATTTTCAATTAACTTTATCAAATGATCTCAACAGCATGAAAACCTCATTTTTACAAATTCATTAATTGATATTATCAATTTGTTTGCAGGACGAAAATCAGTATAGAATTTAATTAATATTACAAATTTCTAACTAAAATATTAATTAAAGTTGATTTTAAATTTTTTCTGTGCGGTCTATAGTATATACATTTCGTACTTGCTTTGTAGAACCTCATCAGTAGACTTCAGCCCAAAAGTTTTTAAAAGAAATTATAAACTTCATATGGTTTTACTAAGATTTTTTATATATTATTTAGCACCACAAAAACACGTTAATAACAAAAAGTTAAAAATTGCATTTTTAATAAACTTTTGGGTAAAACAACGAATAAGAATAAAAATAAAGAAATCCGACTTAAAGTCACTTGAATAATTTTGTTCAGTTTTCATATTATTCAGTATAGTAGTAATTATTATAACTAATCACTGGTCGGATCTCAAAATTTCTTCTGAAAGGTGTTTCTTTCTATAGCTTTCTGAATTTAGGGCAATTCGAGATAACTCTTTACCTCTACCACAGGAATAGTTTAGCTTTCAAAGCTCTTGTAAGTGCATCCTGAGTAGTAACATGACAAATCTTGCCTATAGTCATAGAAAGTCCAGGCCTTAAAAATTCTAAAACCCCTCCTTCCGAAGAAGACAAAGTCACAAATATGGAGAGACATGCTATGGTAGAACTTTCATCAATTCAATTGTGTTTTTTTGTGGACTCCATTAAATTCTGGCCTTTAGTGTTTGAATCATTTCCCAATTGTAGATAATTTAATGAGCTAGAACTTCTCAAAAAGGGAGCAGCGATTACTTAAAACACTACTGACACCTTTAGAAAACAGAGAAATTGAAGAAAAAGTAGGCCATAATCATTTGGGCCATAAAAGTTCATTTCATTTAATGTCAAAGCTTTAAGATTTCAACGTACCCTTCAAGCTCAATTTATAATTTTTTGGATACGGCTGTAGGTCGTTAAGTCATTCACTGAGCAACTATACCTTTAAGAGCAGCACAAATATTTTTTCAGAAGCAAGTTCAATTGCTACAAAATTTTATTTATTTATTTACTTATCACTCACTGAATTTTAAGCATTGAATACCAAATTATTTCAGAAACTCAAATGGCAACAAAAAAATCATTGTGTAAGGTTATTATGTTCAGCACTGTCCTTAATATTCATAAATATGTAAATTAAAATTAAAAACAAAACACTTTAATTACCAGTCATTTTTGTTTTCCTGCACCAAGGATGACAAATTCTGAAGAACATTTTAACGGAATAGTAACAAAGCATTAATATTTTCTTAACAAAATTTTTAATATTTGAATAACTTTCTCCATATTATGTTCAGCACGCGGAAGCAAAGAATTCAAAATTTAAGAAACTCTGACAACAAAGACCTGCTCAGATGAGTGTTAAGATGAGTGACAAGCATAGACTAAACGGCTTATTGTAGTGAAAAGACCACAAAAAAATTTTGCAATAGGCTTATAAATTGGTTGTAGGGTATCTTTATTCCTAATTTACAAGTTAAATACTCGTAAAACAAAGTTCCTTTGAAAAACTTATCCATGCCCTTATGTATGGAATAAAATATTGAGGAAATGTTTGCCGCAGCTTTGGTGCATGGTGCTCCAATGAAATGTAAAGCTCACATTATCTCCCGTGAGACTATTAAACCCTTATATCTCTTGTGTATAATATCTGTCCAAGCTCGATAGTGCCTATTTGAGGATACTTGATACTTGATTCCAGTATGTCTAAGGAATATGTCGAAGCATGACCTTTATAATGGCGTCCACAAAAAAAAAAGAATTACTTTATTAAAGATAAGTTTTTACTTTTTGTTGTCGTTCGTTGTGTCAAAATATTTTGTAATTACTTTTTCTGGGAAAGGATTCAACTAGCAACCCTCGTAGTGAAATTCTACAGTATACTTTATGCAATACAATTTTATTTTGTGCGAAAAGTTGCACGATATTGCAATTTCTCATTTACTTAACCCGCCATTAGTGTCCTATTGGTGTGTGAGACCGGGTGTGTTAAAAAATTCGAATAACAATATTCCCTGTTATTATTTTTGGTTGCAATTTCGAGTAGCTGCCTCATTGCACATCACCTACTTTTAGTTAACGACGAAACTGATTCGTGAGCACACGTTGTGTACTTTTTTACTAATCCGGTGCGTAAGACCGTGTGTCACCGTGTATGTGAATAAAATAACCAAGTATACATTTTTCATTACTTTTTTTTATATATTTTTTTTATTTATTTTGTAAAAGTTCATAATGTCGAAAGACTAAAAAACATTATCTTCCCTTATAAATATGTGATTTTTTATTTGTTTCTTAATTTTGAAAAATGTATTTCTAAAATCGCTGTTATTTTTAATGCTCTAATAAAACAATTTTTTTAATGTTAATATTGAAATAAAAGAGCTTAAATTGATTAAATATCTTTTCTTTATTCTCAAAGAGCATAAATTAAAAAAAAACATGAAATAATACTAACAAATTTGGAAAAATCTTCAGTTGAAAATCTATGTGCGTGAGACCGGCGTCACCATTGATCAAAGTCAAAATTGCGTCACCATTGGCGGGTTAAACAAAGGATGCTGATTTTTAAATTTGACGATTTTATGACTTTGCATCATCTGGCAACTACATGTAAAACTAATAATTTAAGGTGCTTTAAGTACATTCATTCATTTAGTTTGTAAGGTTGAACTCTGCTAAAATTTTTGTCCATGGTTTTTCTGTCTTAAACCACTTAAAATTTTTCCTTTAGTAATTTTTGTTTCGCATTTTTTTTTTGTTCTTTGCCCTACAAAAATTACAAGTTTAGAAAATATATTTTTTGTGAGTTATTCTTCTGGGATTTTATTCGCTACCTCTTTATGTCTCTAATCTAGGCCAGCTAAAAAGTAAAACGTAGTTTTAACAGTAGTTTTTGTTTAATGCCAGTATTATGTAATTTACCTCTAGCAAAATGTGTTTTATTTTTTTCGTTTAATGTAACAATTCTATAATATAACTCAGAAATTT
This sequence comes from Tachina fera, assembly GCA_905220375.1. Taxonomy (NCBI): domain Eukaryota; kingdom Metazoa; phylum Arthropoda; class Insecta; order Diptera; family Tachinidae; genus Tachina; species Tachina fera. The sequence continues at coordinate 46,314,283 of LR999965.1, read as the reverse complement.
AAGCCGCACACATTTTAACACACAAGCTTTGTGGATTTGTACGTTCAAGTCTGACACACATACAAGCCTACTTACATATGTGTGCATGTATGTCCTTATATATTAAGGTCGAAGTTATAATTTGTGCTTATTTACAAATATACATATATGTATTTAGAAGTGAATGAATTCTTGTTTATGTTCTTCTCTTAAAGGTCGACAATTTATCTTGTGAAGAGCATCATAAATAAATAGCTTTTCCTTGTATTGATTTTAACGTCTAAATAATAAAGCAGTGTCCTTGAAACAAATAATTGTAGTTGTTAGTGATTCCTTTTGGGAATTGTTCATTAAAGCTTAATTGCAAAGGCTTGAAATGTATTTTTAGTTTAATTTGGCAATGAAAGCATTTAGTTAGAAACAAATGTGGAAGAAAAAAAGGAAATAATGAGATATGGAAAAAATAATTTGCCAACTAATGCTGAAAAAGATTTTGCTGTTTTTATACATTAAAACGAATTGCGCTCTAATATATCCAATTAAAAAAAGTAAGAGTTTGCACTAACAATGTCTACACATTAATTTTCCTCTTTTATTTATTAAATTTTAACGTATTAATTAGTGTTTTTTAAGAATTATTCTTCATCGGGCTTTAGTTCAGTAATTTCGAATCTTATTGAATAAAATATTTTTGTTAATTAATGTGAGTTTTTCCAGAGGGGAAGAAAAATTAAACTACACTGTATTAGCTAGGGAAAATACCGATATTTTTCTGTGCAGCAAGTTTAACATTTGTTAACGCACTAATAATCTTAAATTATTATTTTACTTATTAAGGAAAATATTTTTTATAAAAAAAGAATATTGTTACGTAAAAAGATTCCTACAGGGTTAATGCAAAGAACTAATTAGAAGTATTTAACTAAAGCAACAAACGTACAATAAGCGTGCATAACACGTAAACAAGCAAAAGCAACAACAAAAAGCGTCTGCTTATTAAGAAGATTCGCATATTTACACACATACATACATGCCAATTCAAACGACCCAGTAAAAAATAGGATCATCCAAAGAGTAATCTTGGAGCGCTCCTTAGCGAGTAATGGATTACTCCATAAAACTCCGGATCTCATTGCCTTTCGAAAGGCAAAAGGTAAACAACCACCACGCATTCCTTAGTTAATGATGTACACACGTATGCATATACACATGTATGTACATAGTTACCATATGAACTTAATTGGGCACTTAGTAAACAACATTTAAGATGATAATGATCGTCTGGACTATGCTTGAAACTTCTAGTGGTATTGGTGCACAGTATAAAAAGCGCGACGCAAACAATGGCAAGTCAGTCGTGAATAAGTCAGTTGTGAAGAACGAACAAGTCAATTGCGAGTAAACAAGTCAATTGATAAGTTGTGAGTGAATAATAGTCTGCGATATAGTAGTGAGTTGATAGTTAAGAGCAGTCTGAGCTTTACAATACGTGGGTTGATAATTGGAGAAACTATAGAACAGGCTATAGTGACAGAAAAGTCTGTCGTGGAATTGAGATATTGTGGAGTCTATCGTGTCGACTGGTAAAGGAAACAGTGCAGCAAATAGACATGTGTAAAGGTGTAAGTAAAGCCAGCCAGTGTTATTGGTGTATCAACTGTGAGTGTCGGCCAGAGAGTTATTATTGGTGTTTCAACCGTGAGTGTCGGCAGAGTGGGTCTCGTGTATGACGAGCGGCAGACAAAGAGATTAGTGTATCAACTGTGAGTGTCGGCAGAGTGAGTCTCGTAAGTGACTAGCAGCAGACACAGAGGTGCCACGTGAATACTTGCACAGCCAGCTAAGATACGTGCGTAAACTACAGCGAGGAAGGCGTAGTCGTAACCAGTTATGAATATTTGTGTATAATTCAGTATTTTAAGCTGTATTAGTTATTTAAGCTCTTGATTAAGTTAGTTTTAAGTGTATTTGTAAATAAAACGTGTATCATTCTTAACCCTAATTATTACACTGAGTCTTGTATTCATTTGCAAATCTTCGGGTCCACGGAAAAGCGTTTTTAAAAAGATAAAAACGTAACAATATATTGAAATTGATTATTGGCGGGTTTAGCGGGATTCTATGCCCACTTCACTGTTGCTCATGCAGATCAACAGAAAACCTTTACCCAAAAATGTATTAGACCAACTAGAATTATTATGGTAAACTTTCTATTTAATAAATGAGAAGAGCAACAAATAATGTAGTTTTTTTTAATTTAATGTAACTAAATCATTATAGGTCCATATTTTGTTTAAGGGAATCTAGAATTTCATTTTGACTCCACTCTTGAGATATTTTTTGCACAACGTTTTTAAGATATATGGTCCGATTTCAGTTATTAAAATGTGTATGCATCAATTATTATACATTTTATGAGCCATCATGGTTGCATACTGATTTCCATAAGGGAACTACTTTCCATTTTTATTCGATTGATTATTATTTCAATATGCTTAAATTTTTGATACTATATTGGAAAATATTTTAAACATATAACCACATATTTATAATATTTAAAATGAATTTAAAATGTATGTATGTATGTAAAATGGATTTTAAATTCATTAAATTTTTTATGAATATGGAGGATACTGTCTTGCGTATTTGTGATTAGGGATGCTAGTTTTGTAACTGTGCCACAATTATTATTATTTCTATGAGAAAAAGGAAGAAGTCGACATAAGCTAATTTTGAGTTAATGGCGCAATAGTAATCTTCATATTTCAGAAGTTAATTTCTCTAAAACTCAACTATTTTGCGACATTTTTCAGGAAGCTATAGCACAATGATTTACGGTATATTTTTTTCGCTTAAAATGCTTCACAGAAATAATTATTGTTGATTTTTTTTAATTAAGTGATTGCTTAGAAAAAATAATACTTTTGATTAAAATTTTAATTGAATATATGTTTATTTTAATTGACTTTGCTGCTCTAACCAAAAAGTGCTATCAACAGAGCTTAACTCAGTATACTCTGAAATGGGTAACAATTTTTACATGTTAATTGTATGTAAGTGATGTATCTTTTGTTTTTATGTATGAAAATCGAGCTGTTTTTTGTAGTATGCCACATTGTTTTGAAAAAATATTTTCAATTAAAATACTCAATTATTCTTTTAATTGGTTTTGATATTTTATATGGGAGAAAAAACTACTCAGCTTAATTATTTTTTTTTTTGATTCTTAGTAATTTTGACATAAGTTGAATAAAAAATTAAATATGAAAATAAAAAAAACAGAAATTCATTTTGTTCCCTTTTGTTGAGAAATAACAAAAAATTATGATACAAAATGCAAGCTTATAGACCAAATGTGGATGGTAAAGTTAGTACATTGGCGGTATTAGGGGTTCGATGCAAAACGTCTTGCGTTAGTAGATATGGAAATCATCGAAGCCTTTCTTTAAAATCCAATCATAAAATATTCTGCATTTACACTTACGCAAGACCGGATACGGCCATTGTACTTTTTTCCTCCATTCAAACTTCAAAAGCCATGCGATGCATCAGTTAGGTTTTTGGTACAATACACAAATGTTTCCATTTATGTTAATTTTTTATATGTAGATATATACATACATACATACATATGTACAGAAAAATTTTTATATTATTAAGATTACAAAATCTTAGATTTTTTATATTTCAATTAATATTTTAACTGAATCTTTAAAAAATTTTAATAAGTTATTTAATTGAATACTAAAAAGTATTTCAATTAATTTTTTAATTGAATCTTCAAAAATATTTCAATTAAATTTTAATTGAATCTTTAAAACACCATCAATTAAATTTTTAGTGAATGTAATATTTTTTTAATTGAAAAAACCAAAAAAATTTCAATTTAAATGGATGAGTTAATACTACAATTTCCGTGATTGGTTGAAAACTTATTAATTTTTTAACTGAATCTTTGTTTTTTTAATTGAATCTTGTTTTTACTTTTTTCTGTGTTGAGAATGCTAAAAAACATCATTAATTATAATAAAACTTCCTCAAAATTACTGTTAATTATTAAATATACAAAAGTATAAAGGTCGAAAAGTTTAACCTACTTCCAATAGGTAATCGTTACAGACTTAGATTTAGTGGCTTTTTAAGTCATAATAGTGCACACTTTCTTAAACTTGGTGCTTTAAAACAAAAATCCAGTGAATTGGTGCGTTGGCAACTTCACTAAATATTAATTTGTGATAACCTGATACGTTTATAAAAAAAATTCCAAGGACGAATTTTTCTATTTTTTGCAACTCTAAATTTAAACACTTATATGTATAAACAGGGCAAATCTTACAAAATCACAGCATTTGCGTCTGTGACTGTTATCTGTTTTCTTCTCAAGTATGAAACGTCATATGAAAAGTATACAACAATATTCTTTATACTTTTTAAGTATTAAGTTTGACATGGGGACATCCCTACAAGCAAAGTGATACGAAAATGATTCGAAATCGTATTGCTTGGAAGAAAAATATTATTGCGGCAACAATCATATTCGTATTGCGGTAGTTTCCCCCTTCGGGAGAGCTTGTGCGGCCAGAGCGATACTTCGAAGAAATACGAATGCAATACCTCTAGAAGATAAAACTGTGATATTGCTAGATAATCATCTAATAGAATTATTTATGATATTGCCAGATTATCTTAAGGAAGATAAATTATTTATAACGATAGATTTACTCCTAAAGTACAATGTTACAATTTTGCTAAAATTATATGAAGGAAGAAAAATAAAGGATCGTAAAGTCACCCCTGAATTAATACTACCATTAATTTAAAATTAAAGCAATTTTTATGGTCAATTAAACTCAATTTATCATCACAGGATTCATCATATGTTTAGTATAAAAAGGAATTTCCTGACATAATTTTTTGAAAATTTTCGGATTGTTTTTATTTTAAATAAAATATTTTTATTTATCTTCTAGTTAAAAACATATTGATATTATTAATTTATTGCGCATGTGATAAAATACCAGGCTGAAAAAAATGCAACATTTTAATAACACAAAGTACCTTGTTAAAGGAAAAAATAAATAGTCAATATATTTCGAACTGTTCATTCAATAAGTTTCACTTAAATGAAAATATTTTAATATCAAAGAAGTATTGCTTTGATTATTTTCTTCTAAATGATAAAAACAAGATATTGTATTTTTATCTTCTGGGTAAGATATCTTCCAAATGTTTGTAGGGATAATATCTAGGCTGTATGTACGAATGTGTTTATCAAAACATATTCATACATATGTAGTATATGTTCATGTTCATAAATATGAATACATCCATACTTTTATATGGATACCGTTTCGAATAATAGTGTACACTCTAGACAAAAATTAAAGATCGAATGCTTTAATCGAACAAAATATCAAAACAATTCAACTTTAATTGTATTTAATTGTTTTCTAATATCTTTATGATACCGAATGATTCAATTTGAGCAGCTTTCTCCAAGAGTAGAAATAGAATTTGAATAAAAATTTATTTGATGTAAGTATATGTACTCTTAAAAGCAATTCAAAATTCTTCAAACGAACAATTCGTAAAAGAATGCTGCACTATGCATTGTTAAAATACACAATAAATCTTAGCTCTTCATTATTTCAAGGACTAAAATTTTTTTTATTTATTTAAAATTAAATTTGAATTTTTAGACGGCCTCTTCAAAAAAAAAAATAGAAATTTTTTTTCCGTCCTCAATGCATGAGTGCATTTGTAACGGAGTCACCAATATCACTGATATGAAAACAAATATGAATCAGATTTAAATCAAAGAATAACACTGTGATACAAAAGTTGAGAAAAAAATTATTCAGGGGCTCTCATGTACTAATTCTGTTTTGTTGAAGTCCATAGAGAATGAAAAGACCTTTGCTTTTTTAGATCACTTAGTAAAGCTATTTTATAACGGTGAATGTTGTGAACAACGGGGTTTTTAGAGAGAGTCATATATTTTTTGGATTTCTATAAATTATTCTTCTATTTAAAGGAATTGATATTATCTTTAAAACAAGACACATTTTTTGTAAATCGATCAATAAATGGCTAAGTTATGGTGTTTGAAGTGTGAAAACTTAATAAAAAAAATTTTTTAAATGTGTTTTTTCACACTTCAACCACTATGACTTAGCCATTTATTGACCGATTTACAAAAATATGTCTTGTTTGAAAGATAATATCAGGTTCTTTAAACAGAAAAACAATTAATAGAAATCCATTGGGAAACAAAGAAGGTATGACTCTCTCAATTTAAAATTCTAAAAAAAACAGTTTTCTCCTTATTTATCGTTACAAAAACACTTTCCGAAGTGATCTAAAAAACCAAAGGTATTTTCGTTCTCTATAGACTCCCAGAAAACAGAATTGGTACATCTCAGCCCCTGAATAATTTTGGTGTTTCACAGTGTAATTATTATTTAAATACAACTTTTGTTGCCGTGTTTCAAAAATTCTATCTGCTTATGAAAGAGTAATATTGAAAAACATTTTTTTAAATTTAGTGGCCGCGTACGCATATTAGAGTGTCCTGTTATAAGAATGCATTTTGAATGGAAAAACTAATGATCCTGTTTTCTCCACAAAACTTGTCAGGTTATTAGAGGTAGTCTGTATATACAAACATAGTTCTTGTATCGAGTGCTTTTTGATACGTTTTTTATGAAATATACAAGCACACCAATGCATAAGCTAATGCCGCCTGCATAAACAAAGAATAACAGCTTTAATTCTTCTGCAATGCTCGACGTTCATACGCACAAGCTAAAAGAATAAAGGCCCAACTATAATATGAATATGCTGGCTTAAGCTAATGCCAGAATTGAACGATAAGTCTGTCAAATACTTAAGCAATTCAGATGTGACTTTTAGGTGTCCACAATGTACTTACATGCACTTAAGTATTCTTTAGCCACAGCTGCACATATAGGTATTGTTCAAATTTTATTAGTAATTTTGTTTCTTCTTATAACTACTAAATGAATGCAATTCAATCAAATTAACTTGTTGGAATGTCCTAATCTATTAAAAATTCACGTGTAATTATATCCATCACTTTATTACTTGTTTATTTGTTTTGCCTACCAAAAAGTACAACAGTGAACATACATAAATAATCTCAATGGTATGTGTGTATATGTGTATAGTAAAACAAAGAATGAAAATAATATTTTTGCTTTTTTTCTGAGTTTAAAATGAGAAACAATAAAAAAATATTTAAAATCAATGAATATTTTCTGCTGCTGTTTAACTGAGTTTAAAAAAAATGCAAAAACAGTGTTTTCCGTACGGAATGTGCGTTCAGTTTGGCACTTAACTTAAGCAAATGACATTTGACGAAACTTGACGAAAAGTTCCATATGTACATTATAGTTTGCTACATACGTTTTATATGTAACCGCACAGTTGCTTAAGTTCGCTTATTCCTATTATAGTTGGGCCTTAAATTGTAGCACCAATTACTGACCTGATCCAATGTTTGTCTTGAAAAGCTGTGGAATATCTTGAGGCTTTCTTGATAATGCTAATGTTATTTTTATTAATCTACAAAAATAACGCTTTCAAAAGTTGAAAAAGTTTAATATGTATTGGATAAATAGTATTTAATTTATAACGCATGACACTGTTTACTATTCAAAGTCATTTCGCTCCTTTATTGCAACATATGCACAACTTAAACAGCTGGTTTTGCAGAAAATAAATTTAATATTTTCAATTTGCATACAACTAAATAAATATATAATAAGTATTTATACAAAAAACAAACAAAAAAACCGGCTGTATAAATACTTATTAAAGGCATTAATTTTTTACAACAATTACAGGGAAAAAAATTTATTAAAAAAAATTTTTCAATTTTATTTCCTGTGTTTGTTGTAAGAAAAATTACATTTTTCAATTTTACCAACAGAAAAAAACTTAAATGAATACCTTTATTATATATTTATTTAGTTGTATATTCTGCAAATCTACCTTTTTAAGTTGTGCATATGTTGCAATAAAGGAGCGAAAAGGCTCAGTATAATAGTATAGAGTGTCAAGCCTACTGACACTTTAGATACGATTAAGACAAATCGATTGACGTAGGAAGCATTAAAATCGGTCCACGCCCGGCAAACGTTGTTTTGCTATATAAATTATTTCAAGGGAATTTTTAGGACATAAAATAATAACTAATGCAATATAATTGTGTGAAGATGTGGTATATTAGTGATAGAGGCAGCAAATGCTGTGAACAATGATGGAATATTTATTTATTTATTTATTTCATATTGCAATACAAAAGCCCTTTGGCCAAAAACATGTATTACATAGCAAAACAAAAAAAAAATATAAGCAACACCTGCATAAATATATATTTAATAACAATTTTAACAATAATTTATTCTAATTATTAAAAATCCTTATACTTTCCCAGCCGATTTTATAATTAATCAGTAATTTTGTCAGCAAAATAAACAAGAATTAAAAATTAAAAATACGGTAATACTTACTAGCAGAACCATTTTTTTTTTGTTTATTGATAAGGAAAGAAGATAGTTACACTATATAAACACTAGTTAATAATATTACTATTTACATATATACAATATCTCTTAGTCGAGCTCTCTAGTATTTTTAGTATGGTTATAGTTGGTTTTTACAAAATGAGATTGAGTTTTTATTTATTTACATGAAAAATACGTATATAAGATCATTTTTTATTTGCAATGAAAAAGTTTTTTAAAAACATTGCTAGTATATGAGACCGTTTGCAAACGTAGTGTCAAGGGATAAAAGGAAGAAAAAAGATAATAATTAATTATTTAGATAGCCACCAATATTTTTTGGTATTAGTTTTTTGTACTAAGCGTAAATCTTTGCATGAAATACTTGTGCTGCATCTTATATTCAAATGATTTAAGTTGCAGTTAACTGCTTTTATATTCGCCCTTCTATGATTGTGCTAAAATATTGGAATGCCATTTATTTCTTGAATAATGTTCTTACTATCTAGGTAAATAAAAGCTTCAGGAGGAACAAAACCTTTTTATAAACATTCTATTATGTAGTTTTCATTTATGTAAAACGGTGTCATTATTAGGTTATTTTCATAACATTGCAAACATCTTAAGATGTAATTTCTATTCAAATTGATTATGAAATTGTCTATGCGTATAGTATTTGCCTTGTTATACAACTTCTTGTTAGAAATATATTTCCTATATCCACTTTGCGTGGTTCTGTATAATGCCGTACAAGCTCTTAAGCATTTTCTTTCAAAAACTCGAAACTTTTCCATATTTGAGGGCGATATATTGAACCAAATTGGACTTGCGTACCTTAAAACTGGTCTTATTAGGGATTGGTACATTATTATTTTTACCTTAGGTGTTACATATTTTGAATAAAATAATTGTCTGTAAATGGCAAAGGCTTTTCTTGCTTTTGTGAGCGTTTCTTTAACATGTTGATTAAAATACAAGAATTTATCTAGATATACACTTAAGTATTTAACCACGTCTCCCTTAGTGAGCGTACAATTATGTAAAGGAGATTTTATTTTAAACTGCTTCCAGTTGTTTTTTATATTGAAATTGCATTTATTTACAGGCGGTCTGAAAAGAATAACTTCACATTTTTCCGTATTAATTAACATGTTCCAATTAATAGCATATTGTTCAACAAAATTATAAGATTTCTGCCGATTTTATAATTATTCAGTAATTTTGTCAGCAAAATAAACAAGAATAAAAAATAAAAAATCCGGTATTACTTACTAGCGGAACCATTACTATTAGGAAGGGAAAGTCCAATAGGCGTTCACATTCGAGAAATATTTTGCTAGTTTGGGATGAAACACATTGTTAGACTGAAAAAAAACTGTGAGTTCAAATGGTAAAACATTCCACCAGCGCGCAACTCTAACAAGATATGACATACCAAACAACAAACAGGTAATTATAGAAATCAATTACTGTAGAGCGAGTAAAACAGAAACTACTACCATTCCTACATAAGACCTATAAAAGAAAAGAATAATTCGAATATAACAAAATCTATAAGTGAACAAACCAAGAATTTGGCGACGAGTTCAGATACGTATATTATAAACATATCTCACAATATAATTAAAAACTCGTCCCAGTCTCAACAGATTCGTCGAGATAGTTCCCGAAAAAACTTCTAAGACATACAGCACTAGATGCATCCAACGTGTTTTTGCAAGTCTGCATTGGATTTCAAAAGGCAGATAAATATTTGTGGAATAGATCTTACGAAAAATAAACCCAATATAAAGATAATAAAACACCAAACAATTATTTTGTTTGAATTTATATGGATTTGTACTTACAATAATTATGTGGCAATAAGTAAAAAGTGCTTAAGTCATATTTTATAGTTTTGCAGGAGAGCATTTTTAAGTTTTCAAGTAGATTTTTAGGAATTTACAATTAAATTATAAAATTTTCTGTAAGCCTTTATTTTTTTAAGCAAACATCGTTCTACTCACTATAAATAATATATTTAAAATGGAATATTCCAAGGTTTAGCCTAATTTAAGCTTTTATTCCAAATGAGATTAGAAGTTTAGAAAAGATAAGTCATAAGTCATAGTGCTATAACCTCCTGAAAAACAGTATAAATTAAATGAAATTTTGACCGGGAGTGCTTTCAAATATGTAAATTATGGAGGCACCATTAACTCAAAATCAGCTTATCTCGACTTAAGCACTTCTTACTTTTTGCCACTGAATAGTTTTCAAATAAACTCCTCATACCATATTTGAATACTGTTGCTATTACAGATTTCTAGATATAATATTTTTATAAAAAATAATTTTTAAGGAGTGCCCTACCCCCGGACTTATTCCAACAAAATTTTAAATTACTTTATACACTCTTGCTATTATCAGCTTTTTTCTAAAGCCGGGCAAATATCTTACCAAGGCTGAGCCATATAGGCCTATAACCTTACTATCAACAACCTCAAAGCTTTTCGAAAAGCTACTCATGACTATAATTTAAGCTGATAATGGGTGCATCCGGACCGTCTGTCCGTCACACGTTATTTTCTCAGGAACCGTAAGAGCTACGAACCTGAAATTTGGACAGAGTGTGTAGAACCTTGGCCACTACAACAGCAAATACATGAGAATTAAAAATTAAAGGGTGCTCCAAAACGAGCGACGAAAAATGTTAAAATCTCATGTAATATACATACAATTGTATGTACATATGTATATTGACACTTGAAATTTGTAAAATTAGTGTATTTTTATATAAACTACAACAATTAACATTAAAATATTAAAAAATTTGAATTAAAGGGTGGTCCATCAGTTAATTCAATTTTGACTATGTAATTTTGACAACTTGCTATATCTTGGAGACGGTAAGAGGTAAACTCTTGAAATTTTCAAAAACGAAAATTATAAAATCGCCAAACCGAAAAAAATCGCCAAAAATTGAAAAAAATCGCCAAAAATTTAAAAAAAAATCGACAAATCGAAAAAATCGACAAAATTAAAAAAAAAATTCTAGCACTAAAATAAATCGCCAAATTCGAAAAAATCGTTTAAATGAAACAAAACGCCAAAAACCGAAAAAAATCGCCAAAACGCGAAAAATGCGCCAAAACCAAAATAATTCTTTATGTGAAAAAAAATCGCCAAAATTAAAAAAATCGCCAAATTTAAAAAAAAATCGCCAAACCTAAAAAAATCGCCAAAATTTAAAATAAACGCCAAAACCCGAAAAAAATCCTCAAAACGAAAAAAAAGTGCCAAGACTAAAAAATCGCAAAAACCAAAAAAATCACCTATATGAAAAAAACGCCAAAATTAAAAAAATCGCCAAAATAAAAAAATCGCCAACATAAAAAAAACGCCAAAATAATAAAAATCGGCAAAATTAAAAAAAAAAACTTCAAAAATCCAATAAAATATCGTCAAAACGTGAAAAAAAGTGCCAAAACTCAGAAAGCGCCAATAAATTCAAAAAAAAACCCCCAAACTAAAAAACGCTTAAAACCGAAAAAACCCAAAAACGAAGGAAATGCCAAAACTATAGTTTATATTGTTCGTATTGAATTACATATCTCGTGCCCGTACGGAACCCTTCGTGCACGGGTCAAAGTCGCACTTCACTGAATTTATTAATGTTTCTCTGGCATTTGATAAAGTATCGCACAAAGGCCTATTTTTAAAATTGAAGACATATCCACGAATAAACATACAAAAACTTTTGGAAAGTTATATTATTGATAGGAAGTTCATTGTTGTTCAAGGAGACTTCATTAGTGTGCCCGAATGAATTTCTTCCGGTGTGCCTCAAGGTAGAATTCTGGGTCCATTCTTGTATATAATATGTATATACTTGTGATATGCCTGTGAGCAATAATATCCACACGTCTACATTTGCCGATGATACAGCCTGTATGAGTATGCCCGAAAGCCCTTATGAGGCATCTTGCAATCTCCAGGAACATATTACTCAGCTGGAAATCTGGTTGAACTTATGGAGAATTAAAGTAAATGAACAAAAGAGTTTACCCTAAGAAAAGATACTTGTTCCCCCATTCGAATCAACAACCTTGATCGAAGGCTCACATGGAAACATCGTATTGACTCTAAGCTAATTAAAATGAAAATTAAGTTAACACAAATACATTCGTTGATTGGCAGAAATTCAACACTCAGCCTACACTGCAAACTTTTACTTTACAAGTCGCTTTTTAAGCCAATATGGTGCTACGGAATTCAGCTATGGGGCACTGCTTCAGCTTCAAATGTTGAGAAAATCCAACGAAAACAAAACAAAATTTTAAGGTTAATAACATCTGATCCATGGAACATTAAAAATTCAAATTTTAATCATGATTTAAATATGCCACTAGTGGCTGAAGAAATTGCAAGATACGCAGGCAAATACTTAACTAAACTCGAGTCACGTCCTAATCCCCTTGATCGTAACATCTTTAATTTTACTGGACACATGCGCCAAAAAAAGAGGGGCACAAGGGTTCTTATACTCAACACCCCAGATGGGACTTCTTGAAAATACTTTCACCCCCCCCCCCAGGATTTTCACTACTTATGTATTATTTATAACTTTCACTAAGCTTATGTTCGACACTGGTCGGGCCTAATAGTTATTTTTTAGATTTAAGATTTGAATACTTTGTTAGTTCATTTTTGAAGATACCATAAATGAATACTTATTAAAAAAAAAGATATAAGATTATTATTAATTACTTAATATTGGTGTTTCCCTACCTCTGGTACTATTCTGCCAATATTTTGACCTATATCGTATCTCACTTTTTAATTTGAAGACTTTAACTTCTATAGATCTCAGGATATAAAATATTTCGTTCGTATTAGCGTGCCGTACCCCACTGAGGGGTATGATAAATATACAGGGTGTTTTTTTTTTAGAGGTATAGAACTCCGAATTGAAATAAAACACAAGAAAATCGTTTTAATGTTATTTGCTTTATTGGAAGGATAATCTTATGCCATTAATGTTTAAATATGATTTCGGGCATGTGGCCGCCGCGGCTGGCTCGAATAAAGCCAATTCTACAGGTCCAATTTTCAACCACTTTTTCGAGCATATTGGGCCGTATGTTGGCAATAACGCCACGAATGTTGGCTTCCAAGTCCCCTAACGCTTCTGGTTTGTTGGCGTAGATGAGCGACTTCACATATCCCCAAAGAAAATACTCCAATGGTGTCAAATAACAGGATCTTGGCGGCCAATTGACAGGTCCATTGAAATTATGCGCTCTTCGAATGTTTCCTTCAATAAATCGATTGTGACGTGCGCTGTGTGGCATGTTGCGCCGTCTTACTTACGTCTGGAACCACAACTCATCCACATTCATGCCATCCAATTCGGGAACAAAATAGTCGGTTATTATGGCTCTATACCGGTCTCCATTAACGATAACTGACTCTACAGCATTATTTCGGAAGAAGTATGGCCCAATGACTCCACCAGCACCAAACAGTCAGTTTTTGTGGATGTAATGGCATCTCAAGGGTCTCATATGGATTCTCTTCACTCCAAATGCGGCAATTTTGCTTGTTGACGTAGCCATTCAACCAAAAATGAGCCTCATGACTGAACAAACTTTTGCGATGAAAATCAGCATCGAGATCAATCTCATTTTCGGCCCATACACCAAAATCACGACGCATTTCATGGTCTCGCGGCTTTAATCCTTGCACAAGCTGGATCTTGTAAAGTCGCAAGCCAAGGTCTTTGCGCAAAATCGTCCATAAAGTTGATGGACAAAGCTCCAATTGCTGTACACGGTGGCGAATCGATTCATTCGGGTCCTCTTCAACACTTTGCTCTACAGCGGCGATTGTTTCTTCGGTGCGCACTGTTCGACGTCTCTGCGGATGCGTATTATCACATAGAGTAAACATAGTTCGAAAACGATCCATGGTTAACCGAATTAATTGCTCTGATGGACGATTATGTCGACCATAAAATGGACGGAGCTTGCGGTAAACTTCGCGAACTGAACCATTATTTTCGAAATAAATTTGCACGATTTGCAAGCGTTGTTCTTTTGTCAACCTGTTCATGATGAAATGGCAAACCAAACTAAATATTAATCACTTGAGAGCTGACAAAATGGCCGCCAGTTAAAAAAGTGATGCCAACTTAAAGTTCTATACCTCAATAAAAAACACCCATTATATCAAATACACGTACACGATTTTATAAAAATTGGTGAAGCCGTTTCGGAGGACGAATTTTATATATTCATGTATATATTTTCTTTTATTCAAAGTTAAGTGTAAGTGAAATTTTTACACAAAAAAAACTATGATAGTCAGTCTTGTTCTGTAAATCGAATCTATTTGTAGTTTTAGGATTTCCAAAGCTAGTAATGGTCCCGCAGACAAGTTTTAAATCATATACGATAGTTTTCTTTTAGATATAATATTTGAGAATACAGTGCTAGCTCGCTTATCCGAATTAATGATTGCAGACCCTGATTCGGATTAACGAGAAATTCGGATTACTGGATGTGCTGTTTTTATGTATTATAATTCACTATATTCGAAACTAAAACACATGCCAAGATTTCAAAACAAATTTATTTTATTTTTATTACTCAACAAACAATAAAATAATTTTTTTTTAATACATATGTATATACATTTTCTTAATGCACATAATTTGTGATGTAGGTTTGCTTCTCTTTCATTGCACATGCTTCCAAAGCCTTGTTTCGCAATTCTTTTAGCATCAATATATGTTGTGTTTGCATAATTAATGTCACAAATTGTCACAAATTAATGTCACAAATTGTTGAAGCTCCTACACCAAATTTCGTTGCTAACATTTTTCCTGATTGTCCGCGATTTACTTATTCTATAATTTTGAGCTTATCAGCTAATGACAGCGTTTTATGTGCACGTTTTTTTGCCATATTTAAATTAATGTTTTCGTGACTAATACCATTCAACAACTAAATTATTTCCAACAAGATGTACACATAAATAAATATTTACACACAAGCCTCTGCACCTCAATGTCTCGTTAGTTTTCAAATTTCACACTTGGTTTGTAAAAAAACAGACACAATAATAAAAAAGCAGAAAATTAAAAATTCGGTTTAGCGAGCTTGTAATCAATGCGGACTATAGAGTATGTAATACGTCATAAATTCAATTCGGATTACTGGATAATTCGGATTATACGACTTCGGACTAGCGAGCTAGCACTGTATATAGAAAATTTAAAAAAGCATAAAAAATATTTCTAAATCCGAATTAGTTTTCTAAAATCATGTGATTTCAAATCGGTTCGGCTTACAGTTGCATACGTTGAAAAAAAGGAGCTAAAATTTATTTAAATACATTAACCCAGCTTAATAAAGTTTGTCAGACCCCCATTTCTAAATTTCTAAAAAAACATATATAGAAAAATAATGTTACAACTGGCAATATTAAATAAAAAACTAATTCAATATCCCAAGGAATCAAAATTAATTCTCAATTACCAATATGTTTAAATATTAAGTTGCTGTCACTTTGCACTTCTTTTTACATATAAAACAAAAGCTTTTTGGTTTATTTTCAATTTCCATATGCAATATTTATGATGTAACTTCAATTGAATGTCTGCGATGATTTATGTCTTCGATTGCTATTGATGATGACAGTGAATAAAAAAAATACTCAAGGATAATTAATGACCGCAAAGTGGGTGGATGAGGGATTTATAGAACAGAAGTGGTATGAACGATAAATTAATTAAGAAAGGTCAATAAAAAAACTTTTAATGCATAAATTTTGTGAGAATTCTACTTTTATTCTAGAAATATGATTAACTTATTGAACATGCTTTTCAAATTTTAAATAAATTTTTAGATATGAGCATTTTTAATACGTTGAGATGTTTTTTCAACACACTTTGAATAAATTGTGAATAAGTTACAAAATTTTCGCATCATCAGTGAGTCATAAATTTTTATAATGACAAAAAATTGTTTTGTTAGGCATAATAATAATATGTGAATATTATGACCTCATTTTTTGAGAATAAGTTGAGATTTTAAACGTGCCGTTTTAAAATTTGGACTGGGAGCTGCTACCTCATTGAGCAGATTAAACAAATTTAATATATGCCGTCAAACTTTAACAAACGAAAAAAAATGCACGAACAATATTGCAAGTGACAAAATAATATCAATATTATTAAATAAATAAATTAATTAATTTTTTTTCAGGAGAGCAAAAAACATATTTTTAGGACAAAATTACTTTTTTAACAATGTAACAGAGTAGTGTTAATCTTTGAAAATAAAAAAAATATATAACAAAGTTTTTCATGATTTTGCTTAAAATTATGGAACTGGATAAGATTAAATTAGAAAAATTCAATTAAAAAAAGTTTCCAAGTCCCCAATGCTGAAGACTGTTGAGCAGCAGCAGCAAAATTCATCTAAAATTGCTTAACCAACAACAAATCAATTTCCTGCATTCATATTCATTTTAAAACGCGTTATAAAATTATTATTTATTGGTTCATTAAATTTAGAATGACTACCAATACCTTTATTTTAATACTCATCTCATGGGTTTTGTATGAAAGGGAACTAATTAGACAACATATTAAATTTAAAACGATATCGATTAATTTTTCAAAGTGTTTGCTGCAAATCCTTTGATATCATAAAATTGCGTAGAAAAAAAAATTATAACAATGGAATGAGATCCCCTACGAGACGCATATTTGAGAAGAAGAAACTCTTTTTATTTTAAAGAAAAATAATAAAATACTTATTAAGCAATTCTTCATTATCAAAGCTGTTGAAAAAGATTGTATTGAAAAATCACTTACTGCTGGTAAACGTGATGTTTTAATTAAAATAATTTATTTATACAACTGACAGTTTGATTCATTAAATATCATAAAGCGAGAAAAAATGAATGAACTGAAGCACTCACATTTAAAAACCGCACATGCATGAAAATCTTTTAACATGTGGCATATACTTTAACAAAAAGGAAACCTGCACTCATACCACCAAAAAAAAGTGCAAAAATAAATGAAACATTTCTTTCTACCAATAAAATATTTATTTCAATATACAGCAGTGTATTGAAAAAGCAGGTTTCATTTGTTGATAAATTTCGTTTTTAATATTAAATGAAATGCAGTAGACTACAAAAACGATTTATTTTATTTAGTTTGAGTTTATTTTTTTTTTATTTAAGTGAGTTTGTTTGTTTTACAAACATTTTATAAAAATAAAGTAATCAAGGAAATTTTTTAATAAAGTCTACCTTTAATATAAAATATTATTCTGAGTTGGGGGGATGTAATCAAAAAGATAGAAAATGCCATATGGTAGGTTAGGTAGGTTAGGTATTGGTGGCAGTCAGAAAACCGGACTCACTTAGACCGTTTTGGTCCATTGTGATAGCACGGGGACTCTGCTTATGTGAAGTCCCCACCGTCGAACCATCCAGAGCTCAGTATAAAGCTGCTAATACGTTGAAGTTCAACACTAGCAATTTCAGAAAGTTCCCTGAATTCAAGAGTGCCCATTGTGGCCATTCTCTTTCCTGCCAGTCCAGAAAAGTGACAAAGAAAATGTTCTATGCTTTCCTCTTCATCAATATCTTGGCAGCTACGGCAAAAGTCGTTGTGTTCAACCCTTAGCCTTTGTTGATGCCTAACTATGAGACAGTGTCCGGTTAATACGGACACTAGAATCAAGATTTGCTTCCTATTCTTCGAAATCAGGTAATCCGTACCTTCTCTATTTAGGTAAGTCCATATCTTCCTTGTGATCACGCAATCATTTCTTGTGACCCACCTTATATTTGTTTTGTCCTCTATCTTGCGCCTAAGTCTGAGTTTGCAGGAGAGTAGGGGTAGAACTACACATTCCAAATCCGGTAGAACCTGTAAGGTTGTCCCAATTCTAACAAGCTCGTCAGCCCTAGAGTTCCCCTGGAAGCCTCTATGCCCCGGGATACAGATGATCCTAATATCAAACTGCTCTGCCATCTCATTTAGAGATGATCGGCAGTCGAGGGCTGTTGTTGTTCTTAGAATTGGGGATTCGCCATATAGCAGCCATAATAGCTGCTCGGCTATCGGTGTAAATGTTAATCAAAGTCGTTGAAGTGACATTCACTTTTAACCAATTCGCAACTTATCTTATAGCAAGGATCTCTGCCTCAAAGACACTGCAGTGGTTCAGAAGTCGCTTAGTAATACAAAGACCTAAAGCCCTCGAAAAGATCCCATAGCCCACACCCTCGTGTGTTTTGGAGCAGTCCGTATAAAAATCAACACTTTTTCTTCTACCTGGAGTTCCATTCATCCACATTTCTGTAGATGGTATCCAGGTTTTATAAAGACGTTCGTGTAGTAGAGCAGGGGAGGTTTGGTCAATCCTCCATCCCCTAACTTTACCATCGAGTATTCTGCAGTGGCCGGTTCCATTTCCGTTCCACAGAGAAACACATCTAAGACGGATTGCCGAGGACATTACCATCTCCTAGTAGAAGATGAAGATGCATCCCGAGTACATCCGTAGGAGTGGTGCGAATAGCACTGGTTACATACAAGGATGCAAGTCTTTGCACCTTTTGTAAGGTGTATAGATACGTCTTTTTCTCTAGGGATGGCCACCACACGATGATGCCATACATGAGGATTGGACGTACTACTGCAGTATAGATCCAATGAAAAATTTTTGGGGTAAGACCCCAATTCTTCCCAATGGATTTTTTGCATAGATATAGCGAAATTGTTGCTTTTTTCACTCTCTCTAGAATATTCGCTTTGAAACTCAGCTTTGAATCAAGAATAACACCAAGATATTTTGTAGTGTTGGACACTTTTATCTGCGTATTATTAAGTGTTATAGCTCGGAAATCAGGTATCTTATACTTCCTGGAGAAAAGAATTACTTCCATTTTATTAGGATAAACAGCGAGCCCTCGTTTCTCCGCCCATTTTGTTAAATGTGAAAGACCATCCTGTAGGATATCCTTTAGAGTTGTGAGGAATTTTCTCTTACAGCTATTGCCACATCATCAGCTACGATTCAGCACCCCAGCGATTCTAGAGATAGCAGCACAGGATTCAGAGCTAGATTCCACAATAGTGGCGAAAGAACTCCTCCCTATGGTGTACCCCTATTTACAAAGCGGGTCTGCCTAGAAGCTCTTAGAGCCGCAGTTATCCTACGGTTAGTTAGTAGATTTTGAACCCAGTTACACAATATCGCGCCAACCCCCAAATCGACAATGCATCAATTATCGCATCTGGAGATATATTATTAAAAGCCCCCTGAATATCCACGAAGGCCACAAAAGTGTATTCACCAACAGAAAGAGATTTCTCTATCGTGCCAATCAGCCCATGTAGAGACGATTCTGTTGACTTTCCCGTTTGATATGCATGTTGATGCGGGGAAAGTTTACCATTGATGATTTTGCGGATATAATGATCAACCATCCTTTCTAAAGCTTTCAGAAGGAAGGATGATAGACTTATAGGTCTGAAGTCCTTGAGTTTGGTGTGAGAGCTTTTAGCAGCCTTCGGTATAAAGACCACTCTCGCTTTCCTCCACTTGTCAGTCTTAGGCAGTTGCCTTGGGGCTACGAGATTCGATACTTTCCATATCTCGGCCGGTATGATACCGTCAGGTCCTGGTGACTTGTAAGGCATGAAACTTCTTAGCGCCCAATTTAATGTCTGCATATTGCCGATGTCAGATATATTTTCCGCAGGTATGGGGTACGGATTAGATGTCTGAATCTCAGACACTGAGTTACCCGGAAAGTGAGTGTCCACCAGGGTTCTTAACGACTCCTCGCTGGATGTAGTCCACGACCCATTGGGATTCTTCAAATACCCTAGGGTGCAGGGAGTAGCGGACAAAATTTTTCTCATGCGTGAGGCTTCTGAAATATTTTCAATATTTTCACAAAACTTTTTCCATGTTGTATTTTTAGCAATTCTTATCTGCTTTTTATACTCTTTTAATTTGCCCTTATAAGCTATCCAGTCCAGTTCATTTCTGGATGATTTAGCCTTATTGAAGAGTTTTCTACATGTGGTACAAAGCAAACAATTTCTTCCAAGCAAATATTTTAAATATTCATTATCTACTAAATCATAGAATAGTTCTTAGCAACTTATATCTCTACAAAATTTTCCTTATATTTTGGTAAAATGTTTTCTAAATTTTATATATTAAGTTTTGTTCTTCGAAATTCATAAGTTCGTAAATGCTTTGTGGTTTCTACATTCTTACATTATTGATTTTCTAGTCATGAATTTCTAATGATAAAAGACAAGTGTAGCAAGAGTTAGTTTGTTGTTTATTTGTAATTATCTTTATATTTGTATTACTTTTATTCATTTTAATATTATTTATTGGCTTATAATTGTGATTTGTCAAAAATTTTAATTGAGTTTAATTTATTTTAAATATTATGGTTAAGTTTAAGTCAAAGTTACTTTAAGTTTTTTCAAATGGCAAATAAAATAATTATTTATTTATTATGATCTATTCTCTTTATATAAGTAACCTTATTTATAATTTATGCAAAATTTTTCTTATTAAGCTTTACCCTTAAGCCTTAATAAGTTTTATAAATAAGGCTGTATAAACTTTCAGTTGATTTGAACTCAAAGTCAAGTACAAGCTTTTTCAAAAAAGTTGTATATTTAATATCTTTTCTACACAATGAACCTAAGGGGTAAGCGTAGTATGTCAATCTGTAGAGTTGCTTTTGGGAATCAGCTGCTATGGACTGTATCTTGTAACGTATCTTCTCTCGCTTCAAAAGACTGGCGCATCATTAGAGAACCTAAGCTCGGAGCAACGAATATTATCAAAAAAACTGTAGAAATGTGACATTTTAAAATCATTTTGTTCGTGACGGTACAAAGCCCTTCATTACACTACATCCCACATTAGGTCAAATGATCACTTTTTCTGTGCAAAAGTCATAAAAACAAAAGTGACCTTCTACTTTCTCTGTCGTTGTTTTCAATTGTCAACACTTTAATATAGAGTCACGTTATTTTAATTTTCGGAAAATATTAAGCACTGTCGCTTTCTGCTCAAAGTCAATAAATTTTAGTTTTTCTGAAAATAAGCTTATGAGTTCAGTAGAACTTGGTCAATTTTAAGTGCGTTTTTCTCGAATTGTGTTAGTATTAACTCATTGCTGTGAAATGGAAAATAAATAGATGAAAAGTTCTAACTCAAAAATTTTGACCCCAATTCATCCTATTAAAATTTATAGTATAAATTTAGTAGTAACCAATAAGATATTAGCAACTTACTCCAAAGCGCGAAAAGGACTAGTTCCATTTATGAAAGTTTACCAGAGTATCCAACCATATTTCTATAAGCCGGTATATATTATAAAACATACTATACGTGGTTGGAGAAAAATTCTTAGATTTAAACTTTTCGAATATTGTTCAATAAATACCTTGGTTTAATTTATATTATAAAATATTTTACAAGGACAAATTGGTTCCATACCTGAAAATAAAAACAAACATATAAATATATCAATATTTAGTATGCTTTTGAATTTTTTTATATCTCATTAATATTTCATTAATAATATATTTCTTTACTTAAATAATTGTGTTGATAAGCAGTAAATTTTACTAAACAATATCTTTAAAATTTTACGGCAAAAACCTGTTGTAAACCAAAAGCACTTCTATTTCTATTTCTTTAATGTTTTTTTAACTATAATTTAATTTTTGATATCGATGTTATTCGTAACAATATTGTGGCATATTATGCAAAAGAAAGGAAATGATGATGTTTAAATTCCAACGCAATTTTTATTCCCTTCTAATGTAGAGATCTCTGTCCAAAAGAACGATAGATTATTCCATTTTTGTTTTAACTTTCCTCTTCAAAATATGTTTTAACATTTCCTCTGCCCAAAAAGGCAAAACCAACTAATTACTAATGAAAAACTATTAAATTCAGACACTTAGTTATTATGATTAACAGTGTTTCATACACAATTAATATACTCCTGCAAAAGACCACCTACAAGAACTTTTAAGACTTTTGCTTACTACAGCAAAACATTTTTTAAACAAACGTCACTTCGTGACGGAAAAATTTGTGATGCTTGCTTCTTCATACGCATGGGCGCATATAAAAACGTCATGTATGTATTGTATGTACATATGCACACATGTTGTGTGTATGATGTTTTATTTTTCTGCGCATATACAAACGCACAAGGTATTCAAGCTGAAAGTGAAATTCGAACAAACATACATAGATCAACAGAAAGTATAAAATTTTTACAACACTGGTTGCCAAAACTTTTTTCCTTGAGAGCCACATTTTTAACATACACCAACTTTCCCGTAATTATATCACTATGTGAAAGTACTTTCCATTTATTAATAAAAAATGTGTAATACAAAATTAAGTGATAGTGAAAATAAACTTTGTAAAGAAAGAAGAGTCGTATTTTAGTTTTCAAAACATAACTTTTATTTTACGTTCAACTGGTAAACAAAATTTAGGTATTTGTAGACAAAAAGTGATCCACTAACTTATACATTTTTTTAAGCTTCTCAAACAAAATTAAAATGTTGTTCTGTCAAGTCATTAGGTCTGTCTGCGTACTTTTCCAGTACCAAATACTCAGTCAACTTTTTTGGGAGAGTAAGACCAATTTTACTCTGTCGACTGAAAATATCTTAAAAAGTACGCAGACAGTATCCAGAAAAATATTGCAATTAAACAGCTGATCGGTGTGTAAATAATTGAAATAACAAAGCAAAAAAATTTTATTTTATGTATTTATAACAATAACCAACCGATCCCATAGGGCCATATATAGCTGATGGACTACAAGAATAGCATAATAATTAAACATGTGGGCAACAAATAAACTAGACACAATATTCATGAAAAAAATAATAATAATAATACGTAGTTATAAAATTATTAGATGAGAATATTACTTATAAATTGGAAGATACATTGCGCATGAAGTTAACTATATGTATTCGGAATGTAGATCAGTTCAATTGTGAGAAATATTCAACAAGCTTACCTTCGAATAAATTACGAGTAATATGGAATGCTCTTAAGGATCGTGGCAGTGAATTCCAACATTTGGCGACTCCTACAGTAAATGATCTTTCATAAATAAGACGATTTAGAATGGGGAATAAAAGCTGTGGGTTTCTATCACTTTGCAAAAAAAATGTCTAATCTGTATGAAGTTTTTAAAACTACAGCCCAAAAAATCAATAACATGCATAGAAACATGATCGTTAATTCGTAGTTGGTATATAAAGCCAAATGCCACACAAGCGTAAAAAAGCGTAACCAACTAATTACTAATGAAAAACTGTTTAATTGACAAGTTGTTGAAAAATCCACCAGAAATACACCACATCTGTTTACTCTCTCTCTTTTATACGAATATAAGATACATTTTAGACAATGTAACTACTACTAGAATTTTAGTGTTGACATAGAGACATTTGGCCCCAGTCTGGCTGCAGGGAACTTACGAATGTGTTTGTGTGTCTGTGTAAGTTTGTGAGCCCAAAATACTGAACATAGTATGTGAGATGGTTTTATGGCATCTGACACTATTCATTGCCCGAGAAAGTTAAGCATGAACGTCACACCCTGGCTGTCCTGTTAAAACTTGTAAAAATTTCCAATTTACACAGCTCTCCTCATTTCTTAAGTTTCAATTACCTATAACAAGAGAAAACAGAACAAATGTGTAAGAACATACATTTTCCTTGTTGTAATTTTAAACGTAGTTTTAACTTAAATATGTCATGTCTATGTCAACTATATAAGCATGTATTTCTTTTGCGTTTTTCCTGTTGTTATCTGTTTCTTTCAAAACAAAATTCTTATCAAAACAACGATAAGGAAACAAAGTTTGTAGTTATAACAACTACAAGATGTAACTAAAACCAAACAAATGCCGGAAATGTTAGGAAGCAGTATTAGGTGGCGTCACGCTTCAAGTCTACTTTAAAGTTGGCAATTTTAATTAATTGATGTGCAATTTTAAATTTTATTTGATGAAAAAAAAATATTTGAGGAGGGGTGTGAAATTAGTAAATTTCAAGTATTTAGGTAAGTACCAGTAGTTCTCTTATTTTAGAAAAATACTAAATGTATAAAATGCAATATCTTTGACTTTTTTATTTTCCCAGATGTAGCATATTAATCGGACTTAATATTTAATCATCTTTTTTGGTTTTTTTTTCGCCGCGTCACTATTTTTTAAGTCTATATTATTAAATTTTTAAAACTGCAAAAATTTAAAAAGCAATTATTAATATTTCTTTTTTTTGATAAATTAAAAGAATTGTCACAGCGCTTTTCAAAAACTTTTCGAGTCAAATAATTTTTTATCATCCTGTAAAACACAGTGTGAGTAAGAAAAAAAGTATTTATTTAATATTTTTTGTAAAGGCAGAATAATATTTTTTGTAAAGGCACAATACAAATCAGCTGATTCTTTTCTGTTTATAGAAATCAAATAAAAGTCGTTAGTTTTTCTGTTTCGTTCTATTCTGTTTCGGTTCAACCTGTGAAAATCAAAATATTGTTAAGTAATTGTAAGTGAAGCATAAATTAAATAAAAATATTTTGAAATAAATTATGATTGTGATTTTAGAATTTAAAAAATTTAATTTTTAAAAGAAAAACCTAAAATTATATTTAAATTTAACAATGGACTATGCAAAACTCTTCACTTTAGTGGGAAACTGTGACCTTCTCTTCAGGAACAGCTGACAAGTTGCCACAGAAAAAGAAAATACTCAAATTTAGAAGCAGAACGGCACAGTACAGAACAGCAACATAAAGTAAAGACTAATGAAGCCTCAAGTATTTTTTAGTTTTCATATGAATAACCCTGTGTAAAATAAGACAACCAACCAGTGTTGCCACAACCAAAAAATTTTTACAACCAAAATTCGCCTTAAAAGTTACCAAATGAGAAAATATATTACCAAATTTCAATATGTAGTATTTTTATTAAATAACATCCCAGCAAAAAAAGACACTCCAAAAAAACACTCATGAAAAAGTAGAGTTTGTGATCTGGAAGTAGTGAAAATTTCGATTCGTTCTAATGATTTTTGCATAGGATGGTCATTGCAAGAAGTTCTCTTTTTCGATGCATAGAAAACCTTGTAACTCCTCCATAGTTTTAGAAAATACTCACCAGAATTAAAAAAAATCAATTTTTCAAAGAAATTTATGAACTTATTTTAGTTAAATTGTTTATCTAATTTTTCGACCTTTTTTATATGTTCAATGAAAAAAATTTACTGACCTAAAGCTTAAAAAAATAGTTTCATTGAACTTATTTTAGTTTAAAATTTAAAAGTTATTTGCTTAAATTTATATGAAATCACTCATTCGGGCTTAAATTCGTATAAAAAGACTATTTACCATTTTTCCTAGATAAAAATATTATCATAGAACACAAAAAAAGAAGGGGAAAATTAACGCAAATTTATAGATAAGGCGTTCCTTTATTAAAGCCCATGAATCTATTTCTGAAAAACATGAATTTGAATCAAATATCGTCAAGTTTTCAAGTTGGAATCTTCTGAGGGTTACGCACTTTTCTTGGGAAGGAAGAAATGCGGGCGGACAAAAGTGGTCACCTATTATGGACCACATAGTGCTCTGTAGTACAGAGTTGCGACCATTTTTAAATTAAAAGTTGTTGACAGTGTTGTAAAAGAAAAGTATTGTAAACAAGTTAGTAGCAATCATAACAGGTGGCTGCAATAGGTGTATTTACCAAAATTCAGTAAAGTGAAATACTTTTCCTATCATCAGTTTAATCTCTTTCACTGTCCGATAGAATTAAATTGACAAATTTATCTTTTAAATCAATAAAATAGTAAATAAACATGCGATTGATAGTCTGATTGGAACGGCATAACAGGGTTTGTTACTTACACCCTTTGTCTGCAAGCACTCCCATTATGTTTATGTGAAACCACATTAGTTAGCTGAAGTGATTGATATGTAAAAATAAAAAAAAATTAGTTTTATTTGATTGATAACTGATGTCAGAGATAAAAGCAAAAGTATTATAAAAAAAACATGGATAATGTGAAATGTTTTTAATTAATAGTTTATGGAAATAGTAAAATAGTTTGCTTAACTTTAAGCATATATCATTCCTGTCAGCAACATATCACTTTTGAACAATTAATTAATATATTGTTTAACAATATGAAAGACAAAGTGATGATTAAGTAAATTTGGTAGTGGTTAATATATTAGAACGTAATTTTGATATGATGATGAGCATTTGAGGCTTGTGATATGGTAAAAGCAAAAAAAAAATAGTAAAATTTAACATAAATAAGAAAAACTAAGCAAATATTTCTTAAAAGTTTACGGAAAAAAAAGAAAAACCAAGGGGGTTACTCTCTATTACGATGCGAAAGCAATTACGATGCGAAAGCTAAATGCGATAAGTACCAATTTGGTACTCTCTATTACTTTCGCAAGTCCTTTCGCAAAATTCTTTGATAAAGTGGCAACATTGACTTTGCAAAAGAAAATATGGCAAAGATTGACAGTAATGAAGTGTCAAAATATGTGAAAAAACGTCTTTTCGAAAAGGAAAGTTAACAACAACTATAACTTAGCCATTTATTGACCGATTTACAAGAAATATGTCTTGTTTGAAAGATAATATCAGCTCCTTTAAACGAAAGAATAATTAATATAAATCCTTTGGGAATCAAAGAAGTTATAACTCTCTCAATTTGAAATTCTAAAAAAACTATTTTTTCCATATTTACCGTTATAAAATCCCTTTCCGAATTGATCTAAAAAAAATCAATGGTATTTTCGTTTTCTATGGACTTCAAAAAAAAACAGAATTGGTCCATGAGAGCCGCTAAATAATTTTTTTCGCAACTTTTGTATCACAGTGTAATTAATGTAATGATCGTAAAAGATAAACAAGAATAGTTAAACATACTTACTTAGAGTAAACTAAATAGAAAATGAAAAATGGGATAATACAAATGTATTCAGCAAAGGTAAATCAATGATTGTATAGACAATATCAGCATTTGTCATATTCCATTTTATTTAAAATTCACGTAAAATAGCTGATGTAATTCGTGGCTGCACAGAAAAATATCGGTATTTCCATATAATAAAGTCTAGTTAAATTTTTTTCTCTTCTTTAGAAAATTTTATTAATTAATAAAAATAAGAATAAGAAAATAAGAATTGAAAATACTTAACTTAAGCCCATTTAAAAAATTACTCCTGATTATAATGGAAGATATAGGCCCACGAAAAATATTGAATATATTTTAAATCAAATGCAATTTTTTTAATAAAAAATTATATATTTTAAAATAATTTGTTATTTTATCAGAAGATAAAATAATATGCATATAATAGGCCTCTATATTATCTTGGCTCTTGGCTCCAGACATACTTTGTGTCATAAAAAGCTTAAATATTCTGAAGTTATTTTAGTCAAAGTTCCAGCAAAATTATATCAATAGCAAACATAAAATTAAACAATCTGTTTAAACCAAAACGCTATTTGTATTAATATTTTGATAGTTTGTCAAATTTTCCCTATTCAATTTAATAGTACTCAGTCAGGGTCCAAATTTATTCTTGTTTTAATCATTCTTGATTTTTCGGAATGTTTTCTTGGACTTTGACAAGTATACTATCTAACGGTTTGGTTTATTCGTTCGTTCGGTACTTTGATATTTTTTTTGTGTTTATTAAATCACTTTTGTTGTGAGCCTTGAAAAAGGTTTAAAACGTATCCACGCACAGCGATCTATTTTTAAGGCAAAAATCACTAAAATAAAGAATCCTTCATTTTATACACTTTAAACAATTGTTTTTAATTTCCTCCATCTTTACATGCTAACATTTGGTCCTTCGAGCCGGATTTGTGTCAAAGGTGCTAATTATTTCATTTTCTATTGTTAAGATACCTACATACATACACATACCAGATCAAATTTTCCGACGGAAAAATTATCGTTTGCTTCTTTTTTATACAATTATTACTGGATAATAAAAGGTGCGTAAGTCATTTAATTTTTTTTTTACATCATATATTTATTAAAGTGAAATAAAATAAAATAAGTATAAAAAGGGAAAAATAAAATACATATACATACATATATATATATATATATATATATATATATATATATATATATATATATATATAAAGGAAAAAAGTGTAAAGATAAAGAGGAGAATAATTGTTGTTGTTTTCATACACATACATTTTTACGTACATGATCGCTTTACAATAATAAGCCCTCTGGCTTTCAAATGTCCTCGCTAAATTATTAATTGTGACGTTTGCTTTGATTTATTTTCGCTTTCTATATTTCGTACTAAATAAATCAACACTGCGTTTGTTTACGTTGACGGAATAGTAAAATTTATTGGAAATTTTCTCATCGGTGAATTTTTAAAGTGAAAAGTAAATTAGTTAGACAAAGTAAAATAAATGAATTCTATTCGCGATTGCATAATTAAAGCATTAGTTTTGTGATACATAAAGTATTTATTGTTGTGAGACATAAATATATTTACATTTTATTAATTCTCTGCTTTTTCATTTCATTTTCTATTTGACTAATGTGCACTCTATAGTCGGTCAAATTCGTCGAGATAGTGTTTGTAGAAATTTTTTTTGTAAAAAAATTTCCAAATATATATTAATAATCAAATTTAACTTCAATTTAATAAAATTTTAAATTACAATTCTATCAAATTTTTGACACGAATATTTTGTGGAAAAATTATTTGAATTAAATCGAAAGTTTTTTATACATTTCAAATAAAATTTGCAAATTTGTATCACAAACTGAAAATGTCTTCTGCAATTTTTAAGAAATTTATTCGTGTATCAGATACTCTTATCAAATTTGAAGCAAAATTTATGATATTCGTGAAGATGTACATAATATATACACTTTAGAAATTCACCGTGACGACTTAGAAGAATTATGGGATAAAACAAAAGTTGTTTAGGAGGGTCCCAAGGATGCCTCTATAACAATGGCGAAATATGAGGCGACTTATGCGGCTTATTTAAATTGTTTATCTGTAATTAATGAAAAAGTGCAGCATTTTGAAAGTGTGCCAAAATTAAATGAGTCTACGGTGGGAAACGCTACTGCTACCACAAGTAATTTTGATCATAATTTATCTTTACCCCCATGTGATGTAAACATATTTGAAGGTTATTATGTTTCATGGCCAGCCTTTCGAGACCTTTTTACGGCTTTATATATAAATAGTTCACGTCTAAGTAATATAGAGCGATTTTGTCATTTGTTAAGGAAAACTGCCGGTGAAGCGAAACAAATCGTATCAAAATATCCACTAAGTAATGAGGGTTTTGAGTAGAAGTAATCTCTGGTGGCATGGACCCAGGGGGCTACGCTTGCCTAAATATAAGCGGAGCATAAAATATCTTAGTCCTCTAGATACTGATGTTGAAGCCAGGGCTACGAAAACACACTCTACTTTCTTTTCGAATTTCGGAGATATTCTCGATAGATTTTCTAAGCTTGATCGTGCTTTCAGAGTGATATCGTACGTGCGTCGATTCTACCATAGGACACATTCTTCGCACAAAGGAAAGTACTTGTTTGAGTCTACAACAATTTCAAGCGAAGAAATAAAGGAAGTAAAATTACGGTTAGCAATTTTGGCTGAGAAAGTTCATTATCCTGAAGAACTTCAAGCTCTTTTGTTAAATAAAACGATTTCAAAAAAAAGTTCCTTACAATCGCTAAACCTATTTTTGGATACAACGTATTCCTGTCGTTTTACCCTTCTCTTAGCCGAGTTTGTACATGTACTTTCAATTCATGGTGGAAATCAACCAATGTTGAAAATTATTCGCATTGAATATTGGGTTCCCCGTCTGAAAGGTTTGGTCCGTATTGTAGTAAATCGATGCAAACGTTGTATACTACATCGGACACGCTCTTGCACTCAAATTATGGCTGCTTTGCTGCCAGAAAGATTTGCTTTAGATCGACCCTTTAATACCACTGGTGTACACTTTGCTGGCCCATTTGATATGTAAAGTTTTAATGGCCGTGCATGTAAAATCACAAAATCATACGTGTGTATTTTCCTTTGTTTTTCGACAAAAGCAGTTAATTTAGAGGCGACAACTGACTTCTCAACGGACCGCGGCTTTTCATCGCTTTATTGCTAGAAAAGGTTGTCCTCTTACAATATTTTCTGATAATGGTACGAATTTTGAGGGAGCTTCTACAGATATTGAAAGAAATTTTCGTACATTTCTAGCCGAATGTAAAGCCCGAATGTCTTCTACCTTCGGCCTATAAAGTCTTACTTGGCGCTTTATTCCCGCTGGTGCCCCACATATGGTGGGATTATGGAAAGCTGCTGTTAAAAGCTTTAAAAGGAATTTTCGAAAGAAGCTCTAGATTTAAAATATACATTTGAAAAACTTTCTACCATATTAGCCAGAATTGAAGCGTGTCTTAATTGTAGGCCCATGTGTCCGTTATCAAACAATCCTATGAGCTTGTGGCGCTTACACACGGTCGTTTTCTAATAGGATGTCCAATACTAGCTCCGCCAGAACAAACTATTTTGGAAACCCACGATAGTATAATAAATAGATACCGTAAGCTCAAAGCTTTTAAACAAGACTTCTGTCGCAGATGGAAAGATGAGTATTTGCAAAGTTTACAAAAATTATATAAATGGAAGTTTCCTGAGAGGAATGTACGAAAACCTTCCTCCTACGTCTTGGAAATTAGGTAGGATAATTAAGACTTATCCGGGGACTGATACCCATATTCGAGTCGCGGACATACGTACTGCAAACGGAATTGTGAAGCGACCAATCATAAAATTGGTCATTTTGACCACATAATATACATAAAATTTCATTTACTTCCATTGTTTCATAGTAAAATGGATCTTCTATGTTCGTTGTTGGAATAAGCTCTCTTGGAAAAATACGAGGAGGCAATGGAAGTAGCCACTCCGGCTCCAGTAGCGTTGGACACCATGTCTCCAACAGTTGACCCAACTCCTGTGGCGTCTTTACATGCAAAGGAGTTTCTTGAGACCTTGGCGGCGCCTAAATCCTCGGCAAGCCCAGCTAATGTTACTCAACAGACTGTGGCTTCGAAAAATCTAGCGGCTAATGAGCGGGCTAAAACCAATGCTCCTACGTGCAGCCTCTGCAAAAAACCACATCCCCTGGTAGCTTGCTTTTGCTTTAGACGCTTGTGGCACGAAGAAAAATTGCGACATTTGTTGATTTGGGGTCACTACTCTCGATGCTTGGCCAGCAATCACAAGGCCAAAGATTTTGCCAGTGTTCGCAAATGTAGCAAATGCCAGGAGGACCACTACAGGTTGATCCACTTACCAAAAGTAAACGACAATATTCCACAAAAACCGATTGATAAACTCCCACTGAAAAAGAAGAAGAAACCAACGAAACCTGTTCCGTCGCGAACGAAGCAGGCTAGTATGACGCCTTTTCCACTTCGCCACGTGGTGACCCTCTCCCCGACAGTCCAGGTAAAAGTTCAGGTGGGAGCTCGTGAGTTTCCAGTTCGGGCAGTTATCGATATCTGTTGCGACATTAGTTATGTTAGCGATCAACTAGTCCGTAAACTGGGGCTGAAAGCTGCAGGTGGATATTGTCGTCTGAGCGTACGGTCAATTTATGATTGCCAGAAACGAATTTCGCTTACGGCGAAAATTAAGGAAATGCATGGCATAAAGACGCCTCGCGTAAGTGTAGCAGAGGCTGTAAAGGAAATGTTTCCGGGGTTGCAAGTGGCTGACCCCACATTTTACTATTCCGGACAGGTGGCTTTGTTTTTGGGTCCTGAGCTTAGTCCGCAGATTATGACGGGAAAAGTATTTTCGTCTCCAGGTTCCCCCTTAGCCCAGTATACCACCTTTGGTTGGGTGATATCCGTCCCATCGCCGCTGTAAATTTTTAATCTTATCATCATATCTCTGTATTTTAGAATGTTTGAATTTTTTTCTAAATACAAGATAAAACCTTTTATTGAATAACATTGTTATTGCAAGGTGGCCGGCAATGATTAAACCAAAACGCTGTTTGTATATATATTTTGATAGTTTGTGAAATTTCTCCTATTCAATTGAATAGTACTCAGTCAAGGTCCAAATTTATTCCTCTTTCGGAGTGTTTTTCGGAGTGTTTTCTTGAACATTGACTAGTAAACTATCTAAGGTTTGGTTTATTCGTTCGTTCGGTTCTTTGATATTTTTGTGCTTATTAAATCGCTTTTGTTGTGAGCCTTGAAAAAGATTTACCACGTATCCACGCACAGAGATCTATTGTTCAGGTAAAAATCACTAAAATAAAGAATCCTTCATTTTATACACTATAAACAATTGTGTTTTATTTCCTCCATCCTTACATGCTAACACAATCAATTAGACAATTGTCAAACAGACTTTTTATAAGGAACTTTGATAGAATTGGAAAATGGCATTGAAGGTAACAATGCCAAAATATGATCTTAAATGCATGTAAGAGTCAACAAGAACTGTAATTTTTTCATAATTTACTTCAGGATACCAGAAGTAATATCCAAAATTATTGGCACAAGGTTATCATTCACGGGAAGTCCATTATGTAATTTCAGGTTAAGAAATTTTTTTTTTTTTTTTTTTTAATACATATATTTATTTATTGTATCTTCAAATATGAACTAACAATAAGTGATCAAATCTTAAAGCTAAACTATAATTGTTTAGCCCGACCAGTGTCGGCCAAAACTTAGTGATAATTTAAATAATACAAAGTAGTGATAATCAAAAAGGAAAATTAAATGTATTTTCAAGCATTCCCATCTAGAGTGTTGAGTATAAGAGCCCTTGTGTCCCTCTTTTTTAGGCGGATGTGACCATTAAAATTCAAAATATTACGAGCAAGCGGATTAGGATGTGACTCGAGTTTTGTTAAGTATTTGCCTGCGTATCTTGCAATTTCTTCAGTCACTAGTGGCATTCTTAAATCACGATGCAAATTTGAATTCTTAATATACCATGGAGCAGATGTTATTAACCTTAAAATTTTGTTTTGCCTACGTTGAATTCTCTCTACATTGGAGGCTGAAGCAGTGCCCCATAACTGGATACCGTAACACCATATTGGCTTTAAAAGCGACTTGTATAATAAAAGTTTACAGTCCAGGCTAAGTATTGAATTTCTGCCAATCAACCAGTGTATTTGAGATAACTTAAGTTTCATCTGAGTTAGCTTAAAGTCAATATGATGTTTCCATGTAAGTCTTCGATCAAGGTGTATACCAAGGTATTTCACTTGGGAGTGTTGAGGAATATTTTGATTATTGATTCGAATTGGGGAACAAGTATCTCTTCTTAGGGTAAACGTTATATGGATACACTTTTGTTCATTTACCTTAATTCTCCATAAGTTCAACCACATTTCCAATTGTGTGATATGTTCTTGTAAATATCGGGAAGCCTCGTGAGGGTTTTCATGCATACTAAGGCAAGCTGTATCATCGGCAAACGTAGATGTATGGATATTGCTGCTCAAAGGCATATCACAAGTATAGATCAAATACAAAACTGGCCCCAGTATGCTCCCCTGTGGCACACCGGATGATATAGATTCGGGCACACTCATGAATTCTCCTTCCACAACCGTGAACTTCCGGGTAGTGATATAACTTTCTAATAAATTCACTAAATTTATTGGTAGATATGATTTTAATTTTAGAATTAGACCTTCATGCCACACTTTATCAAAGGCCTGAGAAACGTCAATAAACAGGGCAGAACAATACATTTTTTCTTCAAAAGTTCTTCTTATAAATTGCACCAATCTATGAGTTTGTTCAATGGTGCTATGCTGACTTCTAAAACCAAATTGATGGTCTGGGATGCACCCACTATCAGTTAAAATTGGGGACAATTTTGTAATGAGCAGCTTTTCGAAGAGTTTTGACATTGTTGATAGCAGACTTATTGGCCTGTATGACTCAGCCTTGGTAAGGTCTTTGCCCGGCTTTGGAATCATTTTGACCTTCGCAAGCTTCCAGCTTTGTGGATAATACTCCAGTCGTAAAATGGAGTTAAAAATAAATAACAGGATTCTAATTGCAATATGGGGCAAGAAATAAATTGAATATTTTCCGCTGAAAGTCCATACCATCCGTTCGATGCGTAGCTGCGTTTTATGCATGTGTCAAAAAAGTAGAATTTGAGTATTTGTATGTGGCAAGTTACAGAATAAAACGCAAAGAACGTATAGACGCATAGGACGGATAAAGTAGATCTACTTTCTACTTTTGTATGCGTCGCATGCATCATGAGAAAAGGTGAGTTATTTTTGAGAGCCAAATGTTAGTGTGGTGAATTCGAATTTTCTCTTTTTTGCATTAAAACAGTTTTTAGTAAAAGAAACTGCTTTCGTAATAAAGTTTACAACTACATACATATGTACATATATGCAAGACTTTAATACATTAATATAAATTTTTAACATAATTCTTTCATGAACTATATTTGCATTAACTTAGTAATTAATTTTACATACATATGTACTGACTGTCAGGTCAATTGTGTTTATTATATTTTAAGAAAGTGCAATGGAAAAGAATCTTATTTCATCTGTTAAAAATACTATGTATTATTTTTATTACAAAATAGTATGTGCATTAAATCAATTAATTCCACAAATTCTATTAAAGTCATAGTTTCACTTTCCATTTTCGCCAAAATTTAGTTTATTTGATAAAAATATTTACACTACAGATGATCACAACAAAACTACCTGCGCATAAGACGTATTGCATGTAACTTGAATTTAAAATCGGAGAGAACGTACAGAAACGCATACAACGCATATGCAAAGAACGGATGGTATGGACCTCCAGCTTAAGTGACAAAATAATAACTTTTAAGGAGAGCCAAAAAACATATTTTGAAGCACGATTGTTTTGTTCGGTTAATTTTTTTATCTTTTTTTATCAATTAGTTTGGGCAAAGGTAATGCATTGTTTTGTTAGTTACTTCCAACAAAGATTTTCCACTGAATGACGGCTTGTAACTGTATTTTTGCGGCGATAAGATGCATAGTTTTGGATAGTTTGATGTTTGAACAACGCGAGAGAGTAATTATAATGGAAATCTGGTTTTGTAAAAATAATTTTTTACAGCGATACTATAAAATTTAACTAATTAAAAATGTATAAAATATATTAAAAGTTGTAAGTCCTTCACGCTTTTTATTCATTGTAATTACTTTTTAGATGTTTGCATGAATTTTCACTAAACCGCTTATTTATTATCCTTCGTATTCATAAAAAATATTTTATGTTTTGACAGATTTATTTGACAAATTTCCCATAGAAATACGTTAAATAAGCGCTTAATAAACCTTAAATATTTTTTTATGAATACGGCGGTATTTTTTTATATAACTAAATCAAACATTTAGCATATATTGCTTGCCAGTATCCAATGCCTAGTCATTTATTTCTATACCCTGGCCTTAACACCTAATAACTACACTATACATAGTACACATCTAAACTTTAAAGTTATCCGAACTGAAATCAATGTTAAATACTTACTCGTAAGATAAATAATAGCTGCAAAAATATAAGACCATGTAAAATATTTAGAACCTCTTAAAAATTTGCTGAAATGTAGCATAATGTACATTCAAAATAAACATAGCTTATCTCTAAAGCCAAAGATATAAATATGTGTTATTAAAACTGAATATTAAAAAAACACATCTAAAACAGGGTAGATGATGGAACATAATCCCCTGTAAGCTACATATTTCAAACACTCAAAAAAAAGTCATTGCCATGGAAGTTCTAACAAAGGAATCTATACAAGCTTACACAATAACTATATATGTATGTCTGTAAAGCTACGGTCACACTTGTCAAACATTTGCCCAAAAATGCGTAACATCTAAATGCTAATGCAAAAAAATTTTTTTTTCAATTGACAGCTGACGTACAGTAGTTGCTAAAGGTATGGTCAGACTTGCCAAAGATTTTCCCAAAAAAGCGTAACCACTAAATTTTAATTACTAGTCTTTTAATTCAGACAAAAATTTGTCAAGTTAAAGAGTAGACAATAATGTTGGAATCTATGACATTGTCTATTAGTTGAATTCGAAATTGTTAAATTTGATAAATAAAGTGTCTGGATCAAAAGATTTTTCATAAGTGTTTGTTGGCTAC
The DNA here is from genome assembly GCA_905220375.1 of Tachina fera. NCBI lineage: Eukaryota > Metazoa > Arthropoda > Insecta > Diptera > Tachinidae > Tachina > Tachina fera. Next base: position 46,277,443 of record LR999965.1, on the reverse strand, counting down.
GTTTTTTTTTTGGGCAAATGTTTGACAAGTGTGACCGGAGAGTAGTGATAAAAATGCTTAACATAACTTTGTTATTGTATCCAAAAGAAAATAAACATTCAGAAAGAAACATTTTGGATTTTTTTAAGCAAACAAATAAACGAGGAGAAGAGAAAAATGTTAAAAAAAACAAAAACTTTTATAATAATAACATTAATATTGCAGACCACACGCACAAATGGCTTAAAAGCTCGTGCTTACATACATACATACACTGATACTCATACATTTATATAATTCAACATTATGATGTGCGACAAAATGATAAAGTTACTTTCTCTATGAACGAATAAAAAATTGTAGCGCCAAAGCATCTATAAGAACACGTTTTTGATTTCTTAAAAAGTCGTATTGTAATCTCTTAATTTTCTATTCATAACTATGCACTATATTTAATTTGATCCATTTTTTGGTCAAAATACAAATTTCACACTTTAGACAACTGATTAATTATTTCTTGTTGTAATACGATAAAGAATACTTCAAAGTAAATAGAAGTAAGTATTGTTTTCACAAACAACAAATAAACAGCAATCACATTACTCTTAAATTCTTTGGAATCAAGCAACAATTTATGTGGGACGCGCTTCGTGTTATTTTTGGTTACTGTACATGACCATAGTTGCTAATAAAAGAATTATAGAAAAATAAAGTTATAAATATGTATATGGAAAACACTACACTCAAAAAAAAGACATGTTCTATTATTAAGAAATTTTTTTTCCTAAATTTCAGTAAAAAAATTTCTAAGTTTAAGTAATTTTTTCTAAGTTTAAGTAAATTTTTACAAAATTCTAGTAAAAATTACTTAATATGAGTAAAAAATAAAAAGTTCATATCCTCAAAAATAGTTCACAAAAATACACAATAAATTTCTCAAATTTCAGAAAATGTTTATTGACTTAAAGGAAATATTTACTAGAAGTAAGAAAATGATTATAAACTAAAGGAAATTTTATATTAAGGACTAGTCAATTTCGTGTTAAATTAAAAAATAAACTTTAGGAAATGAATTACTCCTGATTAGTTCATGAAATTTGACTTACTTAAAAGATGTAACGAGGTATACTAAATTTTAGGGAAATATTTCCAAGTTTTAAGTATTTTTTCTTTGAATTATGGAATTTATTATTGATTTGCATTTAGCAAAAAATCTAAGTAAGTTTTTTATATTTTCGAGGAATATTTTAACTTGAAATTAATTTTTTTGTAGATAAAATAAAATTTTAAAACTCAATTATTTCAATGCTTATTCAGGCTGCCTTGTTAGGCAATTGGTTAGAGTGCTTGCCTATCAATCAGAAAGTTGCTGGTTCAATACTTTTGTCACCTCTCAAGGAATTCATATGTATGTATGGTGAATTATAATTAAGAATATAACATGAAAATATAAAAAAAACATACCATGTGGTATAGAATTTAATTAAAAATAAAAATAAATACCAGAATTAGAGACAAAAAAATGGGAAAATTTACTAAATTTGAGATGAATGAAGAAAAATTTTTTTTGCAAAGCTCCGAATTTTATTGGAAAATTTTACTTAATTTTAGGAAAATCTTACTAAAATATGAAAATATAATTACTATAAACTAGTTCATTAATGAACTAGAAATTTAGTCAATATTTTACTGGTTTCGAGTAAAAACAGCTTTGGCGCCATACGACAACTTTTTTTATTCAAATTTAGAAAATTTTCCTAACTTTTTAATAATTGATTCACCTTTTGATGAATGAAATGAATTTTATTCGTTTTGAATTATTTGTCCAAACAAATTTTTCATTAAATACAACCTCTCTCTCAAGTCTAAAAAAAATTAATTTTAGCAATTTAATTTATTTCACAGCAGTGCGCTTTTGTGAATCAAGAGTGTATGAATATGAACTTTGCATACTGTGGAGGCAATTTACACATACATGTATGAAAATGTATGAATATATATAATCATATATGCCCATATACCCTCATTTTTCGGATTCGAACCATATATGGGATATCATATATGCTCCATTTTTTTTTTTAGCTGGGTACATAATCATTTGTTAAAATTAAATAGTTTTTTATTGAGAAAAATTATTAATTTGTCTTAATATCAAATTTAAACAATTAAATGTTCTTGTGCAACTTTGAATGAGATTTAAAAAAAAAATTAAAATTTCTTAAAGCTGAAATCAATAAAATCTTACATAGAAATTACTTTTGAGTTTATTCAATCAATTTCATGCTGCAATTTTTTGCGTTTTTTTAAGATATTAAATTTTTTTCCAGGTAACCTCTTATAGCGAACTTGCTAAAGTTTGGTTCCAAGAAAAAACTAAGGAAATAGAGAAACAACTATTTTGAATTATATGCATAGAAAAATCTGAGATGACGAAAAATTAAATGAAGAAGTGTTTGTTCTAAAAGGAAAAGTTTGTCATTAAGATAGGACAAGGCCCATGGAAAAATTAACGACTTTTCAAATCAAGTTTTGTCCATATGGCTTTTAAAACATTTTGTTAGCCTCCTTGCGTATTTCAAAAAAATGTCACCATTGTTTTCCGAGATATTTATGCTTTAAACTTATTTTCATATGGTGGCAACACTAAAAATGTCTACTATTAAAAAAATCAAAAACAAAGTTATGCATGCTCATGAAAAACTTTTCTATTCCAAATTTTAGCCATATCCGTAAAAAATTTTGGCTTTTGCGGAAAATTTCCCAATGTGCAATCTATGACGAAATTCTTATTTGGTTTATTGCTAAAATGGCAACATCCATAACCTTAGCTTCCGACAGGATATTTATTTATTTACTGATACATATTATACAAAGTAAGTTTGCATAATATGGTGTTGCACAAATATGGGCGGAGCAACTAGACCATATGCCCAATTAACAGAATTTTAAAAAGTTTTGTGACTGAATATCCACGACCTATGCCTTTACATAGGAAGTATCAATGTGGTAGTTACAGATATTGTACCAAATAACCGCAAAATTATAGGGTAATCCGTAGCAGATCAGTCAACCAGTGCGAGTGAGTCAAAGAACTCTCAAAGGGCAAACAACACACACAAACCTGACCGCACTTAAGAAATAATTACAATGACGCGAGAGCTGTTCTTCAACCCTGAGCTGCTTAACAGTGTTGTCAACTTTTAAATTTCAAAAAGCACTGAAACTATGAAAAAACGAGTAATTTAAGTAAAAAGCACTAAATTTAATTATGTTATTATATTAAAAAAATTGTTATACATAAATATGTATATAAGATATATAGGGATCGGTTGACCTTGCATTTTATACCCAAAACTTCAAATTTGAGGCATGCGATACACGTTTTAATTCTAATTAATTATTAGTAAAATAAAATGATAACTATTGTTTAACTAATACTTTTTGATTGCATTTATTATATTCTTTCTTAAAAATTTATAAAAATAAGTGCTCGCTCATCTAAGTTTATCGTGAAAGATATTAACTTAGTGCAGAAATTGGTTCGGGAAAACCAAAACATAATAGAAAAAAAAAAGAATGTATTACAGCTAAACACAAAGAAGATGCTTTACAACGTACATATGTATGAAATGTATCCAAAATTGTTCACCACAGGATATTATGTTGTTCACAAAACATCAATACTGATAAAGTTTACAAGGAAGCAGCTGTTGTATAAAACTATTTCTTAACCAATGACGTTTGGCGGTTTAACTAATGTTAAACCAAAAGCTGTGAATCAAATATTATTGGTTAAACTATTGCTATTAGCTAACTTAATGACTATGAATTTGGGCCTAAGAGAATAAAACGATCTAAATTTAAGAACAAAATTCTTCAATTTAGATTGCAGAGATCTTAATATTTCAATCTTGAAATTTGGTCAGTAAGATTGACGTTCTCAAATTTAACATAAATTCTTCATTTATAGAATTAATTCTTAAAATCAAAACCGTGGTCTTAAACTTTAATAGTGCAGTCTTAAAATCAAGAACGTAATATAAATTTTAAGATTATATCCTTAAATTGTTGAGAATATGATCTTAATTTAAGATTTTTATTAATAAAAAAATCTTGAATTTGATCTTAAAAAAATCAACATTTTATTCTTGAATCAAGAACGTTCGCATTAAACAGACTATAAATATTAAAATGATTTGAGTTTTGAGCGTAAAATCTTGATTTTAGCACGTTTTTCCCCTTAGTGTATAAAAAAGTATATTCACCATTCAATTTTCTCGTTTCAGACCTTTTTTATTATGAAGCGAAGTTATAACAAAGTGTAAGGATATATTGTTACGTTTGTTAGACTTAAATAAAGTCGTAGAGGTAAAAAATCTACTTCTGCGCGCTTAAGCATTGAAGTGACAAAAGATTGATGGAAATGCAGTTTTTGATAATGCCTCAAACGAGTTTATATCCATTAACTTTACATAAACTTATTAGATTTTACTTCTGCCCAAAACTCGACATTGGACTTAAAGTTTCTCCTAGACAAAATGATGCTATTAAACTATATTTGGGTACCTAGTTGCTTAATGTCTTATTTACATTAATTATGCTTAAAATGTTAAAACAAGCATTTTACAACCCTATTCGAATTTTTTGAAATGTTCTGCTTTTTGCAAAATAGCCTTCCTCGAAAAAAAAAATAGATATGGAAATTTATTTTTGAATTTTGCGTCTAGTGCCACCGCCACGAAACAAAAAGCACTAAAAATTAATTTAAAAAGCACTGAGCACTTCAAAATTTCTCGCGTCGAAAATTTCAAAAAGCACTACAAACGGTGCGAAAAGCACCGAGTTGACAACGCTGCTGCTTAATGTTTGATCCGACAGGATATTACATACAATAATTTTAATGATTATTTATATATGCTACAAAAATTTGAAAATACAACATCCCCTATTCAGCACACAATTATTAGCATCATATTTATTTATTCAATATACTACACACAAAATAAGCATTCCACACACTTTAAGAGTTTATGTACTAGATTGTAAAGGTTGTATAAGGTTGTGTATCGATTGTGCGTAAGATTTGATTTCCTTGGCAAGTTGTATATGTTGTATAGTAATATTGTACACAGTGTTGTATAGTTTTTGCGGAAAATACACAACGTGTGTGTTAACAAAGTGACAAAGATTGTGAGATATGCTTAATATTATAACCCTCGTTGATTAGATACTTTCAGACCTGTCACAGAAACTAAATTCGATCAAATTTAAATTCGATCTAATTTAATTTAAATTTTGTATTTAAGTTCCTGGGAAGACTGCTCGAAACCACTTTAAATTTAATGCCCTGAATTTTAATTTTCATATTAAAGTACATGCATCTATTTTACGTAACCTTATTTCAACGAAGAAGAAATTTTTTCAAAATGCAGCATCATAAGAACTGAAATATTCTTTCAGTCAAATAGAAATGAATAAAACTTTAACACATGTTCTTCGAATACTAGAATGGATCTGAATTAGAACTCAGTCTTTTTTGTAGCAATTTTCTGGCAAAGTATTGAGGTCTCTGGGCATCCGAAACTGCAGTTATTGCAACTCCAGACATTTCGTATATTAATATTGAAATTTTATTCACTTAAATTAAAAAAAATTTTTGTTCGTTGGGTATTTTTTGCTCTTGTCTTCTGTTTTTTGTTTGAGTTGCCCACTGTTGCCACATTTCAATTGAAAACAATTTAAATGTTACTTTTTCGTAATGAATTTTGTTCATTTCGCTTTTTACGCTTCAAAAGATATTTTTTTTTTGATTTATGGTTCATAAAAAAATTAATAAAATATAAAGCTTTACAGGTCACATTATCTTTCGATGTTCTTGGCATACCTGTTGGTAAATAATAAATTTAATTTGAGCATAACACATTGCAGCGCACCTTAAATTATTATATACTAAAATATAACAGAGTAGATATTTGTATGTTCAATTGTTCATGTAGTGTTTAAAAGTATTCATGTGTTTTTGTGTATTTGTGTGTATGTGTGTCATTCATAAGCTCTCATATAACTTTCTACTTGGGTGGTCCAGACTTTTTAAACAGCAGCACATTTATAATAAATACTTTGTGTGTATGTTTGTGTGTTTATTTAGGATTCTTTTTTAGGCTTTAATCTCTTAATGTAATGTTGATATGAATTTTAAGGCTTTCAACACCAACGCCAATAGGAAAACAGCAATGAAATCCTTTTCGGTATTAAGTATAGTTGTCTGGAAGGTACGAGAATGCAATAACTTAAGCTAAATTAATGTTATCTTAGTTAAAATCAATGAGTTACCCATGGTTTATTTTATTATTGAGTAAAAACAGGAAAAATAAATCTTATTAAAGAGATAAAAAATATTCGTTTAACCGACCAATGTCGGACATATTTTAGTGATAGTTATAAACAGGGAAACCAGAAATATGCTCCAAAAAAAGTGTTTTATGCGCATTCAATATGCACTAAAAACTTCGAAATATGCACTAAAAACTCAAAAAATATGCTCTTAAAAATAACATAAATTGTATTATTAGGAAATGAAAATCTAATTTTAATTCAGCAATTCAATAAAATTTGCATATGAAAGAAGACAAAAATAAAATAAACATAAGAAGGAAACAATAATAAAATTAATTAACTTCTAAAGCGATCACGATATCAGATTTAAAACTTTGAAACTGTATTTTAAATGATAACTGCCAGTTCATAAACGTAAAAATTCTTGGCTGTCTATTTATATTGGAAACAAAAACAAATTTTTAGTGCTTTGTTTTTGTTTTCAATATAAATAGGCAGACGAGAATCTTTGCATGGTTTCTATGAACTGGCAGTAAGACAAGTTTTTTATTTATAATTGTTATTGCAATAAACAAAAACTATTCATTTAGCTTTTTAAATAAAAATCGCCGCCTGTAACTTCTAAGTACACTTTTATACATTGAAAGTGTTCTTTTTCTACCTCAACTGATGTAATTGGGGGCAGAGTTCTTCACAATTACCAAACCAAGCTTTTATTGAAATTAACGTCCAGTGAGGATGTTAAAACACATGTTACAACACCTTTATTAAGTTGAAATTTTGAAAATACAAATCAATAGTATTTGTTTCAGCATTAAAATTTAGCAGAAAAAAGTTGAACATGTACGATTTAATTGTTTTTATTTTCTTGTTTCGTTTTTCTTTTACAAGATGTTAGAACACATACTAATAATAAGCAGGGAAACCGCAAATATGCAATTGCATGTTTTTTCTTATGTGACGTATTATTGCTGGGACAAGATATTTATTCGTTTCAGAACTTTTGAAGAATTTTGACATCGATTTGTTAGTGCATATTTTTGCATATTTTGCTCCTTAAGGCATGTTTTGCATATATCAGTCTTACATGCATATTTTTAGCATATTTTTGAATTTTTGGAGCATAATTTACGCTTTTAGGGCATATTTTGATACTTTATAGACATGTTTTTATTTTAACACACTTGGGGCAAGGAAGGAAAAAATATATAAAATTTTGTTCTAGGAACTTATTAAAATTTCATTTTCGAAATAAAAATTTGAGTTTTAAAGAAAAAATTTTTTCGGCGCTATCGGGGTTAAATTTATGTTCCAATGTTATATTTAGTGTATAAATTTTTCTTATATCTTACTCAGTTTTATGGAAGTTAGTTTCAATAAAAATTTGGTTTCGCCATTTGTGACGGACTGCGCCCCGAGTAGAAATTAAAGGAATATTGACAATGTATAAAAGTTTATTTAGATGAGACAGAAATGATTATTATTTGAAATTCTATGTCAATATTTTGTTACTTATTGCAATAAAAAATATAAATAAAACTCTTGTCCTATTTATCCAAAATACAGTTCCAAAGCATGAACTCTGATGTCATGATCTTTTGAAATTTAAGTTAAATTCTTATCAGAGCCATCCAATAAAAAATTAATTGTAATATTTGTTTTAGTCAAAATTTCATTTGTTTTAACCTGCTTTTCAAACCCACTTATTCTTTGTTAAGTTTGTTTTTTTTTTAATTTTTTTATCTTTTTTTATATGCCATTGTTATTTTTATTTTATTTTTAAGAGCATATTTTTTTACCTTCTAGTGCATATTTTCAAGTTTTTAGTGCATATTGAATGCGCATAAAACACTTTTTTTAGAGCATATTTCTGGTTTCCCTGATAATAAGTATATTCTAAATTTCAACTTTAACACGTGTAGCATGTGTTTTAACATTAGAATTCACAAGAAAACGTGTGAAATCGATTCGGAAGCCAGAACATACACAATGGCCTTTTTTAAAGTCTAACTTCATAATGGTAGCAAGATATTGCTTCCCCATACTACTGTTTTTTTTTCACTACAAAATGAAATTTTTACGAAAAAAAGTAAAAAATTTGTTTAAAAAAAATTTTTTTTAAATATTAAAATGAAATTTTTTTTTAAAGTACCAAAATATGCCCTAAAAACCCCAAATATTCTCTAAAAATTCGAAAATGCTCAAAATATGCGTGTTAGACTGAAGTATGCAAAAACATGCTTAAAAGGGTAAAATATGCAAAAATATGCACTAACAAATCGATGCCAGAATTCATAAAAAGTTCTGAAACGGATAAATATCTTAATTCCGTATTGATATATCAGACAAGAAAAAACATGCAATTGCATATTTGTGGTTTCCCTAGTTATAAATAATACATAAGTAGTGATAGGCAAAAAAAAGTATTTTCAAGCAGCTTCATCTGGAGTGTTTAGTACTAGAGCCCTTGTATTTCTCTTTTTCAAGCGGATGTGTACAGTAAAGCTCAAAATATTACGAGCAAGCGGATTAGGATGGGACACGAGTTTTGTTAGATGTTTGCCTGCGTATTTTGCAATTTCTTTAGTCACTGGTGGTATATTTAAATCACGATGCATGTATATTTGAATTTTTGATGGACCATGGAGCCGATGTTATCAAACGTAAAACTTTGTTTTGCTTTCGTTGGATTTTATCAACACTAATGATAATAACACTATCATAAAAACTCATGGTGAAAAACTTCTCAGCAAAATTCTTAAAATGTATTACGTATTTTTTGTTACTATTATACATACTTACTATGAAAGGTAGTTCAACGGCTGTACATATACGTACGAGTATATATGATACATGTATGTACAACTTTTATTACCTTCTTTTATACATTCTTTATAGACATCTTAAACTTGTGTTAAACCACATTTAGCATAGCCAAAGTGCTTTGAAATACTACGAGTATAAAAAAGATATTTCAGTTTAAGGAAAATGGATTAAATTTATTTATTGATTAAAGGTAATTTCAAGAGATTTAATGAATTTAAGTGCAGATAAATATTATTTTATTTTCTTTACACTTAAATTATAATTGCGTTATATTAAGGATAAGGTAAGAAGGTGTTGGAAGTAATGTAGTGTATAAAAATCTTTAGATAAACAAATATGAAATTATTGAATGTACTACTGATTTTTTAGGAAAAACTAAAAAAATTCACGAGATAAAAACTTGCAGCAGAGAATAAGAAAATGATTTAGAGTTGTTAAAGGTGAAGAATTACATAAAGGAATTACGAAGTGGTCATATGTAAATATGTGAGTATTATAAAAAGCAGAACTGAAATTATTTGAGACCATTTAGAGGCTCAATTACCAAACACTATTAGTGCAGAGAAATGTATTAAAAAAATTTTTAATATTGGAAAGCAGATGCTGAGTCCTCGAGCAAATGCGTCTTAAGCAATGAATTATATTTTTATATTTGGAGCTCAGAAAAACCAAGCGTAATTATAAAACGATAAATTCCTACCAAGTTCAGTACCCAATTAACGTTCCCAACTCAACTCAGTTTGATTGTCTGAGAGTAAATTGGTTGCATCAGCCCAATATACAAGTAATAAGAGAGAGAGAGAGAGAGATTTACCCCTTTTCCCATTGCTCGTAATCACGGTTGCCAGAAATGCAGATTTATCTGGATTTTGCAGATTTTTACCCTCCAAAAAGACGAAATCCAGATTTAAAGATTTTTAGCCTAAAAACGCAGATTTTTCAACTCCAATTATAGTGAAGTTTTTTACATTTTTGCTATTACTGTTACTACTTTTTGTTTCTTTTATGTGTGAACGACTCACAGTTTAGAGAGTTACAATTTTTGAATTTAGAAGACAATATTAAAGAAAAAGAAGAAGTAACTTTGGCAAGCTTCTGCAATAGAATATCTGATATAAAACGAGCTAATTCTGTTTATGATTTTGCAGCCCTAAGTTAAATTAAAATGAAATGGTTTTAACACATTCATTTGCAAAATGTCGAAGGAATTTTGAGTCAAGTGAACTTGAATGAAACAAAACTTCCAAGCCCTTTTGATATTTAAGCAACAAATTAAATAACTTTTTGTAAAATTTTTTATGTATCCAATTTGTTTTCTCATTCATTTTATATTGTTTGCACATATGTAAGTATGAAGTATTTTTTTTTTTGTTGGTTTTATGCATTTCGTTTCTCCTAAATAAAAACGGTTTTTCCACACAAAAGTTTACTTTCCAAAGTCTAAAGATTGTAAGAGAAAAGAGATCTTATTCTATATTCTTTTTTCTTTAACAAACTCAAGACTTTGCAAAGTAAACTTTGTGTGAAAAAACCGTCAATTTTATCAGTACACTTCAACCAATGTCGCAAAATCGAAGATGCTATCTTGTAAAGATTTTTGCTTGAAGCTTTTTCTGCGTATTCATAAAAACTAGTTTTGGCTTACAAAAGGTTTACAAAACAAACTTTGTATGGAAATTTGTTTGTTAAACTTTTTGTAACCCAAAATAGTTTTTGTGAATATTTCCTTTGATGTTTCTGTACGTAATTCTTAGTAATACATTGATAGTCGTTCCATAAACATATGAAGTTTTTTGCCTTATTTCAAAAATTTTTTGCTTGAAGTCTGCTGATGAGTTTTTTAAGCAGAATCAAAATGCACATTCTTCTATTCATTAAAATATGTAATTGAAAGTTATTTAAAAAAAAATCTAAAAAATTTAAATAAAATATATTTTAAGCCCAGTTTAAATTTTCTGAAAATAGGTTAATGAAAAATATTTATATTACACATGTACATCCATATTTATATAAATTATTTGAATAAAATATAAAAAAAGTCGTTATAAAAATTGCTTTAAAGATTTTTTGAAGATTTTAAAAATAAAATGCAGATTTTGAAGATTTTTTCGTGAAAAATGTTTAAATTTTGCAGATCTTAGCCTTAGAAATTCTGGTAACACTGCTCGTAATATGAATTAAAATGTCCCCGAAAAAAAGTAGGAATTAAAAATATTAGAGAGAGAATTTTTTTTTAGAGTTTGGGGTTATTCAGCTGTTACGTAAAGGACTCAGGGGTAATGGGTGTTAGTTACGGATTTGTTATGGTTTAGAAAATTTAAACTGAATATTTTGTAAAAAGCTTTACAAAGTTTTGGGGAGGTGGGGTGTATAAAACCACCGAAAATAGCATTGCGTAATATATCAAAAGACCCCTTTTCTCAACCAAACATTTTCAAAGCAACTAGAGCAAAATTTAAGAATTATATTAGAAAATGTTGTAAAACAGTGGTATAAGCATTTCTTTACATCAAAAAAATTTAACCCGACACCGGGGGTGGATTTTAGCTACACGGACAAGGAGGTTGGGTCATAATGACTCACTTACTAAACTCGAGGTATTTTGCTATATTTATGAAAAAATATATACATACAATTTAGATTGAATATAACATTATTAAGGAAATAAAACAGGACTTAGTTAAAAAATAACATATGGGCATTTCCCCCGTGGCCTACCAGGATGGAAAAATTAAAGGTTGATTATCTGCGTGTTTTAGTGTTTATAATTATAAAAAAGTCTATGTTTATATAATGGAATGGTTTAATACCTTATCTCATCTGTTTTAGTTGAGGAAATTGGGCTGGAAGCTGCAAAATTTTATATTTTCTTTTTAAGCTACTTGTAAGGACATTTTTATATACATAAGTATCATGAATCAAAGAATACAAGATTAGGCATTGCTCATGTTTGTTAACTTGAGCGTGCTGGTATTTGGCTGGTGTGACGTCAAAATGACGTAGAATTTGAAATGTAAACAAAATTATCATATACCAAATACATGTGTTTGTGTGATTGTGTTTATGTTTATCGGCTAATGTGACGTACATGCGCAGATAAAGAATTTTTTCAAAAGCTGAATGCGTAATATTGTATTCTTTGAATCATGCATAAGTATAATTATTTAACATGCAAAAAACATGGTATGTTTGCACTCTTTCTTCAAAATCTCTCTATTACAAAATAGTAAGAAGAGAAAAAAAGTTCGTAAATTGGAAGGAGGCATGGTGATAATAATAAAAAAAACACGTGAAAAAATCGTACGTTAGCGACCCGCACATTCTCGACCGGCAATTAAGCCAATTAAACAAAAACCAGAAGAGATATTTTATTTTGTAAATATTTGATAGAGCGCTACATTAATACACTTTTAAAATAAATTAGTCACTTTTAATTATTCTGTTCTATTTCGCAGATTTTTACATTTCACTACTGTCAGCCAAAGTTGACTTCTATTTTGCACACGTTAGTGACCACATGTTTATAACTATTAATATGAAAACTTATACTCGATGAAATCCATCTTTTGCACTAAACATAGAGCTTAGAAAATTCTATCAAATCGTAAAAAAAATGCTTTCAAAAGTTTTGTTTGTACATCAAAAGCTTGTACATCAAAAGCGTACGAACGCACCTTCGTAACCCCAGGAAATTCCCATAAGTATTTTTATTTTTAAACTAAAAACATTTCGAAGATGGGTCATATTTACCTTTTTTAACTTTAAGCACGTGTTACTCGAAGTAAAATCGCCATGCGGCTGATTTGAAATTTATAACATTCAGAGAGATTCAATAGCTCCAGATACTGAGAAGAGCATAGATAAAAGAAGAACATTTTTAAAACCACAGTCAATTCGAAAAGTGACGGGTAATAAGCCCCAGAATGTTATATTTCCCATTTTAAGTTCAAACAAAGTGTTGGTATTTATGTCAATGTGTACAGTTAATATTTAATTACCCTTTGGAGCAATTGAAATTGAGAAAATTTAATTATATTTTGCCCTTTAAAGTTTGACCAGAAGATTTTATTATCCTGAAGGGCAGTGAGCAAGAATATAAACTGTCATTATTGTTTTTCTTAAGTCATTAAATAAAAATTTCGCTCTAGAGTTAGTCGAGAATCTTAAAGTTTAAAAAGGCCAACACTTTGTTATTTGGTTTTCATAATAACAGATCATACAGAGTTAAGAAGTTACCATGTTCTCATGGATTTTGTTGGCGATACAACTTGTAGGGCTTGCCAGGAAGATATTGGATATCGAACACTACTTGTATAACTGTTCAGCATTCAGTCAAATTAGGAGACAAATTTTCCAGCTAAAAATACACCAGATATTGAATGTAACAAGAATTCAGGAGTGAAAATTCGAAGAAAGTAAATTAAAGAGACCAAGTTTCCAAGCTGACTAATTAGCAGATTTTGTGAAAAAAAATCGTTTTAATCAGAAATAATTCATAGTCAGGCTCAAGTTCAGTAATTTCAATTCTTATTGAATGAAATATTCGATGGTACATCGAATAAGTAAAAATAATTAATGTGATGATCGTAAAAAGATAAGTGAGAATAGTTAAACATACTGAGGTAGAGTAATATATGTAATTTCGTGCTAACCTAAATAGAAAAATGAAAAAATGGAAAAAACAGAAAATTAATAGTGATACTTATAAATGTGTTTACCAAAGGTAAATCAATTGTATACACAACAATCGTTTCTCATATTCCGTTTCATTGTACATTTAGGTTAAATAGCTGATGTTAATAAGAATCTCTACCCAAGTAGATAGACTAGGGTGCTAGGGTGCTGATGAAGTGCTTAAAGTCTAAGTTTAATTTTTCTTCTCTTCTTTAGAAACTCACATTAATTAATAAAATACTGAACTTGAGCCTGACTATGAATTATTTCTGATTAAAATTCACTACAGTTCAATTAAAGAATCTAAAAATTTCTCACAAAAAAATCGTTTCTAATTACAAACGCTTATAAGCGTTTCAAATTTGTATAAAAAATAACGAACATTCGTTTCAACAAAATATTTTCGCATACAATTTTTAAAACCAAAATATCGTTTGTATTTGAAAAATGTGGCCTTAAATTTTATATATTTCTATGGTTATTTATTTATTGGCCAGTTTTCTCAATACCTCCATTAAAATGCACAACATTCCATAAAAGCATGAGTGTAATCGAAAATAGTTTGGGCCAATACTGACTGCCCCTCTTTCAGCCTTAGTCTAATTTAGAAATGCTTAAGAGAATTGGTTCTTATATGTATAATCTTATCTGTTTCAAAAACTATTTAAATTGTGAAAAAAATTACGAGACTCTATTGCATAAAAGATGAAAACCTTACCTTGTTATTCAGTCCAAAAACAAAAATGTTTCCGACCATATTAAATACGTCATAAAAAAAATCTTGTAATAAAACCTTGATTTTTCAAATGTATTTAAATCTACATCGTCAAAGAAACTATTTAATGAAATTCCAACAAAAATTTACTAAATCTGATTTTTATACAAGATATTCGTTACACATATGTACGTATGTATGTTTTTTTACATACTCGTATATATTTATTTAAATACAAATAGTTATACAAACGAATTTGTTTTCATTAAACCTTTTACAAATTCTTCAATTTCACACACTTAGCAATTCATATTAAGGAAACTTGAAAAAGCTCATCAACTTTTCATTAGCAGCTACAACAACTCATTCATTCTGTTATTTGCCACCAAAGTCAACTTGAATGTAAATCAGCTTGATCTAACATGAATGTTACATTGCAACTACCAACAAAGTTATTTTATTTTCTCAGTATAAAGTGCGATGAAGTGCTACAGCAAGGATAAGCACATCATTACTTTGGCAATAATTAAGTCCCAACAGAAATGCTCAAACTCATATTCTCTTCGAAAAATATTTTTGTTTGAATAAATCTATTGATAGTGTATGTTTGTGTGTGTGTGTGTGTGTTTTCTACTTATTATGTTAGATTGTTAATTATTCTGACTGAGATTTTGCATAAAAAGCAGTTTGAATTTTACATAAAGTGTACATATAGTGAGTGTCTTACTGGGCACTGTTGCCAGTTCAGCTATTTTCTCGTCAAATCTAGCGATTTTTAAGTACATTTTGCGGGAGAAATTATGATTTAGCTATTAGCGGGAATTCTAGCGATTTTTTTTTCATCATAATTCGCTTTAAAATGAGAGCTTTTTTAGATGCACTGAACGTATAAGAGGCAAACTATAGAAAAAAATTTATTGTAAGCGGCAGAACAATGCAGGTTTTAAAGCCAGAAAGTTAGCTAATGTACTCCTATCCATATTGAGAAGCACTTTCATACATAAGAAAAAACGTTTATATTATTCCTTTAGCAGTTCAGATGTTTACATGTTTTATTAGATTCAAAGAAGGACTTTTGTGAGCAGAAATGTAATACTCCAAACCGGGATATCAACACATAAAAACCAGCAGCAGGTGTCAGCAATACTATTACTCTATAATAACAGAAGCCTGCTATATTTGAAACAAGTTTTTTTACTGGGAAAGTCCTGAATTCAGTACCCTGCAAGCATTTTTGGAAATTTTTAATTAAATTTGATTCTTTTTTAATACTTTCAAGTGATCAAAAAACAAGAATATGCGCTCGTTTTCTGAGCATAAAAGATAGTTTTGTCGGGAGAAAGTGGTACCCTACATGCGACTCTTCTTGAGGAGTCTTTTATTACCCGCTTTTCTGATCAGTTTCGACTTATTTATGACTCATATGTATATCTTAAAATAAATAAATAAATTACTTTTAAAGCATAAGCACGACTCATTTTCGAGTATTTTTTCAAGCGCACAAGTCTTTAATCAGAGTTTTTAATCGTCAAAAGTACTCGAGGAAGACTTAGTTAGGTGATTTTTGATAAAACAATCTTCCAAATGCTAGCAGGGTAGTTATAATATTTTTTATAAACATATATAAATATGTATATAATGAATACATACATATGTATGTATGTAAATGTTTTTTAATAAAATGAACCTTTAATTACCCTATTACATTGCTTTTATTTGGTATTTGATAAGTTTTTTAGAGAAATTCGGGAAGTATGAAAAAAGTTAACAACATTTTTGAAAAAATTTCAAAGTATATTTGTTTTAGCTATTTATCGCTAAATTTTCAAATGTTTTTGAAATTTAGCTATTTTCTAGCTATTTTCTTGTCTACTTTAGCGATATTTGTTGGAAAAAAGTTGGCAACACTGTTACTGGGCGACTTTGTGAGCGCCTTACATTAGGCAATATTTTTTAAAAGCTACATAGCAAGATATTAATTATTAATTTCAGTAGATCGTTTGTTCATAATATTGTTCAAAATTAATATTAATTTTAATATAATAAATCCTTGACTTATGGACAAACATTGGTCGCATTCATAAGATGTAACAGTTGCGCAACCGTTGAGTCTTTGTCTTTGAAACACATATGTAGTTGATTAGTTTCGCTCCACTCAACAGTTGATTAATTGCTGTAATTTTTCCCATCGTAAAATTTTTTCGCTAACTACAGGGTGTTTTTTTTAGAGGTATAGAACTTCGAATTGAAATAAAACACAAGAAAATCGTTTTAATGTCCATCAATTTGGCTTTATTGGAAAGATAATTTTATGCCATTAATGTTTAAATATGATTTCGGGCATGTGGCCGTCGCGGCTGGTTCGAATAAAGCCAATTCTACAGGTCCAATTTTCAACCACTTTTTCGAGCATATGGAGCCGTATGTTGGCAATAACGCCACGAATGTTGGCTTCCAAGTCCCCTAACGTTTCTGGTTTGTTGGCGTAGAAGAGCGACTTCACATATCCCCAAAGAAAATAATCCAATGGTGTCAAATCACACGATCTTGGTGGCCAATTGATAGGTCCATTCCGCGAAATTATGCGCTAATCGAATGTTTCCTTCAATTGCTCTACAGCGGCAATTGTTTCTTCGGTGCACACTGTTCGACGTCTCTGCGGATGCGTATTATCACGTAGAGTAAACGTAGTTCGAAAACGATCCATGGTTAACCGAATTAATTGCTCTGATGGACGATTATGTCGGCCATAAAATGGACGGAGCTTGCGGTAAACTTCGCGAACTGAACCATTATTTTCGAAATAAATTTGCACGATTTGCAAGCGTTGTTCTTTTGTCAACCTGTTCATTATGAAATTGCAAACCAAACTAAATATTAATCACTTGACAGCTGACAAAATGGCCACCAGTTAAAAAAGTGATGCCAACTTAAAGTTCTATACCTCAATAAAAAACACCCAATATAATCAACATTTTTGATCGAAAAGACGTATGCCAGTTATACTATAATGCAACTCGGCCTTGTTAGGTGGCGGCTGCAAATATTTGTTACATATAAAATGCGATAAAGGAACGAAATAAAGGAATTAAATTAAGTTACTAATTTGGTCAAACATATGTATGTTTATTATGGTGTCTATTTATATAATATATTACATATTTAATACACTTTTGCGTTTAAAGATTTTTTGAGCACATGGCGGCTTCCCGTTAAAATATAAATACTACAGGCACAGGTCTTTCTTTTTATTGCAGTGTTGTGCAAACACAAAATATTATTATTATTATTATTGTTAAAATGCAAGATTCCTGGGCTGCTAACTTCATTAAATATTCTGTGTTGTACATACATTTTAGCTTAACTAATTAATTTAGCCAATTAAAATTATTTTCTTTGTTCCTCTTTAATTCATTTTCAATTGTTTACATTTATCAGCTGTACATTTTGCAGTACATCAATCAAGAGGTTTCGAAGAAGTAACTGTTGGGGCCAACAGTTGGCAACGTCTTTTGAATGCGCCTATTGATTATTTCCCTTGAAAAATTTTAAACATAAAATAAAGCCATTATGCTGAATGTGTAAAAAGGCCCCTTTTACATTAGGCAACTTTACTTGCGCAAGTCTTGTGTTTGTGGGTGTGAGAGGAAAGGTCGGTTGAAGGGGAAAGAATTGCCGAGATTTGAGTACAGACTTGCTTGAACTTGGCAATTCTGCCACAATTCTGTTTCAGCTGTCATTGTTGGCTTGGGATATTGATTTGTTTTTGACATTGTCTTTTATTTCTTCTTCGGTGTGTTGTTTAATTAATTAATTTTGTGTTAAGAAAATTTTATTTGTGAATAAAAAGTTAAAAAATAATGAGAAATTGGAAGCGAGATGAAACAGAACAACTAATCAATAGCATAAGAAACTTAAACTTGCTCAACAAATGAACTGAATGTGAACATAGAAGCAAGTTCAAAAGAAAATAAATAAAAATGAAAATTATACTTGCGCAAGTAAAGTTGCCTAATGCGAAAGGGGCCAAACGATTGTTAAAATTTAAATTGATTTTACGAACTAGTTTTGTATGGCAAAGCCGGTTTTAACGCAAGCTTTAACTTTTACAACTGTTTTTGATTAAATGGGTAAGTTTTTAATGCCTCTAAGTGTGCAAATTTATTTTATCACATAAGCAAAATTCTTATTTATAACCTAGACTACAAAAAATAAATAGAGAGTAGAATTTAGTTTCATTTTACTAGATTTTTTTTTGCAAAAAAAGCTGATGAAATGCCTGGCTGCACAGAAAAATTTCGATATTTCCCTCGGCCTATAAAGTCTTGTTTGATTTTTCTTCTCTTCCTTAGAAACTTACCTTAATTACTAAAGATACTTCATTCAATAACTGTAATTAAGCCCGATTAAGTAATTATTTGTTTGAAGTTTTAAAGCAATTTAACTTAAGCCGTTTTTAAATAACACTTTTCATTCTTTAGTCAATACGAGTACTTCATAATTTTATGTATCAAAAATCTTCAAAAAAAAAGGTAAAAATAACTAGCAGAATTTATATATTCATTAACTTGTTGATAACATCACCTTCTAATTGCACTGTGCAATACCAAAATTATTCAGGGGCTCTCATGTACCGATTTTGTTTTCTTGGAGTCCATAGAGAACGAAAATACCTTTTGTTTTTTTTTTGGATAACTTCGAAAAGTGATTTTATAACGGTAAATATGGAGAAATTCAGAATTTCAAATTGAGGGAGTCATACCTTCCTTGTTTCCCAATGGATTTCTATAAATTGATCTTATGTTTAAAGGAGCTGATATTATCTTTCAAACAAGACATATTTTTTGTAAATCGGTCAATAAATGGCTAAGTTAAAGTGGTTGAAGTGTCAAAAGAAAACAAAGAAGGTATGACTCTCTCAATTTGAAATTCTAAAAAAAACAGTTTTTCTCCATATTTACCGTTATAAAATCACTTTCCGAAGTGATCTAAAAAACCAAAGGTATTTTCGTTCTCTATGGACTCCAAGAAAGCAGAATGGGTACATGAGAGCGCCTGAATAATTTTTTTCTCAACTTTTGTATCACAGTGTTATATTAAAAGAATTAAAAATTTATTTTATAAATTTCATCTATTCCCAATTTTAAAATTTTCTTTCACATTTTTAATATCAGCCACTAACCCTTTCAGGCAAGCTCGCACATGTCGCAAAGTATATTGATAAAGTAAGAAATTATGTGTTAACAAAATTCTAAGATAATTTAAAAAGGTTATTATTTTTCACTAATCATCCTGCTGCTTTAACAAAATCTATTTACTCATGGCTCATACTGTGAGAAGCGGCAAAAGAAATGAAGAAATAAATGAAAAATAAATAATAAAAAAATAATCTTTTTCAAACACTCTTTTATAAAAACAGTGGCGTCTTTGAAGTGTATATCGAATTGATAAATAAAAATATTACACAGAACATAATATATTTTACCATATATTTGTATGTACAAATATACATCACTACTTGTCTAGCTTTTGTGTAAAAAAATTTAAAGGTTTTTGTTGCTGCTAAAAAGTTAATGTATTTTCGTTCTTAAGTAGAAAATTCAATTTATTAACAAGATAATGTTTTTAATATCCATTTTATGACACACATAGGCTTAACTTATGATTTTTTTTTAATTTCATATTTAGTAATTCTGTGACATATTTTTCCTGTTTTTCTTTAAAGATTTATTGTGCAAGCGAAAGTACAGTGGGACACTAGGAAAAAATTTAATTAAAAATTAAAAAAATATTTAATACATGAATTAATTATTCCTAAAGAAATTTTTTAATTATGGAAACTATGATTTTAAGAAAAAAAATTTATGTAATAAAGTTAACATGTGATCTTTCAACAGCGACTTCCAAACTTAAACAGTTCAAAGAAGCATCATCTGTGCAAATTATAAAATTGTTTTATCAAAATGGGTGCGGAAAAATCATCTTCATCTTGAGTTTAATTTTTGGTTCAATTTGTGACAATCCTAATTCACATTATTATACATCCCGAGTTTCCGAGTTGGCGGCGTCATCGGTCCATATTTCTTTTAGAATGATATTGGCAAGCTTCTTAACAGTGAGATTTATAGGCAAATGATTAAAAATGTTTTTTGCAAGATTTTGATGATATTGAGCTAAAGGTACATTTTGTATGCAAAATAAATATTCACTGTAGCTTTAGCTGGTATACTTGGAGAGGGTACTCAGCAGACTTAACTTGAGTTAAAGCTTAGTTTTTATGTATTAGACCCATTGACACCAACAACATGGAGTTTCAACAGGACGGCGCTGCAAAAAAACTAGAAATGTAACAGTTAAGCATTAAACACATTCGCCACAGCAAGCTACCGACTACCAAATGTCAAAGATAGAAAACACATGTTTAAATGAGAGTGATTCTTTTGAAGACAGCAAGGCAACATGGCGGCAGGTTGTTGTCTATGCTGATTTTGCCTTTGTAGTCTAATTAAACTAATTTCTATTTCTTTGACTGCAATGAGAAAATTCAGTGTTACCAGTACAATACAAAATATTAAATGAATGATATCGTACAATTATTTCATATTATTTAACACAAACATTATCAAAAATTGATGTAAAGCATAAATTGAATAATTTTTATATCTTTTCGTCATATTAGTACATTTGGAAAGAGTATTTTAATTTTTATAAATGCGAAATATTTGAAGGTGACAATACTGAACTTTGTATTTATACTTAAATATGAGGTGCAGATGGTGCAGATGGTGCAGATGGTGCTGCTGCCGTCTCCAAAATAATTAAGTAGCTGGCTACGAGGCGACCAATGCTGCCAGCGGCATTTGAAGTCGTGTGTTTGTGTAGCCTGCTGTGGTGAATGTGCAAGCTACCGGCTACAAAATGTCAAAAATAGAATACACATGGTTATATGAGAATGAATATTTTGAAGGCAGCAAGGCAACAGGCTACAGGTTGTTGTCCGTGCTACATTTGTCGTTGTAGTCAAATTAAACTAATTTCTATTTTTTATGGCTACAAACTAAAAACAGTGTTGACAGTATAGCAAATATGTATGTAGTATATTGAAAAATAAAAAAGAAGTTTACAAAAATTTAATGTTAATTGCAAAAGTGAAAAACCGACAATTCGCGAAAAATTTCAAATTTAAAAAAAAGTCCTAATATTGATTAGGAATCGATAAAAATGTAAGGAATGCAAAAAATTCGCGAAAATTGAAATAATTCACAAAAGTTTCTAGCAGCGGAATGATGACAAAGTTTAATAATGTTTTAAGATCTTCAAAACTGTTAGGAAGTTAAAAGACACAAAAAAAGCCGGTTTATCGCTAACTTTCCAAAAAATCGCGAAAAATTGCAAAATTAAAAAAAAGCCATAATATGATTGAAAATCGCTAAAACCTTAAGGAATGCAAAATACCAAAATTTGCAAAAACATATTAACAGCGGGATGATAACAAAATCTAATATTGTTTAAAAATCGGCAAAACTTCGCATTTATCGCGAAGTTTGCAAAAAAATCGCTAGAAGTTGCAAAATAGTAAACAAGCCATACTATTGATGAAAAATCACCAAAACTGCAATTAAAGCAAAAAGTTGCATTTATTGCGAACTTTGCAAAAAATCGCAAAAATTTTCAAAATCGGAAGCAAGCGCTAATATTTATTAGAAATCGCAAAAGCCATTAAAAATATAAAAAGTTTGGAAAGAAACGCGATAAACGCGAAAAAAAACGCAAATTAACGAATAATTGCTAAACGTAGTGAAGAAATAACTAAACATATAAATAGTAAAATTCGCAAAAAAAATATAAAGAAATAAACTGATTTGTTTTTATATTTTTGAATAAATTATTTTATTTTTATAATTGTGAAATATCTATTTGAAAGCGGCACCAATGAAACATATATTTATGGTGCTGCTGCCGTCTTTACAATGATTCAGTAGCTGGCTATCAGGCAACATTTGTTGCCTGCGGCACTTGTAGTCGTGTAGCCATGTAGCCTGCTGTGGTGAATGTGTTTAATGCTTTACATTTTAAAACTTTAAAAATTAAAAATAACAAATCGTAAACCAGGTATGCATGCTCAAAGTCATTGGTGGTTCATAGAAATATATTAATAAAACCAAATGTGTGTACAATAATTGTGTTAATTTACTTTTTCTGTTTGGGCACATACTACTTAAATATGGTTTTTACTATATCATTTTTAAAAGTTTCGACGAAGCAAATATTGAACTGAAGAATTGCAGTTAGTTTTTTTTAATTTTAGTTTTATTTATTTCTAAGGACATTTTTAAGCCAAATGTATCCTTGCTCATAAAATTTTACCACAGTACTTTATACTTTATAAGTAGTTTCTGTACGAAATCACGAACTTACATTGTTTATTTTTATTGCTATGACATTTTTTGATTAAAGGATATCTGTCGAGGATACGAATTCTTCCAAGTATACTCACTAAAATTTATATTTTTTTTAATGCTGATATATTCAAGTAAACCTGTTTAGTTTTTTTAGACATTCTGCACGAGATATTTAAGTTCCTGGTCATATCATGTGGTGGTGATGCGAAATTGACATTTCGGATGCGCGCCGCATAGTAAAGACAAGATGAATGTTATATTTTGTACACAATGGCAATGACATGACAATTCCTTTTAAGTTTCTTTCACTTTTGCATACACACAAAGCTTACTTTTAACAAATTTTAATGCTATCACGAAATAATTTTACAGAACGAGAAAAAAACCCAATTACACATATCGACGCCTCCATTCTATAACATTCTAAGTCGAAAATGTGAGTTTTGCGTTACGAGCTCTCAAAGTTTTCACGCGATATTTCAATAACTATATAAGATATGCCATTTGTTCTTTCACTGTTTTTAGTAAAATTTGAGTAGAATTTTGATAGTATTTTCTGAATTTACAAATTTTAATTGGATCATAGCTAAAAATTATATAAAATGTTTTAGCACGCTGAAAACATTGGCTATTGGTCGTCTAAGTGTACTTAGCATGTTTTTGATAGGTCTATTGTTTTTTAGTTAATCACCTAACTATACATATAATATTTTAGTTTGGACAAAAATTTTAGAAAATTAAGAAATGTCCCTTCCATAACATACTAAGTCAACTTAGTTTTCCAGTCGATTTAAAATTGTCCAAGCAAAAGTATTGTAATTGTACTTACTACATTTTAGAATGTAAAATTTATACGACTATGTGTGTAGTCTAAGTATATTTATGCCTATATGTTTGGAACGGATCGGCCCGGCCCATCTTAACCAAATTTTTACAGTATTTAAATTATAGAACGCAGGATTCAAAAATTCAAGAACATTAAAAACGTTCTAAGTACACTTAGAACGTTATAGAATGGAGGCGTCGATATTAAGAACAAAACATATTCTGAAGCCTCCTTAATGTATAGTTTTCAGCTGCCAATTACTTTTACTTTGTTCTACCATAATCTTTTACAGATTAATTGAAACTCTTAACACATTTTTAAACATTTATTTTCATTGCGAAGGGAAGTAGAAGGAAACTATGCAATGAATTACTTTTGTGATATCATTCTCTATCCTTGTTTTAATCTCTAAAAATTTATCAGACATAACTTGGACGTTTATACAGAGAAACAGATAAGAAAAACTATAGTTCTTCAAATCCTCACATTTCAAATTACATAGAACTGTGTGCTTACTCCTTTTTAACATCTTCTTTATTAAAGTTTCTTTTTAATAAAGATAATTTCTCTTGCTGCATTGTAAGTGTGTGAAGAAATAATAATTTGAAGTGTTAATGCTGCTTTCATCTGTTTAAAAATGAAAAAAAGAAATAAAAAATAAACCGTTGGATTTAACATTTTAGTCAGAATTTCTCTTGCATTGAATTTATTATGGGATTTTGTGGAAAAATGTGATGTTGGTAATTAAACGTATCCTTCGAATCATCGTTCATGTGGCTTCATATGTATATATGTATGTATTTAATTTATTATGAACTTTTTTAATGGCACAAAATGATTTTATAAAAGAGAATTCTGCTAAGTGATTTTGCTTTTAATAAATATAAATGTGTTCAGTCAAGACTTTATAGAATTTATTTAATTAAGAAAATTCTGCTGGTAATATAAACGTATGTATATCTATTTGAGATATTCAAATATAAATAAAATTCATAAAATGGTGAATGAAAGAGTAGAAAAAGTTATATAAATTAAAATATTTCATATTTTGTTGTTTGTTATGAAAAACAACCGTAATTAATATTATTTAAGCTATAGTAACACACAATTCGTGCATCAGCTACGTTATTTTCTTTTCTATCCAATGTAAGCTCTGTATCCTTAGGAATTAAGGTAAATATAAAAATGACATCAACATTTATTTAGTTTTTATTTACAATTTTAAGTTGAATAATTAATTGTGTTTTTAAATGCATTTTGAAAAATTTTGCGAGCTAAGCAGCTTTTTCAATTAGGTTAAGATATTCTCAATTTGCTTGTATTTTTTATATATCTTTAAATAAATACAAAATCACGTTCTTAGTTTCATACGAGTAAGAGAAAACTTAACAAAATCCTTCAAGTGACTTAAGTAAAATTTTTCTATTTTCGTTTTTAATTCCGCTAATATTTTAGATAAAGGTTTGAAAATTTTGTAGGATATGTGTTTTAATCTAATTCACAATAATAAACTAAAAATGCACTGTTAAATTATTTGTTAGCTTAGTGACTTTTTATTTCATCGTACGATATGTTACTTCTAATTCCCCTTTCACATTAGGCAACTTTACTTGAGCAAGTCTTGTGTTTGTGGGTGTGAGAGGAAAGGTCGGTTGAAGGGGAAAGAATTGCCGAGATTTGAGTACAGACTCGCTTGTACTTGGCAATTCTGCCACAATTTTGTTTCAGCTGTTATTGTTGGCTTGGGATATTGATTTGTTTTTGACATTGTCTTTTATTTCTTCTTCGGTGTGTTGTCTAATTAATTAATTTTGTGTTAAGAAAATTTTATTTGTGAATAAAAAGTCAACAAATTAAGAAAACTCGAGCATAAGAAAATTAAACTTGCTCAACAAATGAACTGAATGTGAACATAGAAGCAAGTTCAAAAGAAAATAAATAAAAATGAAAATTATACTTGCTAATGTGAAAGGGGCCTAAGCTACTGCGCTAACAGGAGTGAACACTTGGTTCTTCCCATGCCTATTTAATATTACGAGTAATAAAAATTTTCAATTACCGGTATTAAAATTTCACATAATATTTCAGTTTCTATAGCTGTGCTATTTATGGCGCGATACAAAATTTAGGTCGTGATCTTCGTAACAAAAATAATCTACACTATTACAGTTATAAATTTATTATCGTTTTGATTTCTTTGTACTTAAAAGCAGGGTACGAAAGTAAACGAAAAAAAATTTTTGGATTTTGTTTTAATCGTTCTTTGAAGTGGGTGAAACAAAAAAAAAACAATGATAACGATTCCTCAATTTTTGTTTATTGTTTTTGCACACAAACTATAGAACACACCCAATTGGCTGTTAGCCGGGTAACCGACGCCTCCGGTCACAAACAATACATTCTGCTTTATCGTGGTTGGCGTATTTCAAATACGACTACGACTGTTTGGTAATAGATTACAGAAGACTTCAACAGTTTTTCTTTAATCTATTACCAAACAGTCGTAGTCGTACTTGAAATACGCCAACCACGATAAGCCAGAATAATTTAATGGTATGCCACTAGAAAAGAAAAAAATTTAGAAATAAATAGAAAAGTTTTCCAATATTTGTGGCGAATTTGACATCATCACATAATATAAATTTATTGCGTTGTTATTTAACACATTAAGTTTGTTTTATATAGGCAAGCAGCATAGCTATAACCTGGTGTCTTAGATACCTCTATTTTTTTTATACCCTTTACCAAAAAATGGTAAAAGCGTATATATAGGTTTGTCAATCTATTTGTAATTTCTACAATATTAATAAGCGACGCATAAAGTATATATATTCTGGATCCTTATGCATAGGAAAGACGAACAAGCGATGTCCGTCTGTCTGTACGGTTTTCCGAAGCTCCCAGAACAGCGAGTGTTTTCGTTCTTGAACTGGTGTGTCAGAAATTTTCCGAAAAATTTTGCTAACGAAAATCAGCAAAATCGAGCAGATGGTTTCAGATCTGGAAAACTCAAACTCTATTTTCCCATACAAAATAACTACCGAAAACTAGTTTTTATTACTTTTTTTTGTTAAATTAACTTATTTTATACTTCAGTACGAATAAAATTGGTGTTTCTAATTTTAGAAAAGTTGAAAAAAAATTTAAATAAAAAGACGTTTCTAGGGTTGGAAAACTTGAATATGTTCTCTTATAATTAAACATATTTTATATTAATGATTTGAACGGGTTCTTAAAGTTCTTAACGCTTTTTAAGCAAAATAACATGTGATAATTGTTAATGAACAAATAACATCAAAGTTAGTTGTAAATATGCTGACAACACGTAGTTGAACGGAACAGCCAGCTGTTTTCGAAGGCCACTAAACCTTCATCATCAGCGTTGTTCTGTGTTGGTCCACTGTGTGTAGTGTCAGTTGATGTAGACTTCTGCCTTATATACAAAACTCTCTTGCAAATGGAAAACGTAAATTGTTTTGATTCATCGTATTATTTATATATATATATTTAATTTGCTGAAACGTGTTTTGAAATGAAAACCCAAATTTACTATCTCTAATTTACAACAGACTTACTTACAGTATTTTTATGCACACTGCAACAATTAACACTAAAATTTATAAAAATTAAAATTGCAGGATGTTCTATCAGTTTATGTAATTTTGACTATGTAATTTTAACAACTTGTTGTATCTTGGTAACCGTAGGAGGCAAAGTCTTGAAATTTTCAAAAGCGTTAACACAAAAAATTCCTAAAATTATAAAATTGCCAAACCGAAAAAAATCGCCTAAACAATAAAGCACTAAATTAAAAAAATTCTAGCACTAAAATAAATTGCTAAAATGAAAAAAATCTCCAAAATGAAAAAAATCAACAAAATAAAACAAACGTCAAAAACCTTAAAAAAATCGCTAAATCGAGAAAAAAGGCACCAAAACTAAAAAAGCACCAAATTAAAAAATCGCCAAAACGAAAAAAAATCATCAAAAAACGCCAAAAACTTAAAAAAGTTGCTAAAACGAGAAAAAAAGCACCAAAACTAAAAAAAATACCAAATAAAAAAAATTCCAAAATCCTAAAAGATTGCTAAAACAAGAAAAAAGAACCAAAACTAAACAACAGCACCAAATTAAAAAGAAAATACCAAACCCTAAAAAAATCACAAAAACGAAAAAGGCTCCAAATTGGAAAAAAATCTACAAAATAAAACAATCGCCAAAATGAAAAAAAACAACAAAATGATAAAAAAAAAATCGGCGCCAAAAACTTTAAAAAATCGCTAAATGTAAAAAAATTACCAAAACTAAACCACTATCAAAGTAAAAATCTCAAAAAACCTAAAAAACGCTAAAACGAGAAAAAAGTATTAAAACTTAAAAAGCACCGAATTAAAAAAACGCCATAACCAAAAAAAACCTTTAAAAACGCTTAAAACTAAAATAACAAAAATAAACGCCAAAACCCGAAAAAAATCACTAAAGCGGAAAAAAACCAAATTAAAAATAATGTGACACTAAAATCAATTGCCAAACTGAAAAAAATGATTAAGGAAAAAAGACGCCAAAATAGAAAAAACCCAAAAAAACGCTTAAACGAGAAAAAGCACCAAAACTAAAAAAACGCCATATTAAAGAAAATGCCAAAAACCTAAAAAATCGCTTAAACGAGAAAAAAGCACCACAACTAAAAAAAACACCAAATAAAAAAAACGTCAAAAACGCAGAAAAAACGTCGAAGCTAAAAACTCTACTAAAAAACGCTTAAAACCGAAAAACCCTTAAAAACTAAAAAAATTCCAAAACTATATTTTATATAGGCTAAATCTCATATAGTATTATATATTTAGTGTCCGTGCGGCATGCTTCGTGCGCAAGTCAAAGTCGCACTTTACTGAATTTATTTTTAGTAAATATTCAAGTGAAATACTAAATATTGTTTTCATTGGATAGTTTTGATATAACGGCATTATTTGTTAGTTCAGCTATAAGTGCAACAAACGAGTAACTTATTGATCAAGTATCAAGAATTAAAATTACTCTTAATGCACCAAACTCGTATCTCAATAAATGCGCTTCATAATTAAACTTACTACTAATATTTATAGATGTAATCAATTCCTTAATAATTGCATACGAACTTTTATCCAAACACCGAAGTATAAAGAGATAAACCGTTTCTTTTTTGCTCTCCTGAAAACTTGTATTTTTTAAAATACGAGGTTGAGAAAGTAAGACATCAATATTCAACTTATTGCATTTATCCAAAAAAAAATATTCAATTCACGTCACTTACTAAAAATTGCACTAGATCAAAAATTATGAATTTTTTCACAAAATAAATATGTACCTATCCACCTGCTTATGTATGTATTTCTATACTACATAAACAGCACGTTAGTAAAGGGTATATAAGATTCGGCACAGCCGATTATAGCACTCTTACTTGTTTATACTTAAATGATTCCTATAGAACTTTTCACACACCTGAGGTTCTTTTAATGATAAATTATAGGAAAAATTGGCGGATTCACATATGAGTTATAAAAAACTTAAATTGGAATGGCTCCGCGTAGTTGCTTATAGTACTTCTACCAAACTGATTCTTAAGAAAATTTGTGTGTTCGTTATTCTCTTGCAATTACATAATGTGAATAAGACCACAATTCATTAAAATTTCATATTACATCTGGCACTATGCAAGTCTTACTGCAAAACTGATTAGTTAAAAGGAAAGAGACGAGGGGAACATAAACGTTTTTCGCCCTCGTGTCTTTCTCAAACAAACTAATCAGCTTAGCAATAAGACTTGCATAGTGTAAAGTAGGATTTATACAATAAGATATTTTTTGCTAAAAGAAAAGTGGAACGCCACATAGAACAAGTGTGAATAACTACACAGAAAAATATCATGATAAGTTTTTGTCTTAACTAATGTTGTTGTTTAATATAAAATGTCAATTAATTTAAGTAATTGATTGATGAAAATACAATAATTTTTTTTTCAACAATTTTTTTGCAGTTTTTTTCCCAATTAGGATAACAATTCAAACAATATAATTTCTATGATTATATGTGCACAGCTTAATGCTACTGGATGCGTCACAGGTTGCGTATATTGGTACGGCCCTAAGACATGCAAGTAGCTGCTATTAGGAGACGTGAGCAATAAATAGTTTCAAGAGCCCTGCTAATTCAGTAATAGTCTTGTATACCACTGGCTAATCACCGGTAAATCCCAAACTGCAAATGATTACTGAAGCGATACAATAAAACATTTTACTATGTTACAAATGTACTTGCAACCTTATAAAATATTACAATGTGCTACCTAGATTTCCCTCTTGTTGAAAATTTGTATATTTCATAAAAAAGACTAACAATAAATAATAAAGCAAAAGTTAAAGTGAAACCCTTTTTATAAATTAACGAAATGCTTTTGATTTTATTTTCCGAATAAATTTGTATAATAGAAAAACGGGATCATCATGAGGGCATTGTTGCTGATAGCATATTTTATTTTCCATTTTATGAAACTTTTTCTGAAAGCATAAATTTAAAATTTTCCCCTTTATTATTTTATCGTAAGCACTGGAGCTCTTTTGAGCTACGTAAGATAGCTTTTGAA
This sequence comes from Tachina fera, assembly GCA_905220375.1. NCBI lineage: Eukaryota > Metazoa > Arthropoda > Insecta > Diptera > Tachinidae > Tachina > Tachina fera. The sequence continues at coordinate 46,247,060 of LR999965.1, read as the reverse complement.
ATCTCTAGATACCTTTCTTGTGTGGCTGCTTTATAATTTATTTGCAATTTTGTGTTATTTTATTAATTCTATAAATTGATAACACATATTTATTTAAAAAAAAGCAAAATCATTATTTTTCCTTAAAATTTTCTATATTTAAAAAAACAATTTTTATAGCAAATTATTTATGCATGTTCTTGTCATTTTAGTTTCGGACTAACAAAAGCAGGTGCTTTGAAAATGTTCGTATTTAATGGATGAATGCATATAATTTTCATTGAATTTAAGGTTAACACTAAGCCGAACAAAAAATAATTGGAATAATTTTATTGCAAAACTTGTACAAATAATAAATTTTGCACCTTTTTTATATTTATGTATATTATACTTGTACAGAAAAAAGGGATTTAGTTATTGCTACAAACAAATAAACATTTGTTAAGCTTTTCTTTGAAGTTAAAATCTTTAGAAAAAAAGGGTTAAATGGTATTTCTGAAATAAAATATAATGAGTGAAGTTCGTATCGCTTTTTAAGCCAAATTACATGTGATAATTATTAATGAACAAATAACATCAAAGTTAGTTGTAAATATTCTGACAACACATAGTTGAACGGAACAGCTAGCCGTTTTTGAAAGGCCACTAAACCTTCATCATCAGCGTTCTTCTGTGTTGGTCCACTGTGTGTGGTGTCAGTCGATGTAGATTTCTGCCTTATATACCAAACTTTTTTGCAAATAGAATACGTGAATTGTTTTGATTCATCGTATTTCAATTTTTGCTGAAACGTGTTTTGTAATGAAAGCCCAAATTTACCATCTCTAATTTACAACAGACTTACCATTCTCGTTTATTCTTTACTAATTATGCACATGTTAGTTAATTTGCTTATTTTTGTTCTACTTAAGACAAACTTTTTTGGTTTGTTATTATTAAGTATATATAAATTTTATTTAAGCTATAGGTCTTTTTGTAATAAATTTTCAATTTTATTTATTTTTATCGATATTTCGCGTCAAATTTGTGTAGCTTCTTCAGGAAATGAAATTATTCTATATTAAATAAAATTTATATATAATTAAAAAAGGTCGAATAAATTATTATAATATTTACTATTAAGTATATTTATTTAATTTTTGCCACAGGCCCATGGCTATTAGTTTTAGTTAATTTAAATTGAAAAATTAAAATATGATGAATCAAAACAATTCACGTATTCTATTTGCAAAAAAAGTTTCGTATATAAGGCAGAAATCTACATTAACTGAAACCACATACAGTGAACTAACACAGAAGAACGCTGATGATGAAGGTTAGTGGCCTTTCAAAAACGGCTAGCTGTTCCGTTCAACTATGTGTTGTCAGAATATTTACAACTAACTTTGATGTTATTTGTTCATTAATAATTATCACATGTAATTTGGCTTAAAAAGCGATACGAACTTTAGCCCGTTGAAATCATAAATATATAGAAACAAATTAAGTTCGAAAAATAATAATTAAAATTAGCTATAATAAGTGAATCTTTAATGAAATGATAACAAAAAAAAAGAAAAGCAGTATTTGAATTTTTTTAACATCTGGGGAAAGAAAGCAGAAAAAATGGTAGCCTTAGAAAACCCAGATAAAATTTTGAAGGACTGTAAAGCTTTATACAATAGCAGATAAAGCTAATTGGGCAAGCAACGGCTGTAATATTAGAAACTGTTAGAACCAGAACCAATGGTAGTCTTGAGATTCCTCATTAGAGTAGCTCTTCATGAAATTATTCTGCACATGGTAAAAGAAACAAAAAATATTTTCAGTCACAGAGTCTTGCGTTTCCCGTAACAGCACAGAAAAAAGTAAAAACAAGATTCAATTAAAAAAAACAAAGATTCAGTTAAAAAATTAATTAGTTTTCAACCAATCACGGAAATTGTAGTATTAACTCATGCATTTTAATTGAAAATTTTTTTGGTTTTTTCAATTAAAAAAATATTACATTAACTAAAAATTTAATTGATGGTTTTCTAAAGATTCAATTAAAATTTAATTGAAATATTTTTGAAGATTCAATTAAAAAATTAATTGAAATACTTTTTAGGATTCAATTAAATAACTTATTAACATTTTTTAAAGATTCAGTTAAAATATTAATTGAAATATAAAAAATCTAAGAGTATAAGAATATAAAAAATTGTAAAAATATAAAAAATGTTATGTACATACATACATATGTATGTATGTATGTATATATCTACATATAAAAAATTTACAAAAATGGAAACATTTGTGTATTGTACCTAAAACCTAACTGATGCATCGCATGGCTTTTGAAGTTTGAATGGAGGAAAAAAGTACAATGGCCGTATCCGGTCTTGCGTAAGTGTAAATGCAGAATATTTTATGATTGGATTTTAAAGAAAGGCTTCGATGATTTCCATATCTACTTACGCAAGACGTTTTGCATCGAACCCCTAATACCGCCAATGTACTAACTTTACCATCCACATTTGGTCTATAAGCTTGCATTTTTTATCATAATTGTCTTGTTAATTCTCAACAAAAGGGAACAAAATGAATTTCTGTTTTTTTTATTTTCATATTTAATTTTTTATTCAACTTATGTCAAAATTACTAAGAATCAAAAAAAAAAAAATTAAGCTCAGTAGTTTTTTCTCCCATATAAAATATCAAAACCAATTAAAAGATTAATTGAGTATTTTAATTGAAAATATTTTTTCAAAACAATGTGGCATACTACAAAAAACAGCTCGATTTTCATACATAAAAACAAAAGTTACATTATTTACATAGAATTAACATGTAAAAATTGTTACCCATTTCAGTGTATTCTGAGTTAAGCTCTGTTGATAGCACTTTTTTGTTAGAGCAGCAAAGTTAATTAAAATAAACATATATTTAATTAAAATTTTAATCAAAAGTATTATTTTTTCGAAGCAATCACTTAATTAAAAAAAATTCAACAATAATTTTTTCTGTGTAATCTTAAGATTCCTCATTAGAGTAGGTCTACATGAAATTATTCTGCACATGGTAAAAGAAACAAAAGATATTTTCAGTCACAGAGTCTTGCGTTTCCCGTAACAGTTTAAATTAATTCGTTTACAGCTTTTGATAAATTGCAGAGGAATTATTAAAAGTTACTGAAGAAATATTTTTAAGTTTTTTGCTTGATAAAAATAGCATAAAGAATGACTAGACTTTTGAGCACAATGAAATTTAATTAAATAAACTGATAACACTGAACTACTACATATATGTTCAAATAATATGCTTTAAGACGTGTTTGAGCAAAAACAAAGAAACATTCCTTACAAAAACTGAAATGTAGATATGTACATGTGTGCCCTTGATTTTGAAAGTGGTCTAAGTCATATATTTCTCTGTTCGAGATATTAATTAGATTACATTTGAACAATGAGTTGTACTAGTCTCGATTTATATAAATTTATTTAATATTTCTTAAATATTTATTGAAATTTTTCAAAGATTTATTTGATATTTCGAAGCAAAAATACACATGACTTAGACCACTTTTATAATTAAGGGCACATATGTATGTATATAAAACGCCATGAAAAATGTCTTCATATTGCAAAAATAAGGATACTTTTTATTTTGCTCATATTTTTAGAACTACTTGTACTTTGTAAAAAATAAAAAAAGTTACTACCTTGTCACCTAAATTCGCGATAATGCCTGGCAAAATATAAGTATTTAATTTACGTTAAATTTTTTGTTAGTCAAATTTTTCAAGCGAAAGTTTGTTTGTTTGTTTGTATGTCTTAAGGCTTGATGAGCACGTGCTGTAGTGCGTTTGTGTGCCAATGCTTCTTTGTCTACCTTTGCTGTTTCAGTTTTAAGGTCTGCTGCTTTTGGTTTAGTATCATTATTAGCGTAAAGTATTGTTTATCTAAATCCCACGACCATAATGTGGCATAACCCGGTGATATTTTTTTCTGTGCTACTAAAATTTTCTAGCACTGCTTGTGCAAAAATTCCTAATAAAATATTATGTTTTTGTAAGATTTTTTGTACCACTTTTGTTGCTACTTCCACTTTATATTAAGCAGTATGAGGATATGCTGTATTAAGGACTCAAAAGCACTAGGATATGCTAGTACAACAAAAAAGGTCCAAAATAGTACATGAGGGCATACAACAAACATATGAGTTTGTTGTTACAAATATGTATAATTTTAACAACCACAAATTGGCATAATGAAGCTCATCTTTTATTAATTTTTTTTCTGCCAGCCTGTGTGTTATTTTTATATAAAAAGAAGGCAATAATAAAAAATCCTGTATTTTTTTATTATGTTTTTTCAATGTATATCTGTATGAACAGGAAGCTCTTTTTGATTTTCTTGTAAAATATATTATTAGGCTGAAAGTTCAAATAGCTTTTCTTTCTTATAAAGTTACTATGTGTTTAATGTGATTGTATTTGTTTGTTTTTTTTTCTAAAAATCAATTTCAATCTAGCACGAATATATGTATATGATTTTTTATAATAATACAAATTGGAAGAACATTAAGAATTTAAGGTCGTAGATGAACTAAAAAGTAAAGGACACCAAAAAAAAAATGCAGTTTTAAGCGTTACATGAAGTATTATTGTAATTTCAAGACAGTGTTGCTGTGCTGTGAAGATCTTCGCCGCTAAACCCAACAAAAAAATTACCAATGTGTCATAATTGTTTTTTGTTTAACCCTAGACGCACTTTCTTCGTCGAATCGACGAACATCGTTTACTCTTTCTCATTTATTTTCTCTGTTACTCATTGCTGTGCGCTCATTTTTCTTATAGCTCTAGTGACTAGAAACTAGCAGTGTTGCCAAACCGGCGGTTTTCCCGCTATATATGACTGTATTTTGTTGTCATTAGCGGCAAGTCTATTTAAAAAACCACCAGCGGGAATTTTAGCGGTAGAATTTCTTAGTTGACGGATTTTCAGCGTTTTTATGAAACTTATAAAGAAAGATATTCAATCAAAATAAAGTATTTTTAAAGCAGCTATGCAACACATATCCTGGTATTTATGTTGAGTTGTTTTTTGATATAAACACGTACAGCGAAAAGAAACTAACGTCACTTTTTACTTGCAAATAAAAAATTTACATATTGTGGTCGTGTAGTATAATGTGAAACTTTAAGAAGTTAGAAATAAAAACATATGTATATATGTACATACGAGTATAAAAGTGAATAAATCTAATTTTTAGCGATTAAAATTATATTACAAACAAATTAAATCATTCTTTTCGTATTAAAAAAATAGTAAACAAATCTTTAGACAAACGGAAAACAAACCGAAAACTGGGTGATGGAAAAAGTGAGTATGAGGAAAACATAATATAAACCAAAATCTCTCAAAACAATAACTTTTTCTGAATAATTTGTTTTTGATTAGAGACTTTTTTTATTGAAATTTTCCTTCGAAATTAAACTTCAAGCCAATCTGAATTGAGCCGCAGAGTTTATTTTATTAAACCTATTTTTTAATTTCAGATAGTCGGAAAATCAGAAAATTTTAACAATATTTTACAAATACTTCAAGCAAAACGGCAAGATATTATTCCACAAGTGTAGATTCTACTTTTTCCTGGAACGATGTTCGTGTTTGGAAACTCTGCAGGAAATAAAATACTATTTAAAGAGTAGGCTGAGTTTTGCTTACAATTATTGGGGAAATATGAGATTCCAACATACATACACATATCTTAAAATTTATCTCATTTTTTTACCAATAAACCATAAAAAGACATATGTAGGTTATAAAAATTTCAGCGGTTATATTAGCGTTTATTTTTATTCAGCTGGCGCTTTTTAGCGGGTTTTCACGGGCTATTTGGTGGAAAATGCCTACAACATTTTGGCAACACTGGAGACTAGTCACAGTCGCGTTAGATGTGTGTAAGTATGTTTTTTTAAGTTTGTGTTCGTCAAATCGTGTAACCCAAATTACAATAAAATCGCTTGAGTTAAGCTCATTGGATTTTTTTTAACTCTGGTTTTAATTTTCAGAATTTTAATTTTTTTTTAGCTAGTTCCTAATCTAGACCTATTTATTTAAAAAATTTCAGCTTACGACCTTTAATTTTAATTTTTTATTATTATGGGCGTGCTTCCGCCTACTTTTTCAATCTCAGGATTTTCTCTGGCCAATAGTTATCTTTCTTGTCGAGTTTCGATGGCAACGGATAGTAATAAATTTATAAATATGTTGTACATATATTAAAATGTATATTAAATAATAGGCTTAAAATGTATGGGAGTGTTAACGCCCACTTTTTCCAACGTAAATTTATAGACTTGCTTTAATGTATGCCAAATTTCAATAAAATCGTTCAGTTAAAGGTCTTAGATTTGTATTTTAAATTCTGAGCCTTATGGGCGCAGCCCCGCCCTTGGTTAAATTTATGAGTTTTTTTTTCTAGTAATTTTCTAACCTTTAACTACTCGTTTATCAAATTTCAGCTCACTAGCGCAAATTTTAATTTTTTATTTTTATGGGCGTGCTTCCGCCTACTTTTTTTAATCCAAACTTTTCTTTGGCTAGTGTTTATCTGTCCTGTTTAGTTTCCTTGGAAACGGATAATAGTATTTGCATAAATAGTACATTTAAATGTGCTTACCGGAAGTATATGAAATAGGAGGTTTAAATTGTATGGGCGTGTTAACGCCCACTTTAACAACTTTAACTTTAATTTAACAAAAAATTATAGCCTTGTATTATTGTAACATGTGTGCAAAATTTCAATAAAATCGGTTGAGTTAAACGCTTTAGCTAGCGGAAGTGCTTCATAATATTGATGAGTGAGCCAGTGAGTCAGTGAGTATGTCTTGAAATATGCACTGTTTGCACCTTATCTCCGGAACCTTTCATTGTTAATCGGCAAAATGAAAAAAAAATCGCGAAAATTAAAAAAAAGCCAAAACGAAAAAAAACCCAAAATTAAAATAAACGCTAAAAACTGAAAAAAATCGCTAAAACGAGAAAAACGTGTCAAAACTAAAAATTTTGGTTTTTTGCTCACTCTCGGCAAATTAAAAATATCGATTTTTTGGAAGCAATGAAAATGTACTTCAGCTAGAATGACTTCCATTTTTTTTCACTGGGTGTAAATACAAAATTACGACTCTTCAAAAATTTTTGTACCACCACAGTACTGTAAAAAAAAAAATCTTAGTAATGATATACCACTACAACACTTCATATACAAAAATTCGACGTTAGTTTCCCTATACCCCGTTTACAACAATTCTATACCGCTACAACACCGTAAATACAAAAATTTTACTTAAGTTGGGAAATTTCCATTGTGACGACCTTATAAATTTATACTCTAAGTATTGTGACAACATTGAAAACAACAGTCGGAGGACGGTTATTTGGCGTTATCATTTTAATGTTGTGAGTACATTAAAATGTTGGTAAACGAATGTTGTACTGATGTTAGTTGTACCTGCAGACAATCGTAATAACGTCGTGCTGATTGTCTTTTTCTGCCTGGGTTGTTTTCATTTGATAGTTTTGATATAACGGCATTATTTATTTGTTTAGCTATAAGTGCAACAAACGAGTAATTGATTCATCAAGTATCAATAATTAAAATTACTCTGAATGCACCAAACTCGTATCTCAATAAATGCGCTTCATAATTAAACTTACTACTTATAAATATAGATGTAATCAATTCCTTAATAATTGCATATGAACTTTTATCCACATACCGAAATATAAAGAAATGAATCGTTTCTTTTTTGCTCTTTTCTTTACATACTCTTACAACTACAATTAGAAATGAAAACAAGTAAGCCAATATAGTAAAGTAAAAAAATAATAACCATGTTGATTATTGAGTTCTTATTTCAACTTTGTTATTTGTTGAGCTTCTCATTTGTTTAAATGAAAGTTTATAACATAATCACTTTTGCTGTTCTTAGAGACTTTGGGTAAAGGTTCCCTGATGATCTGCATTAACAACAGTGAAATGCACATAGAATCCAGCTAAACCCCTCAATAATCAATTTCAATGTATTTTAATAAAAAATTATTTTACTAAATAAGTAAAATAATAATTTGGGATTATTAGTGCGTTAATAAATGTTAAACTTAAATTGTAACAATTCCCAATAAAAAACACTAATTATTATTATTTATATTAAATTTTATAATTGCGTGGTATGTTGTACATACAAGTGTAATAATATACACCTATAAAAAAGTGTGTACATACATATGTACATATGTATGTATTCAAAAAGGGCACAATATAGCTTACTCAGTAGCATTCAATAACTATCTGTTCCTTGTTTACCCTTTTAACGGCTTAATTTTTGTTGTTGTGATTTTTATTGTTGTTATAATTCAATAGCTGTATATTTTAATTTTTATGTTACAAAGCTGTTGGAGCTTTAAATCTTTTCATTTTCTATTGTTTTTTTACTCGTTTCTTTTTCTTCAATTGACAGCTGACGTACAGTAGTTCCTAAAGGTATGGTCAGACTTGCCAAAGATTTTCCCAAAAAAGCGTAACCACTAAATTTTAATTACTAGTCTTTTAATTCAGACAAAACTTTGTCAAGCTAAAGAGTAGCAAATAATGTTGGATTCTATTACATTGCCTATTAGTTGAGTTCGAAACTGTTTAATTTGATAAACAAGTGTTTGGTTTAGAATTTTTTTCAAAACATCTTTTTATTTTCCTTAGATTGTTTTCGGGTGCTTTCGTTCTCCTTAAAATTAAATTGAGGGTTCATGTCTTCAAAAATTTTTTTATAAAACCAAAACTTGATATTATTTTTTAAACTCTTGATTCTAAAAAAACTCACGGATAATACCGTGGAAACTTAAAACCGAATACACAGTAGAGCTGTGTCGTTCATGAACGAACGGGTACAATTGAACGAATCAGTAAAAGAACGAAGTGAGCCGGTCACTTTACTGCGCTGTTTTGGCTCAGCAGTACTGACAAAAAGTACAATTGAACGGAATGAGCGAACGAGAGCGCTGGGGTGTTTTTGTTTTGTTTTCTTGCGTTTTCATTTTCCATGTGAGATTTTTTGTCACATTCTGGTTTTCATTTGCCTTTTTGTCTGCTTTTAGAAACAGTATGACCATTATGAAATTAATAAAATTGCCATTAATATTTCTTAAGTTTTTTAGAACATATTAAAAGTTATGCTTTTAACAAATTTTAAGTATATATGAACATACATACGTACATATTATAAATAGTTTATTTTTTAAATGTGACTCTTTTGGCAATATGAATATTTTGATTTCTTATTCCTATAAAATACTATAATATTTTAAAAATGTTTACTGATTTCTATGTTTCTTATATTTTCTAGTGTTTGTTTTGCTTATTTTGCTAAACAATTCATAACAAACTCATTGCACTTGTACCTTTTTATTTGACGAATCAACTGTTTATTTGTTTTTATTTCGTTCTATTTCTTGAAAAGAGTGGATGAACGAAATGAACGAACTCGTCCTTTTTTTGAAAAAAAAAAACGAATATGAGCGGTCACTTGAATGAACGATTTGGCACAGCTCTAATACACAGAATAAAATAGACAAAAATTATGTTCAACAAAACCATGTTTTTGAATAATATTTTTAATTTCAATAATATTTGTCATTAACTTAAACATTGTATTTATCAAATACAATCAAAATATCATTTAATTTAATTTGTTTGTGTTGGTGTTTATCTTGCTTGTGGATTGATACAAGACGATCATGTGATATTGTTGTTGTTTATTGTTATTTCTCGTGTTTTATACGTGTGAATTCCGCAAGCTTTTTTTAATCAACAAAATTAATTTTAGATTATATCAAGGCAATGTTCACATGCAGAAGAAAGATAAGAAATCATGTTTTGCTTTTATATATTATTTTCGTACCCAATAACGATTTGCTCTTTAGCTGTGTGGTAAGTACGTTAGTCTATTAGTCAAGAGGTTGTCGGTTTGGCTCATCCCAAACATCTTTAAGATTTAACAAAAAACCAAATTCTAAAAAAAAATTAAACAAAGAAACACATTAGAATCTGAAAAACAAACTTATTAAAAATGTTTGTTTTCTGTTAACAACTCAATTGTGAAGAACACAATAATTTTAATTGGAAATAATTGCGTTGATTTTGTCTTCCTATGTTACAAATGTGTGCTTGTACTTACAAAATCGTTGTAGGTGCATTTTTAAATAATATTTGAATTGTATTCACAATTAAAATAGTTGTATTTACAACTCTTTTTTTTTCTGTGTATTATTTTTATATTACTGAAAATAATTGTTATTATTGTATTATTATTGTTATCATAATTATTTATCAGCAGTTTTGCTGATTACATATTTTTTTAAGAAATTTACAATACATATATATATATATATATATATATATATATATATAATTTTCATTAAACGAGATGTATGAAATTCATTCTTTTTATTTATTTCTAGAAGTAAATAAACATGTTTTTTTCAGAAGTTTCAAAAGCTTGATTTAAAATGCTACTTAAGCTGTCTTTACATGGTAATACAATGTATTACGACATGTCAAAAAATGCTGTAGATTATACAAAATCTTATCATGTAAACGCAAAAAGTATCGAGTAGGAGAGAATACGGATAGAAAGTTTGACAAGCGATCGGTAAATGTTTTGTTTTCTAAACCATTTTAGAAACTTAAGTATTTTCATCACACCAGAGGTGTATTTCAAAGTAAACAATTTAAGGTCTTAACACTTTTGTAGAGGCAACCAAAATCAACTCACGAAATTCTCATGTTGTTTTTCTAAATATTGTACAACTGCAACCATCAAGTAGCTGATGGTACAAGCAAAACCAAACAAACAATAAACAAACATATATGAAAAAAATTATATTTTGTAGTAAAATTACATTGAAATAATAAAATATTTTAAGCAATATTCAGTTTTATTAGGACACATTTTTTGAACAATTGTCCAGTTTCTATTAACTTAACAGTTAAATATATGTATTTGCTTGCATTTTACTATATATAACTATAGTCACGGTTGCCAGAAATGCAGATTTATCTGGATTTTGCAGATTTTTACCTTCCAAAAAGACGAAATCCAGATTTGAAGATTTTTGGCCTAAAAACGCAGATTTTTCAACTCCAATGATACTGAATTTTTGTTAAATTTTTGCTATTACTTTTATTACTTTTTGTTTCTTTTATGTGTGAACTACTCACAGTTTAGAGAGTTACAATTTTTGAACTTAGAAGACATCATTAAAGAAAAAGAAGAAGTAACTTTGGCAAGCTTCTGGAAAAGAATATCTGATATAAAACGAGCTTATTCTCAATATGATTTTGCATCTCTAAGTTAAATTTAAATGAAATGTCTTTACCACATTCATTTGCAAATGTCGAAAGAATTTTGAGTCAAGTGAACTTCAATAACACAAAACTTCGAAGTCCTTTGGATATTTATGTAACAAATTAAATCACTTGAAGCTTTTAAGCTTCTTCTCCTGTATTCATAAAAAATACTTGTGATTTACAAAAGGTGCACAAAACAAGCTTTGTATGGAAATTTTTTTGTTAAACGTTTTGTAACCCAAAATAATTGTTGTGAATATTACCTTTTATATTTGTGTACGTGATTCTTAATAACACATTCTTAATAAACATATGAAGTTTTTTGCCTTATTTCAAAAATTTTTTGGTTGAAGTCTGCTGATGAGTTTCTTAAGCAGAAACGAAATGCACATTCTTCGAACATTAAAGGCTTCTATTCATAAAAAAAAATGTGATTGAGTTATTTTAAAAAAAAATATATATTATATTAAAAAGTTGTTTTAAAAATAGCTTTGAAGATTTTAAAAATAAAATGCAGATTTGGAAGATTTTTTCGTGAAAAATTGTTAAATTTTGCAGATTTCAGCCTTAGAAATTCTGGCAATACTGCTTATAGTATCAGTGTAAACACGAAAAATACCTTCAAAAGACTCTTGTTCTCTTTTCCTTAAATACGGAGAGAATTTCATAATATTTTCATTCTACAAAGTCGTAATACTTTGTATTACCGTGTAAAGACAGCTTTACAACTAAATAGACTAAATAAAATATTCTATTAAATTTTTAATCAATTTGATTTTTAAACAAAAGTTCAATAGACTAAATTAAAGTTTTAGTTGATTATTTGTACTTTTTATCAATTAAATATGTTCATTGGTGAATCAAATTTATATAAAAAGATATATTAGCATTTTTTTTAAGCAATTACTGTTTGACGACCATTAACTTTTTGTGTATAACTGAAGCTACATTACACAGAAAAAAGTAAAAACAAGATTCAATTAAAAAAAACAAAGATTCAGTTAAAAAATTAATTAGTTTTCAACCAATGACGGAAATTGTAGTATTAACTCATCCATTTTAATTGAAAATTTTTTTGATTTTTTTAATTAAAAAAATATTATATTAACTAAAAATTTAATTGATAGTTTTTTAAAGAATCAATTAAAATTTAATTGAGATATTTTTAAATATTTAATTAAAAAATTAATTGAAATATTTTTAAAATTTAATTAAAAACTTACTTAAAATTTTTTAAAGATTGTATTAAAATAGTAATTGACATATAGAAAAAATCAAATACATAGTATAAAAAAATTTATAAAAAATTATGTTATGTAAATATGTATGTATGTATGTATAAAAATTTAAGTGTTTGTGTATTGTACCAAAAAACTAACTGGCTTTTGAATTTCGAATGGTGCACAAAAGTACAATGGCCATATTCGTTGTTTGAGAGTCTTGCGTAAAGGTAAATGCAGAATATCGTAGACGTACTTTGAATTGTGTGTGTATTTTGTGATTGGATTTTAAAGAAAGGCTACAATATTTTCCATATACTACATATACATACATACATACTTACGCGAGACCATTTGCATCGGACCCCAAATATCGGCAATATACTAAGATTACCATTCACATCTGGTCTATATTATAGACTCTATGGATTCTATAAGCTTGTGTTTCTTATTATGATCTGATTGTTAAGTCGTCGTCCATACAGTGAAACATTTGCTGCAAAACATTTTTGTTTTCTCTTTTGAAACTGCATTCGTGTCCACATTGTGAAGTTTTTGTTTTGCAGGTTAATACATTTTCTTATATATTTTTCATAAGAATGAGGCGAGAATGACGTACTTAACAAGAACTTCGTGTACATGAAACAAAGTACCCTTTGACATTCCTCTTTCCCCTCTCGTCAACAAACTCAACTGTTTTGAAGCAAATGTTTCACTGTATGGACGACGACTTTGAAATAAGGGAACAAAATGAATTTCTGTTTTTTTTTATATTTTATTTTTATTCCACGCATGTCAAAATTACTATGAATCAAAAAAAAAAAATATATATAAGCTGAGTAGTTTTTTATTTTTAAGTTCAAAACCAATTAAAAGATTAATTGGGTAATTTAATTGAAAATATTTTTTCAAAACAATGTGGCATACTATAAATAATATTTACATACAATAATTGTTAACCATATCATACTATTCTGAGTTAAACTCTGTTGATAACACTTTTTTGATAGAGCAGTAAATTCAATTAAAATAAACATATATTCAATTAAAATATTAATAAAAAATATTATTTTTTCTAAGCAAACACTTAATTGGAAAAAATTCAAGAATAATTTTTTCTGTGTACTCGTACCATTTTTTCGACTTGAAAGCTCCACAAGAATGTTTTAAATTTTTGTACATCCAAAAGGTAATCAAATCATAAATATTTTTTTACTTTGTTTTAATTTTTGTACCTCAGTAAGTCTTAGTTAAAACATATGTATGTACATAAATAAAAATTTAATTAGAAATGTATGTAGAATCATTGACATTTTATTAGAAGTGATATTATTCTTGGTGGTACAAAAGTGACAAATTCATACACATTTTTCATCAAGTAGTGCTTTTTGTGATACCTTTTCCATATTACCTTTTTTAACCCTCCAAATCAGATTTTAATTACAACTTCAATATGTCAACTCAAATAAAAAAATTATTTTAAATCTTTTTTATACACTTAAGGACGTAACCTATACATATACTATATGTTTGGGTTCTTTAATAAAAATTAAATAAAAATATAATCAGCCAATACAAAAAGTGTTCTATTGCGTTTTGCGTTAAAACTTTTATGACTGTCATAAAAATCTATTTGACACTTTGCATATAAAAATATTATATGACAATAAATCTTTTTTTACCTATACCTATGTCTTCTTAGTCTGCTATATATATTTTTAATGTTGTTTTATATTACCTTAAAGAATAATGCACATATCTATATTAATTTGAATTTCCATTTTTTCAGTCGTTTAATGACAATTTTTTATATGACAATACAACAAGCGCCGCGGCGCACCGTTCATAACGATGCTATTTGACTTTAAATCAATGTTGGCAAACGGTATCGTAAAAATACCGATACCGATTCAAATACCGCTATAATTAGATACCGGCACCGATACCGATACCGAAATCCATTTCGGTTAGAAAATACCGGTATCGAGGATACCGTTTATGTCTATACCGGTATGTACCGGTATACCGATTCCCACTAAAAATAAAATTTCAAAAATATATTTCAATTAACTGTCTTATATAAACACGTTTTGTTCGCCTTTACACATTCTTATGAAAGTGCAATCATAATCATCACTAGTGCGAAATACTAACAATCTTGGAGAGCTGCTTAATGCCTTTAGGAACGAAAAACGTGTCTTTAGACATATAAATGTTTTAATTTGGTGAAAAGAGCAAAGCCTTTGTAAGCAACATTTATTTATATGAAATCGCGAAAGTTAGTATATTGGCTGTTCCAGATACACAAGATAATGCGGAGATTTAAAGGTTAGAAGAGTGCTTTTGTAATGTATGTACATTAGACTGGTAGCAAAGAATTTTTTCTTTAATTGATATACTACATATGTGCGCTGTCTAAAATATGAGGTTTGCTGTCATAAATGAGGTCTTAATTTTTTAGCTCGATCCAACGGTGATTCTGGTGGGGCCTAAGTAGCCGATACGCAGTGGAGATTTTTTAAAACAATTCGAAATAATTCTACAGTGTTTAAACTAGCTGTCCGATTGTTATTAATTTAATACGGAACAGAGTTTAAGTGTGGAATTTAGACTATATCGGCCGCATGTATAATCAAAAAATGACATGAAGTTAGCATAAGTGACAAAGTTGAATTACGTGTTGACATTTCCTCTATAAAATTTGACATTAAAAATCTCCACATAATGTAGTTAAACAATATTACATCCTAGCATAATTTTTAATATAAAATTATATTGCAAAGCACATTAAGACCATGTTCAATTTTGCCACTTATGCTAACTTCATGCCAATTTTTGATTATACATAAGGCCGTATATCTTTAAAGGGGGGAACCAAAATGGGTAAACTTGCGTTAATAAAAAAATAAAATCGACGCCAAGCTCATGTTTTTGATCAGATAAAAAAGATTTTTGCAAGTAGTTTTTTTTTATCCAAGAGTTACAAAAAGTCTGTTGCATTTATGGGTTTTCGCTTACAGTTTAAGAAATATTCGAGAAAAAATATAAAAAATTGGCTTTTTACCAACCTTACTGTTATGCTAATGGAGGAGTCAAGTGTTGTTAGATTTAGAAATAAGGGACAAAATTTTAACATCAAAAAAATGGGTTAATTATTTCGATATTATAAAAAAATTTTGCAAATAAATATTTTCGGCTAAAAAGTCTTTCTTAGGTAGAAAATGATGCAATACACAGAAAGTAATAACAAATACAATTTGCTTTTGAGTTCCCGGCAACTTAAAAAAAATTACAAAATCCTAAAACTGAGACTTTTCAGTATTTTTTACTTTTCTTCTTATTTTTCGCCGGACGCAGATACGATTTTTGGAAATATGAGACAGTTTTAGATTTAATTAAACTGTAGTGAATTTTAATCAGAAATAATTTCTTATTCGGGCTTAAGTTCAGTAATTTCAATTCTTATTGAATGAAATATTTTTATTAATTAATGTGAGTTTCTAAAAAAGAGAAGAAAAATTAATCTAGACTTTATACCTCGATGCAATACCGATACTTTTCTGTGCAGCCACGCACTTCATCAGCACCCTAGTCTATTTACTTGGGTACAGATTCTTATTAACATCAGCTATTTAAATTTTCGAAGTTAATTAACCAAAAAAAAAAATTATTGTTTTGCTCTGTCCACTGTCTGAACTATTAAATTTATCAGTAATATCGGTATACCGGTATTATAAGCTCGGTAACGGTATGTACCGGTAATACCGATACCGAAATAAAAAAATACCGATACCGTTACCGATACCGAAATTTAAAAAAAAGTTGTACCGGTATCAATACCGATACCGTTATTAGTTTCGGTTTCCAACCTTGCTTTAAATAGTAATTTGTGTATTATTTTAGAAAACATTGTGAAATGGTTAAATGTGTTTATTATATTTACAAAAAAAAGTTACGACATTTATTAAGTAACTACCTGAGTGATTGAATGATTAAATAATTCGTCGTCGATTTAGGCATTTAATTAGAAAAAAGTTAACAAATAAATCGACCCAATGTTTTAAATTATACCAGTCAGCAAAATTGCTAAAATCAACAAAAGTCAATTATTCTATAAACACAAACTAAATCCCTTTAGAAGCTACCTATTGTGGCAACAAAATATTACAACTAAAATACTTATTATTGTGCAATAATAATATTGCACTTGTTACCAAAATGATGATACTAATATTAATTAATAACCATGGGAAAAATGTGTGCCCAATTGTAAACACTTACGGCCTTATGTATAATCAAAAACTGGTATGAAGTTAATATAAGTGGCAAAATTTAACATGGTTTTAAATTTTATGCCATACAAGTTTACTTTAAAAATCATGCTAGGATGTAATTGTGTGTTAAAACTACATTATGCGGCGATTTTTAATGTCAAATTGTATAGAGGAACACGTTAAAACGTAGCTCAATTTTGTCACTTATTCTAGCTTAAAGCCAGTTTTTGATTATACATAAGGCCGTTAGCAAACATTGTTTTAATTAACGGCTTGCTTGAGTTCAATCCACTGTTTATAAAATTTAAAACACTCTGCCAATTATCTTCCTTTTAACACTGAAATAAGCATAAAAAGTACTTAAAAAGTACAATTTTTAATAAATTTATTATTATTTTATAACTGTATTTGGAATTTTGGTTTATTATTTTTGTGGTTAAGCAGCGCTTATATGCATTTCGATGCCACATAGGGATGATGCTTAACCAAAATAAAAATAAGCAAAAATTCCAAATACATAAAATACTTAATGTCAAATAATTTTATTTTATTTTGATGTTTTTTTTTGTCTGTTCAAAATATTTATTCAAAAATCAATCATAAAATTATGAAATGATGAAGCACTTCCGCTATAGCTAGAGATCTGAAATTTGTTACACAAGTAGATCTAGGTGAGCACTCAACTACAAAAATCGGGTCGGGTTTCGGGTCAGCATATTTAAGTGTACTATTAGGCATGTTCTGAAAATCACTTTTTGTGAAAGTGATTTGAAATCACAAGAAAGGTGTTCTGCACACAAAACTTTTTGAATTTTTGTGATTTTAAACCGGTCAGCTAAATGCGTGCCGATTTGAAATCACTTGGTTAGTTTTTAATCACTTTATCTTGAAATTCGAAATAAATTAATTAATTGAATAACTTAATATCTTTTTTTATTGTTTTTAAAGTAAAATGAATAATTTTCTATGAAAGAATTTATAAAATTATGAAAAAATTAAAGACACTTTCTTTTGCAAGAAATGTTGTTATTGGCATTTGTGATTTTTGTGATTTTGCATTTACAAAACAAACCATCAGCTGTTTTCTTGTGGTTTTTGAAAGGCTAAAATTACACCGAAAAGTTAAAACTTTTGTGATTTTCCGAAAACCATCAAATCACAATTGTGATTTTAAAATCACAAAGTGATTTGAAACCTTGTGATTTACAGAACATGCCTGTATTTATGTATTTACTATTATCCGTTTCCAACGAAACTAATCAGGAAAGATAAATACTAGCCAAATAAAAATTTGGGGTTAAAAAAAGTAGGCGGGAACACGCCCATAATAAAAAATATTAAAATTTGCGCCAGTGAGCTGAAATTTGATAAACAAGTAATTATAGACTAGCAAATTACTAGAAAAATCTAAGAACCCAAAAATTTTACTTAGGAGGGCGGGGCTGCGCCCATAAGTCTCAGAATTTAAAAAAACAAATCTAAGGCGTTAAACTCAAGCACTTTTATTAAAATTTGGCATACATGTTGCAATAATACAAGGCTATAAGCTTTCGTTGAAAAAGTGGAGGTTAAGACGCCCATAGAATTTAAACCTCCTATTTCATGTACTTCGGGTCAGCACATCTGAATATACTACATATTTATATATTTATTACTAACCGTTTTCAATGAAACTCGGCAGGAAAAATAACTTATGGCTAAAGCAGGTATTGTGATTAAAAAGTGGGCGATATCACGCCCATAAGAAAAAATAAATAAAATAAACGCTATTAAGCTGAAATTGAATAAACAAGTAGGTCTAGATTAGCAACTAACTAGAAAAATCTGAAAACCCGGATATTTTGACCAGGAGGGTGGGGCTATTCCAATAAAGCACACAATTAAAAGAGGAAATTTAAAATGTTTATCTTAAGCGATTTAATTACAAATTTGCCACAAATGTTGGAATAATGCAAAGTTATAAAATTTCGTTGAAATAAGTGAAAGTTAACTTGCCAATACAATTTAAACCTCCTATTTCATGGACTTCGGATCAGCAGATTTAAATATACTATTTATTTAAATATTAACGACGAACGAAATTTGACACGTATGATTGACACTGGCAAAAAAATTTATTAAAAAAAGTGGGCGGGAATACGCCCATAAAAATTAAATAATTAAATTTGCACTATAGAGCTGAATTTTGATGCGCAAGAAGGTCAAGATGAGAAACCAAATAGAAAAATCTAAAACACCAAATATTTTAACCAGCAGTGGCAGGGACCACGATAATTTTGTACTGAAGCTTTTAACTGAAGCTATAAGTAAAAGATATCATCTTAAAATGTGTACGATGACAATTCAGCGCTGCTCATAACAAAATCATGAGTTTAAAAAAGAGACGGAGAGTGGGGGTAACGGCCATAACATTTCAAGCTATAATTTGCACTAGGGAGCTTAAATTCAATACACAAATTGGAGATCACCAAGAAAGATTTAAAATCATGGAAGTTTCAATTAAGGGCATGGACACACACTTTTATCTCAAAATTAAGAACTTAAGTTAAAGGATTTACGAACAGGAAAAATATGAAAGCCCTGATTGTTAAATTAGGGAAGCAGGACCACGTTTATAAAATTTTTATCGAAATATTATACGGCAGAGAACTGAAATTTTGCAAAAAAAAATAGGTTTAAGTTACCAACAAGATAAATTTAAAACATATGCTACTATTTTGAAACCGTGCATGTATATTTCACTCATGCTGGCATTTTATTTTGTTTTTTCCAAAGTAGTTTGTCGGAGCAGACTTTGCTACACTAAAATTTAAACTATATTTTACATATTTCTACTCAGTACTCAGCTGATTCTTAAGAAATTAATTCAATTACTCGGTCTTTATTATGACACAATGGTGCACTCTGCCCTTTCAAACTGACGCAGACATTATGAAAAGAACTGTAACAGACTAGAAATTTAAAGCTTAGAAAGATTTATTAAGAAAACCTTACAAAAAGTAGTCAGATCCTCACAAAAACATACATCTGAAAAGATGCCAAGTTCCTTTTCAAAGTTTCTGCCATCAAAAGTAGTGAGACAAAAATGTTGACCAAGTTCGTGTTTGGTACAATGCCTATCACTGCCATATGGTATGCATTATATAAATTTGCTACCATCGGGCTTGGCAAATCTTTTCCAACAAGAAGACTTCTTTGGTGATTTTTCATGAACACATCCCCCACTTGTAGGTAAAATGGTTGTTATTAATGCGTGGGCTTATGTTTGATCAATGTAATTTAAAAAAGCAAATACCCAAAAGGTAAGCTTAAATAAGTAATAAATGTTACTTGGTCAAATGTTTTACTTAATTTTTAATAGATCCAGTAATTAAAAACCTTTTCTTCAGATTCATGTATTCGAATATATAGGAATATATAAGAAAATTTTATGTTACTTTGTTAAATAAATGCCACACATCATTGCAGTAGCTAATTGCTTGAGTTAAGGTGCGGTCAAATTGAAATAAAGTTTCTTTATTTATATATTTACTGTCAAGGGTAAAATATGTTCACGCTACCTTCAACAAGTCAACATTTCAACATTGTGTCCTTTGCTCTACTGCTTCCGTTTCCAAAGAAAGATATAATTTATTCATTAAAATCTTCAACCCTAAGCACATTTCCACAATAAAATTTCTTTTCAAATTCACTTTGCATATTACTTTTGAATTTTTATATTTATATTTTATTTATATTTGAAGTTTCTATTATGGGCAGTTTGCCGGACTGTTGGCAGTAACAAACTAAAAGTTTTTCTTAATTAAATTTATCTCTGGTGTTTTTTACAAGTTTTTGTTTATACCAAAAAAAAACTCTATTTTTGGTAAATTTTTATAAAAAAATTTGACTTATAAAATATATGGCAAACGAAAAATATATTTGTGTCCAGATTTAGAACAAGCTTAAAAGAAAAAAAATTTCTATACATATTTATGAAGAAAGTGTAAAAAAAATTATTACACAATCAATAAAGATAAGGAATAAAAGATAAAATGGTTTTAAAGTAAATAAGTTTTAGAATCCATTTTTATATATAACACTGTGGAACATTTTTGGGATTATTGTCTAAGGGGTGAGAAATTCCAAGTCAGGGTGATGGTACTAGGTCAGTATAGTAAAACACTCAAAGGGTTTGGCGTTCGTATGTGTCAGTTTTTTTTATGACCTTTTAAATTTTTTCCTTATCTTGATGTTTTTAGGGTTCCGTTCACCAAAGGTGAAAAATGGAACCCTATTGTTTTCGCTACGCTGTCCGTCTGTCCGTCTGTCCGTCTGTCCGTCTGTCCGTCACACGGTATTTTCTCAGGAACCGTAAGAGCTACGGACCTGAAATTTGGACAGAGTACGTAGAACCTTGGCCACTACAACAACAAATACATGAGAATTAGAAATTAAAGGGTGCTCCAAAACGAGCGACGAAAAATGTTAAAATCTCATGTAATATACATACAATTGTATGTACATATGTATATTGACACTTGAAATTTGTAAAATTAGTGTATTTTTATATAGACTACAACAATAAACATTAAAATATTAAAAAATTTAAATTAAAGGGTGGTCCATCAGTTAATGCAATTTTGACTATGTAATTTTGACAAATTGCTGTATCTTGGAGACCGTAAGAGGTAAACTCTTGAAATTTTCAAAAACGGTAAAACTAAAAAATCCGAAAATTATAAAATCGCCAAACCGAAAAAAATCGCCAAAAATTTAAAAAAAATCGCTAAATCGAAAAAAATCGACAAAATTAAAAAAAAAATCTAGCACTAAAAAAAATCGCCAAATTCGAAAAAATCGTTTAGATGAAAAAAATCGCCAATATGAAAAAAACGCCAAAAACCGAAAAAGATCGCCAAAACGCGAAAAATGCGCCAAAACCAAAATAATTGCTTATGTGAAAAAAAATCGCCAAAATGAAAAAAAAACGCCAAAATTAAAAAAAAAATCGCCAAATTTAAAAAAAATCGCCAAAATTTAAAATAAACGCCAAAAACCGAAAAAAATCCTCAAAACGAACAAAAAGTGCTAAAACTAAAAAAATCACCTATATGAAAAAAACGCCAAAATTAAAAAAAATCGCCAAAATAAAAAAATGGCCAAAATAAAAAAACGCCAAAATAATGAAAATCGCCAAAATTAAAAAAAACTTCAAAAACCAAAAAAAAAATTGCCAAAACGCAAAAAAAGTGCCAAAACTCAGAAAGCGCCAATGAATTCTAAAAACCCCAAACTAAAAATAAACGCTTAAAACCGAAAAAACCCAAAAACGAAAAAAATGCCAAAACTATAGTTTATATTGTTCGTACTGAACTACATATCTCGTGCCCATACGGAACCCTTCGTGCGCGGGTCAAAGTCGCACTTCACTGAATTTATTTCGCTTAGTTGTTACATTTTGGCAAAAACGTAGTTTAACATGACTCGAGAACCACTAGTCCGATTTTGATGAAACAAATTTAGAAAAATTAAGAATTACAATTTCTCTAATCTGTTTCTATACCGTTTTCCTATATGTGCAACACTTTCGAAGTTAAAAATGAATGTATGAAGGGAAAGAAGTATTTTTTGCCTAAAAATTTAAATTTTTTTTTTTTTAAATTCATAAAAAATCCAAAATGGAAAAAAGTGCCAAAACTAATTACTTTCGCGTAAAGTCACATAACTCAAGAGCAAAAAAGGGATAGATCATGAAAATCGATGCACGTGTTTCTCATTTATTCACAATTAGGTAAATGTATGAGTTTTAAAAATTTGCTCCAGATATGCACAACATTATTTGGAGAAAACATTGACACTCACAAGCCGAACTCTCTCATATTTTTCTACTGTACTAAAAGAGAAATATTGATGTGGCAACACTGGTTCTGTAATATTCACATAAAACATGCATTGTCATTATACATTTTCTCTTTCTCACTCTGGTTCTGTGATTTTTGTCATTCAACAAGTGCCGACGAACGCGAACAGTAAAGGCCCAACTATAATATGAATAAGCTGGCTTAAGCTAATGCCAGAATTGAACGATAAGTCTGTCAAATACTTAAGCAATTCAGATGTGACTTTTAGGTGGCCACAATGTACTTAAGTATTCTTTAGCCACAGCTGAACATATACGTATTGTTCACAATTTTTTAGTAATTTTGTTTCTTCTTAAAACTAATAAATAAATTCAATTCAATCAAATTAACTTGTTGGAATATCCTAATCCATTAAAAATTCACGTATAATTATATCCAGCACTTTATTACTTGTTTTATTTGTTTTGCCTACTAAAAAGTACAACAATGAACATACATAAATAAACTCATGTGTATGTGTGTATATGTGTATTGTAAAATAAATAATGAAAATAAAATTTTTGCTTTCTTTTCTGAGTTTAAAATAAGAAACAATAAAAAATATTTAAAATCTATGAATATTTTCTGATGCTGTTTACTTGAGTTTAAAAAAATACACAAACCGTGTTTTCCGTACGGAATATGCGTTCAGTTTGACACTTAGCTTAAGCAAATGACATTTGACGAAACTTGACGAAAAGTTCCATAAGTACATTATAGTTTGCTACATACATTTTATATGTAACCGCACAGTTGCTTAAGTTCGCTTATTCACATTATATTTGGGCCTTAAAAGTGATTTTTCTCCAGAGCAAAAGAGAACAGATTGGCTGTTGTACTGTGTAATTTGTCAAACATTTCAAAAGAAGACCTTACTAGGAATATTAAAAAACAAATAGAAACTTGATGTCCTCTGCCATGCGAACGGTGCTCTGAAGAAAATACCTGTAACACTTCAAACTCTAGCCTAGAGGGTTGTTGGAAGCCCCAGCAATAGGTACAGATACGATGATCTATTTAGTTAACCATCTTTAGTTTAACTCGATTACAGAAACATCAAGATGCCCTATGCTAACAATGAACTTTTAAAAATTATTTTATATCCTACGAGTATGTAATTTAAATCAGTTTTAAATTAAAACGAAAATTTTATTAGTCAATATACAATTAATGGAATATTTTCTTTCAAAAAAAAATATATGTATGTATGCAACTTAAGCTTAACAAATTGAAATCTAATAAATAATGAAATATTTTTATATTAAATCCTTTTTGAAAAAGGAATAATCATTACCGTTCTATTGGCAATGATTTTTAGCAAATTTAACTAATTTTTTCATTTAGATGTGATACTCAAAACTGGTGTTTCGAAAACCTCATAAATAGGCACTAAATATCCTATCTATAGTTTTTCTATAGGATTAAAATTAAGTAGCCTTAACAATTTATACAAATGAGATAATCTTTCCCATGTTTGTATGTCAATAAAAACCAGAGACTTTCATTCTCCCGTAAGGAAGAATACCAAACAAAGTAATATATTGAACAGATTTTTGCTTGCTCTCTTGATTAGACTTATACTATTTGCACAAAATAACATATAAAAAGTAAAACGGTAAAAGACGTGCGTATCCAACAGAGGTTTTTTCCACTTAGTTATAATAAAAAATACTATAGTTTACTGAATTAAAAACAGCTAATTAGGTGCAGAACATACTACAAAGTACCAATGAGACCTTTTTATTTTTTAAATATGGAAAGAATTATATTTGTGACTGTTTTCTTTTAATTATTGCTGAGGCGTATGATACCGAGAGTAGGAAAAGGTCTAAACTAAGCCACATCAACTTTAACTACTGTACTTGTCCATATATAGGGCAATTAATTATTTTCTTGTTAGAGATACCTTTCTCCATAGTCCTAGTCTTTCCGTCTAAATAATTTCTTTGTACAAAATTATGAAAAATCGTACAAAACATTTCAGGACTTTTACTACTAAAGCTCTCTAATAACTAATATTTAATATGAGTGGTACTATTATTCCCCTCCATATACCACACATTTTCTACTCCCTACCCAGCAAAAAAAAATTATATATGGTCCATATATTTTTAATATATGAATGTATATAAATATATATGAACATGTATGAATTCATGTACGGAAATGTATAGGATTATACATATATGTGAAAAGTATTATACATGAATTGATATATGGACGAATATATAAAATTTAATATAAAATCTATTATAATATATGGAAATTTAATTAAGAAGCTCTTCATATGTGGGTGTATATATATAGAAATAAGATTTAATATATGGAGCCATATAAGTATATCAGAATGTATGCATACGTTATATTTCACATAAAATCGTTTTGCAATCAAAAAAAAACTTATATTTTGTTAACTCTTTTATCACTGGTGAATTTGAAATATATTAGAAAGTACATACAGTATGCAAAATTTATATATATTCGTATAGCGCCAATGTTAAAAAACAAAAACTTGTATTTAAAAGCTATTCTTATTGCACGTCTTATACATTGTGACCCTGTTTAGTAAACCAAATAATCAAAATGATGATTCAGTTATTAATTTGATAGAAAACAACAGAATCCTCTAGGTATTTAAAAAAAATAAAGTTCATATGACTGCAAACAATTGTAGTGAAAACTAGTGTTTGTATAAAAACAGATTATATTATTTTTTCTAATTGCATTAGTTTTTAATCTGATTTCTTAAATTAAATTTTATGTACAAATGTGAGTTTTATGTTTTTTAAATAATCGATTCACTTCTTCTCTTAAAATAATGACCAAAATATCTTTTAGTTCATTTTTAGGGTTCCGTACACCAAAGGTGAAAAAAGGACCCTATTGTTTTCGCTACGCTGTCCGTCTGTCCATCTGTCCGTCTGTCCGTCACACGGTATTTTCTCAGGAACCATAAGAGCTACGGACCTGAAATTTGGACAGAGTGTGTAGAACCTTAGACACTACAACAACAAATACATGGGAATTAGAAATTAAAGGGTGCTCCAAAACGAGCGACGAAAAATGTTAAAATCTCATGTAATATACATACAATTGTATGACCATGTGTATATTGACACTTGAAATTTGTAAAATTAGTGTATTTTTATATAGACTACAAAAATAAACATTAAAATATTAAAAAATTTAAATTAAAGGGTGGTCCATCAGTTAATGCAATTTTGACTATGTAATTTTGACAAATTGCTATATCTTGGAAACCGTAAGAGTTAAACTCTTGAAATTTTCAAAAACGGTAAAACTAAAAAATCCGAAAATTATAAGATCGCCAAACCGAACTAAATCGCCAAAACCTGAAAAAATCGCCAAAAATTTAAAAAAAATCGCCAAATCGAAAAAAATCGACAAAATTAAAAAAAAAATTCTAGCATTAAAATAAATCGCCAAATTCGAAAAAATTGTTTAAATGAAAAAAAATCGCCAATATGAAAAAAACGCCAAAAACCGAAAAAATCGCCAAAACGCGAAAAATGCGCCAAAACCAAAATAATTGTTTATGTGAAAAAAAAATCGCCAAAATGAAAAAAAATCGCCAAAATTAAAAAAAAAAATCGCCAAATTTAAAAAAAATCGCCAAAATTTAAAATAAACGCCAAAAACCGAAAAAAATCCTCAAAACGAAAAAAGTGCCAAAACTAAAAAAAATCGCCAAAACAAAAAAAAAAACACCTATATAAAAAAAACGCCAAAATTAAAAAAAATTGCCAAAATAAAAAAACGCCAATATAATAAAAATCGCCAAAATTAAAAAAACTTCAAACACCAAAAAAAAATCGCAAAAACGTGAAAGAAGTGCCAAAACTCAGAAAGCGCCAATAAATTCAAAAAACCCCCAAACTAAAAAACGCTTAAAACCGAAAAAACCCAAAAACAAAAAATGCCAAAATTATAGTTTATATTGTTCGTATTGAATTACATATCTCGTGCACGTACGGAACCCTTCGTGCGCGGGTCAAAGTCGCACTTCACTGAATTTATTAATTATTTTGTCCAAGCAAATGTTTCGTTAAATACAACCCCCCTGTTTAAAAATTTAAAAAAAGGAATTTAAGTAATTTAATTTATAGCACAGCAGCGCACTTTTTTAAATGAAGAGAGTATGAATGTGAACCTTGCATACTGTGTAGGTAATATTTACACATACATGTATGAAAATGTATGAACATATGCACTCAAAAAAAAAAAGACATGTACTATTATTAGTAATAATATAATTAGTAATTTTTTCTAAGTTTAAGTAAATTTTTACAAAATTTTAGTAACAATTACTTAATATGAGTAAAAAATAAAAAGTTCATATCCTCAAATATAGTTCATAAAAATACACAATAAATTTCTCACATTTAAGGAAATGTTTACTGACTTAAAGGAAATATTTACTCAGAGTAGGAAAATGGTTATAAACTGAAGGAAATTTTATATTAAGGACTAGTAAATTTCGTCTTAAATCAAAAAATAAACTTTAGGAAATGAATTACTCCTGATTAGTTCATGAAATTTGACTTACTTGAAAGATGTAAAAAGGTATACTAAATTTTAGAAAAATATTTACCAGTTTTAAGTATTTTTTTGTTTGAATTATAGAATATATATTTTGTTTGCATTAAGCAAAAAATCTGAGTAACTTTTTCAAATTTTCGAGGAATATTTGAACTTTAAATTTATTTTTTTTTTGTAAATAAAATAAAATTTTAAAAATCAATTATTTCAATGCTTATTCAGGCTGCCTTGTCAGGCAATTGGTTAGAGTGCTTGCCTATCAATCAGAAGGTTGCTGGTTCAATACTTTTGTCTCCTCTCAAGGAATTTATATGTATGTATGGTGAATTATAATTAAGAATATAACATGAAAATATAAAAAAACATACCATGTGGTATAGAATTTACTTAAAAATAAAAATAAGTACCAGAATTAAAGACAAAAAAATGGAAAACTTACTAAATTTGAGATCAAAGACGAAAAATTATTTTTGCAAATCTCCGAATTTTATTGCAAAATTTTACTTAATTTTAGGAAAATTTTACTTAAATATGAAAATATAATTACTATAAACTAGTTCATTAATGAACTAGAAATTTAGTAAATATTTTACTGGTTTCAAGTAAAAAACAGCTTTGGCGCCATACAACAACTTTCTTTATTCAAATTTAGAAAATTTTCCAAAGTTTTAGTTAATTTTTTTTTGAGTGTGTATATTATCATATATGTCCATATACCCTAATTTTTTGGATCTGAACCATATATGAGATATCATATATGCTCCATACATATTTTTTAGCTGTGCAGGTACATACATTGTTTTCAAAGTAACTATTACAAATTTTGAAGACCCTCCTTTTGTAGTTGTCTAGTTATAGGATAAATAATAACTACTTTTTCCCACGTGCATTATTAAAAAGCGAAATAAACCTTACAATATCAGTCTACTGTCAGTAAAAGACCCGTGAAAATCAATCCAGTCGTTTTAGATATTAGGAGGAACAAACAGACAGAAAAAAAATTACTTTTTTGTTTTAAGCTACAAATAGACACTACAATTTTATTTATTCGTAAAGATTATAAATACTTTTAGTTTTATTCAAAAGAGCTGGTGGCCTGACCTGAAAAAATCTAAATTTAAAATTTATTAAAATATTTAATTTTATTAAATAATATAATAATTCGAAATTTCATTAGAATTTAAATATTACAATAAACATAGAACGACTTTATAAATTTTTAATGAAGTCAGTATGATAACACTGAGCCCAATCGAATACTGCAAATTCTTTCAAAAAATACTAAATAATAAATTCAGTGAAGTGCGACTTTGACCCGCGCACGAAGGGTTTCGTACAGGCACGAGATATGTAATTCAATACGAACAATATAAACTATAGTTTTGGCATTTTTTTCGTTTTTGGGTTTCTTCGGTTTTAAGCGTTTATTTTAGTTTGGGTGTTTTCTGAGTTTTGGCACTTTTTTCACGTTTTGACGATTTTTTTTTTTGGTTTTTGAAGTTTTTTTTAATTTTGGAAATTTTTATTATTTTGGCGTTTTTTTTTTTGTTTTGGCGATTTTTTATTTTGGGGATTTTTTTAATTTTGGCGTTTTTTTCATATAGGTGATTTTTTTTTGGTTTTGGCGATTTTTTTTAGTTTTGGCACTTTTTTTCGTTTTGAGGATTTTTCGGTTTTTGGCGTTTATTTTAAATTTTGGCGATTTTTTTTAAATTTGGCGATTTTTTTTTAATTTTGGCAATTTTTTTTCATTTTGGCTATTTTTTTCACATAAACAATTATTTTGGTTTTGGCGCATTTTTCGCGTTTTGGCGATTTTTTTCGGTTTTTGGCGTTTTTTTCATATTGGCGATTTTTTTTTCATTTAAACGATTTTTTCGAATTTGGCGATTTATTTTAGTGCTAGAACTTTTTTTTTTAATTTTGTCGATTTTTTTCGATTTGGCGATTTTTTTTTTAAATTTTGGCGATTTTTTTCAGATTTTGGCGATTTTTTTATAATTTTTGGATTTTTTAGTTTTACCGTTTTTGAAAATTTCAAGAGTTTACCTCTTACGGTCTCCAAGATATAGCAAGTTGTCAAAATTACATAGTCAAAATTGCATTAACTGATGGACCACCCTTTAATTTAAATTTTTTAATATTTTAATGTTTCAGGTCCGTAGCTCTTATGGTTCCTGAGAAAATACCGTGTGACGGACAGACGGACAGCGTAGCGAAAACAATAGGGTTCCTTTGGTGTACGGAACCCTAAAAATGGGCACCCATTCGGCGAAATTTAAAGGCAAAAGCTAATTTAATGCTTCCAACCATTGTTGAACTTAAGTTCAATATTAATTTTTAGAGTAAGTTAAATAATGTCGAAGTTGTTACATAATTAAATTTGCATTTATTGTTGAAAAAATTAAAAAAAACACCTAAGGTTTAATAACATTGCATTAATATTTTATTTCTTTAATACCCCACTTTTTTATGGCATTAATTCATAGTTTATTTAGACAAAACTCATACAGTAGGTAACATTACACGCTTTCCACACCTTGTAACACAAGAACATAAATAGTAATGCCCTTGAAAATTGCAAGCCAAGGAATTGCACATAAAATTTAAAAATTTATTGTAATTTGAATATAAAAAAGTCAACAACACTTTTTATCTTTTAGACAATGTATGTAGGTCAAGGTCATAAAATTTTACAATAAAATGAAGAAAAAAAATTTAATTTTGTTCAAGTTTTTTTAAGTGATCTTAATTTATTTATACACATGTATATTTAAGGGAAAATAATACATAAAAAATTATTGTAATTTTTTCTCCAATTACTTTCTAAGTCAGAAAAACAATAGTTTTACCAATTTTTGGGCTAATATAATTTTACATTTCTTTCTTTATTTATAAGGTCGCAATTTAAACCAAAAAAGTTTTTAATCTAAGGCATACAGATGCCTGAAAACTTTTCTCCTTTAAGTATGCTGTACAATTCTGTTGCTTGTTTATTTAATTCAATTCACTTTATTTAGTTTCTGCTACGTTTTGTTCATATTTTGTTTCAACATCAATTGTAACGTACATATTATTCATTATATTTTTATCACCCAGTGTAGAAATTCAATTTCCTAACATGATATCTATTTATTTTATTTACTAGTGTTAGGTGCAATTCTTCTCTAACCAACTTATTTCCTGGGGAGATATTTTATTGTATGTATGTACATATATATTCCCGCAGTTGCTGTTATTCCATTGCTACATAGACTTGCATGTTATAAGTCTATGAAAAAGTACACCAGAGAAACTTTTATTATATTTTTTTTTTACACTTTCCTTTAGCTGGGTAGTAGTAGGAATAATAAATACTTTTTGGCAGTCTAACAAACAAAAGCATTATTTTTGCTTGATTTGCTCGAAAAATAACAAATTCAATGAACTAAACAAAATAAAATAAAAAAAAAACAAATGAAATAAAACAACATGTTGTTTTAATAATCAAATATATGCACAAAGCAGCAAAAGTATTTATTTAACAAACTGCCTTTGGTTTCCTTTGTGGGTGTGCTTGATTTCGTAATAAAAGTAACTGACTCATTAAAAGCATAAAGCAAATAAGTGTAATAAGTAAAAACATTTTCAAGCTATTTTTTGGTACTTTGTAGAAGAAAAAAAATATCAAAAATTTTTTATTTTATTTTTTACGTGCTTTTAAGATTTTAATATCTCACAAATCAGTTATAAAGTGTATGCGGTGCAGCAGTTTCATCATAATAAATCTCTGACGAGTATACGTATGTATGTTGGCATTATGTGTCTAGTTTTTGTAGCTTAACTTATTATACCCATACATAAATTAAACCACAACATTTGTTCGGCTCATGGATACAAACTATGCACTACCATAACAACAACATCATACATACATACATACTTTCAAGCAAATAAATATTAAATATTTTTTACGATTTTTAAATGTTGCTCATACAAATTCATGGAATATATTATTTGACAACACCCAAATGTATGCTATAACAAAAGGTACTTATACTTAGTACTTCTCTCGCTCCCTCTCTCTCTCACTCTTTCTCATTCACTCGCTCTACAATATTTTAACGTACTTAATTTAAGCCTTCGTTGAACAAAGTGTATAATTGGAAATTATAAAATGAAATGCTCATAAAATTTTTATTAAAATTCTTGTGACACGATTAACAGAACATAATTTGTACTCTTATTAAAAGTTTTAATTAGTGTTGATTTGAATGTGAGCCGTCATTTTTCTTTCCAAAAAAAACTTATTTGTAGCTGCTTTAGCGCGATAAGTAAAAATTAACTTTGTGGCAGGTTCATGTTTAAACCATTGATTTATTTAACTGCAGAAAAAAACGACTGTTTGGTACTAAATTAAAGAAAAACTGTGGAAGTCTTCTTTAATCTATCACAAAATTCTCATAGTCGCAGTCGAAATACATCAATCACGATAAGGGGGAATAGATCCAAGTTAAGATTTGATTGCTACGTACAATCCCCAAAAATTTGGATGAATAACGCTGCACAACAGTAAACAGTGATTTGGATGTTTAAATAAAAATGGCCGATCTCTGTGTATTTTTATATCCTGATTACGATGGCGTCATTAGTTTTTTTAATTAGCTCTAGTTTTAAAGATATAGTGACATTTAGCATTTGCATAAATTACACCACTTTTTATACATAGTATTCCGTTAATATTTCACTTGTAGTATATTCAAATTCACTTGTAGTATATTCAAATGTATGTATGTAGTATACTCAAATGTGCTGACCCGAAGTACATGAAATATGAGGAGGCGTGTTAATCCCCACTTTTTCAACGAAAGCTTATAGCCTTGTATTATTGCAACATGTATGCCAAATTTTAATAAAACCGCTTGAGTTTAACGCCTTAGATTTGTTTTTTAAATTCTGAGATTTATGGGCGCAGCCCCGCCCTCCTAGGTAGAGTTTTTGGGTTTTCAGATTTTTCTAGTAATTTGCTAGTCTTTAACTACTCGCTCATCAAATTTCAGCTCACCAGCACAAATTTTAATTTTTTAATAGCGCATCCCCGCCCCACCTGGTTGAAATTTTCGGATTTTCATATTTTTCTAGTTCATTGCAATTTGAGCTTTCTAGCTATAGAGGAAGTGCTCCATCAATTTGATGAGGGTGTCAGTGGTCAGTAGTCAGTGAGTATGTCTTAAAATATGCACTTTTTGCACCTCTATATCTCCGGAACCTTTCATTTTAAATTTTTTAAACTTCGGATATGAGGTTACATAATTTTATTCTAATTATTATTTAAATTTTATAATTTTACGATTACGGGTAACAAAGTTATGAGGGGGTAAAAACAGCTCGAATGGCTTCCTGTAAATATACACACTGCGTGCATTGGCCGGAACTTGGCCTGGCACACTGCCGTGTGCCTAGATATATTTTTTGGAATGGTAGAAAAAATTAGTAACCTGAATATATCCAGTAAGTGCATTTATTGAAGATGCCTTCGTATAGTTTGAAGTAGAAATATGAAAAAGTCATAAGAGTTAATTTAAATATCTTTAAAAAACCCAGCCATAAGTGTGTATCAAAATACTTTCCTTTGTGAATATTGTAGTAAAAATAACAAAAATCTAATTAAAATAAAACAAGTTGAGGGCTATTCAAAATCCTTCATTTCTTTGCGCCATCGAATAGACGCTGGTACGTTTTTTATAGTGTTGCTTGATAGTTAGAATATTTTTTGTTTGAAGGCAAATAAAATAATAAAAAATAATAAAAAATTTACTCTATCTTAATTTTTCATAAATCTTCCTTCATACCTTGTTATAAGTACGTAAAAAAGTTTGTCACCAGGTACAGACATGAAAATAATTTTCAACAAACCTAATTTCCTTCATGCTTATATTTAAAAAAATTTCCACTGTCAGCATACACATATGAATTTTTCAAATCTTTTCATGACAAATTACAATCAAAAAAACTTTTACAATGAAATATTAAAAAAAAAACCTACTTCTTAAAAACAACATATATTTACATACATACGTTCCTTTTCTTCAAGTACGAATATATCTCTTGACATTTCAAAAATAGTCTTTGCTATGAGACTCTACGTTTTTATTAAATTTTTTTCTATTAAAGAAAAACAAATTTATTCATTGAAAAAGTATGTGAAGTATTCAACAATGTCGTTAACAATGTTTTTGTTTTTTTTTTCTAATTAAAACTCTTAACCTCTTTGAAATAAAAGTATAAAAAAATAAAATTAAACATTTTGTTGATGTTGTGAAAACTTTTCACTTACTGCCTTTGCCTCTGCTCTATGTCTCTGCAATAATTCCTGGTGTTGTATGTCGATTTCTGTGCTTTAAAATAATCGTCAAAATGCACACACATCGTAAATAAAATTCAAATAAAAGTTAACAAGGCGGCAAATTAAAAAAAAAATTAAATTTAATTCTTTTTTCAGTTTTCTCTTTTTTGACACATTTAAAAAAAATAGTGCTTCCCCCCGTCAACCATGTCTGCAAGAAGTTATTGCAGATAAGTTCTTGATGGGTAAAAGTGAGGGCTGTTTAAGGAAAATCGGAGGGCATAAAAGTAAAGAGATATATAAGTGCAAAAAAATTTAGTTATTAAGCTTAAATTTTTTTTTGCTGTTTAGTAGTTGCTAGTACTAACACCTTTGGTCAATAGAGTTCAGTTTGAGGTTCAATAATGAAATCTGTGAATTCTCAAGTCGCTCATAGCATTATTAGTGACAATGTCACCATTAGATATGCTGTCGATAGAGCTGTTAAAGTTGTATATACCCTGCAAAAAATTTTAGGACAATAGACTTATCAAATATTGTAAATATAATATTAATTGCTCCTTCCAAGGTGACTCTGGAACCAGTCCCGTAACTATACTTAGATATTAAACTAAGCTAACTGGTACTTATATTTTTGAAATAAGTGTGGCCCTGTCGTCAAGTCGGTAGTGTGAATGCCTGTGATGCAGGAAGTAGTCGGTTCGAATTTCAAAAAAAATTTCTGATTAAGAGTAAAATGTCATTGCATTTGTAACAATAAATCATGTATAAGTGTTTATTATTACAGTTAAATGACGGAACAACATTTATATATATAATTAACCGTACGATTCATAACCAGCAAAACTCCTTTAATTTCATAACCAGGTACCCGGGTACCCGAAGTAGGTTGTTTTGCGTTTATTGAAATAAAATAATATTTTCCTGTAAATATTTTTGGAAATGGTGGATATAATAGTGCGCCACACAAATAGAAAAGCGCATACCACATATAGTGCGTACAATGAAGCGAATCCCAATAGACGTCAGTTGAAGTGGAAAGACATGACAATCAACGAAATTTATGCGTTCATTGGAATGATTTTGATGGCTGGCACAAATCATTCTAATGACGAAAACGCAAGAGATTTGTGGACGTTACAGGCTCACCCAATATTCCGCGCCACCATGGGAATAAACAGGTTTTTCGATTTGCTGCGTTTTATGCGGTTTGACGACCCCAGAACACGGGTAGAGCGGCAGCGTCAAGACAAAGCGGCGCCAATTCGCGATATTTGGATAATGCTCAATGCAAATCTTGCCAGATATTATGTGCCATCAGAATATTTGACCATTGATGAACAATTATATCCATACCGTGGTAGAACCAAATTCACCCAATATATACCCTCGAAGCCAGCAAAATATGGCATAAAAGTATGGTGAACTTGCGATGCCAAAAACTCATATCCACTTCATGGCCAAATATATATTGGCAAACAAGAAAATGGTCGTGAAGTTAGTGTTGGCGAAGAGATTTAATTGGGCCATACTACGGTAGCGGACGAAATATAACAATATATAACACTCCGCCGCAACAAAGCTTACATCCCTGCGGAGATGAAAGAAGACAAAAAAAAGACGTTGGTTCAAGTTTATTTGGCTTCTACGACAACGTAACACTGCTCTCATACAGGGTGGCCCAGAAAGACCGAAGTGGTGTGAATTCCTTATAACTTTTTATTTAAGACATATTTTTTTAATTTTTTGTTTTTTAAATACAGTAAATTTATAGGGAATATTTTTAGATTAGTTATTAAAAATTGTATCCCGCAAGTGGTGGCCATTTTCTGCTTCGCACAAATGTGCTCTTTCCATTTCCATTATTCATAACTTATTTATGAGTGACGAAGCCCATTTCCATTTAAATGGGTTTGTTAACAAGCAAAACTTTAGGATATGGGCTAAGGAAAACCCGAGAGTACTTCATCAACGACAATTACACCCAGTTAAGTGTACTGTTTGGTGCGGTGTTTCTTCAGAAAGGATCATTGGTCCATATTTTTTGGAAAATGAAAGAGATGTCGCCATTTCCATCAATGGTGATCGATATCGGGCCATGTTGGAAAATTTTGTAAGGCCAGCCGTGGAATACCATCCGCAAATATGGTTCCAACAGGATGGAGCCACAGCGCACACTCCGAGGGCCACAATGGCTATTTTACGCGACATCTTTGGGGAAAGAATAAATTCGCGTAGAAGCAATTTTAATTGGCCTCCGCGTTCCCCGGATTTAACCGCTCCAGACTGTTTCCTTTGGAGTTATTTAAAAGGGAAAGTTTATGTTAATAAGCCTAGGACTATTGAGGAATTAAAAACCAATATTCCAGACGAAATTAACAACATAACACCGGAAGTTTTGCGAAAGGTCATGGAAAATGTGTTGAAAAGAGATCATTTGTGCGAAGCAGAAAATGGCCTCCACTTGCGGGATATCATTTTTAACAACTAATCTAAAAATATTCCCTATAAATTTACTGTATTTAAAAAACAAAAAATTAAAAAAATATGTCTTAAATAAAAACTTATAAGGAATTTACACCACTTCGGTCTTTCTGGACCACCCTGTATAAGCAGCGGAAGTCCAACTCGGTCATCCTTCTTTCTAGTATGCAAATTGACGAGAATGGGACACCAGAAATTATAAATTTTTATAACCAAACAAAAGGTGGGGTGGACGTAATGGACAAAACGCTCCAAGAATACACGACCCAGCGACAAACAAGAAGATGGCCGATGGCATTTTTCTATAACATCATTGATGTGAGCGCATTTGCATCACACATCATATATTATGGAAATAATCCAACTGCACGATACACCACGACGCGCAGGAAGAATTTCCTGCGTCAACTGGCAGAAAACCTGAGCATTCCTGTTATAGAAAATAGAATTTCAAATGTGCAAAGCGTGCGCCAATTTTCAACAAAAAATGCAATTGAAAGCATCATCGGAAGGCCGTTGGAGAGTGTGCTTTGTGCTGCAGGTCCTTCAGCACGACAAAGGGGCAGAAAAGTACATAGGGGCATGTGCTACATGTGCAACCTTCTTCCAAATAAGCGCAGAAGAAAAACTAGAAAAAATTGCGGCATATGTAGCACGCCGATATGCGAAGAGCACGCCATAACAATTACTAAATGCTACAATTGCCACAATAACAACCATAGTGATTCGGATGAATTATAATATAATATATATAAAATATGATAAAATAAATAAAAAAGACATTTATTTCCAATAAAAACAACACAAAAAAAAACGTTTTTTCATTTACATGTCAGGCATTTACATAGGAATTGCATTAGGGTACCCGGGGACACGGTTGTGTGCTTATGGGGGTAAAACATTTAAAATCATTTTTTAAAGAAAATATTGAAAATATTTTGAATTTTTTCGTATTTAAACCTTAGTTTAGCCAAAATCTCTCATGATTCGGAGTTTTATGTCCATATCTCAAAAATTATAGGCACAGCAGCACTTTAAAGTCAAAAAAGGGTACACGGGCACCCGGTTATGAATCGTAGGGTTAATATTATTTTACGCCAAATATGTGATAGTTCAGTGACAAGTCGCAATGTGCATACAAAGTATCAATTAATCCTAAGCTAACCCATCCCAATGTAAAAGTGACTGGTCCGCTCCATAGGAAGTGGTAAAACTCGGATTGGATGCTATCACTTGGGAGCCGACCTCGTGACTAGTCTTGTTTCAGTTCTATTTCCTGCAGGGTATGTATGCAACAAAAATAATTTGTATATCATAATTTATATAAGCAATACTCAATATTATATGCAGCATAGCATAAGCGGGTCAATAAGTCCGCAATTTTTTAATTTTCTGCCTCTTAGACCAACATTGCTACGTCAGTTTACTCCTGTCAAAATTCTAACACTCTTAGGGCCATTATTATAACTTGACGATAGCTAAAAGTAGGATGTTATTGCATGGATAAACACTTTTTCATTATTACAACTTCATTTTAACAAAAAGTGAGCCATAAACTAAAGACAAGTTGATCCTACCTGTAACTTTTATTGTGACGTATAGTTATTTAAGGTTGCCACACTTTCGCCACTTGCCACACTTTCTACTATATAAAACAAAATCAAATTTATTTGGTCAAAATGTGGTATAAAACAAAAGCAATACAACACAAAACACATAAGAATAATAAAAAAACAAAATAATTGACAAAAATATTTTCATTATGTTTGTAATTTGACAAATAAACAAAAGCAAGTTGCCACTTATCAGTTTTAAGCAACAAGATCCACAATATCCACACAAATGTTGCCACCAACCAAATATTTTATTATTTATTTTATCGGATAGTTCTAATAATGGAAAATTTTAAATGTCACTTTATAGTTCAGTTTAACTACTATCCAAAACTTTATCGTTAAGTCATAATAATGGCCCTGAGTCATTTAGTTTGTGTTTGATAGTCATTGATAGCATACTACCGAGCGATTTGAGCGTTTAAGGTATTATGCAGCTATCAAATTTCATTTGGTTTAGTGAAAATCGTTATGGCCGAACCTTCTGGATCTTTGCTGAGATGTACACACCAGAAGCAATTTAAAAAAATCATGATGTGGTATTGGCTAATGCGAGATTGAAAGTAAGAAGCCATATGCATTCTTTCATGGCTCAGTTTCAATTTTGAATGATCACTCAGGTATTAGAAAACTTTTTTTATTCGTCTTGCAACCATAGATTAAACTTGCATAAAGCATAACAAGAGTTCTTACAACAATTAAACCAGTGGATTTATCTGGGTAAAGCGGAGACAAAGAAAGAAAAACAAAGTGGGTTTTTGTCAATGGCAAATATTATGCCAATTGGGTCGATTCAATAAGGATTAAATAAACGACTGAATTTGGGTAAGGAAAAAAATCGTTTTTCAGCAGAACAATGCAAGGCTGAACGAACATATCGTTGCTGTTTTAACTAACCGACCTAACTGACAATCTTTTGAAAAATGAGTTAAGTTCACTTTGACTACATGACTTTATAATTGATAATTCACCATGTCTGTAAGCACTACTATTGTGCCTATAAAAGTTAAAACATTTAAGAAATATCCATAAGAATGAATGAAAGAACAAGCATAAAAGCTGCTCTCCTGCTAAATTTTTAAAATATTAGTTAGGTCAGTTAGTTATAACAGCGACGATAGGTGCAGTTTCCTTGGCGAAAATAGATGAATTGAACAAATTGTTCCCTCACCTACCGGACTCACCAGATGTATGCCGTAGCGAGTATTGCTTGTTCCCAAACCTGAAGAAATAGCTCTGCTTCAAGAGATTTGATTCTAATGGTGAAATTATAACACAAAAAAATTTATTTAAAACGGACCTATTGACTCTCTCTCTCTGTATAATATAGAATTACTTTCCACAAACAATAAACGCAAAAATGCTTAAACGCAAAAATGCCTTTGCTACTTTTACATATCGCTCATTTATTCAAACAACGCCATAACTCAAAAAACGGAATTTTTGAGTAAGTGATACAGATAATTAATCCTCATATCATCGTTCTACATATTTTGCAAAAATTTCGCGTAAATTGAAAACTTCAAACTCGTTCTATAATAAATCAAATATTATAAGAATTGATAACTTCATCATAAATCCAATTAGAAATTACATTTTGAGGAGCTCAAACTGTACTGAAAATAATTTAATAATCGCACCATACTACACAAGTTTTGCTTACATATCAAATGCTCTAGAAAAGGGACTAGGTCCACCAGAGTCATTCTTGTACCTAGATACAATAAATATAATACAATAATAAAAATAATGTTCCGATATTTTATCACAAATATAGACGGGCTAATGATAAAGCTATCAACTCTAATATTTTGTATAATTCAAATAGATACGATAGAAGTTTAAGTAATAGAGAACTTCGAAACAAAAATACCAGAAAATTCTGGTGGTTGGATTAATAGTGTTCTATAGAACTTTTTATTTTTTAAATTTAGGTTTTATTTTTAAGTTTAGACTATAACTTTTTATCCTAACGTCATATATATGTAATGTTTTTTATATTTTTTCATTACAAATTTATAAAATCCCTCGTTAAATGCGATTTGAATATATTTTATTTCAAAATAAAAAACTACCTATGTATATAAAAAATACTCGAGTGCCCGTTTTTGGGCCAATGTATTTATGTAAATAATATGTAAATATGTATACTATTGTTTATTATGGTGTAAGCATATTATAAGTTGTAAATAAATAAACGAAATTAAAAAAAACAGTTTTTTTCGAGTTATGACGTTGTTTCAGTAACTGAACAATATGTATATTCAACGTTTAAAACTATAACATATATTTTATTTACATTTTTTACAATTTAAAAGTGTTTGAAAACTGGAAGCTTATGTTTTTTGTCAACAAGAAATTGTATATTTATCTTCACTTTACCATCGATAAAAAAAACACCGTCTATGACGACCTGATCAACTGGGTTGCACTATGCATGCATGCATGTCTGGTTGTGTATAAATGTGATTTGCTTAACTTTTTGCTACATGAAAAATGGTTTTTAGCTTAGAGAAAAAAAAAATCATTGCATATGCTGCTGAGTAAAAATGTGTTTTATTTCATTTTGGGAAGGTGTATCGTTTGAAAATAACTAGTGCTAATTTGCATAAAATTATAGTAAATATTTTGTTAGCTTTTAAGTTTGCAAAAAAAAAATACATATATGTGCTAGTGTTTATTTTGCAATTAAAAAAGTTTTTTTATGTTTATTTATTTTTATTTTAGGATAGTAAATGCAATCATTTGGTAGTAAAAAAAATTAGAAGCGTTGGCTGGTAGTTTTTCATTTGATTTAATTTTTATAGATATTTATGTTTTACGTTCCTAACTTCCACTTTGCTGCGTTGCATTTTTAATGCAGAAGTCTGGAAAATACATATTAAAATAAAAAAATATTAAACAAAAATAATTAACTTTATTGAATAATGTTTTAAATGATTTACACGTTAACGTATGTAGCTTCAAAAAATATATGAATTGAACGTTTGTAACATTTATACAAATTGTAATACGATCTTTAATAAATGACTGAAAGCGATACAAATCCCTTAACTGATTTTAAGCGCAGCTAGTATTATTCATTTCATGGCTTTACTGAAAATATCGTATTATTAAAAACCAAAAGCAAGCCCACAACTACGTTTTGTAGAAGAAACAAAACAGTTACAAATTTATTTATTAGAAATCGATTGCATAACTTAAGGCTGAAAAAATTGTGCATGTTCTGTCCAGGGCTGCCGTTTTTGGTTATCTCTAACCAAAAGTGGTTATTTTTTTCTTTAATGTGGAGATGTGAATATTTTTCTCATTTTGGTTATTTTTTTTTGCCAAAATAGTGATACACATGTACATATTTTTTATGTTATACTTTTAAGCTTTTATGTTCTTCAGTTTTTACTATTGCTACCAAGGCAAGTGAAAATAAAACAGCTGTGACTAAAATCACTAGTGCAGCCACCTGTTATGAATTCGCCTTGATTGCTATTCACTTGTTTAAAACACTTTTCTTTTAGAACACTGTCAACAACTTTTAATTTAATTAAATGATGGCAACTCTGTACTACGGAACACTATGTGGTTCATTGGAGTTGACCACGTTTGTCCGCCCGTATTGACTCCTTCCTAAAAAAAATTGGTCGCATCTTGGAAAACCTTAATTAGTTGGACAAATTTAAAGTTTTTAGAGAGTCCCCTGACATACATGGGCATACTGCATTACTTTTTTACTGCATTACGTGTTTCAGTAATCAGTAAAAAGTACTGATTACTGGAAAAAAAATCAGTATTCAGTAAATTTTACTGGTTATGCCACTATTCTTGTAAGTTAGCAATGTGTACATATCATTTTCAAAACACACAGTATCTACTATCAGTCATTTACTGATTACTGCATTTTTTTTACACATATCAGTAAAATTTACTAAATTCTGATCTTCTTTTCAGCAATCACTACTTTTTACTGAATACTGATTTCTCTTTTCAGTAACCAGTAAAATTTACTGAATACTGATTTTTTTTTCAATAATCAGTAAAATTTACTGAATACTGATTTCTCTTTTCAGTAACCAGTAAAATATACTGAATACTGATTTTTTTTCCAGTAATCAGTAAAAAGAAAATACTGAAAAAGTACTGGTACTGA
The DNA here is from genome assembly GCA_905220375.1 of Tachina fera. Lineage (NCBI taxonomy): Eukaryota > Metazoa > Arthropoda > Insecta > Diptera > Tachinidae > Tachina > Tachina fera. The sequence goes on along the minus strand of LR999965.1, from coordinate 46,205,206 downwards.
AAAATGCCCATCTATGTCCCCTGAAAACTAGAACTTCCAGTAATTCTGAGCATGCACGTTTTTAGAGTACTATGTGGTCCATAATAGGTGACCACTTTTGTCCGCCCGCATCGCCTTCTTCCCAAGAAAAGTCCGTAACCCTCAGAAAATTCCAAGTTGAAAACTTGACGATGTTTGGTTCAAATTCATGTTTTTCAGAAGTAGATTCATGGGTTTTAAGCATCTTATCTATAAATTTGCATTAATTTTTCCCGTCTCGGTTGCATCATTTAATGGAAAAGTCCTTTGGAAAAGCATTATTCGAACTTTTATAGCTTAACAAAGGCCTGTTAACACGCTAACAGAGCTCTGTTAAAGCACAAGGTTTGTGTCAAGGGTTATAAATTTTAAAATTTAACATCACACACATTCAAACTATTATACTGTGAACTGCAAGTTTTGTTTACTTTATATTTTAAAAAAAACTGTTATTTTTTATATACATGCATGTACAAGCGTTAACATACATACATATGTAGGTAAAAGAATATATACAAATATGTATATGTATTTGTTTTGTTGTTATTATTAGTTAATAGTTAGTATTCAAATCAGATGCGTTACACATTACGTATGCATTTTAAATCCCAGTTAAAAAAAATTGAAGTCATTCTAGTGGAACTACATTTTCATTGCTTCCAAAAAATCGATATTATTAATTTGCCGAGAGTGAGAAAAAAACTATGTAGAAGCTTATTTTAGTCATACAAAACCTTGTAACTCCTCCATAGTGGTAAAACATACTCACCAGAATCAAAAAAAATTATTTTTTTTTTTTTAATTTATGATCTAATTTTGGTCTAAAATTTAAAAGTTATTTGCTTAAATTTACATGAAATCACTGTTTCGGGCTTGAATTCGTATAAAAAGAAACAAATAGTTAAAATAGGTAACTTTTTACCATTTTTCTAGATGAAAATATTATCATAGAACACAAAAAATGGAATTTTTCTTAATTTTTCTTAATATTAAATTTTCACTACTTCCACTTCGAAAACTCTACATTTTCATGACTTTTTTGGAGTGTCTTTTTTTTGCTGGGATGTTATTTAATAAGAATACTACATATTGAAATTTGGTTATATTTTTTCTCATTTGGTAACTTTTAAAGCGAATTTTGGTTGTAAAAATTTTTTGGTTGTGGCAGCACTGGTTCTGTCCCTTAAAAAATTAAATGGCAAAATGTGTTTGTGCTTTTCGCTCTTACATACTTTATTCTATTTTTCTACTATATTGTACTGATTTTAGGCAGTACGCTTAACTGCAACAAAGTTCAGTAATCCGAACTATATTTTAGATAAAAAATTTTTAAAATCCAAAAAAAAAATTGGTGTTAGTTATTTCTAGTAAAGCGGACAAATACACTGTCAAACAAAAAAGTGAGAAAAACCGAAAAAATCTCCAAAACGAAAAATTCGCCAAAAACGACTATAAAATCCTCAATACTAAAAACAATTGAAAAACCCAAAAAAATAATTGCCAAAAACTGAAAAAATTGTCAAAAAGGAATAATTTTCTTTTTTGATTATCAAGTATTATTTATAACTATTAACAAGTTTATGTCCGACAGTGGTCGGTCCTAATAATTATATTTTAAATTTAAGATTTGAATACTTATTGTTAGTTCATATTTGAAGATACAATAAATAAATACATGTATTAAAAATAAATAAAAATAAAAAAAGGTATAAGTGCGGTACGGAACCGATTGTGTGGGAGTCAAAGTCGAAGTTTATTGAATTTATTAGACTTCAATAAACAATTAACTAATTCTCAATCCAAGCATACAAGTCAAGTCGTCAAAAAAATATTTTGCCGACAACAAATATAAAAAAAAGTTCGAACAACTTTGGAATAGTTTATATACGTCTTTATGGCAAAAAGGAAAATGTCTAGATAAGGTAATAGATAGGGAAATATTTTTATTCATGCTACCACAGTAGTCTTTATATTCAAAAGTATTCTTGAGTAAAAAATCTCAATTATTTCGTGTGACTTAACAGGAACTTATACCGCAATAAATAAAAAAAGTATACACTACATTTCCTAATTTACTTGTAAAAAAATTAGTTTTTGAAAATCGACTTGATAGGCGCTCAGTAAAATATGGCTTCAGCACTTTTTCCTTGCTGATACAGATATACATATAATACATATATATGTATAAGTGTGTATTTATGTAGTCCTCTCATAACTTAAGAATTGTTCAACTGATCGGATACGGACGCCAAAGTAGAAATAGTAAAAACTTACCATAATGACCTGCAAACATTGAGATCTGATTGAAACTCTATTTGAGAGTATTAAACAAATTAAATTTTCATAACAGTGTAGTTCGCACTGGTATAAAGAAAATTCCTTAAAGCATATTTAAACTCTGTTGCAAAATTTATATAGTTATGTCAGTGTATAACTGTTTATATATGTATGTATATTTAAGGCACGTAAGACATTTGATACATGTATTTATTAATGTCATTTATTCCACTCCCTTTCATTTTAATACTCGTATGTTTTATATAAGTATGCGTAAATATACGAAAATCTCTTGTAATTTAATTTAAGCATTCAACAAAAATTTGTCACGAAATTCATCATAAAACATGAAACAGCAACCCTTTCTTTTTATTTCCATGTCTTAAAATGAAAATATAAAAATTTTATCAAACCAGGAATCATAAAATTTCATATAAACTTGCCTGAAAATTTATTTATTTATTTTGTTGTTTTTTTTATTTTGCCTTTTTTATATGTTCTGTTGCCATCAATCATACATTATTTATCTTGTAAAGTTTTTATTTTGTTTTTATTATTTTTGTATTTTCTTTATAATTTTGACTTTGGTGTGCTCATAATGTTGATGTTGATGAGGATGGTATTTTTAAAGCGTTTATTATTTATTTTCGCAGTATAGTCATTACTCAGGCATCTGTAGCTTTTATTTTATATATTTATCAAAGCTACATTTATAAGTTTTCACGTGAAATTTGTTGATTTATTTAGGTTGCAGATTTGTTAGAGCAAGCAATGCCTGCTACTAGTATTGATATCTAAATTTTCCTTATAATTGGAGTAGATTGAATTCACGGGCTTGTGTCCCTGTATCTATTTATGAGTAATCGATTGTATAATGAAACATTATGAAATAATCGATTGTATAATGAAATATTTTGCCGGTATTATATTCTATTAATTAATTAATCAATTTAGCTTTACTAATTTTTTGTTATTTTTTTTCTTTGCACTACCAGAATTCCCGAGTGTACAAAGCGCTAAAAGCTTTTTTCTCTCATGATAAATAAGTTTTCAGTATCATCATTCATTCATTATCCCTTTCCATTCCTAATAAATTAAATTCGTATTGTATCAACTTGAAATAACTTTGATTCAACATGGTTCTTCTTATAATTTCAGTATCAAGTTTTCTTTGTTTTAACTTCTTATAACTTTGATTCAACATGATTCTTTATTTTGATTTAATAGTACTGTGATAATAGAGTTATTTCAAAAGGAAAAATTTTCTTTGTATATTACAGTAAACTATATTGGATTAGCATGAAACACATATAATGCAAAATCATTGACGAAAAAATTTTGTGATATTGAAGTAAAATTTTAAAGAATTAATAAAAATAATTATGATATTTCATATTATTTTTTAATTTCCGTTTTTTCGGTATCAGTTAATTATAATAATAAATTTTTGATGTGTAATAATGCAGCCACAACTCCAAAGTTTATGACAGAGGGCAGAACTTTACAAATACAACTGATTCATCAAAGTATCGTCTGATTAATTCCTTATGTATCGTTTACAAAATCTAAGCCATTTGTATTTCACAATTAATCAATTAAGACGAATATTAGCGATTGAGCAAAAATGTTGCATTAATAATCATAGATTCAGTAGGAAATGGAACTGGCTCATACTATGTTCACACTTATATTTTTAAGCATGTTTAAGATGAATTCACATTCCGTGTGTAATTTCTACAATATTAATAAGCGACACATAAAGTATATATATTCCAGATCCTTATGCATATGGAAGACAAACAAGCGATGTCCGTCTGTCTGTCTGTCTGTGAGGGAAATCGGCTTTCCGAAACTCTCAAACAGCTAGAGACTTCGTTCTTGGACTGGTGTGTCAGAAATTTTCCGAAAAATTTGTCTATTGAAAATCAGCAAAATCGAAGAGAAGATTTCCGAGCTGGAAAGCTCAAACTCTACTTTTCCATACAAAATAACTACCAAAAACTAGTTTTTATTACTTTTTAATTAAATTAACTTATTTTATACTTCGGTATGAATAAGATTGGTATTTGTAATTAGAAAAAAATATTAAAAAAATTAGGGTTGGAAAACTTTAACTTTTTTTCTAATAATTAAACATATTTCATGTTTTAGGAAGAAGGCTATTCTCAGGAACCGTAAGAGCTACAGCTCTGAAATTTAGACAGAGTATGTAGAACTTTGGTCGCTATATATAAAAGTTAAAAACTAAAAGGTGTTCCAAAACGACTGACGAAAATGTTTAAAATCCCATGATGTAAAATCCCAATTGTATGTACATACATATTATATTTACACTTGAAATTTGTAAAATTAGTGTATTTTTATATAGGCTACAACAATTAACACTAAAATTTAAAAAATTCAAATGAAAGGGTGGTCCATCAGTTAATGCAATTTTGACTATGTAATTTTGACTAATTGCTATATCTTGGAAACTGTAAGAGTTAAACTCTTGAAATTTTCAAAAACGGAAAAACTAAAAAATCCGAAAATTATAAAATCGCCAAACCAAAAAAAAAACCGCCAAGACCTGAAAAAAATCGCCAGAAATTAAAAAAAAAATCGCCAAATCGACAAAATTAAAAAAAATTCTAGCACTAAAATAAATCGCCAAATTCGAAAAAATCGTTTAAATGAAAAAAGTCGCCAATATGAAAAAAACGCCAAAACCGAAAAAAATCGCCAAAACGCGAAAAACGCCAAAACTAAAAATAAAATCTAAAACTAAAATAAATCGTCAAATTCGAAAAAATCTCCCAAATTACACAAATGGCAAAAAATAAAAAAACGGCAAAAACCGAAAAAAATCGCCAAAAACGCGAAAAAGGCGCCAAAGCCAAAGTAATTGTTTATATGAAAAAAAACGCGAAAATAGAAAAAAAATCGCCAAAATGAGAAAAAAAAGTGTCAAAACTAAAAAATGCGCCTAAATGAAAAAAGTCACCAAAAAGAAAAAATTGCGAAAAACCGAAAAAATTTACATTACTAAAAAAATTGCCTAAATGAAAAAATCGACAAAATCAAAAAAAAATCGTCATAATTAATAAGACGCCAAAAACCGAAAAAAATCGCCAAAACGAGAAAAAAAAGTGCCTAAATGAAAAAAGTCGCCAAAACCGAAAAAATTGGCATAACTAAAAAAATCGGCTAAATGAAAAAAATCTCCAAAATAAAAAAAATCGCCAAAATGAAAAAAAGCACTAAATTAAAAATAATGCCAAAAACCTAAAAAATATCGCTATAACGAGAAAAAAGCACCAAAACTAAAAAAAGCCCAAATTAAAAGTCAAAACCCGAAAAAAATCACAAAAACGAAAAAAAGCACCAAATTGGAAAAAAATCTAGCACTTAAATAAATCACTAAAATGAAAAAACCAAAATGGCAAAAAACCTTTAGAATAAATAAACGCTAATAACTCAAAAAAATCGCAAAAACGAGAAAAAACACCAAAATTAAAAAAAGCACCAAATTAAAAATTATGTCAAAAACCTAAAAAAATTGCTAAATCGAAAAAAGCATCAAAAATAAAAAACCACCAAATTAAAAAAACACCAAAAAAGGGAATACTAAAAACCCTATTAAAAAACGCTTAAAAACGAAAACCCCCTCAAACGGAAAAAATGCCAAAATTATATTTTATATAGACTAAAGTTCATATAGTATTACTACGGAACGATTCGTGAGCAAGTCAGAGTCGCACTTTACTGAATTTATTTTTGGTAAATGGAGATGGAAATAAAATTTATCGCTAAAGTACATAAAGTAAGTAATACCTAACTATAAAATTAATTAAAGAACATGTTCTGTTTCATTTCCCTAAACCGTTCCTTTGTGCTGAACAAATTCGAAAAAATTCTTTAGGAATAACCTTTTAAATAATACCACTATATACACCTTTTCCAATGGAATGTTTAAATTGAGGCAATTAACAATTTTGCAAAATCAAAGACTATTACCTGAAACAGGTTACATAGTTTACTTGGTATGGAGGTACAATACTAAAACTATTTTCGAAGTTCGAAGCTTTAGCGAACATTAGATCGAATCTCATGTCAAGTGGCATATTAAATATTGTTTTCATTGGATAGTTTTGATATAACGGCATTATTTGTTTGTTTAGCTATAAGTGCAACAAACGAGTAATTGATTCATCAAGTATCAAGAATTAAAATTATTCTTAATGCACCAAACTCTTATCTCAATAAATGCGCTTCATAATTAAACTTACTACTAATATACACATATAGATGTAATGAATTCCTTAATAATTGCATATGAACTTTTATCCAAACACCGAAGTATAAAATGATGAACCGTTTCTTTTTTGCTCTCCTGAAAACTTGTATTTTTTTTTTAGAAAGTAAGGCATCGATATTCAACTTACTGCTAATATCAAAAAAAAAAAACATATTTAATCGAAAAATACCGAGAGGTGACTGATTTTTTCACAAAATAAATATGTACCTACATATCTCTGTGCTCATGTTTGTATCTCTATACTACCTAAACGCACTTTGGTAAAGGGTACGGTACGAAGGCACGAAATTATATCACTCTTAAAAACTGTAGAATGCAACAACAAAGTAACACAAGACCACTACAATAATACTTACATGCATGTACCGATGGTACATCGAATAAGTAAAAATAATTAATGTGATGATCGTAAAAAGATAAGTAAGAATAGTTAAACATACTGAGGTGGAGTAATATAACTTCTTGCTAACCTAAATAGAAAAATGAAAAAATGGAAAAAACAGAAAATTAATAGTGATACTTATAAATGTGTTTACCAAAGATAAATCAATTGTATACAAAACGATCGTTTCTCATATTCCGTTTCATTGTAAATTTAAGTTAAATAGCTGATGTTAATAAGAATCTCTACCCAAGTAGATAGACTATGATGCTGATGAAGTCTGTGGCTGCACAGAAAAATATCGGTATTTCCCCCAGCTTAAAGTCTAAGTTTAATTTTTCTTCTCTTCTTTAGAAACTCACATAAATTAATACAAATATTTCATTCAAGAACTTAAGCCTGACTAAAAATTATTTTTGATTAAAAATCACTAAAGTTCAATTAAAAATCTACAAATGTCTCAAATAATGTAATATTTTGAAAAAAATTATTGTGTATCAAACACATTTTTCACGTGCCGCCTCTTAATAACAACAAAAAGTTGCAATAGTTTATCGAAGTGTTTAAATCCTTATTTGAGATGTTTAACAAAACAAATCAATGTATGGTAAAATATCTCTCTTAAACACGAATGAGACGTTAAACGCGTAAGTGTGAACATAGTATTACCAGAAAAAAAAGAAGAAATATATATGAACTACAGGGTGGCCCAGAAAGACCGAAGTGGTGTAAATTCCTTATAACTTTTTATTTAAGACATATTTTTTTAATTTTTTGTTTTTTAAATACAGTAAATTTATAGGGAATATTTTTAGATTAGTTGTTAAAAATGATATCCCGGAAGTGGAGGCCATTTTCTGCTTCGCACAAATGATCTCTTTTCAACACATTTTCCATGACCTTTCGCAAAACTTCCGGTGTTATGTTGTTAATTTCGTCTGGAATATTAATTTTTAATTCCTCAATAGTCCTAGGCTTATTAACATAAACTTTCCCTTTTAAATAACTCCAAAGGAAACAGTCTGGAGCGGTTAAATCCGGGGAACGAGGAGGCCAATTAAAATTGCTTCTACGCGAATTTATTCTTTCCCCAAAGATGTCGCGTAAAATAGCCATTGTGGCCCTCGGAGTGTGCGCTGTGGCTCCATCCTGTTGGAACCATATTTGCGGATGGTATTCCACGGCTGGCCTTACAAAATTTTCCAATATGGCCCGATATCGATCACCATTGATGGAAATGGCGACATCTCTTTCATTTTCCAAAAAATATGGACCAATGATCCTTTCTGAAGAAACACCGCACCAAACAGTACACTTAACTGGGTGTAATTGTCGTTGATGAAGTACTCTCGGGTTTTCCTTAGCCCATATCCTAAAGTTTTGCTTGTTAACAAACCCATTTAATTGGAAATGGGCTTCGTCACTCATAAATAAGTTATGAATAATGGAAATGGAAAGAGCACATTTGTGCGAAGCAGAAAATGGCCACCACTTGCGGGATACAATTTTTAATAACTAATCTAAAAATATTCCCTATAAATTTACTGCATTTAAAAAACAAAAAATTAAAAAAATATGTCTTAAATAAAAAGTTATAAGGAATTCACACCACTTCGGTCTTTCTGGGCCACCCTGTATAAAACAAAAGTCTTTTAAAGCGTGCCATATAAATGACTATGTGAATTACTACGGATTTACAAATTGTTAAATAAAATCCTAATTCGCTTCGTAAATAACAACTGCGGTGGTTATATTCCACAATTTAAATTTCCTTTAAAAACACCCATTACCATTATTTTAAATACATTGCCTTAAAGGCATAAACTTTAACCCTTGCGCTAATAGAGACATACAACTAATTAATATTACAAATAATTGAAAGTTTCAATTCCAAATATATATTTGACTGCAGGGTAAAATTATTATATGAAATGAGAACTTCGAGATAATCTTTGAACATTTTTACAATAGCTTAAGCATGGATCACACGATTGACAAAAGTGTACCAATTTTCGTCGGCTCACTGCAATAAAGTTATAAGTAATAAGCCAAAATGGCATTATTTTTTAATTAATTCTTGAAAAAGTCTATATGGTTTTGTTACTAATGTAGTGTGGTGCAGTTATGTGATTATATTTCAATTAGTTGAGAAATAAGGCAAATTTACCTTATTACTTATGACTTTATTTCAGTGAGCCGACGAAAATTGGTACATTGTGCCAATCGTGTGATCCAGGCCTTAGTTATTCGTTTGTAGAAACGGAAATAATGTTTTGAGGCATGACTGACTAATGATTGATGCTACAATAAAACTAAAAAATTTTAATTGTAATAAAATTTAATTTGCTAGAGGATTGAAAGGTCTGACCCTTCAAACAAATATTATAGAAATGAAAATCATAATATCTGTTTACTGTCGCTAACAAAAAATTAATGAATATAAATAAACAAATTAAATAAAATAATATAACACAAAAATATGAATTATAAAGATGTAATGACTTCAGATTATAGCTGCTAAATGCCTTGTATTAAATTTAGCTTTTTGAATTAAGCCAAGCCATTATGTTATGATAACTTTTAAAAATATTAACTTTCCATTGGGAAATTCATGTTTACAATATTATTTAAATTAAACTTAGCCCACAATTAATAATTTTTTAACAAAATAAAATTTTGTTAACTTTTCGATTTATTTCACACCTGATCCAGGTTTTTATTTAGACACAAATTCTTGCACGCAAGGAATTCGCTTTAAAAGAAAACATAGAATCACCAACGACAGTCTCTTGTGCGATATTTTCAATTATTTATCTATTCCAATATGCGTAACTTTAAGTATTTAAGAATTTCTGAGAAATTAATAATTTTCTATCGTGCTTACGAAAAACTTGTATAATTACATTTAATCATGATTATGCGTATTTTAAGGCCAGCAAGGAGGATTTTTGTATTAAATTCGGGACTTAAAACAAAATTAATTAAAAGTTTTAAAATTTAATGAATATTAATTAAAATCTTTAGAATTGCTTATTATAAAAAAAAACAAAAACACTAAACATTAATTAAATAAAACAAAAGCCAAAAATGTATTTTATGAATGAAAAACATTTGTAGCAGAAAAATTATAGCAATTTATTTATTGAGGCCAGAGTTTTATTATTTTAACAAGACTTATAAAGGGTGTTTTTTATAGAGTGGAACTACCTGAAATCATACTAAAATAAGGAAATACATATTTAATATCAATGAAACGGGCTTTATTGGAAAGAAAATTTTATGAAATTAATGTTTAAATATGATTTCTGTCATGTGGCCCGTAGAAGGGAGCAATCTGGTTCACCAATTTACAACAACTTTTCGCATTCTGACCATTGTCATTGAAGATATATGGGCCACTGACTCCACCAGTCCATAAAACGCTGTCCATAATTTTCTGTGGATGTAATGGTGTTTCGACAAAAGATTGTGGATTCTCCTCACTCCAAATGCGACAATTCTGGTAATTTACGTACCCGTTCAACCAAAAATGGGCTTCATTGATTATGTGCGTCATTAAATGGAAGAAGTGCACGATAAGTTTGACGAATAGAAGAATTGTTTTGATTAAAAATTTCTATGTTTTGCATGCGTTGCTCTGATGTAAGTAATGAACATCCAAAACAAAATTAACAAAACGCAATTACCAGCTGTTAAATGGGTACTCAAAGCAGTGATTCCAACGCAAAGTTGTGACACTATGTAAAAACAACCAAGATTATTATGATTTATTTTATTTCCATTATATAAATTATAAAAGACTTTGAAGTGAGTGAGTGTTTATTACATAGATGCGCATAGATACAACCACAATTAGAGAAAATAAATTACACAATATGCTCCTTCGTTTAATGGTCAATTAGACAGCGATGAATGCACGTACGGCAGATTTTGATGACATTTTATAAGTAAGTAATAACGTATAATTACACAGAGAAAACAGATTAGTTGAGACAACCGAATTTGTTGTCAATTGAATTTTGGCGGCTGCACCAACTACATAGAATCAGCGTGACGGTTTGACCGACTAAAGTGGCAAATTGCCACTTTTTCGACTGCCTTGCCACTTTTTGTCTCCCTTTCTTTAGGGTGAATTATATAAAAATACATTAAAAATAAAAAGTTTATTGTAGTTTTTTCGTTTTTTTTTAATTTTGCCCCTTTTTTTTGATAAATCCCCTTTTTGGTGCTACTTTTTGAAAAATTTCATCGGTCACCCTGCATAGAATTCTGCAGTCGTTATTTTTTTGTGGTACCACCATATTTTAAATACAACCCTTAACCAAATAATTGCAGCAACAGAAAAAATTGGTTAACAGTATTGAATTTGATATAGTTATTCGTGCTACCGAAAATATGGTTAGTATAACTAAAACAATATCACAATTGGTTGCTGTGAAAGAAAAATTGGCCTTCCTTACTGAAATAAAAATAAACAGATGCAAATAAAAATACATAATTTAAAAAATTTATTAATTGTTATGTTGTCATAAGTTTATTTTAATTGAAATTTTTTTCCTGGTGGTGAAGCGTGTTTATATACATTTCTTAAACCACATATTTTAAACAGCCACAAACATGTTATGTTAATCACAGATTTTCATAAACCATTTGAGAATTAATAAATCATAATACCTTTGAAAATCACATAAGTTAATTTTTAATTTGCTGCTATAAACTATAATAGTAAACTCAACCTCGTAGTCAGTTGCAGCAACTGAAAGAAAGTGTTTATTTTTACTTTAATATAGAACGATACTTTTTTTTGTTGCTAATACCAAAAGTTGATCATAAAATCCAATTCATAATTGGGGTATTCAGAAGGTACTTATAACGTACGTACTCATAACGTTTTAAAGTAATAAGACGAAAAAATATGATTGGTTTGAGCAACAGAGACCTGCGCCGAGCATTTTCATCGGCGGCGGCGGCAAGACAAAAATAGATCGGCGGCGGCTCAAAACCGGCTGTAGCCGACAATTGATTAGCTAGCCGTTTTATGTTCAGCTCATACAAAAAAATCGGCTTGAATTCAGTTATTTTCAAGATTTTCAATAAAAAATTATTTAAATATTTTAAGTTGATAAATTCGTATAGATCTCGTTTTACAACTTGTATACATATAAGTATGTATGTATATGGATACATTTGCAAGTGCGTGCATGTTTGTATATACATATGGATATGTATTAATACATTCACATAAATGCATTTATATTACTTTATACTAAAAATGGGTTTACTTTTTTAAATGGTTAATAAGCATTATTATTATTTATTTATTGATACATTTTATACAAAGTAAATCAAGAAATAATTACGATGACTCTAGAACTGTTATTCAGTAGTGCGATTCAATAAATAATATTTTGTCGCACTAATTCGAATAATTTGAAGTAATTAAGAAATACATGTATATTCCGCAATATAAGTTTCATTTCTCAGGAATAAATAAATGTTGAATTGATTAATTTGATTGTACATGTTCATTCATGTTCATTCTATTTTTTGATTTATTATATCTTGATAATGCTTCAAATCCGCTTCCAGCTCCACGGATTCTTCCGAACTATTGGAATCCTCACAATTTTTATTGAGTTCTGAGCCCTTTTCAATTGATTTAAAAAAAAAACTGGTTATATTGCTGTTGCTCATTGTCTTACATATACAGTATACGAATGCACCGAAAAAATTTATTAAACTTAACAAGCGAAAAACACAGACAAATTCAATTTATCAAGTCAATTCTTATGTACATTCTCAAGCAAAAAAGTTACGGAACAAAATTTGCATGTTCTTGTTCTGCGATGCTAAATTAGCGCTTTTCGTGCAAGACGAAATGATACGAAAAGTTGTTAAATAATAAAAAAAAGTTATTTTACTTTATCATAAACAATTTTGTTATCAATTAAGCGTATCCAGTTTTCGTATTTTGCATCTTTATGTCAAATTTCTTTCTTGAATGACGGTTTAAGGGTCAAACAAAATGTACTCAGCAAACTATAAAGTATCGAAATCGCTAGATTCGACGGAAAAATCATTAGACTACCATCACTCCTATTCTTCTATCACTAACAACGGAATCTCTCAGTGTTGCCAGTTACAGGTATACAACCTTAAAATTACCTTCAAAAAATCATAGAAAATGTCAAAATGAAAAATATTAGAAATTCTTGTAGAAAAAAGGGAAAATAAAAATAAATCGGCGGCTAGTTTTAAGCCAATTTTAGTCGTCAAATTTTCGGCGGCGGCGGCTATCAAAACCCATCTGCGGCTAGGCTTAGCCGGCCTTAGCCGAATCGGCGCAGGTCTCTGGTGAGCAACCCCTTATAATTTACAATTATAAACATTGTACTTATTTGGAATTTGGTTTTAGCACCTTTGTACATTGCTTACTCTCTCTCTCAATTCCTTTGGTAAAATCTCACGTATTTCTACATATACAGGGTGACCGATAACATTTTTCAAAAAGTGGCAACAAAAAGGGGATTTATCCAAAAAAAGGGGCAAAATTAAAAAAAACGAGAAAACTATACTTAACTTTTTATTTTTAATGTATTTTTATACAATTCACTCTAAAAAATGGAGACAAAAAGTGGCAAAAGCACTCCAAAAAGTGGCAAGGCAGTCGAAAAAGTGGCAATTTGCCACTTTAGTCGGTCAAACGGTCACGCTGGTTATGACAAACAATGAACATAGCTGAGAAAGTCTTATTACTTTATGATCTTTTTGTTTGAGCCACAACAACAATTTTTTTAATTTATGTTAAAATGACACTTAAGACAGCCTTGTGAATACCCCAAATATTTTATTCGGTTGTGTTAACCAATAAGTTAATTAGTCATGACAAAAGCATACGCTCGGTTGATGCAATCAATTTAAGAGTTGTCAGAATTATGTATATATTTGTTACAATTATGCCCTTATGGCAATGAACATGGATTGTTTTTTGGATTAATAGAAAGTTGATACCGTGAATTGATATATAGTTTATGCTAATGATATTTTATTGGCCTAACCATTTTTCAAGCAATCTTTTTTCTGGGTGTACAGTGTTTAAGAAAAAAACCACAGTTCAAATTTCTGTTGTAAGTTTGAATTTGTTCCATTGTAAAGCTTAATGGACTTGGACTGAATTCGGAAGGCGGATAGAATATAGTCCTGATAAAAAAGGGTATATTTTAGGAATAAAATGGGTGAAATTTTTTTTTTGCGCTTTTGGTACTTTTTATATTTTTGTTAACTTGGTATGAATATAATATATATAGGACAATTTCAGTTTCTTCCTTGATGGAAGCGAAGTCGCAGGAAAATGCTAGTATGTTACAAAGAACACCATTGTAAAGTGTTATCCTTATTGAAACAAAAGCATTAAAAGCCTGTTCTGAAAATCACATGCTATGAAATTGATTTAAAATTAAAAAAAATGTTTTGACACTTTTTGAAATTTTGTAATTTTCCTGTATTTTATAACTTGAACTGACTGCTATTTTTATGTATAAAAATTAGAGCTCTGTTTTCATAAAAAAAAATACTCAAAAGTTTAGAATTGAAAGTTAGCCGCAAATTACGTTGCACAGTGGAGTGAAATAAAAACAAGTAAGAGTGTTATATTCGGTTGTGCCGAATCTTATATATCCTTTACCAAAGTGCGTTTAGGTAGTATAGAGATACAAACATAAGCACAGAGATATGTAGGTACATATTTATTTTGTGAAAAATTTCATAATTTTTGATTTATTGCAATTTTTAATAAGCGACCTCTCGTCTTCTGTTTTTCCATTATTTCATTTCTTTAGGTTAGCACGAAGTAAGTATTATAGTAAGTATTATAGTAGCGGCTATTATGTTACATTCACCCTTATTCTATTTGGCGTCGGCAACATAACACGACGCCGTTTTTAATGTTTTTTGGCACATCGGTATTCCCGTAGATAGTATTGCCATTTATCGATGACTGTCAGCATATGTTTGGCATTCTGTACGAAAAATTGATGTTGATGTTGCCGTTCATTTTGTCGTCAGTGTTTTTGATGTCGTGTTCTGTTGTGTGCATACCTCAATGAATTTGAAAAATAGTTTAAATAGTAAAAATGTGAAATGAAGTCTCAATAAAACTAACTAACTAACTAGTAAAAATGTGAAAATATAAGAAATAAAAAAGTATATATACATACATACATACGTACATACATATTTATTTAAAAAAAATTAAAAAAAAGGGAAAAATGTTAATATGGACAAAATTAAAATTACCAAACCCAATTAATTTGAAAAGCTTGTTTAGCAGTTGAAAAAAGTCCTTCTTTAAGTTAGAGGATTCCGCAGGGGCAGTGTTCCTAATACTTTCAAGATACAGTGGGAAATTGTTGTGACTGCCCAGCTAAAAAAATTATATATGGTCCATATATTTTTAGTATATGAATGTATAAAACTATATATGAATATGTATGAATTCATGTATGGAAATATATGGAATTATACATGGCAAAACTATTACATATGAACTAATATATGGACTAATATATAAAATGTATTATAATATATGAGCACATATATGAAAATTTAATTATGAAGCTCTTCATATGTGGATCCATATATAAATATAAGTTTTTATAAATGGATCCATATAAGAATGTATGCATACACATGATATCTCACATAAGATCGTTTTTGCAATCAAAAAAGCTTGGAATTTTATCACTGCTGAATTGGAAATCCATTAGAAAATACAAAGTTTATATGCGTACCCTCAACGTTTAAGAAAGAAAAACTTTTTGTTTAAAAAAGTCATTCTTGTATGATTTTATACATTGTGGCCCCATTTAATATATCAAATAATCAAAAGGATAATCCAGTCATTAATTTTATAGAAAACAACAAAATTCTCTAGATAAGAAACAAAGTTTATATTACAGTATTGAAAACTATTGTTAGACAGATTATTTTTTCTTTTATAATTAATTGCATTAGTTTTTAATCTGATTTCTTAAGCTAAATGTTATGTACGAATATGATTTATGTGTCTTTTAAATAATTGATTAACCTTTTGATGAATTATTTGTCCAAACAAATGTTTCATTAAATACAACCTCTCTCTCAAGTCTTAAAAAAATTAATTTTAGTAATTTAATTTATTGCACAGCAGTGCGCTTTTGTGAATCAAGAGTGTATGAATATGAACTTTGCATACTGTAGAGGGAATTTACACACACATGTATGAAAATGTATGAATATATATAATCATATATGCCCATATACCCTCATTTTTCGGATCCGAACCATATATGGCATATCATATATGCTCCATACATATTTTTTTAGCTGGGTGTACTAAATTCCCTCGGTGCACCATTAGAACTAGTGGTAAATGGCAAAATGTAAAGTAAATAGGGTGTTGGGAAAGTATACTCTATGAAAGAAATATTTTTACAGATCTGACGGGACTTGAGCTTTAAATTAAAAAAAGGTTGCAAACAATGCTGAGCGTTAAGCAGCAAGAGGCAGCGTATATAAACAATTAGCAATAAGCCCCTTGGAGGAAGCTGCAATCTCCAATAAACGTTGATCTGATCCCTTTTGTTTCCAAAATCAGGTTCAATTGTATCCAATACATGCTTAAATGATATTTTATTCAGCCGAAAATAAATTTAAATTATTAAAACGATGAACATTTCTCATTATTTCACAAAAATATGTCGAAATTTATCACTTACTTTTTATTGGGTAAATTACAAATGCAATGACTTTTGTCTGAGAAATCTTCTTTTCACTAATAAATTTTTTATTTTCTTCGTCCCGATTCGAAAGAAAAACATTTTATTTTAATTTATGTATAAACCGTTTACTTATTCAAAAACACTTCTACCAAAAATAGTAAACAAAATGAATCAGCTGTCTCAAATATTGGATATGTGTATTGCATTTATCGATAAACAGGCAACGTCGTCGTAGCATTGTTAGTGAATACAAAGTTCGCATTGATGTTGTGTTAAATTGATGTTGTTTAAAAATTGGCGACGATGTTGCCGACGCCAAATAGAATAAGGGTGATTGTTTTTGCTTCCAACAGTTGATTTTACTTTCCATCATTATGACCTGTGTTGCCAAGTATTTTCGTGACGTACCCATGATGTTTTAAATGAGACATTTTTAGATTTAATTGAACTTTAGTGAATTTTAATCAGAAATAATTTCTTATTCGGGCTTAAGTTTTTTTTTATTTGCAACTAGTGAAATACCAGTGAAATAATTTTTAATAACAAAAAAAGAAAGATATTGAAATATCAGCAAATTTTTCAATACAAAAATATCCTTTGAAAATTTTTACAAACCTAAATTTACTTACATATATTTTTGTTAGTCAAAAGAAGAGAAGTATTATTATGTTCCCATACTAATGGATAAAATCTTACTATTGTTAACTTTCTAGAAAGTTTTAAGAGACTGTTAGCATTAAATAACTAATGCTAACAGTCTCTTAACTTAAGGCCCAACTATAATGTGAATAAGCGAACTTAAGCAACTGGGCGGTTACATATAAAACGTATCTAGCAAACTATAATGTACTTATGGAACTTTTCGTCAAGTTTCGTCAAATGTCATTTGCTTAAGTTAAATGCCAAACTGAACGCACATTCCGTAAGGAAAACACTGTTTTTGCATTTTTTAAACTCAAGCAAACAGCAGCAGAAAATATTCATTGATTTTAAATATTTTTTTATTTTTATTTTATTTATTATTTTTTTTTATTTTAAACTCAGAAAAGAAAGCAAAACATTTATTTTCATTCTTTGTTTTAAAATACACATACATACACGCATACACATGAGTTTATTTATGTATGTTCACTGTTGTACTTTTTGGTAGGCAAAACAAATAAAAGAAGTAATAAAGTGGTGGATATAATTGTACGTGAATTTTTAATGGATTAGGATATTCCAACAAGTTAATTTGAATTGCATTCATTTAGTAGTTATAAGAAGAAACAAAATTACTAAAAATATTTGAACAATACCTATGTATATGTGCAACTGTGGCTAAAGAATACTAAATAAGTGCATGTAAGTACATTGTGTCCACCTAAAAGTCACATCTGAATTGCTTAAGTATTTGACAGACTTATCGTTCAATTCTAGCATTAGCTTAAGCCAGTATATTCATATTATAGTTGGGCCTTTAGCCTCCACTTACATTGTAATTTTTTACTATTTTTCTTTCTATTGTTTACACTGAAAACTAAACTGTAGTGAGTTATATAAATTAAAGTTTTAGTTAGGAATAATAGTATTTCTTTTTTACAATTTGAAACAAAACACCGACATTTATAACAATAATTGCTGCTTACGAGTACTACTGCTGGTGAACACAAAATTTTTTTTAATTTCCAATCTCTAGCAAAAATATTATCACGTGTTACATAAACACACGTTTTTTTTTTGTTTTGCTAAACAACAGCAAAAAGATACACATTATGAAAAAGTCTCTTTTCTGTTTATATTTCCATTATAATTTTTCAACGGTCCCGTAAACATGAATACCATCACCCAGTTCCTTTTTAACAATTAGTGAGCAGCAAACAAAATTTTTGAAATGTTAACAATGGTTTTTGTACGGCTTTTCTCGACCAAAAACTTTTATGTAAATAAGATTCTGTATGTTGCACAATACTTTGTCTGGCAGAACAAAAAAAATTGCAAAAAAAAAAATTAACAAAAAAAGTAGAAAAGTACCAAAGGGAAATTTGCACACAGTTTTATTTGGTTTGAATTTGGTTTTATAAAATTTTCAGCTACAATTTTATTTTACTTTTTTGTTCTCGGCCAAACTGTAGAATTGTTAGAGAGAATACATAAAAGAGAAATAGAAAGTTATAAATGTGTGCATGCATGTGTGCACTCAGTAAGTAAATAATATTTTGCAAAATGTTGCAACAACTCATATTCACCCTTGGTTGCACATGGTTGCACCAGAAGTGGTGACAGAATAGTGGTAGCAAAAATACATAAAACTTAAATAAACGAGATGCATTGTACTTAAATTTTTGTAGTCTAAACAATTGTCATTGAAGTTTTGTTTAGCATGAAATATTGCGTCGTTTTGCTTGTATTTTTTTTCTCTTTTTTGACACACACTGTGCTTTATGTATGATTAAAATTTTTTTGGACTGTTTTTGTTCTCACAACAGTTAAATAAAAAATTTCTGTCAAAACTGTAAATTTGCGATAGCGATTTACTTTTTGAGCAAAAAGTAAAAGAGGAAGCAACACCTGCTTCCCAGAAAAATTTAAATTTTCAAAATGCAAAATTAATTTAAGGGTTACACTTCGATTATTATTTTTTCAAATGTATTTAACATCAAATTTTAATTTAACTGAAAAGCGCAGAGAGCAGATGTTGATTTTTAGGGTTCCGTACACCAAAGGTGAAATAAATTCAGTGAAGTGCGACTTTGACCCGCGCACGAAGGGTTCCGTACGGGCACGAGATATGTAATTCAATACGATCAATATAAACTATAGTTTTGGGATTTTTTTTCGTTTTTGGGTTTTTTCGGTTTTAAGCGTTTTTTTAGTTTGGGGGTTTCTTGAATTTATTGGCGCTTTCTGAGTTTTGGCACTTTTTTTCACGTTTTGGCGATTTTTTTTTGGTTTTTGAAGTTTTTTTAATTCTGGCAATTTTTATTATTTTGGCGTTTATTTTAAATTTTGGCGATTTTTTTACTTTGGCGATTTTTTTTTTAAATTTGGCGATTTTTTTTTAATTTTTGGCGATTTTTTTTCATTTTGGCGATTTTTTTCACATAAACAATTATTTTGGTTTTGGCGCATTTTTCGCGTTTGGCGACTTTTTTCGGTTTTTGGCGTTTTTTTCATATTGGCGATTTTTTTCACTTAAACGATTTTTTCGAATTTGGCGATTTATTTAAGTTCTAGAATTTTTTTTTAATTTTGTCGCTTTTTTTCGATTTGGCGATTTTTTTTAAATTTTTGGCGATTTTTTTCAGGTTTTGGCGATTTTTTTCGGTTTGGCGATTATATAATTTTTGGATTTTTTAGTTTTACCGTTTTTGAAAATTTCAAGAGTTTACCTCTTACGGTCTCCAAGATATAGCAATTTGTCAAAATTACAAAGTCAAAATTGCATTAACTGATGGACCACCCTTTAATTTAAATTTTTTTAATATTTTAATGTTTATTGTTGTAGTCTTTATAAAAATACACTAATTTTACAAATTTCAAGTGTCAATATACATATGTACATACGCTCGTTTTGGAGCACCCTTTAATATCTAATTTTCATGTATTTGTTGTTGTAGTGGCCAAGGTTCTACGTACTCTGTCCAAATTTCAGGTCCGTAGCTCTTACGGTTCCTGAGAAAATACCGTGTGACGGACAGACGGACAGACGGACAGCGTGCGAAAACAATAGGGGCCATTTTTCACCTTTGGTGAACGGAACCCTAAAAAGGAACCCTATTGTTTTCGCTACGGTGTCCGTCTGTCCGTCACACGGTATTTTCTCAGGAACCGTAAGAGCTGCGGACCTGAAATTTGGACAGAGTATGTAGCACCTTGGCCACTACAACAACAAATACATGAGAATTAGAAATTAAAGGGTGCTCCAAAACGAGCAACGAAAAATTTTAAAATCTCATGTAATATACATACAACTGTATGACCATGTATATATTGACACTTGAAATTTGTAAAATTAGTGTATTTTTAATAGACTACAACAATAAACATTAAAATATTAAAAAATGTAAATTAAAGGGTGGTCCATCAGTTAATGAAATTTTGACTATGTAATTTTGACAAATTGCTGTATCTTGGAGACCGTAAGAGGTAAGCTCTTGAAACTTTCAAAAACGGTAAAACTAAAAAATCCGAAAATTATAAAATCGCCAAACCGAAAAAAATCGCCAAAACCTGAAAAAAATCGCCAAAAATTAAAAAAAAATCGACAAAATTAAAAAAAAATTCTAGCACTAAAATAAATCGCCAAATTCGAAAAAATCGTTTAAATGAAAAAAAATCGCCAACATGAAAAAAACGCCAAAAACCGAAAAAAATCGCCAAAACGCGAAAAATGCGCCAAAACCAAAATAATTGTTTATGTGGAAAAAAAATCGCCAAAATGAAAAAAAATCGCCAAATTTAAAAAAAATCGCCAAAACGAAAAATCGCCAAAAATTTAAAATAAACGCCAAAAACCGAAAAAATTCCTCAAAACGAAAATAAAGTGCCAAAACTAAAAAAATCACCTATATGAAAAAAACGCCAAAATTAAAAAAATCGCCAAAAAAATCGTCAAAATAAAAAAAACTTCAAAAACCAAAAAAAATTGCCAAAACGTGAAAAAAGTGCCAAAACTCAGAAAGCGCCAATAAATTCAAAAAACCCCCAAACTAAAAAAACGCTTAAAACCGAAAAAATCAAAAAACGAAAAAAATGCCAAAACTATAGTTTATATTGTTCGTATTGAATTACATATCTCGTGCCCATACGGAACCCTTCGAGCGCGGGTCAACGTCGCACTTCACTGAATTTATTTTAAGCTGTTTGCGAAACAATACAGGGTGACTTGCCAAGCATTTCGAAAAGCAGAGTGGTTTTATAACACTTTTATAGGAGTAATAAAAAAGTTCAATACGACAACAGATATTTTATTCAGCAAATTGAATTATGATGAATCAAAACGATTCACATATTCAATTTGCAAAAAAGTTTCGTATGTAAAGTAGATATCTACATCAACTGACACCACACACAGTGGACCCAAGATAGAAGAACGCTGATGATGAAGGTTTAGTGGCCTTCGAAAACGGCTGGCTGTTCCGTCCAAATATGTGTCGTCAGAATATTTACAACTAACTTTGATGTTATTTGTTCATTAATAATTATCACATGCAATTTGCCTTACAAGGCGTTTCGGACTTTAGCCTGTTCAATTCATAAAATATAGAAACAAATGAAGTTCGCACAATAATAATTAAAATAAACTTTATACCTATTTATTTTTTGTACCAGTACACATACATATGTATATTTGTGGTCTAATTTAGACCACCGAGCGATACTACTTTTATTAAATACCCATCATGAGAAATAAAACAAAATATTAATTGCAAAAACAATTCGGCTGTGCCGAATCTTATATACCCTTTACCAAACTGCGTTTATGTAGTATAGAGTTACATACATAAGCACAGAGTAATGTATGTAGATATTAATTTTGTGAAAAAATTCATAATTTTTGCTCTATTGTAATTTTTCATAAGTGACCTCTCGGTATTTTTGGATTAAATATGTTTTTTTTTTATATTAGCAGTAAGTCTAATATCGATGCCTTACTTTCTAAAAAAAATACAAGTTTTCAGGAGAGCAAAAAAGAAACGGTTCATCTCTTTATAGTTCGATGTTTCGATAAAAGTTCATTTGCAATTATTAAGGAATTGATTACATCTATATATGTATATTAGTAGTACGTTTAATTATGAAGCGCATTTATTGAGATACGACTTTGGTGCATTAAGAGTAATTTTAATTCTTGATACTTGATAAATAAGTTACTCGTTTGTTGCACTTATAGCTAAACAAATAAATAATGCCGTTATATCAAAACTATCAAATGAAAACAGTATTTAATATCCCACTTGACATGAGATTCGATCTAATGTTCGCTAAAGCTTCGAACTTCGAAAATAGTTTTAGTATTGTATTGTCCATACCAAGTAAACTTAGCTAATCTTTGATTTTGCAAAATTGTTAATTTCCTCAATTTTAACATCCCATTGGAAAATGTATATATAGTGGTATTATGTAAACGTTTATTCCTAAATAATTTTTTGGAATTTCTTGAGCTCAGAGGAACGGTTTCAGGGAAATGAAACATACCATGTTCTTTATTTAACTTTATAGTTAGGACTCCATTTACTAAAAATAAATTCAGTAAAGTGCGACTCTGACTTGCGCACGAGGGTTCCGTAGTAATGCTATATGAACTTTAGCCTATATAAAATATAATTTTGGCATTTTTTTTTCGTTTTTGGTTTTTTTTCGGTTTTAAGCGTTTTTCAATAGGGTTTTCTTTAGTTTTGACGTTTTTTGTGTTTTTGACGTTATTTTAATTTGGTGCTTTCTTAGTTTTTGTGCTTTTTTTCGTTTTACAGATTTTTTTTGGTTTTTGCCATTTTTTTAATTAAGCGATTTTTTAGTTAGTTTTTGTGCTTTATTTCTCGTTTTAGCGATTTTTAGGTTTTTGGCATTAATTTTAATTTGGTGCTTTTTAAGTTTTGGCGATTTTTTTTATTATGGTAATTTTTTTAATTTTGGCGATTTTTTTCATTTAGGCAATTTTTTTTTGTTTTTTGGCGATTTTTTTCGGTTTTTGTAGTTTTTTTTAATTTTGGCTAATTTTTTTCGCTCTGTCGATTTTTTTTTCATTTAGGCGATTTTTTTATTTTTTGGCGATTTTTTCATATAGGCGTTTTTATTTCTTTGTGGCAATTTTTTTAGTTTTTACACTTTTTTCTCGTTTTGGCGATTTTACCGCTTTTTGGCGTTTTTTTAATTTTGGCGATTTTTTTCGTTCTGGCGATTTTTTTTTATTTTGCCTATTTTTTTCATTTAAGCGATTTTCTTAATTTTTGGCGATTTTTTTTCATCTAGGCAGTTTATTTTTGTTTTGGCGATTTTTTCGGTTTTTGGCGTTTGTTTTTAATTTTGGCAATTTATTTTTGTTTTGGCGATTTGTTTCATTTTGGCTATTTTTTTCATTCAGGTGATTTTTTAATTTTTGGCGACTTTTGTTCATATAAGCAATTTTTTTTTTGTTTTGGCGATTTTTGCGGCTTTTGGTGTTTTTTTCATTTTGGGATTTTTTTAGTTTTGACTCGTTTTTCCTGTTTTGATGTTTTTTCGGTTTTTGGCGTTTTTTTAATTTTAGCGATTTTTTTTCATTTTGGCGATTTTTTTACATTTTTGTCGATTTTATAATATTCGGATTTCTTAGTTTTACCGTTTTTGAAAATTTCAAGAGTTTAACTCTTACGGTTTCCAAGATATAGCAATTTGTCAAAATTACATAGTCAAAATTTCATTAACTGATGGACCACCCTTTAATTTAAATTTTTTTAATTTTAGTGTTAATTGTTGTAGCCTATATAAAATTACACTAATTTCACAAATTTCAAATGTTAATATACAAAGTTCTACATACACTGTCCAAATTTCAGACCCGTAGCTTTTACCGTTCCTGAGAAAATAGCCTTCTTCCTAAAACATGAAATATGTTTAATTATTAGAAAAAAAGTTAAAGTTTTCCAACCCTGGAAACGTTTTTTTAATTTGTTAAATTTTAAAAAATTTTTTTAAATTATAAATATTAATTTTATTCATACCGAATTATAAAATAAGTTAATTTAATAAAAAAAAAGTAATAAAAACAATTTTCGGTAGTTATTTTCTATGGGAAAATAGAGTTAGAGTTTTCCAGCTCTAAAACCGTCTGCTCGATTTTGCTGATTTTCAATAATAAAATTTTTCGGAAAATTTCTTGCACACCAGTCCAAGAACGAAGTCTCTAGCTGTTCTGGGAGCTTGAGAAAACCGATTTCGCGTACAGACAGACGGATAGACGGACATCGCTTGTTCCTCTTCCCTATGCATAAGGATCCGGAATATATATACTTTATGTGTCGCTTATTAATATTGTAGAAATTACAAATGGAATGACAAACCTATATATACCCTTTTACCATTTTTTGGTAAAGGGTATAATAATATACTTTTCCTACAGCAATATGGAACTAAAATGATTTAACACCAATTATTTTTTTTTAAATTGTTTTGCTTAGATTAAGGCGCTTTAAGTTACATTATTTTTACGCTCCAACATCAAAATTCCAAAGTACCGTAAACAATTTCTCATTCTTGTTCAAACTGTCTATTAATTCTGGCACAAATTGTTACAATATGCTAGAGCTACTGGCATACCTTTTTGTTAGTTATGATGTGGCAAGGAGTTCGTTCTTAAGTGCTTTTTGTTGCATAGTTGCGATGTATATGTAAATTCTTGTTAGCTGCTTGTTTTGTTTGGTGTTGTAAAAGGATTAAAAGTTTTAAAATGCTTTATGCATTTTCTACAGTTTGATGTTTTCTTGTTTATAAGAGTTTGCACTAAACATTTTTCTTTTACGATGATTTAAATTTTTTCCATGGCAGGAGGAGGCAAAAAAAACAGCAGGAGACATTACTTAGGCTAAAAATATACGAAGGCAAAGCCTTCATGGTCTACGTAAAACATGCTGCTTATTTTATTTACATATGTATAAGTTAATTGAAAAATTTCGATAGATGGAATATTGCAACAATGCAACAACTTTTTTCTTTGTTTTCAATACAAATTCCTAACCGAAGATTTTTGTTGTATTCATAAGCACAAGCAGATTAATTTCATAGCAATAAGCAAATAAGAGGCTTAGCTGGCAACAGTACATATTAGGTTGCTTTATTATTACTAAATATTTTAAATATTTAAATATTTTATAGAAATATTACAATATCGTTGATGAGGGTTTATTGACACATAGAAGTCTTCTTTATATTCTATGAAATTATACACGCTTCCTGTAACGTAATGGTATTTTTAGACATCCAAATAATAAAAGTTTATAGGTACGTGCGTCGCTTTTTGCAATTTTGTTTATTTGTTTCAGAACCGCACGTATTATTTGATAATAGTTTTTGTTCAATTATCTATGTACATATGTATGTATGTATGTATGTATATATCCGAATAATCAGTTTTCTTGTCATAATTATCTATGCTATTTAATATGTAGTTGTTACAATCAAATAATGTGTTTGTTCCACCTCTATGTAGAGATGGCATGGTGAATATATTTTCATTTGGCAAATTTTTTTTTTATATTACTTTTGTCAAGAAAGGCCAAGCGCTAATATTATAAGTATCAAAAATAACACATACATATATAAATAAAATTAAAACAACTAAGAGTGCTATATTCGGCTGTGTCGAATCTTATATACCCTTTATCAAAGTGGGTTTATGTAGTATAGAGATACATACACAAGCACAGAGATATGTATGCAGATATTAATTTTGTAAAAAAATTCATAATTTTTGCTCTAGTGCAATTTTTAATAAGTGACCTCTCAGTATTTTTCGATTAAATATGTTTTTTTTTATTTTAACAGTAAGTTGAATATCGATGCCTTACTTTCTAAAAAAAATACAAGTTTTCAGGAGAGCAAAAAAGAAACGGTTCATCTTTTTATACTTCGGTGTTTGGATCAAAGTGCATATGCAATTATTGAGGAATTGATTACATCTATGTTAGTAGTAAGCGCATTTATTGAGATACGAGTTTGGTGCATTAAGAACAATTTTAATTCTTGATACCTATTTGATCAATAAGTTACTCGTTTGTTGCACTTATAGCTAATCAAACAAATAATGCCGTTATATCAAAATTATCAAATGAAAACAATATTTAATACCCCACTTGACATGAGATTCGATCTAATGTTCGCTTAAGCTTCGAAATTGGAAAATAGTTTTAGTATTGTACCTCCATACCAAGTAAACTATGTAACTTTTTTTATTTAATAATCTTTGATTTTGCAAAATTGTTAATTTCCTCAATTTAAACATCCCATTGGAAAAGGTACATATAGTGATACAGGGTGTTTTTCTTAGAGGTATAAAACTTCGAATTGAAATAAAACACAAGAAAATCGTTTTAATGTCCATCAATTTGGCTTTATTGGAAGGATAATTTTATGCCATTAATGTTTAAATATGATTTCGGGCATGTGGCCGCCGCGGCTGGCTCGAATAAAGCCAATTCTACAGGTCCAATTTTCAACCAATTTTTCGAGCATATGGGGCCGTATGTTGGCAATAACGCCACGAATGTTGGCTTCCAAGTCCCCTAACGATTCTGGTTTTTTGGCGTAGACGAGCGACTACACAAATTCCGCGAAATTATGCGCTCATCGAATGTTTCCTTCAATAAATCGATTGTGACATGCGCTGTGTGGCATGTAGCGCCGCCTTGTTGGAACCACAACTCATCCATATTCATGCCATCCAATTCGGGAACAAAATAGTCGGTTATCATGGCTCTATACCGGTCTCCGGTGGCGAATCGATTCATTCGGGTCCTCTTCAACACTTTGCTCTACAGCGGCAATTGTTTCTTCGGTGCGCACTGTTCGACGTCTCTGCGGATGCGTGTTATCACATAGAGTAAACTTAGTGCGAAAATGATCCATGGTTAACCGAATTAATTGTTCTGATGGACGATTATGTCGACCATAAAATGGACGGAGCTTGCGGTAAACTTCGCGAACTGAACCTTTATTTTCGAAATAAATTTTGCACGATTTGCAAGCGTTGTTCTTTTGTCAACCTGTTCATGATGAAATGGCAAACCAAACTAAATATTAATCACTTGACAGCTGACAAAATGGCCGCCAGTTAAAAAAGTGATGCCAACTTAAAGTTCTATACCTCAATAAAAAAACACCCAATATTATGTAAACGTTTATTCCTAAACAAATTTTTTGGAATTTCTTTAGCACAAAGGAACGGTTTCAGGGAAATGAAACGGAACATGTTCTTTATTTAACTTTATAGTTAGGACTGTAATTTAGCATTAAATATTATTTCCATTTCCATTAAAACAACTCATCTCAAATGGTAAATTGTATGGAAAATAAAAACATTTTAACAAATTTTAAGATTTGCCTTTGTTTCTGTTACAAATTCTTGACAGAAGAAATGCACTGAAAACCCAGACATTCTATGCCTTCGCCAAAATTTAAAATTCTTATAAAGAATAAAAAAATTCTTAATAAATAGTTTTAAAATATTGTTTTTTGTTTCCTATTCAATTTATCACTAGGGTCATAGTTTATTTTTTCGAATGATAGAACAAGTCCATAATGAAATTACTGCAAATCATCTGTATTTGTAAAGGGTAACGTCACAAGGGAGTTTTAAAGAATTTAAATCTGCATAAAATGTTATGTAAGGTTTTGTTCTTACTAATTTTTACTTTCGTTATTAGATTTAGGTTTTAACATTTGAAAATGTTAACATTTCGATGAAAAATGTATATGAAATGAAATAATTATTTTAACAACTTTTCGACACTGAAATAAAACACTCAAACAGATTAAGTCAATGAATGAAATGAAATTTTAAAAGCAGTTGAATAAACAGAATATATAAATGAAGTGAATTATTGGGCTTGCAATGTAAAACAAAAAAAACACTTGATAGTGGGTTTTTATTGTATTTTAAGTTTTTGTCATTTATAATTAAATATTTTCTTCCAACTTCCTACGCTATAAACCGTGCAATTTACAAAATCAATGATTTAGCTTTCATTAATTTTTTGAAATCGCCGTGATTTGACATGTCGTGATTTGCAGAACAGGCCCAACTTTTTCAAATAATTATAGTCTTTCCCTTTCCCTTTATTTTTTTACATGTAATGCTTGTACATACATATATGTATGTACAAGCAAAGAAAAAATATGGTTGTAGTTAAATCATATTGTCAATAGAAAAAGCAAACTTTTAATAATATTATTATCTGAGTTACTAATAATATTATCAACAAAATCAGTGAACTTTGTTACACCTAATCTTGTTGTGCAGGGCACACGGGGAAAGTGGATGACTTACCGGAATGTCCTCGTGAAACTTATTGTCAATTGGTGGAACGGTGGTAAACAAATCCAGTTGTTTTGCGGTAGAATGTTGTTTTTTATGTTCTCTAATAGCACAAACTGTCGTCGTAGGGTTACTCTTCACACAACCATACGTCGTACATGGATATAACTTTTTACACCGCTTTTAGTAAATTTTAATACATACATAGTTTATTTTCTTTCCATATTACTCTTAAACAAAGTATCCACTTTTGTTAATTTTCTTTATAAATCGAAGTGCACACAATGTACACAAATATTGGCATCTGCTTTGGAAACTTGGAAGAAACTTGCAATTTTACTGGCTACAATCTATATTTTTACAAATGAAACTGGTCTATTTTAAGGAATGAATTAAATTCCAAATTATTGTACAAAATAAATCTTTGTTGCCTCCTGGCACTTCATGAGAAAATTTTGATGTTTCTTTTTACTTTATAACATTAAACTTTTATTAACTTTAACATCTATTTCTGCTTCATTCGGTAACATTCTTTAACACTTACATACTTCTTTTATGCATTAAAAATCACGCAAAATAATGCACTTGAGCAGTTTTTTTTTATGATTAGATAATTTTTTATTAATAGTTGGATTTTTTCAGTAAAACTGATTTATATACATATACTAGAGTTGTGCATAGTTGTTCCTTTTGCAGACTATTCTTTTTGATCCCAACAACAAAAAGAACTAGTTCATTCTTTTCGTTCAGTTGTTCTTTCCGGTCAGTTGTGCAGTGAATAACAGATCAGAGATTACACATACATACATACATACATACATTGAATCCTCTTCAATGTTTTATTCGTTTGTTAATATTCTAAAGTAATTTCATTTCATTCTTAACGAACTTAATTAATAATTTTTGATTGGAAATGCTTAGAATGAAGTTTGATCATTTGAAAACAAATTTTAATCACTTTTTTAATACTGATTTATATTCGACACAACAAATTATTTCTTTTAATTGAGTAAAAATTTTCTTTGCTTAGACGTATTTTCATTTGTGCTTTGTAGTCTTATTTGTTGTATGCTTTTAGTAAGTAAAGGGTAAAAATTAATATTTTTGAAATTTTTAAAATGAAATCCGTTTTCAGTTTAAAACAAATTATAATCACTTTTTTAATTCTAATATTCTTTTTCGCAATCTGTTTTTTAGTTCAATACTACAAATTATTTCTATTAATTTTGTAAAACTCACTTGTATATTTCACTGAGTATACATTTTCTGTTGTTTGTTTTGATTATTGTGCTAAAAATTTAATAGGCACACTACATTTGCGTATTTTTAACAGCATGCAAACGAGAAACTATAATATTTTACTTGAAATCTTTTGCATGTGCATTGGTCAGGAACAGAGAATAAGATAAACAAAACAAAATAAAGACCAAAAATTAACGAACGAACAAAAAACGAACAAGACCAAGTTATCAAAAAGTACCAAGAGAATAATAAAGACCAAAAGAACAAGAAAGACTAAAATAACAACAAATACCAAAAAGGAACAACTAGTCTGAACTAGTTCACATCGTTCACTTATGGGAATAGTTCAATTGAACTAGTTCGTTCTTTTTGAGCCCAACCCTAACATATACACATATATGTATGTATGTATATATTTTTAATTGTTTTCACATTTTACTTGTTGCTTGCCAAATTATGACTGAACTCAAAATCTCTTGCTCGAATCAAAAGAAGAAAAATGGCAAAAAAAGAAACAGTGCTACCGTGCGTAAACATTCTGCCCCCCTTGATATATTGTAATAGCAACGAGGGATGTTCTACAATGATATATAAAAAAAAGAAACGATGTGAAATACATATGTATATGTTGTAATTGATGCTATAAAAGATAGAATTCAATTTTGTAGAAAGTAAATAATTTCAATGTATATAAGTCTTGTATAAAATGTTATATATATATAAAATTAGTAGGTGAAGACCAATTTTTAAACGGCAAATTTCCCGATGATGATAACGCGATTTTTCGTGATTGACCAATATTTAATTTTTCGGGGTGTTCTTGTTTAAAGGGAAGTGATACAACGTATCGACCATCTTGATTACGGAAGGTAGTCGAGGTAAACAAATTTTCGCAGTATTTGTCCTCTGGTGATGATTTTGATTTTTTCGGTAGATCTTCTAGCTCCCAGAAACGTCGGAGTTGACTGACAAACGCAACTGTGTTATAAAATGATAAAATTGTCCTTTTACACGGATTTGCGGTTACCTTGCTAACTAAATACTGTTGTCTATCCCCAGTGTAGCCCATCTTGAATTATTTTTAGGTAGACATCTCCACCGAGAAGTAAGTCATGTATCGGCTAACTGCAAATGTGAAAAACTGCTATATGTCGGCGAGGATGAGGGGTAATATGCAAGCTGACCTGTCAGATTGTTTATGACTAATGCCTCTTAAAATAGTTCAAAAGATGGATCGATAGGAGAGCCTATTTTAATTGGGCATGTCTGCGTTAAGATAGCTGTTAATGAATCACCCAAGCAATGTATTTGAGGTTGTGAAGGTCACGTGCTAAGTCCTAGACGGTTTTGTAATTTTCGTGTAATGAAAGTTGCCTCAGATGCAGAGTCGATTGGCGCGTGAACTGTATATTTGCACTCGTCCTGATATACGTCAACGAGAGCTGTGTCTAGGATGGTGGATTGTGAAGTGGAAGTTAGCTGTGTCGAGAACGACTGACGTTGAGGGGCTCATATCTAAAGGAGAATGATTATTGTTTATTTGGTCTCAAGAGGTGGAGAAATGGCTGTGGTTGTATGGGAAGATCGTTGTGCAGTTGATGCGCGATGAAGCAATGTATGATGTTTTCCTTTGCACGTATGGCAGGCATATTTGCTTTTACATGTTTGAGATCCATGACAAGTTCCCAGACAATTGGTACATCGATTTTGTCGCTTAATCGTAGCATAGCGTTTTTCTATTGGCATTGCTAGGAAAACGGAACAATATCTGAGGGGGTGAAGTTGCGGACAAAAGGCACATTTTCCCATCTGTTCTTTGGAAATATTAGTCTGGTAACTTTAAAGCTCTTGCTTTGAAGACGAATTAGATTTATTCATTTTAGCCGGCTTCGCGGGTCTTGAACCATTCGAGCTCGCAAAAGTTGATCGAATATCAGCAACCGATTCTAAAGTATGCAACCGAAATGTTAGAAATACATCAAGCTGCGTGCAAGTGGGCAAATTGGTGGTATGCGGCAAAGATTGTTCTCATAAATTAAGGGTAACTTCAGGCAAACAGGTCGAGTAGATATACACGAATATTGAATCCCAGTTCTCTGTTTCAATTTGAAGTAAACGAATAAATTTATAATACAATCGCTAATCGTATGTTGCAGGCTCCTAAGATCAGAACCAGTTTCCTGCGACATCGGTTTTATATTGAAAAGTGGTTTCAATTGTGCGTTGACTAGGACCCTCTTACTTTCATAACGATGCATGAGGTTCTGCCATGCCATGTCTAAACCTTCGTTGGTCATGGGGCAAGTTTTAAGAAGCTCACGTGCTTCGCCTTGCGTCTTTTTCATCAAGTGCCACATTTTTGCTACGGGTGAGAGATGATTGTTGTTGCGGTACAAAGCAGTGAACATTTCTTGGAATGTCCGCCAGGATTTGTATTCGCCATGGAAAACTTCAGTATCGCAGGGGGTAAGGAGATATGAGGGCTCATATCGGCGTGTTTTTTAGCTGATGGGGAAACTGCTTCAGCCTGGGTACGAATATTGTCGCTGTATTTGTGAATAGTTGCGATGATCTCTGTATAGGCTTCAAAGGCAGAATAAAAACGGTTTTTTAATGTTGCCATTTCGATTTCTTCCTTCATTGTTTCGTATTTATCCAGCGCTGTTTAGTAGAGTGTCTCGAAACTAGACCATAGCTTCTCAAGCTGCCGTTCTTGAGCCACCAAAGTATGAAGAAGGTGCACCTCTTCTTTCAAGCCTTTAAAACAGATTTGAAGATCTAGCACGCGATCAGAAGCGCGTGTTAAATTTTTTAAAGTTGCCATTCCAATTAAAAACGGTAGAAGTTATTGGCAAAATAATTTATGGGGGTTTACGATTCAGAGAAAATCATCAAAGGTACTTATTATAAACGACCTTTGTTCGATTGTTTAATTTTAAATTTCCACAGATGCTTCGTATAAGCGACAAGGATATATGGAGGAAAAATTTAAGAAAATTTTCAGTGGTGCCTCGTATAAGCGACTAGTATATGGGGGTTGATAAATTTGAAATAGTTAAATGAATTTTCAAATTATTTTTTAACGAGTTGGAGAAAATTTAAGAAAATTTTCAATGGTACTTCGTATAAGCGACGAATATATGGGGGTTAAATAAAGTTGAAATACTTAAATAAATTTTCAAATTATTTATTTTACGAGTTATTGAAAATTTAAGAAAATGTTCAATGGTGCTTTGTATAAGCGACCAATATGTAGGGGTTAAATAAAGTTGAAATAATTAAATAAGATTTCAAATTATTTATTTCACGAGTTGGAGAAAATTTAAGAAAACGTTCAATGGTGCTTCGTATAAGCGACCAATATGTGGGGGTTAAATAAAGTTGAAATAATTAAATAAATTTTCAAATAATTTGTTTCACTATTTCATGGAGTATAAGTACATGTGTAATGATCTGACATATGTGTACATCGGGTGTTAATTACAGAAAAAATTTGTATTCAATAATATAATTTTTCATCGATTTATTAAATTATCCAAATAACATAACAATTAATTTTTTGTTTTGTTACTTTTCGTGCTACCCTCGTAACGATTTATTAGTAAAATGTTCTTATGTATCAGCTGCTGCGTTTGGCTTACTGACCTATATATTTTTTCAGAAGTAAATGCACACATCCATATAAATGTTTTTCTATTGTATTTTGTGGTTGATCGCTCACTCGCTGATTTAGTGAGCAAGAGTGACAAAAAACACAAACTTCTTTAGTACATAAAGAGCATCAAATTAAGAGATTCTTTATATTTAGTTTCAAGGGCAACGTTTTTTTTTTGTTTTGTCTCTTATTCCTTATGCTGATTTTTTACATTTGCTGCCGCTGTTGATATTGATGGGTTCGTATGTAGGTATGTATGTATGTATGTACTTGCTTGTACTTGTACGTTGACCAACAGAAGAATATAAAAATGAGATGTATTATAACATATTGTTTTTCAAGGGCAAATTCCAGCAAAAATACAATAGCAACAAGACTTTTTCTTCTGTATGTCACTTGCTATGGTCTCCTTTTAACTTTGTCATTACTTTGCTTCAACCTTTTGGTGGGGGGAACAAAATATGATGGTACGGTATTTACCGCTTATATGCATGCCGGTTATAAGCATTTATCGTTTATATGCAGCCGAACTTGAACAATATTTCTTTTGCACAGGTATAAAATACACGCAATACATTTTAATATATTAATCTCGCTTATATGCATTTCTCGCTTTTATGCACCAAAATTATATAGGATTTTGAGAAATTGCATGTATGTATGTATGTAAAAAATTCTCATATATGCACTATTTAAATTTTTCATCATAAATAAAGCAAATGTAGAAAAATTGTTTCATCGCAAAAAATTAAATGAATTGCATTCAAATCTTCAAGTTTTAACTTTAAATTATATATTTTTTAAATTATTAATTAAAAACCGACTGTATTTAAGGTGATATATGTACATATAATTTTAAAGTCAAAGCACTGATCTCAACAAAATTATAACATGTATATACTTATGTATGTATGTATATAACATCTTTTTTATATAAGCACCACCGATGCAACTAAACGAGTTTTTCTACTTGCATTGCAAATGCATATAACCGAGTTTTGGTACATATGTACATATGTAAGTATGTATCCCGTTTATAAGCACTAAATGTGGAGCAAATTACAAAGTGCATATAAGCGGTAAATACTGTACACACATACATACATATGTATGTACATATGTGCTATGTAAATATGTACTTATGTATGTACATATGTATATACCTATTTCAAAATGGGCAGGATTGTTTGAGTTCCATTTAGTTATTTTGTTTTCTTAATACATTTAGTAAAAAAATGCATTGGAAAAATCAATAAAAAGTAAAGAAATTCTTTTATCATTACTTAAACTATTATAGTTACATATGTACATATCTAAAAAGTATTAATTTTAAGATAACTCTATGTACGTCTCCACCCGACATGAAATTTTGTTGTAACTTGATGTTATAACTGAGTTGAATAAACAATTGCACTAACCATAATGTTAAAACTTCAAAAAGGCATAAACTTTAGCAGTCGTATTCGTATTCGAAAATATCAAAAACTGACATTTGTTACTTCACTAATATGTACATACCCAGCAAAAAAGATATACAAAAGAAATAGTTAATGCATGGGTTATACTGAAAAATCAAGTTAGGTCAGAACGCATGATTTTAACACAGGGATGTCATTGCCGAGCATGACTTCACATTTAACCATCATTTAAAGGAGTGCTTAGAAACCATGAAAGTTTCCTAATTCGATGACGTTTTGTTTACGTAAAATTAAAACATAAAAAGATATTGCCGCAGCCAGGATACGATCCGTGCCGTTCAGAATGTCAAGGCACACTCTCTACCAATGAGCTATTGTTTTATTGACACACTTATGTTGGAGATAAAACTTATTTTATGAAAATGTGTCAATTCTATTTTTGAAGGCTTTTTTTCTGGACATTTGTCGCATGTGTTTTTAATGAGTTCAAAAACTATAGCATTATTTACAATTTGCGATGGCATTCAGAATGCATTCGAAGAAACAAATGCTCAAGAAATCATGAAACACTATTTCATTTTGAACGCGTTAATTTATTTTTTGCTGGGTAATAGAATATTTTGTAGAACCCAATGTGATTGACAACTGCTTAAATTATTTATGACATAACATACATAGGATTTGTTATCGCGTAATTTTTTAAAAATGGTTTGCATAGGGGGGGGGGGGAAGTAGGACTTAAAGCTAAAACGAAATTGATTTTTCTAATAATATTACTACCAATAAAAACTTAAAAACATATCGATGGTGTGCGTAAAAAGTTCCAATCCGCACGATTTTACATAGAATATTTGATATTTTTACCCAACACATTTGAGAATATTTAATTACAAAGGCGCACAAAAATAGCACTTCAAATATCATTTAAAATGTTGGAAAAAATTTTTAACTTATAGTTTTGTCGTTTATACTTATCAAAAAACTGCTAATAAAAAAGAATTCATTAAAAAGTAGTACTTCATTAACTGAAAAACCAAAATTATTTAAAGTTCTACCGATTACACGTCGTTGTTTGGTTAAAATGTCTTATTTGTAAAAAGTAGGACTTTTCCGGACGCATGATTAAAAAAGTAGGACTTAAAAATAAATCGAATTTGATTTTTCACATAAATTTGCTACTAATAAAATCAAATTCAAATGATGGAAACATTCTTTTAAACTTATGTTTTGTCGTTTATATTATCCAAAAAGGTTTATATATAGCACAAGAATTCATTGGAAGTACATATGTACATACAGTATGTATGTACATACATGATTACTTCATAATCAATGTGTGTACATACATACATATGTACTTCTTAATCAAATTTCGTTTTACTCACATATCGCTCATTTATTCAAAGAACGTCATAGATCAAAAAATGTAATTTTTAAGTTAGTGCTACAGAATGAAACTTCAAATCGTTCTTCATATCGTGTAAAAATTTCATACAAATATCTTTTCTTTTTTACTCAACTCTTAAGATAAAAATAATCTCGTTTTATGGCAAACATGTTTTTTGAGTTATGTAGTTCTTTAAGTAAATGAGCGATATGTGAGTATGTACTTATATACATGTATACATACATAAATACACACGTAGAATATTGGTAAAAAATAGTTGTATGCTGCAAGACTTCTTTTCGTGTGCCAGACACCTGTGTGCCAAATGCCACACAAGCGTAAAAAAACGTAACCAACTAATTACTAATGAAAAACTGTTGATTCAGACATGTATTTATTAAGTTAAACAGTTTCATACATACATAATAATTAATAGACAATTTTATAGAATCCAAAATGATTGCAAACTGTTTAAATCAATAAATATATGTATATCTGAATCAAACAGTTTTTCATTA
Source organism: Tachina fera (assembly GCA_905220375.1). Classification (NCBI taxonomy): domain Eukaryota; kingdom Metazoa; phylum Arthropoda; class Insecta; order Diptera; family Tachinidae; genus Tachina; species Tachina fera. The sequence goes on along the minus strand of LR999965.1, from coordinate 46,168,262 downwards.
GTAATTACTTGGTTACGTTTTTTTGGGCATATGACACACAAGAAATGCCAGATGTAAACTCAGCCTTATATTATCATCATTATTATCAGAGTACCAAATATTCATTCGCTCACTTAAGGCCGGGGCACAGTGAATCCGTCATACGTTAAATTTCGCCTTTTTCAACTGACAGCTAAGTTGAAATACATGGTTTCTTATTAGGTCTGTTACATTCAGTACGTGTCCGTCAACGCAAAGTACAAAAATTTTTCAACTTTTAACTTTTTGCGTACGTTGAGTGGTTTGACAGATATTGTTTTGTTTTTTTATGTTTTTTGGTGTGTTTGTATTTTGAGGCAGCAAAAATAAAATTAACCAAAAGAAATAAACGAAATACATAAAAAAGTCGAATTTGATAAATAAAATGGAGAATCAACCTACAAATTTTTCCCGTCAATACAGTATTCATGGTGTCAACCTTCTCCGTCGTTGCTTTAATGTCAGTTGAAAAAGGCGAAATTTAACGTTTGACGGATTCATTGTGCCTCGGCCTTTGTAATTCATGTGCATTAATATTATTTTTTTAATTTTGGTTTTGTTGTGTTCTATTCGTGTATAAAGCAGTGTAGCAAGCCGTACCGGCGCGGCTGCCGGCTAGCCAGTCAGCCGAATTTTTTCAACAAGCCGAGCCGCCGCCGAACCACATGGCTTATCGGCGGCTTAGTACTCAGCCGATATTTTGTCTTTTATTTATACATACATATATATTTTTTCAAATTTCGTATTTAATATGATAGCGAGCGTCCCGGTAAGATAGTTGTTTTTGCTTCCACATAGGATAAAGAAAATGTTTATGTGAACGGTAACGTAGCTGCGACAACACTTACATACGTTCCCTTTTGGAGTCCCTTCTTAAATACATGCACGTTTACATAGACTTCTTTGTTTAAGCATTCAGGCGACTTTTTGATAATTAATTGTTCAAAGCTTTTTGTTTGTTGATCCGTAGCAGTGTTCCAATAAAGTAACTCATTTTTAATTCAATGGGGGAGCTTAAATCATATTTATGTAGAAGGCAATCAAGAATAAAATTCCTCGAAAAATTTTTCCCGGGGAAAAATTCCAACTAATAGCAAGTAATAGGGAAAAAATTCTAATTTAAAAAATTAGAAATTTCTCGCGAAATTTTATTCATAATTGCCGTGATAGTCTAGAATATGTTTCTATGGTTTAACAAATAATTTACGAAGCTAGCTATTTTTTAGGACATCAATTACTGCAATATTCAAACTATTGCAAAATAAATAATGACGTTGTAACATTCACTAATTCAATAATTCACATATTTTTCTAAAAACAGATTGTGTTAAAACTTTTTTCAAATGCTTAAACAAATCGGCGTTAAGCCGTTCAGCCGCCGCCGAAATTTTATGCTCGGCTTGCTACTCTGGTATGGTTTACTCTATTCGTTCTTGTATGAGAGTATTTGTATTGCTTTTTTATTTTCACACAAGAATAAGAAAATAAGAAATACATATATTTTTTCATACATTTGTACATACATATGTATTTGATATTTTTTTAATTTTTTCACAAATGAGTGAGAGCATCAATCTATATTTTCTTTTACCTGCATTCGAAAATGAACAGCGCACACAATTTTTATCAATATGAATGTACATAAATGAGAAAATTTGTTATCGCCGTGAAGAAAAAAAACTTTTGAAAAAAACTTTTTCAGTCACGAAAAAAACTTTTTTAAGAGTTGCAAATAAGGTATCATTTTACGTGTAGGTGTGAGCACGTGCGTTTTTTGAGAGAGTATGTGTGCCACGTGCTCGCATGAAATTTATATCCAGAAATTTACTTTAAATAAATAAGAAAGACATTAGATGTGCGCTATTAATTTATATACATTTCCATAGAAGACAAAAGTAGGTATCAGAATTATTAGATGCCATTTTGTTAATTACTTGATTTCGAAAGTTATAGCCCAGCAAACTTTTTATAAAAAAAATAGTTTTCGTCCTATAAAATCAAAACAATTAAGTGTGCGCTATTGACATGCAAAACAATCAATAGGAAATCTATATACACTTCAGAAAAAGTGACTGTCATATTCAGATTTACTTTAGTTCAGAAGTTATAGCCCATCAAACATTTTATTAGCAGAAAAAATGTTTGGTCCTATAAAACTAAAACGGTTTACTGTGCGCAATTGACACATACATAAATCGATTAGGAGTTAATATGTCTTTTAGAATTAATAACTGTCATATCCAGATTTACTTTAGTTCTGAAGTTATAGCCCAGCAAACTTTTTATTGGCAAAAAAAGTTTTGTCCTATAAAACCAAAATGGTTAGTTGTGCGCTATTGACACATATACCAATCAATTAAGAATTAAAATGTCTTTTACAATTAATAACTGTCATATCCAGATTTACTTTAGTTCTGAAGTTATAGCCCAGCAAACTTTTTATTGACAACAAAAGTTTTGTCCTATAAAACCAAAATGGTTTATTGTGCGCTATTGACACATATACCAATCAATTTAAAATTAAAATGTCTTTTAGAATTAATAACTGTCATATCCAGATTTACTTTAGTTCTGAAGTTATAGCCCAGCAAACTTTTTATTGGCAAAAAAAGTTTTGTCCTATAAAACCAAAATGGTTAGTTGTGCGCTATTGACACATATACCAATCAACTAAGAATTAAAATGTCTTTTAGAATTATTGACTGTCATATCCAGATTTACTTTAGTTCTAAAGTTCAAGCCCAGCAAACTTTTTATTGACAAAAAAAGTTTTGTCCTATAAAACCAAAATGGTTTATTGTGCGCTATTGACACATATACCAATCAATTAAGAATTAAAATGTCTTTTACAATTAATAACTGTCATATCCAGATTTACTTTAGTTCTGAAGTTATAGCCCAGCAAACTTTTTATTGGCAAAAAAAGTTTTGTCCTATAAAACCAAAATGGTTTATTGTGCGCTATTGACACATATACCAATCAATTAAGAATTAAAATGTCTTTTACAATTAATAACTGTCATATCCAGATTTACTTTAGTTCTGAAGTTATAGCCCAGCAAACTTTTTATTGACAAAAAAAGTTTTGTCCAATAAAACCAAATGGTTGATTGTGCGCTATTGACTCTAAAAGTAATCGATTAGGAATTGAAATGTCTTTTTTAATTAATAACTGTCATATCCAGATTTACTTTAGTTCTGAAGTTATAGCCCAGCAAACTTTTTATTGACAAAAAAAAGTTTTACCTTATAAAACCAAAACCGTTAACTGTGCGCTATTAACACATATATTTATCGATTAGAAATTAAAATGTCTTTTAGAATTAATAACCGTCATATCCAGATTTACTTTAGTTCTGAAGTTATAGCCCAGAAAACTTTTTTGGGTCGTTGAAAATAGAAAAAAGTTTTTGTCTTATAAAACCAAAACGATTCATTGTGCACTATTCAGACATATACCAATCAATAATGAACAAAAATACTTTTTAGAATTGGTGACAGTCTTTTTCTGAATTGCTTTAGTTCAGAAGTTATAGTTCAACAAACTTTTACAAATTTTCATAATTTTTTGTGATAATACAGGCTCTTCCTTTAGGTGGGTAAGTGGCAACCTTGTGGTAATTTGCCTAGTAAAATATGTAAACAAACTGTGAAAAAAATGCTGATTTTGCAAATCAATAAAAATAGGTAATTTTTACTTTTATTTAAAAAAAAAGTTCTAAGTTTTATGCTTTCGTATACGCAGAATCAGATTTAATAGATGTCATAATTTTTATTTGAATAACTATGGAGAAAAATACTCTCGAAAATTATTCCAACCAAAAATTTGTTCTTGCATATAAAATGAAAAGTATTGATTGTGTCCAATTGAATCACATACCAATCGATAGGAAATTAAAATACCTTTTTAAATATGTGCCTTTGATATTCTGAATTACTTTAATTGAGAAGTTATGTCCAAATAAAAAATTTTATATCATTAAAATTTAACAAGAAAGTTTAATGCCTATAAAATAGTATATATTGTATGGCAGATATAAAATTATATATCCTTCGATAGATAATAAAAATAACTTTCAGAAATTGTGGATGTTATTTTCTGAAATACTTTATTTCAGAAGTGATATCCTAGAAAACTCGTCGAAAGCACAAAAATAAGGACAAAAGTTTTATACTTATAAAATATAAAGTACTTATGTTATCGTGTTGCAACATATATCAATCGATAGGAAACTAAAGAACTTTTTTAAATTGGTGACTGTCATTTTCTGAATTTGCGGAATTCAGAAGTTATGCCACATCAAACTTACAACTTCAAAAATATTTTCCTATTAGCAGACTTTTTATAAAATGTCAATAATAGCGTGCAGCTACTGATAATATAGGTATAAGATGTCGATAGCAATGTTCATATATTGATAGCACAGTTAAATATGGCAGCACAAATAAGAAATACTACCACAAAATGGAACTAATAATAAATATTATTATTAATAATGATTATTATTAGCTTATATTTGAAATTATTAATAAATATTAAACATATTAAACATTAAAATTATTATTTTTTTTATTGGGTCGATAACAGTTGTGTAATATAAGAACAGGGATGGCTAATGAAGATAATGCCCCTTATTGTGATTGGCGATTTTGCGGCGACAGTCAGGCGTATTGTACTAGATTAAAGAAAAATGTAGCTTGTTTTCTTTAATCAACTACAAATAGTCGAATTTGAAGTCGAAAAACGCCAATCACGATAAGGCCCAATATTCAGTGGTTGGTAGCAGGACGTCAATGTTGAAATCAGGGATGATAAAGTTGGTACAATTGTACTTTATTGGTATTTTTAACGAAACTGAGATTTTCAGTGATTCCAATATATTTCACACAAATACACCTCATAACAAAAATGTATTCCAATAGTGTAAAATATAACGCTTTTACAATCGGTTGTAAAAAAATGTTGCAGAAAGAATATTACAATTTCTATTGTGTTTTTACCTTCTCGTGTAAAATAACAATTATTCGAGGTGGGGTCTTTCTACTTGATACCAACGATATGTATTTACTGCCTCTTCCACTGTCTTGAGTTCAAATAAATTTTCATTTTTGAGTTAATGGTGCATCATTTTTTTAAACAAACATAAACATTTTCTTATTTAAGTTGTTTGTTAATTAAAAAATTTAAAATTTTTTTCTCGAAAATTATTTCTTTAAATATGACGTTATTTGAGTGAATGAGCGATATATACTAAAAATATAATAAAAAAACTTAAAACAAAAAAGTTTAGTACTATTGGGGTCGAAAAAGTACAATTTAAAAGCTAATTGGTACGAAACTGCTACCAACCACTGAATATTATCTTCATTAGCCATCCCTGTTCTTATATTACACAACTGTTATCGACCCAATAAAAAAATAATAATTTTAATGTTTAATATGTTTAATATTTATTAATAATTTCAAATATAAGCTAATAATAATCATTATTAATAATAATATTTATTATTAGTTCCATTTTGTGGTAGTATTTCTTATTTGTGCTGCCATATTTAACTGTGCTATCAATATATGAACATTGCTATCGACATCTTACACCTATATTATCAGTAGCTGCACGCTATTATTGACATTTTATAAAAAGTCTGCTAATAGGAAAATATTTTTGAAGTTGTAAGTTTGATGTGGCATAACTTCTGAATTCCGCAAATTCAGAAAATGACAGTCACCAATTTAAAAAAGTTCTTTAGTTTCCTATCGATTGATATATGTTGCAACACGATAACATAAGTACTTTATATTTTATAAGTATAAAACTTTTGTCCTTATTTTTGTGCTTTCGACGAGTTTTCTAGGATATCACTTCTGAAATAAAGTATTTCAGAAAATAACATCCACAATTTCTGAAAGTTATTTTTATTATCTATCGAAGGATATATAATTTTATATCTGCCATACAATATATACTATTTTATAGGCATTAAACTTTCTTGTTAAATTTTAATGATATAAAATTTTTTATTTGGACATAACTTCTCAATTAAAGTAATTCAGAATATCAAAGGCACATATTTAAAAAGGTATTTTAATTTCCTATCGATTGGTATGTGATTCAATTGGACACAATCAATACTTTTCATTTTATATGCAAGAACAAATTTTTGGTTGGAATAATTTTCGAGAGTATTTTTCTCCATAGTTATTCAAATAAAAATTATGACATCTATTAAATCTGATTCTGCGTATACGAAAGCATAAAACTTAGAACTTTTTTTTTAAATAAAAGTAAAAATTACCTATTTTTATTGATTTGCAAAATCAGCATTTTTTTCACAGTTTGTTTACATATTTTACTAGGCAAATTACCACAAGGTTGCCACTTACCCACCTAAAGGAAGAGCCTGTATTATCACAAAAAATTATGAAAATTTGTAAAAGTTTGTTGAACTATAACTTCTGAACTAAAGCAATTCAGAAAAAGACTGTCACCAATTCTAAAAAGTATTTTTGTTCATTATTGATTGGTATATGTCTGAATAGTGCACAATGAATCGTTTTGGTTTTATAAGACAAAAACTTTTTTCTATTTTCAACGACCCAAAAAAGTTTTCTGGGCTATAACTTCAGAACTAAAGTAAATCTGGATATGACGGTTATTAATTCTAAAAGACATTTTAATTTCTAATCGATAAATATATGTGTTAATAGCGCACAGTTAACGGTTTTGGTTTTATAAGGTAAAACTTTTTTTGTCAATAAAAAGTTTGCTGGGCTATAACTTCAGAACTAAAGTAAATCTGGATATGACAGTTATTAATTAAAAAAGACATTTCAATTCCTAATCGATTACTTTTAGAGTCAATAGCGCACAATCAACCATTTGGTTTTATTGGACAAAACTTTTTTTGTCAATAAAAAGTTTGCTGGGCTATAACTTCAGAACTAAAGTAAATCTGGATATGACAGTTATTAATTGTAAAAGACATTTTAATTCTTAATTGATTGGTATATGTGTCAATAGCGCACAATAAACCATTTTGGTTTTATAGGACAAAACTTTTTTTGCCAATAAAAAGTTTGCTGGGCTATAACTTCAGAACTAAAGTAAATCTGGATATGACAGTTATTAATTCTAAAAGACATTTTAATTTCTAATCGATAAATATATGTGTTAATAGCGCACAGTTAACGGTTTTGGTTTTATAAGGTAAAACTTTTTTTGTCAATAAAAAGTTTGCTGGGCTATAACTTCAGAACTAAAGTAAATCTGGATATGACAGTTATTAATTAAAAAAGACATTTCAATTCCTAATCGATTACTTTTTGAGTCAATAGCGCACAATCAACCATTTGGCTTTATAGGACAAAACTTTTTTTGTCAATAAAAAGTTTGCTGGGCTAGAACTTCAGAACTAAAGTAAATCTGGATATGACAGTTATTAATTCTAAAAGACATTTTAATTTTAAATTGATTGGTTAATGTGTCAATAGCGCACAATAAACCATTTTGGTTTTATAAGGTAAAACTTTTTTGTCAATAAAAAGTTTGCTGGGCTATAACTTCAGAACTAAAGTAAATCTGGCTATGACGGTTATTAATTCTAAAAGACATTTTAATTTCTAATTGATAAATTTATGTGTCAATAGCGCACAGTTAACGGTTTTGGTTGTATAAGGTAAAACTTTTTTTTTCAATAAAAAGTTTGCTGGGCTATAACTTCAGAACTAAAGTAAATCTGGAAATGGCAGTTATTAATTCTAAAAGACATTTTAATTTTAAATTGATTGGTATATGTGTCAATAGCGCACAATAAACCATTTTGGTTTTATAGGACAAAACTTTTGTTGTCAATAAAAAGTTTGCTGGGCTATAACTTTAGAACTAAAGTAAATCTGGATATGACAGTTACTAATTCTAAAAAAAATTTTAATTTTTAATCGATAAGTATATGTGTGAATAGCGCACAGTTAATGGTTTTGGTTTTATAAGGTAAAACTTTTTTTGTCAATAAAAAGTTTGCTGGGCTATAACTTCAGAACTAAAGTAAATCTGGCTATGACAATTATTAATTCTAAAAGACATTTTAATTTCTAATCGATAAATATATGTGTTAATAGCGCACAGTTAACGGTTTTGGTTTTATAAGGTAAAACTTTTTTTGTCAATAAAAAGTTTGCTGGGCTATAACTTCAGAACTAAAGTAAATCTGGATATGACAGTTATTAATTAAAAAAGACATTTTAATTCCTACTCGATTATTTTTTGAGTCAATAGCGCACAATAAACCGTTTTGGTTTTATAAGACAAAACTTTTTTTGTCAATAAAAAGTTTGCTGGGCTTTAACTTTAGAACTAAAGTAAATCTGGATATGACAGCCAATAATTCTAAAAGACATTTTAATTCTTAATTGATTGGTATATGTGGCAATAGCGCACAACTAACCATTTTGGTTTTATAGGACAAAACTTTTTTTGCCAATAAAAAGTTTGCTGGGCTATAACTTCAGAACTAAAGTAAATCTGGATATGACAGTTATTAATTCTAAAAGACATTTTAATTCCTAATCGATTTATATATGTGTCAATAGCGCACAATAAACCGTTTTGGTTTTATAGGACAAAACTTTTTTTGTCAATAAAAAGTTTGCTGGGCTATAACTTCAGAACTAAAGTAAATCTGAATATGACAATTACCAGCTATTAAAGGTATTTTTGTACTTAATGCTTTGGTACATGCATCAATAAGGCACAATCAATACTTTCCACTTAGCACTTCAATTACTATATGAGCGTATATATATAAATTTATTTCATATGTTTGAATTGATATTGGCATTGCACATGTTGTAATGTTTACTGAAATAATGTTTTTTTTGTTTAAAACGAAATTTAATGGTATTTTGCCCAAGCACGTGCTTTTTAATGTAAACAAAAACAGTAACGCGCCAACGAGCACGTGCGTTTATTGTAAACAAAGAGAAAAATACTCCTTTTTTTGCAACTCTGCTTGTAAAAAGTTTTTTTTAGAAAAGTTTTTTTTCTTCTTTTCCGTAAATTTGTTTTGTTTAAGCTGCGTATATTATGAGTCAGGGATGATAAATTTGGTACAATAGTACTTTTTGGGTATAATTTAAACCTAAAACGTACGTTGGTGCCCACATGACTCATTTGGTACTACATGAAAATTTCTGAGACTACCTCTTGTTTTTTCTTCATACAAAAAAAGACGATAATTTAAAGCATATCCAGTGTGTACTACAGCATTGACTATACAACAACATTGAAAATACAGCAAAAATTGGCGTGAAGTTCAGCATATCAGACGAAATTTAATTAGGTATTAACGAGTTTCTCCATACAATTTGACATTAAAAATGGTCACATTAGCCACCTCTAAGTCCTAGCATGATCTTTATAGTGAACTTTCATTGCAAAACGATTTAAGACCATGTTCAATTTTGGCACTTATGCTAACTTCATGCAAATGTTTGCTTATACATAGGGCCTCAATGTTGTTGTATTTTCAATGTTGTACATTCAATGCTGTAGTACACAGCTGTGTTAACGTCGTCGACGGCGTTTACATTAACAGCAAAATTAAATTTTACGACGAAAATCACAATTTCGTCGTTAAGACGCCGTCAACTACGTTGACATTAACTCTAGCATTAGTCTTTTTAACATCGCGAAGAACTTCAAAAATAAACTAAATCTTCATATATGGTATCGCTGTTACGAATATATGTACATAGTCATGATTCACACACATCAGCAGTGTTGTCAACTTTTAAATTTCAAAAAGCACTGAAACTATGAAAAAAACGCGTAATTTAAGTAAAAGAGCACTAAATTTAATTATTTTATTATATTAAAAAAATTGTTATACATAAATATGTATATAAGATATATAGGGATCGGTTGACCTTGCATTTTATACCTAAAACTTCAAATTTTGAGGCATCCGATACACGTTTTAATTCTAATTAATTCTTAGTAAAATAAAATGATAACTATTGTTTAACTAATACTTTTTGATTACATTTATTATATTCTTTCCTAAAAATTTATAAAAATAAGTGCTCGCTCATCTAAGTTTATCGTGAAAGATATTAACTTAGTGCAGAAATTGGTTCGGGAAAACCAAAACATAATAGAAAAAAAAAGAATGTATTACAGCTAAACACAAAGAAGATGCTTTACAACGTACATATGTATGAAATGTATCCAAAATTGTTCACCACAGGATATTATGTTGTTCACAAAACATCAATACTGATAAAGTTTACAAGGAAGCAGCTGTTGTATAAAACTATTTCTTAACCAATGACGTTTGGCGGTTTAACTAATGTTAAACCAAAAGCTGTGAATCAAATATTATTGGTTAAACTATTGCTATTAGCTAACTTAATGACTGTGAACTTGGGCCTAAGAGAATAAATCGATCTAAATTTAAGAACAAAATTCTTCAATTTAGATTACAGAGATCTTAATATTTCAATCTTGAAATTTGGTCAGTAAGACTGACGTTCTCAAATTTAACATAAATTCTTAATTTATAGAATGAATTCTTAATATCAAAAACGTGGTCTTAAACGTAAAGAACGTAATATTAAGTTTAAGATTACATCATTAAATTGTTAAGAATATGATCTTAATTTAAGATATTTATTAAGAAAAAATCTTGAATTTGATCTTAAAAAAGTGAACATTTTATTCTTGAATTAAGAATTTTCGCATTTAACAGACTATAACTATTAAAATGATTTGAGTTTTGAGCGTAAAATCTTTATTTTAGCACGTTTTTCCCCTTAGTGTATAAAAAAGTATATTCACCATTCAATTTTCTCGTTTCAGACCTTTTTTATTATGAAGCGAAGTTATAACAAAGTGTAAGGATATATTGTTACGTTTGTTAGACTTAAATAAAGTCGTAGAGGTAAAAAATCTAGTTCTGCGCGCTTAAACATTGAAGTGACAAAAGATTGATAGAAATGCAGTTTTTGATAATGCCTCAAACAACTTTATATCCATTAACTTTACATAAACTTAATAGATTTTACTTCTGCCCAAAACTCGATATTGGACTTAAAGTTTCTCCATTCTCCATCCATTGTTATAGTAACTAGACAAAATGATGATATTAAACTATATTGGGGTACCTACTTCCTTAATGTCTTCCTTACATTAATTATGCTTAAAATGTTAAAGTTTGAGGGTATTTCCGCAACCAAGCACTGTACAACCTTATTCGAATTTTTTAAAATGTTCTGCTTTTTTTAACGATAGCCTTCCTCGAAAAAAAAATAGTAATGGAAATTTATTTTTGAATTTTGGGTCTGGTGCCACCGCCACGAAACAAAAAGCACTAAAAATTAATTTCAAAAGCACTGAGCACTAACTTCAAAATTTCTCGCGTCAAAAATTTCAAAAAGCACTAGAAACGGTGCGAAAGGCACCGAGTTGACAACGCTCTAAACGAGGCATTATTTTCCCAAAATATTTGCAAGATTGCCATATCTACATGGAAAACAAAGTCTTGCATCTCTAGCGAAATTGGCAACTCTTTATACATTACTGAAAAACAGCATGGGTTGTTAAGACCTTTGTAAATTTTTTTCTTGGTTAACTCAAACATTTGTTAAACTTAAGTTTGACTTATTAGTAATAAATTAGCTCTTTGATCTTTATGACTAGCAGTGGAGCCCCCAATTGTATAAATATACTTCTCAAAAGAAAATGTATAAGTTGTTGGTAAATTTATAGTATTGAACTTTTTTCTGTATACTAACCATGCACCAAAGGCTGAAAACGTACGTATCTACGTGTATTTATCAAAGTTCAGTGAAGTGAAATACTTTTCCTATCATCAGTTTAATCTCTTTCACTGTCCGATAGAATTAAATTGACAAATTTATCTTTTAAATCAATAAAATAGTAAATAAACAAGCGATTGATAGTCTGATTGGAACGGCATAACAGGGTTTGTTACTTACACCCTTTGTCTGCAAACACTCCCATTATGTTTATGTGAAACCACATTAGTTAGCTGAAGTGATTGATATGTAAAAATAAAAAAAAATTAGTTTTATTTGATTGATAACTGATGTCAGAGATAAAAGCAAAAGTATTATAAAAAAACATGGATAATGTGAAATGTTTTTAATTAATAGTTTATGGAAATAGTAAAATAGTTTGCTTAACTTTAAGCATATATCATTCCTGTCAGCAACATATCACTTTTGAACAATTAATTAATATATTGTTTAACAATATGAAAGACAAAGTGATGATTAAGTAAATTTGGTAGTGGTTAATATATTAGAACGTAATTTTGATATGATGATGAGCATTTGAGGCTTGTGATATGGTAAAAGCAAAAAAAAATAGTAAAATTTAACATAAATAAGAAAAACTAAGCAAATATTTCTTAAAAGTTTACGGAAAAAAAAAGAAAAACCAAGGGGGTTACTCTCTATTACGATGCGAAAGCAATTACGATGCGAAAGCTAAATGCGATAAGTACAAATTTGGTACTCTCTATTACTTTCGCAAGTCCTTTCGCAAAATTCTTTGATAAAGTGGCAACATTGACTTTGCAAAAGAAAATATGGCAAAGATTGACAGTAATGAAGTGTCAAAATATGTGAAAAAACGTCTTTTCGAAAAGGAAAGTTAACAACAACTATAACTTAGCCATTTATTGACCGATTTACAAGAAATATGTCTTGTTTGAAAGATAATATCAGCTCCTTTAAACGAAAGAATAATTAATATAAATCCTTTGGGAATCAAAGAAGGTATAACTCTCTCAATTTGAAATTCGAAAAAAACAGTTTTTTCCATATTTACCGTTATAAAATCCCTTTCCGAATTGATCTAAAAAAAACCAATGGTATTTTCGTTTTCTATGGACTTCAAAAAAAAAACAGAATTGGTCCATGAGAGCCGCTAAATAATTTTTTTCTCAACTTTTGTATCACAGTGTAATTAATGTAATGATCGTAAAAGATAAACAAGAATAGTTAAACATACTTACATAGAGTAAACTAAATAGAAAATGAAAAATGGGATAATACAAATGTATTCAGCAAAGGTAAATCAATAATTGTATTGACAATATCAGCATTTGTCATATTCCATTTTATTTAAAATTCACGTAAAATAGCAGATGTAATGCGTGGCTGCACAGAAAAATATCGGTATTTCCATCTAATAGAGTCTAGTTTAATTTTTTTTCTCTTCTTTAGAAAATATTATTAATTAATAAAAATAAGAATAAGAAAATAAGAATTGAAAATACTTAACTTAAGCCCATTTAAAAAATTACTCCTGATTATAATGGAAGATATACGCCCACGAAAAATATTGAATATATTTTAAATCAAATGCAATTTTTTTAATAAAAAACTATATATTTTAAAATAATTTGTTATTTTATCAGAAGATAAGATAATAGGCGTATAATAGGCCTCTATATTATATAGGTTCATGGCTCCAGACATACTTTGTGTCATAAAAAGCTTAAATATTCTCAAGTTATTTTAGTCAAAGTTCCAGCAAAATTATATCAATAGCAAACATAAAATTAAACCAAAACGCTATTCGTATTAATATTTTGATAGTTTGTCAAATTTTCCCTATTCAATTTAATAGTACTCAGTCAGGGTCCAAATTTATTCTTGTTTTAATCATTCTTGGTTTTTCGGAATGTTTTCTTGGACTTTGACAAGTATACTATCTAACGGTTTGGTTTATTCGTTCGTTCGGTACTTTGATATTTTTTTTGTGTTTATTAAATCACTTTTGTTGTGAGCCTTGAAAAAGGTTTAAAACGTATCCACGCACAGCGATCTATTTTTAAGGCAAAAATCACTAAAATAAAGAATCCTTCATTTTATACACTTTAAACAATTGTTTTTAATTTCCTCCATCTTTACATGCTAACATTTGGTCCTTCGAGCCGGATTTGTGTCAAAGGTGCTAATTATTTCATTTTCTATTGTTAAGATACCCACATACATACACATACCAGATCAAATTTTCCGACGGAAAAATTATCGTTTGCTTCTTTTTTTTTAAATTTTCAATTTTACTGGATAATAAAAGGTGCGTAAGTCGTTTTATTATTTTTTTACATCATATATATAAAGGAAAAAAGTGTAAAGATAAAGAGGAGAATAATTGTTGTTGTTTTCATACACATACATTTTTACGTACATACATGATCGCTTTACAATAATAAGCCCTCTGGCTTTCAAATACCATCGCTAAATTATTGTGACGTTTGCTTTGATTTATTTTCGCTTTCTATATTTCGTACTAAATAAATCAACAGTGCGTTTGTTTACGTTGACGGACAAAATTATTAATAAAAAAGTAAAATTTATTGGAAATTTTCTCATCGGTGAATTTTTAAAGTGAAAAGTAAAATAAATGAATTCTATTCGCGATTGCATAACTAAAGCATTAGTTTTGTGATACATAAAGTATTTATTGTTGTGAAACATAAATACATTTAGCTTTTATTAATTCTCTGCTTTTTCATTTCAATTTCTATTTGATTAATGTGCACTCTATAGTCGGTCAAATTTACAAAAAAATTTCTAAATATATATTAATAATCAAATTTAACTTAAATTTTATAAAATTTTAAATTACAATTCTATCAAATTTTTGATACGAATATTTTGTGGAAAAATTATTTGAATTAAATTGAAAGTTTTTATACATTTCAAATAAATTTGCAAATTTGTTCGTGTATCAGATACTCTTATCAAATTTGAAGCAAAATTTATGATATTCGTGAAAATGTACATAATATATAGACACTTTAGAAATTCACCGTGACGACTTAAAAGAATTATGGGATAAAACAAAAGTTGTTTAGGAGGATCCCAAGGATGCCTCTATAACTATGGCTAAATATGAGGCGACTTATGCGGCTTATTTAAATTGTTTATCTGTAATTAATGAAAAAGTGCAGCATTTTGAAAGTGTGCCAAAATTAAATGAGTCTATGGTGGGAAACGCTACTGCTACCACAAGTAATTTTGATCATAATTTATCTTTACCCCCATGTGATGTAAGCATATTTGAAGGTTATTATGTTTCATCGCCAGCCTTTCGAGACCTTTTTAAGGCTTTATATATAAATAGTTCACGTCTAAGTAATATACAGCCATTTTGTCATTTGTTAAGGAAAACTGCCGGTGAAGCAAAAGAAATCGTATCAAAATACCCACTAAGTAATGAGGGTTTTGATGTTGCCTGGCAACGTTTAAAAACAGCTTATGAGAATCCTCATATGCTTGTGAATAATCAGTTAAAAATTTTGTTCAAGCTTCCTTCATTTGATAAAGAGTCCAGCGACGGTCTTAAAATTTTGCGACGAGGTATAAATAATTGCTTGACTTCGCTTGTGATTTATAAAGTTTCAACAGAAAGTTGGGATCCAATTTTAATTTTTATGTGTATTCAACGTTTGCCCACGTCTACAGAAAGTTTATGGGAACAAAGTGCTAGAGAAAAATCGGAGTTGTCTAAATGGAAAAATTTTGACGCCTTTCTTCAAACTTTCAAACTTTAGAATCCGTGCGGGATCTTAAAAACTTATTGGTTGGAAAACCTTCAATACAAAAAACTAAAGTTCATGTAGCGAATTCGAGTTCTATTTAAGGGTCTTTCAATTTCAGAGAGGCATTCTATGGTTAAAAAATTCCGTTGTTGTGTAAATTGATTGTCGCGGGAGCATGAGGTGAAAAATTGTAAGAGTGCTTTCAATTGTAGTACATGCAATAAAAGCCATCACACTTTTTTACATCGTGAAGCAACGTTTTCTCAGGACATGCCCATCGCTAGTCCAGCTTCGGTGTCGACTACTGCTGCACCAAGTGAGAACCTAGAATTGCCATCGACCTCCAGCGGCATACGCTCCGGTGGCACTTTCCATCGTCAGGCATTTCACTGCTATGGTAAATCTTATTCACCAGGGTATGACATACCCAGCCCAGACTCTTATTGACCCGGCCTCGGAAACTTCGTTTGTTTTACAAAATTAATAAAATCGCTTGAAACTACCTACACATTCGACGAATGTTAAAGTTTCAGGTATTAACCAAACAGTTTCTGCCACAACTAGAAAGGTTTGTCCCTTAAAAATTAGTTCGTTGGTAGACCAAACTCTTGTCCTAGGAACAATGCCCTTTGTATTACCAAATATTTCTGTTGCATTGCCATCGTTCTTAGTCGGTCCAGAGCTTTGTAACAGGTTTCTAAATTAACAACTGGCCGATTCCAATTTTTATCAATCAAGACCAGTTGATATTTTACTAGGGGCTGATATATATCCGCAGTTGATTTTGAGCGGGATTCAACGAGATGGTTTCGAATCTTTAATCGCTCAAAATACCATATTTGGATGCATAATCACAGGGTCTGTAATAGAAACACCAGTTCAGGTGTATTCAACTACTATTGAAACTTCACCGGAAGATAGTCTGAATAGTAATCTTCTTCGCCTTTGGGAGCTAGAAGAAACACCGAAAAGGAAAATAACTTCACCCACTGACAAATTTTGCGAGGAAATTTTTAGGAGAACTACACGACGCAACTCCGACGGCCGCTATGTAGTGACACTACCTTTTAAGCCGGAATATTCTATTAGTTTGGGCTCTTCAAGACAGAATGTGATGGCACAATTCTTGAGAAATGAGTCCTCCCTTTTGCAAAAAGGTGATGTCAAGGAATTATATGATAAAGTGGTTAAAGAATATTTAACTTTAAATCATATGAGACGAGTGATGAGTGATTCTGCTAAGCCCTTAGTTTCGTGTTATCTTCCTCATCACCCTGTGATTAAACCTGATCGCAAAACTATGAAATTGCGTGTTGTATTAAACGCATCAAATAAGACCTCGAATTGTAATAGTTTAAATGATTGCCTATATGTGGGCCCCACTTTGCAATCAGATTTATTGTTGTTAATTCTTCGTTGGAAGCTATTTCGATATGTTTTTAATTGCGACATTACGCAAATGTATAGACAAATTCGTCTTGACCCTACTCAAACTCAATATCAACGTATACTATTTCGGTCTTCTCTGACGGAGGAGGTAAAAGAGTATGAATTACGGACTGTAACTTTCGGTGTAAATTGTGCTGTCTATCTGGCGATACGGACCTTTTTACAATTAGCAGATGATTCCGAAGAAAAATACCCTCTTGCGGCCAGTATTTTGCGCAAATCTATGTATGTTGACGATCTACTAATGGGTGGTAACGATATTTCATCTGCTCTGAAGGCTCGGAATCAACTTTGATCTGCTTTATCTTCGGCAAAATTTGAGCTTAGGAAATGGACTTCTAATACTAATGAAATTTTAAATGGTCTACCTTCCGAGTACCTGGTAGATTCGAAACTTTTAACATTGGTTGAATCCAGCAGCTCAAAAACATTAGGTATTCAATGGAATGCTCAAATTTGGCGTGACAATATTGAGTGGGATGATAAGTTGCTTCCTTCCACGGACCATGAATGGAGAAAATTCGTTAGTTTTTACACAGAAGTAAATAATATACAAATTCCAAGATGGGTAAAGTATGGGCTTGGTACTTCTGACGAACTTCATGTTTTTTCTGACGCCTCAGAAAAAGCATACGCGGGGGTAATTTATATTCGAATTGAGTCATTTGGAGAATATTATACGTACTTAAAGACGATTTCTCTGCCTCGCTTGGTACTTTGTGGCGCAGTGTTGAATTTTGAACTGCTAAAAACTATTGTTAGAGAAATTGATATACCACTTAAGCAAGTATATTGCTGGACAGACTCAACTGTTGTCCTTTGCTGGTTGAAAAAAACGCCTAGTAGCTGGACAACGTTTGTCGCTAATAGAGTTTGTAGAATTCAAGAAAACACAACTGGTATCATGTTAGGTCAGAAGATAATCCAGCGGATTTAGGTAGTAGAGGACTTTCACCATCGGATTTGAGTAGAAGTGATCTGTGGTGGCATGGACCCAAGTGGCTAAGCGAGCCATAATATAAGTGGAGCATAAAATATCTTACCACTCTAGATACTGATGTTGAAGCCAGGGCTACCAAAACACACTCTACTTTCTTTTCGAATGTCGAAGATATTCTCGATAGATTTTCTAAGCTTGATCGTCATAGGACACATTCATCGCACAAAGGAAAGTACTTGTTTGAGTCTACAACAATTTCAAGCGAAGAAATAAAGGAAGTAAATTTATGGCTAGCAATTTTGGTTCAGAAAGTTCATTATCCTGAAGAACTTTTTCTTTTCTCTTTTGTTAAATAAACCGATTTCAAAAAAAAGTTCCTTACAATCGCTGAATCCATTTTTGGATAACAACGGAGTAATGAGGTTGAATGGTCGTTTGGCGAAATCTCCATCTTTGTCTTGTACTGGGGGACATCCCATCATCCTACCGTATTCCCATCGTTTTACACTTCTCTTAGTCGAGTTTGTACATGTACATTCAATTCATGGTGGAAATCAACTAATGTTGCGAATTCTTCGCATTGAATATTGGGTTCCCCGTCTGAAAGTTTTGGTCCGTACTGTAGTAAATCGATGCAAACGTTGTATACTAGATCGGAAACGCTCTTGGACTCAAATTATGGCTGCTTTGCTGCCTGAAAGATTTGCTTTAGATCGACCCTTTAATACCACTGGTGTAGACTTTGCTGGCCCATTTGATATGAAAAGTTTTAATGGCCGTGCATGTAAAATCACAAAATCATACGTGTGTATTTTCGTTTGTTTTTCGACAAAAGCAGTTCATTTAGAGGCGACAACTGACTTCTCAACGGACGAATTTTTAGCGGCTTTTCGTCGTTTTATTGCTAGAAGAGGTTGTCCGCTTACAATATTTTCTGATAACGGTACGAATTTTGTGGGAGCTTCTAGAGATATTGAAAGAAATTTTCGTACATTTCTAGCCGAATGTAAAAACCGAATGTCTTCTACCTTCGGCCTACAAGGTCTTACTTGGCGCTTTATTCCCGCTGGTGCCCCACATATGGTGGGATTATGGAAAGCTGCTGTTAAAAGCTTTAAAACGCATTTTCGAAAGAAGCTCACGATTTAAAATATACATTTGAAAAACTTTCTACCATATTAGCCAGAATTGAAGGGTGTCTTAATTGTAGGCCCTTGTGTCCGTTATCAGACAATCCTAATCTGGCGCTTACCGTTTTCTAATACGATGTCCAATACTAGCTCAGCCAGAACCAACTATTTTGGAAACCCACGATGGTATAATAAATAGATACCGTAAACTCAAAGCTTTTTCACAAGACTTCTGTCGCAGATGGAAAGATGAGTATTTGCAAAGTTTACATAAACGATATATATGGAAGTTTCCTGAGAGGAAAATACAGATTGATGATCTGGTTGTTATTCGACACGAACAGCTTCGTCCTACGTCTTGGAAATTAGGTAGGATAATAAAGACTTATCCTGGGACTGATACCCATATTCGAGTCACGGACATACATACTGCAAATGGTATTGTGAAGCAACCAATCACAAAATTGGTCATTTTGACCAATTGACCAATAAAGCTTTAGCTTTAGATGCTTGCGGCACGAAGAAAAATTGCGACATTTGTTGATTTGGGGTCACTGCTCTCGATGTTTGGCCAGCTATCACAAAGCCAAATATTGTGCCAGTTTTCGCAAGTGCAGCATATGCCAGGAGGACTACTACACGTTGATCCACTTACAAAAAGTAAAGGACAATATTCCACAAAAACCGATTGATAAACTCCCACTGAAAAAGACGAAGAAACCAACGAAAATGGAAAATGGCATTGATGGCAACAATGCCAAAATATGATCTTAAATGCATGTAAGAGTCAACAAGAACTGTAATTTTTTCATAATTTACTTCCGGATACCAGAAGTAATTTCCAAAATTTTTTGGCACAAGTTTATCATTCACGGGAAGTCCATTATATGATTTCAGGTTAAGAAATTAATTGAATGTTTTCCGCGAATAACGTTGTAAGGGACAAAATAATAATTTTTAAGGAGAGCCAAAAAAACATATTTTATAGCACGATTGTTTTATTCGGTTAATTTTTTTATCTTTGTTACATTTATCAATTATTTTTGGCAAAGGTAATGCATTGTTTTGTTAGTTACTTCCCAGCAAAAAAAGAGACTCCAAAAAAGTCATGAAAATGTAGAGTTTGCGATCTGGAAGTAGTGAAAATTTCGATCGGATCTAATGATTTTTACATAGGGTTGTCATTGCAAAAAGTTCTCTTTTTCGATGCCTGGTCACCAAACTGGAAGCGATATTAAGAAAAATTCCCATTTTTGTGTTCTATGATAATATTTTTATCTAGGAAAAACTTTAAATAGTTACCTATTTTAACAATTCTTTTTATACGAATTTAAACCCGAAACAGTGTTTTCAGGTAAATTTAAGCAAATAACTTTTAAATTTTAGACTAAAATTAGTTCATAAATTTCTTTAAAACAAATGATTTTTTTTTATATTCTGGTGAGTATTTTCTAACACTATGGAGGAGTTACAAGGTTTTGTATGACTAAAATAAGCTTCTACATGGTTTTTAGCTCACTCTCGGCAAATTAAAAATATCGATTTTTTGGAAAAGTAATTCCACTAGAATGACTTCCATTTTTTTTTTCACTGGGTTCTAACAAAGATTTTCCTCTGAATGACGGTTTGTAACTGTATTTTTGCGGCGATAAGATGAATAGTTTTGGATAGTTTGATGTTTGAACAACGCGAGAGAGTAATTATGATGGAAATCTGTGAAAAAACCTGGTTTTGTAAAAATATTCTTTTACAGCGAGACCATAAAATTTAACTGTTTACAAATTTATAAAATATATGTATATATATAATATATATAAGTTGTAAGTCCTTCACGCTTTTTATTCATTATAATTACTTTTTAGATGTTTGCATGAATTTTCACTAAACCGCTTATATATTATTCCCCGTATTCATAAAAAATATTTTATGTTTTGACAGATTTATTTGACAAATTTCCCATAGAAATACGTTAAATAAGCGCTTAATAAACCTTAAATATTTTTTTATGAATACGGCGGTATTTTTTTATATAACTAAATCAAACATTTAGCATATATTGCTTGCCAGTATCCAATGCCTAGTCATTTATTTCTATACCCTGGCCTTAACACCTAATAACTACACTATACATAGTACACATCTAAACTTTAAGGTTATACTAACTGAAATCAATGTTAAATACTTACTTGTAAGATAAATAATAGCTGCAAAAATATAAGACCATGTAAAAAATTTACAACCTCTTCAAAATTGACTGAAATGTAGCATAATGTACATTCCTTATCTCTAAAGCCAAATATATAAAATGTGTTATTAAAACTGAATATTAAAAAAACACACATCTAAAACAGGGTAGATGATGGAACATAATCCCCTGTAAGCTACATATTTCAAACACTCAAAAAAAAGTCATTGCCATGGAAGTTCTAACAAAGGAATCTATACAAGCTTACACAATAACTATATATGTCTGTAAAGCTACGGTCACACTTGTCAAACATTTGCCCAAAAATGCGTAACATCTAAATGCTAATGAAAAATTTTTTAATTCAGACAAAAGTTTGTCAAGTTAAAGAGTAGACAATAATGTTGGAATCCATGACATTGTCTATTAGCTGAATTCGAAATTGTTAAATTTGATAAATAAAGTGTCTGGATCAAAACATTTTTCATTAGTGTTTGTTGGCTACGTTTTTTTTTGGACAAATGTTTGACTAGTGTGACCGTAGAGTAGTGATAAAAATGCTTAACATAACTTTGTTATGGTATCCAAAAGAAAATAAATATTCAAAAAGAAACATTTTGGATTTTTTTTAAGCAAACAAATAAACGAGGAGAAGAGAAAAATGTTAAAAAAACAAAAACTGTTATAATAATAACATTAATATTGCAGACCACACGCACAAATGGCTTAAAAGCTCATGCTTACATACATACATACATACAGTGATACTCATACATTTATATAATTCAACATTATGATGTGCGACAAAATGATAAAGTTACTTTCTCTATGGACGAATAAAAAATAAATTGTAGCGCCAAAGCATCTATAAGAACACGTTTTTGATTTCTTAAAAAGTCGTACGTGATCCATTTTTTGGTCAAAATACAAATTTCGCACTTTAGACAACTGATTAATTATTTCTTGTTGTAATACGATAAAGAATACTTCAAAGTGAATAGAAGTAAGTATTGTTTTCACAAAAAAAACAAATAAACAGCAATCACATGACCAGAGCTCCAAGTCGTTCTAAGATTTTCGGCGGCGGCGGCTAGGCTAAAAATGACCGGCGGCGGCTCAAAGTCGGCTGCAGCCGACAATTTCGTAGAAAAACATGATTTTTTTTCAATTGTAGGATATGTTTACATACTAATGTCCTGCACAAGACTATTTATAAGACCTTTCAAGATGTGAGAAATTTTTCAAATGCTTTACTATAGCGAACGCTAAACAACACTGTTGGCAAGACAAACAATTGAAACAAATGTCTTGCCAACAGTGTTGTTTAGCGTTTTTTTTTTAGAATATTTCGCTGGGGTAAAGCATTTGAAAAATCCCTCATGTCTTGAAAGGTCTTCTAAATGGTCGTGTGCAGGACATTAAGTTCAATAAATTGACTGTTTTGTTAAAGGGATTTCGTTTGTGTTTTTAATTTCATATATTATTTAATTATGCATATGTATGTAAGTATGTGGGTGGCTGTGTTTTAATGCATTTTTTATGAAGTTTAGATAAATTTTCTTTAAATCTTAATAAAATTATTTACATTTATATTCTAGAATAGGGCGATTGTGTCGTCCGTTGGTATATCTAGTATATTAAAATTTTCAAATATTTGAGTACGCAAATATTGTGTTAAGGTGCTGAATATAATTTTCGTGCTTAAAGATCAACGAAAAAAATTATTTTCTTTCTGTAAAATATCAGCGAGTTTTAAAAGTGGATGGAAAATATTAGTCGGCTGGAAATATCAGTCGACTTTCACTTGTTAATCGGCTGAAATTATTAGCCGATGTGAGCCGTCCAATTCAGCGGCGGCTCGAGTTCAATAAAAAGGTCGGCGGCTTGGCGCCGCCGGCTGCGAGCCACACGACTTGGACCTCTGCACATGACTCTTAAATTCTTTGGAATCAAGCAACAATTTATGTGGGACGCGCTTCGTGTTATTTTTGGTTACTGTACACGACAATAGTTTCTAATAAAAGAATTATAGAAAAATAAAGTTATAAATATGTATATGGAAAACACTACACTCAAAAAAAAAGACATGTTCTATTATTAAGAAATTTTTTTCCCAAATTCAAGTAAAAAAAATTTCTAAGTTTAAGTAATTTTTTCTAAGTTTAAGTAAATTTTTACAAAATTCTAGTAAAAATTACTTAATATGAGTAAAAAATAAAAAGTTCATATCCTCAAAAATAGTTCACAAAAATACACAATAAATTTCTCAAATTTCAGAAAATGTTTATTGACTTAAAGGAAATATTTACTAGAAGTAAGAAATGGTTATAAACTGAAGGAAATTTTATATTAAGGACTAGTGAATTTCGTCTTAAATTAAAAAATAAACTTTAGGAAATGAATTACTCCTGATTAGTTCATGAAATTTGACTTACTTGACTAAGATGTAACGAGGTATACTAAATTTTAGGGAAATATTTCCCTGTTTTAAGTATTTTTTCTTTGAATTATGGAATTTATTATTGATTTGCATTTAGCAAAAAATCTAAGTAAGTTTTTTATATTTTCGAGGAATATTTGAACTTGAAATTATTTTTTTTGTACATAAAATAAAATTTTAAAACTCAATAATTTCAATGCTTATTCAGGCTGCGTTGTTAGGCAATTGGTGAGAGTGCTTTCCTATCAATCAGAAGGTTTCCGGTTCAATACTTTTGTCTCCTCTCAAGGAATTTATATGTATGTATGGTGAATTATAATTAAGAATATAATATGAAAATATAAAAAAACATATCATTTGGTATAGAATTTCATTAAAAATAAAAATAAGTACCAGAATTAAAGACAAAAAAAATTGGAAAATTTACTAAATTTGAGATCAAAGACGAAAATTTATTTTTTGGCAAAGCTACTAATTTTATGAGAAAATTTTACTTAATTTTAGGAAACTTTTACTAAAATATGAAAATATAATTACTATAAACTAGTTCATTAATGAACTAGAAATTTAGTATATATTTTACTGGTTTCGAGTAAAAACAGCTTTGGCGCCATACGACAACTTTTTTTATTAAAATTTAGAAAATTTTCCTAAGTTTTAGTTAATTTTTTTTGAGTGTATTTACAGAAAGTGCCAAATAAATACATAATCTTTAATTATTATTTTTCGAACTTAATTTGTTTCTATATTTTATGATTTGAACGGGCTAAGGTTCGTATCGCGTTTTAAGCCAAATTACATGTGATAATTATTAATGAACAAATAACATTAAAGTTAGTTGTAAATATTCTGACAACACTTCAACTACAACCGTTCAACTATGTGTTGTCAGAATATTTACAACTTAACTTTAATGTTATTTGTTCATTAATAATTATCACATGTAATTTGGCTTAAAACGCGATACGAACTTTAGCCCGTTCAAATCATAAATATAAATACATAATCATTTGTTAAAATTAAATAGTTTTTTATTTAGAAAAATTATTAATTTGTCTTAATATCAAATTTAAACAATTAAATGTTCTTGTGCAACTTTGAATAAGATTTTAAAAAAAGTTTAAAATTAATTAAAGCTGAAATCAGTAAAATCTTACATAGAAATTACTTTTGAGTTTATTCAATCAATTTCATGCTGCAATTTTTGCGTTTTTTAAGATATTAAATTTTTTTTTCCAGGTAACCTCTTATAGCGAACTTGCTAAAGTTTGGTTCCAAGAAAAAACTAAGGAAATAGAGAAACAACTATTTTGAATTATATGCATAGAAAAATTGGAGATGACGAAAAATTAAATGAAGAAGTGTTTGTTCTAAAAGGAAAAGTTTGTCATTAAGATAGGACAAGGCCCATGGAAAAATTAACGACTTTTCAAATCAAGTTTTGTCCATATGGCTTTTAAAACATTTTGTTAGCCTCCTTGCGTATTTCAAAAAAATGTCACCATTGTTTTCCGAGATATTTAAGCTTTAAACTTATTTTCATATGGTGGCAACACTAAAAATGTCTACTATTAAAAAAAATCAAAAACAAAGTTATGCATGCTCATGAAAAACTCTACTATTCCAAATTATAGCCATATCCGTAAGAAAGTTTGGTTTAAATAAATGTTGGCATAAAAATTGCGGAAAATTTCCCAATGTGCAATCTATGACGAAATTCTTATTTGGTTTATTGCTGAAATGGCAACATCGATAGCTTTATCTTCCGACAGGATATTTATTTATTTACTGATACATATTATACAAAGTAAGTTTGCATAATATGGTGTTGCACAAATATGGGCGGAGTAACTAGACCATATGCCCAATTAACAGTATTTTAAAAAGTTTTGTAACTGAATATCCACGACCTATGCCTTTACATAGGAAGTATCAATGTGGTTGTTACAGAAATTCCACAAAGTAACCGCAAAATTATAGGGTAATCCGTAGCAGATCAGTCAACCAGTGCGAGTGAGTCAAAGAACTCTCAAAGGCCAAACAACACACACAAGCCTGACCGCACTTAAGAAATAATTACAATGACGCGAGAGCTGTTCTTCAACCCAGAGCTGCTTAATGTTTGATCCGACAGGATATTACATACAATAATTTTAATGATTATTTATATATGCTACAAAAATTTCAAAATACAACATCCCCTATTCAGCACACAATTATTAGCAGCATATTAATTTATTCAATTTACTACACACAAAATAAGCATTCCACACACTTTAAGAGTTTATGTACTAGATTGTAAAGGTGGTATAAGGTTGTGCATCGATTGTGCGTAAGATTTGATTTCCTTGGCAAGTTGTATATGTTGTATAGTAATATTGTAAACAGTGTTGTATAGTTTATGCGGAAAATACACAACGTGTGTGTTAACAAAGTGGCAAAGATTGTGAGATATGCTTAATATTATAACCCTCGTTGATTAGATACTTTCAGACCTGTCACAGAAACTAAATTCGATCTAATTTAATTTCAATTTTGTATTTAAGTTCCTGGGAAGACTGCTCGAAACCACTTTAAATTTAATTCCCTGAATTTTAATTTTCATATTAAAGTACAAGCATCTATTTTACGTAACCTTATTTCAACAAATAAGAAATTTTCTCAAAATGCAGCATCATAACCCAGTAAAAAAGAGACTCCAAAAAAGTCATGAAAATGTAGAGTTTGCGATCTGGAAGTAGTGAATATTTCGATCCGATCTAATGATTTTTACATAGGGTTGTCATTGCAAGAAGTTCTCTTTTTCGATGCCTGGTCACTGAATTGGAAGCGATATTAAGAAAAATTCCCTTTTTTGTGTTCTATAATAATATTTTTATCTAAAAAAAATGGTAAATAGTTGCCTTTTTTAACAACTCATTTCTTCTTATACGAATTTAAGAACGAAACAGTATTTTCATGTAAATTTAAGCAAATAACTTTTAAATTTTAGGCTAAAATTAGTTCATAAAATTCTTTAAAAAAATATTTTTTTTTTAAATTCTGGTGAGTATTTTCTAACACTATGGAGGAGTTACAAGGTTTTGTGTGACTAAAATAAGCTTCTAGCTGACTTATTGCTCACTCTCGGCAATTTAAAAATATCGATTTTTTGGAAGCAATAAAAATGTAGTTCCACTAGAATGACTTCCATTTTTTTCACTGGGAAGAACTGAAATATTCTTTCAGTCAAATAGAAATAAATAAAACTTTAACACATATTCTTCGAATACTAGAGTGGATCTGAATTAGAACTCAGTCTTTTTTGTAGCAATTTTCTGGCAAAGTATTGAGGTCTCTGGGCATCGGAAACTGCAGTTATTGTAACTTCAGACATTTCGTGTATTAATATTGAAATTTTATTTACTTACATTAAAAAAAATTTTGTTCGTTGGGTATTTTTTGCTCTTGTCTTCTGTTTTTTTGTTCGAGTTGCCCACTGTTGCCACATTTCAATTGAAAACAATTTAAATGTTACTTTTTCGAAATGAATTTTGTTCATTTCGCTTTTTACGCTTCAAAAGATATTTTTTTTTTGATTTATGGTTCATAAAAAAATTAATAAAATGTAAATAATATGATTTAACCTGAAGCTTTACAGGTAATATTATCTTTAGATGTTCTTGGCATACCTGTTGGTAAATAATAAATTTAATTTGAGCATAACACATTGCAGCGCACCTTAAATTATTATATACTAAAATATAACAGAGTAGATATTTGTATGTTCAATTGTTCATGTAGTGTTTAAAAGTATTCATGTGTTTTTGTGTATTTGTATGTATGTGTGTCATTCATAAGCTCTCATATAAGTTTCTACTTGGGTGGTCCAGACTTTTTAAACAGCAGCACATTTATAATAAATACTTTGTGTGTATGTTTGTGTGTTTATTTAAGATTCTTTTTTAGGCTTTAATCTCTTAACACATGCATTAATATTCTTAATGTAATGTTGATATGAATTTTAATGCTTTCAACACCAACGCGTATAGAAAAACAGCAATGAAATCCTTTTCGGTATTAAGTATAGTTGTCTGGAAGGTACGAGAATGCAATAACTTAAGCTAAATTAATGTTATCTTAGTTAAAATCAATGAGTTACCCATGGTTTATTTTTTATTGAGTAAAAACAGGAAAAATAAATCTTATTAAAGAGATAAAAAATATTCTTTTAAAGGCCACTCAGACTGTAATACAAGTATTAATACTTTTGACGAAAATGCATCCCTGGTCTTATATTTGTTTCAAATATTTCAAAAAAACAATAACAACTCAACATGTCAGAGCTGCATTTTCCACAAAAGTATTAATACTTGTATAATAGTCTGAACGGGACTTTAATGGTTTTATTAAAAGTATTTTGCTATTTCTTATTTTTTTTTTTTGATGCATGTTTTTAATCTATTGTATCTTCATATATGAACTGACAATAAGTATTCAAATCTTAAATCTAAAATATAATTAGTAGGCCCGACCAATGTCGGACATAACTTAGTGATAGTTATAAACAGGGAAACCAGAAATATGCTCCAAAAAAAGTGTTTTATGCGCATTCAATATGCACTAAAAACTTCGAAATATGCACTAAAAACTCAAAAAATATGCTCTTAAAAATAACATAAATTGTATTATTAGGAAATGAAAATCTAATTTTAATTCAGCAATTCAATAAAATTTGCATATGAAAGAAGACAAAAATAAAATAAACATAAGAAGGAAACAATAATAAAATTAATTAACAACAAAAATTTAACTTTTACTTCTAAAGCGATCACGATATCAGATTTAAAACTTTGAAACTGTATTTTAAATGATAACTGCCAGTTCATAAACGTAAAAATTCTTGGCTGTCTATTTATATTGGAAACAAAAACAAATTTTGTGTGCTTTGTTTTTGTTTTCAATATAAATAGGCAGACGAGAATCTTTGCATGGTTTCTATGAACTGGCAGTAAGACAAGTTTTTTATTTATAATTGTTATTGCAATAAACAAAAACTATTCATTTAGCTTTTTAAATAAAAATCGCCGCCTGTAACTTCTAAGTACACTTTTATACATTGAAAGTGTTCTTTTTCTACCTCAACTGATGCAATTGGGGGCAGAGTTCTTCACAATTACCAAACCAAGCTTTTATTGAAATTAACGTCCAGTGAGGATGTTAAAACACATGTAACACCTTTTTAAGTTGATATTTTGAAAATACAAGTCAATACTATTTGTTTCAGCATTAAAATTTAGCAGAAAAAAGTTGGACAGGTACGATTTAATTTTTTTTATTTTCTTGTTTCGTTTTTCTTTCACAAGATGTAAGAACACATACTAATAATAAGCAGGGAAACCGCAAATATGCAATTGCATGTTTTTTCTTATGTGACGTATTATTGCTGGGACAAGATATTTATCCGTTTCAGAACTTTTGAAGAATTTTGACATCGATTTGTTAGTGCATATTTTTGCATATTTTGCTCCTTAAGGCATGTTTTGCATATATCAGTCTTACATGCATATTTTTAGCATATTTTTGAATTTTTGGAGCATAATTTACGCTTTTAGGGCATATTTTGATACTTTATAGACATTTTTTTATTTTAACACACTTGGGGCAAGGAAGGAAAAAATATATAAAATTTTGTTCTAGGAACTTATTAAAATTTCATTTTCGAAATAAAAATTTGAGTTTTAAAGAAAAAATTTTTCGGCGCTATCGGGGTTAAATTTATGTTCCAATGTTATATTTAGTGTATAAATTTTTCTTATATCTTACTCAGTTTTATGGAAGTTAGTTTCAATAAAAATTTGGTTTCGCCATTTGTGACGGACTGCGCCCCGAGTAGAAATTAAAGGAATATTGACAATGTATAAAAGTTTATTTAGATGAGACAGAAATGATTATTATTTGAAATTCTATGTCAATATTTTGTTACTTATTGCAATAAAAAATATAAATAAAACTCTTGTCCTATTTATCCAAAATACAGTTCCAAAGCATGAACTCTGATGTCATGATCTTTTGAAATTTAAGTTAAATTCTTATCAGAGCCATCCAATAAAAAATTAATTGTAATATTTGTTTTAGTCAAAATTTCATTTGTTTTAACCTGCTTTTCAAACCCACTTATTCTTTGTTAAGTTTTTTTTTTTTTTAATTTTTTTATCTTTTTTTATATGCCATTGTTATTTTTATTTTATTTTTAAGAGCATATTATTTTACCTTCTAGTGCATATTTTCAAGTTTTTAGTGCATATTGAATGCGCATAAAACACTTTTTTTAGAGCATATTTCTGGTTTCCCTGATAATAAGTATATTCTAAATTTCAACTTTAACACGTGTAGCATGTGTTTTAACATTAGAATTCACAAGAAAACGTGTGAAATCGATTCGGAAGCCAGAACATACACAATGGCCTTTTTTAAAGTCTAACTTCATAATGGTAGCAAGATATTGCTTCCCCATACTACTGTTTTTTTTTCACTACAAAATGAAATTTTTACGAAAAAAAGTAAAAAATTTGTTTAAAAAAATTTTTTTTAAATATTAAAATGAAATTTTTTTTTAAAGTACCAAAATATGCCCTAAAAACCCCAAATATTCTCTAAAAATTCGAAAATGCTCAAAATATGCGTGTTAGACTGAAGTATGCAAAAACATGCTTAAAAGGGTAAAATATGCAAAAATATGCACTAACAAATCGATGCCAGAATTCATAAAAAGTTCTGAAACTGAAAAATATCTTAATTCCGCATTGATATATCAGACAAGAAAAAACATGCAATTGCATATTTGTGGTTTCCCTGGTTATAAATAATACATAAGTAGTGATAGGCAAAAAAAGTATTTTCAAGCAGCTTCATCTAGAGTGTTTAGTAGTAGAGCCCTTGTATTTCTCTTTTTTAAGCGGATGTGTCCAGTAAAGTTCAAAATATTACGAGCAAGCTGATTAGGATGTGACACGAGTTTTGTTAGATGTTTGCCTGCGTATTTTGCAATTTCTTTAGTCACTGGTGGTATATTTAAATCACGATGCATGTATATTTGAATTTTTGATGGACCATGGAGCCGATGTTATCAAACGTAAAACTTTGTTTTGCTTTCGTTGGATTTTATCAACACTAATGATAATAACACTATCATAAAAACTTATGGTGAAAAACTTCTCAGCAAAATTCTTAAAATGTATTACGTATTTTTTGTTACTATTATACATACACAGAAAAAAGTAAAAACAAGATTCAATTAAAAAAAACAAAGATTCAGTTAAAAAATTAATTAGTTTTCAACCAATCACAAAAATTGTAGTATTAACTCATCCATTTTAATTGAAATTTTTTTTGGTTTTTTCAATTAAAAGTATATTACATTAACTAAAAATTTAATTGATGGTTTTCTAAAGATTCAAATAAAATTTAATTGAAATATTTTTGAAGATTCAATTAAAAAATTAATTGAAATATTTTTTAGGATTCAATTAAATAACTAATTACAATTTTTTATAGATTCAGTTAAAATAGTAATTGAAATATAAAAAATCTAAGAGAATAAAAATATAAAAATTTTAAAAATATAAAAAATTGTATGTACATACATATGTACATACATATGTATGTATCTTCATATAAAAAATTTAAAAAATGGACACATTTGTCTATTGTACCACAAAACCTAACTGGTGCATCGCATGGCTTTTGAAGTTTGAATGGAGGAAAATCGTACAATGGCCGCATCCGGTGTTTAATAGTCTTGCGTAAGTGTAAATGCAGAATATCGTCGTAGCCTTTCTTTGAATTGTGTTTATTTTATAATTGGATTTTAAAGAAAGGCTTCGATGTTTTCCATATGTACTTACGCAAGACCTTTTGCATCGAACCCCTAATACCACCAATGTACTAACTTTACCATCCACATTTGGTCAATAAGCTTGCATTTTTTATCATAATTGTCTTGTTAATTCTCAACAAAAGGGAACAAAATGAATTTCTGTTTTTTTTATTTTCATATTTAATTTTTTATTCAACTTATGTCAAAATTACTACGAATCAAAAAAAAAATAATTAAGCTGAGTAGTTTTTTCTCCCATATAAAATATCAAAACCAATTAAAAGATTAATTGAGTATTTTAATTGAAAATATTTTTTCAAAACAATGTGGCATACTACAAAAAACAACTAGATTTTCATACATAAAAACAAACTTTACATCATTTACATACAATCAACATGTAAAAATTGATACCCATTTCAGAGTATTCTGAGTTAAGCTCTGTTGATAGCACTTTTTTGTTAGAGCAGCAAAGTCAATTAAAATAAACATATATTCAATTAAAATTTTAAACAAAAGTATTATTTTTTCTAAGCAAACACTTAATTAAAAAAAATTCAACAATAATTTTTTCTGTGTACTGACTATGAAAGGTAGTTCAACGGCTGTACATATACATACGAGTATATATGATACATGTATGTACAAGTTTTATTACCTTCTTTTACACATTCTTTATAGACATCTTAAACTTGTGTTAAACCACATTTAGCATAGCCAAAGTACTACGAGTATAAAAAAGATATTTCAGTTTAAGGAAAATGGATTAAATTTATGTATTGATTAAAGGTAATTTCAAGAGATTAAATGAATTTAAGTGCAGATAAATATTATTTTATTACAAAAAGAAACTACGAAGTGGTCATATGTAAATATGTGAGTATTATAAAAAGCAGAACTGAAATTAATTGAGACCATTTAGAGGCTCAATTACCAAACACTATTAGTGCAGAGAAATGTATTACAAAATTTTTTAATATTGGAAAGCAGATGCTGAGTCCTCGAGCAAATGCGTCTTAAGCAATGAATTATATTTTTATATTTGGAGCTCAGAAAAACCAAGCGGAATTATAAACCGATAAATTCCTACCAAGTTCAGTACCCAATTAACGTTCCCAACTCAACTCAGTTTGATTGCCTGAGAGTAAATTGGTTGCATCAGCCCAATATACAAGTAATAAGAGAGAGAGAGATTTACCCCTTTTCCCATTGCTCGTAATCACGGTTGCCAGAAATGCAGATTTATCTGGATTTTGCAGATTTTTACCCTCCAAAAAGACGAAATCCAGATTTAAAGATTTTCAGCCTAAAAACGCAGATTTTTCAACTCGAATTATAGTGAAGTTTTTTACATTTTTGCTATTACTGTTACTACTTTTTGTTTCTTTTATGTGTGAACGACTCACAGTTTAGAGAGTTACAATTTTTGAATTTAGAAGACATCATTAAAGAAAAAGAAGAAGTAACTTTGGCAAGCTTATGGAATAGAATATCTGATATAAAACGAGCTAATTCTGTTTATGATTTTGCAGCCCTAAGTTAAATTAAAATGAAATGGTTTTAATACATTCATTTGCAAAATGTCGAAGGAATTTTGAGTCAAGTGAACTTGAATAAAACAAAACTTCCAAGTCCTTTTGATATTTAAGCAACAAATTAAATAACTTTTTGTATAATTTTTTATGTATCTAATTTGTTTTCTCATTCATTTTATATTGTTTGCACATATGTAAGTATGAAGAATTTTTATTTTTTTGTTGGTTTTATGCATTTCGTTTCTCCTAAATAAAGACGGTTTTTCCACACAAAAGTTTACTTTGCAAAGTCTAAAGATTGTAAGAGAAAAGAGATCTTATTCTATATTCTTTTTTCTTTAACAAACTCAAGACTTTGCAAAGTAAACTTTGTGTGAAAAAACCGTCAATTTTATCAGTACACTTCAACCAATGTCGCAAAATCGAAGATGCTATCTTGTAAAGATTTTTGCTAGAAGCCTTTTTCTGCCGTATTCATAAAAAATAGTTTTGGTTTACAAAAGGTTTACAAAACAAACTTTGTATGGAAATTTGTTTGTTAAACTTTAAAATAGTTTTTGTGAATATTTCCTTTGATGTTTCTGTACGTAATTCTTAGTAATACATTGATAGTCGTTCCATAAACATATGAAGTTTTTTTGCCTTATTTCAAAAATTTTTTGCTTGAAGTCTGCTGATGAGTTTTTTAAGCAAAATCAAAATGCACATTCTTCTATTCATAAAAAAAATGTAATTGAAAGTTATTTAAAAAAAATTCTAAAAAATTTAAATAAAATATATTTTAAGCCCATTTTAAATTTTCTGAAAATAGGTTAATGAAAAATATTTATATTACACATGTACATCCATATTTATATAAATTATTTGAATAAAATATAAAAAAAGTTGTTATAAAAATTGCGTTAAAGATTTTTTGAAGATTTTAAAAATAAAATGCAGATTTTGAAGATTTTTTCGTGAAAAATGTTTAAATTTTGCAGATTTTAGCCTTAGAATTTCTGGTAACACTGCTCGTAATATGAATTAAAATGTCCCCGAAAAAAGTAGGAATTAAAAATATTAGAGAGAGAATTTTTTTTAGAGTTTGGGGTTATTCAGCTGTTACGTAAAGGACTCAGGGGTAATGGGTGTTAGTTACGGATTTGTTATGGTTTAGAAAATTTAAACTGAATATTTTGTAAAAAGCTTTACAAAGTTTTATGGAGGGGGGAGGGTGTATAAAACCACCGAAAATAGCATTGCGTAGTATATCAAAAGACCCCTTTTCTCAACCAAACATTTTGAAAGCAACTAGAGCAAAATTTAAGAATTATATTAGAAAATGTTGTAAAACAGTGGTATAAGCATTTCTTTACATCAAAAAAATTTAACCCGACACCGGGGGTGGATTTTAGCTACACGGACAAGGAGGTTGGGTCATAATGACTCACTTACTAAACTCGAGGTATTTTGCTATATTTATGAAAAAATATATACATACAATTTAGATTGAATATAACATTATTAAGGAAATAAAACAGGACTTAGTTAAAAAATAACATATGGGCATTTCCCCCGTGGCCTACCAGGATGGAAAAATTAAAGGTTGATTATCTGCGTGTTTTAGTGTTTATAATTATAAAAAAGTCTATGTTTATATAATGGAATGGTTTAATACCTTATCTCATCTGTTTTAGTTGAGGAAATTGGGCTGGAAGCTGCAAAATTTTATATTTTCTTTTTAAGCTACTTGTAAGGACATTTTTATATACATAAGTATCATGAATCAAAGAATACAAGATTAGGCATTGCTCATGTTTGTTAACTTGAGCGTGCTGGTATTTGGCTGGTGTGACGTCAAAATGACGTAGAATTTGAAATGTAAACAAAATTATCATATACCAAATACATGTGTTTGTGTGATTGTGTTTATGTTTATCGGCTAATGTGACGTACATGCGCAGATAAAGAATTTTTTCAAAAGCTGAATGCGTAATATTGTATTCTTTGAATCATGCATAAGTATAATTATTTAACATGCAAAAAACATGGTATGTTTGCACTCTTTCTTCAAAATCTCTCTATTACAAAATAGTAAGAAGAGAAAAAAAGTTCGTAAATTGGAAGGAGGCATGGTGATAATAATAAAAAAAACACGTGCAAAAATCGTACGTTAGCGACCCGCACATTCTCGACCGGCAATTAAGCCAATTAAACAAAAACCAGAAGAGATATTTTATTTTGTAAATATTTGATAGAGCGCTACATTAATACACTTTTAAAATAAATTAGTCACTTTTAATTATTCTGTTCTATTTCGCAGATTTTTACATTTCACTACTGTCAGCCAAAGTTGACTTCTATTTTGCACACGTTAGTGACCACATGTTTATAACTATTAATATGAAAACTTATACTCGATGAAATCCATCTTTTGCACTAAACATAGAGCTTAGAAAATTCTATCAAATCGTAAAAAAAATGCTTTCAAAAGTTTTGTTTGTACATCAAAAGCTTGTACATCAAAAGCGTACGAACGTACCTTCGTGACCCCAGGAAATGCCCATATGTATTTTTATTTTTAAACTAAAAACATTTCGAAGATGGGTCATATTTACCTTTTTTAACTTTAACCACGTGTTACTCGAAGTAAAATCGCCATGCGGCTGATTTGAAATTTATAACATTCAGAGAGATTCAATAGCTCCAGATACTGAGAAGAGCATAGAGAAAAGAAGAATATTTTTAAAACTATAGTCAATTCGAAAAGTGACGGGTAATAAGCCCCGGAATGTTATATTCCCCATTTTAAGTTCAAACAAAGTGTTGTTATTTATGTCAATGTGTACAGTTAATATTTAATTACCCTTTGGAGCAATTGAAATTGAGAAAATTTAATTATATTTTGCCCTTTAAAGTTTGACCAGAAGATTTTATTATCCTGAAGGGCAGTGAGCAAGAATATAAACTGTCATTATTGTTTTGCTTAAGTCATTAAATAAAAATTTCGCTCTGGAGTTAGTCGAGAATCTTAAAGTTTAAAAAGGCCAACACTTTGTTATTTGGTTTTCATAATAACAGATCATACAGAGTTAAGAAGTTACCACACAGAAAAAAGTATTCACCAATTAATATTTTCAATTAATAATTTAATTGATTCAATTAAAGTTTTAATTGTATTAATTAATTTTAGTGAAAAAATTTAATTGATATTATCAAATTGTTTATAGGTGAAAATTTAATTATTATTTTAATTAATATTACAAATATTTTAATTAATATTACAAAATCGTTCATATTACTTTTTTGTGTGCATGTTCTCATGGATTTTGTTGGCGATACAACTTGTAGGGCTTGCCAGGAAGATATTGGATATCGAACACTACTTGTATAACTGTTCAGCATTCAGTCAAATTAGGAGACAAATTTTCCAGCTAAAAATATATCAGATATTGAATGTAACAAGAATTCAGGAGTGAAAATTCGAAGAAAGTAAATTAAAGAGACCAAGTTTCCAATCTGACAGATTTTGTGAAAAAAAAATCGTTTTAATCAGAAATAATTCATAGTCAGGCTCAAGTTCAGTAATTTCAATTCTTATTGAATGAAATATTCGATGGTACATCGAATAAGTAAAAATAATTAATAAGATGATCGTAAAAAGATAAGTAAGAAAAGTTAAACATACTGAGGTAGAGTAATATAATTTCGTGCTAACCTAAATAGAAAAATGGAAAAAAACAGAAAATTCATAGTGATACTTATAAATGTGTTTACCAAAGGTAAATCAATTGTATACACAACAATTGTTTCTCATATTCCGTTTCATTGTAAATTTAAATTAAATAGCTGATGTTAATAAGAATCTCTACCCAAGTAGATAGACTAGGGTGCTGATGAAGTGCGTGGCTGCACAGAAAAGTATCGGTATTTCCCCCAGCTTAAAGTCTTAGTTTAATTTTTCTTCTCCTCTGTAAAAACTCACATTAATTAATAAAATACTGAACTTGAGCCTGACTATGAATTATTTCTGATTAAAATTCACTACAGTTCAATTAAAGAATCTAAAAATTTCTCACAAAAAAATCGTTTCTAATTGCAAACGCTTATAAGTGTTTCAAATTTGTATAAAAAGTAACGAACATTCGTTTCAAAAAAATATTTTCGCATACAATTTTTAAAACGAAAAAATCGTTTGCATTTGAAAAATGTGGCCTAAAATTTTATATATTTCTATGGTTATATATTTATTAATTAAAATTAAAATGCATAACATCCCATAAAAGCATGAGTGAAATCGAAAATAGATTGGGCCAATACTGACTGCCCCTCTTTCAGCCTTAGTTTAATTTAGAAATGCTTAAGAGAATTGGTTCTTATATAATCTTATCTGTTTCAAAAACGATTTAAATTGTGAAAAAAAATTACGAATCTCTATTGCATAAAAGATGAAAACCTTACCTTGTTATTTAGTCCAAAAACAAAAATGTTTCCGGCCATATTAAATACGTCATAAAAAAAATCTTGTAATAAAACCTTGATTTTTCAAATGTATTTAAATCTACATCGTCAAAGAAACGATTTAATGAAATTCCA
The DNA here is from genome assembly GCA_905220375.1 of Tachina fera. Lineage (NCBI taxonomy): Eukaryota > Metazoa > Arthropoda > Insecta > Diptera > Tachinidae > Tachina > Tachina fera. The sequence continues at coordinate 46,130,556 of LR999965.1, read as the reverse complement.
ACAAAAATTTACTAAATCTGATTTTTATACAAGATATTCGTTACACATATGTACGTATGTATGTTTTTGTACATACTTGTATATATATTTATTTAAATACAAATAGTTATACAAACGAATTTGTTTTCATTAAACCTTTTACAAATTCTTCAATTTCACACACTTAGCAATTCATATTAAGGAAACTTGAAAAAGCTCATCAACTTTTCATTAGCAGCTACAACAACTCATTCATTCTGTTATTTGCCACCAAAGTCAACTTGAATGTAAATCAGTTTGATCTAACATGAATGTTATATTGCAACTACCAACAAAGTTATTTTATTTTCTCAGTATAAAGTGCGATGAAGTGCTACAGCAAGGATAAGCACATCATTACTTTGGCAATAATTAAGTCCCAACAGAAATGCTCAAACTCATATTCTCTTCGAAAAATATTTTTGTTTGAATAAATCTCTGATAGTGTATGTTTGTGTGTGTGTGTGTGTGTGTTTCCTACTTATTATGTTAGATTGTTAATTATTCTGACTGAGATTTTGCATAAAAAGCAGTTTGAATTTTACATAAAGTGTACATATAGTGAGTGTCTAACTGGGCACTGTTGCCAGTTCAGCTATTTTCTCGTCAAATCTAGCGATTTTTAAGTACATTTTGCGGGAGAAATTATGATTTAGCTATTAGCGGGAAGTCTAGCGACTTTTTTTTTCATCATAATTCGCTTTAAAATGAGAGCTTTTTTAGATGCACTGAACGCATAAGAGGCAAACTATAGAAAAAAATTTATTGAAAGCGGCAGAACAATGCAGGCTTTAAAGCCAAAAAGTTAGCTAATGTACTCCTATCCATATTGAGAAGCGCTTTCATACATAAGAAAAAACGTTTATGTTATTCCTTTAGCAGTTCAGATGTTAACATGTTTTATTAGATTCAAAGAAGGACTTTTGTGAGCAGAAATGTAATACTCCAAACCGGGATATCGCCACATAAAAACCAGCAGCAGGTGTCAGCAATACTATTACTCTATAATAACAGAAGCCTGCTATATTTGAAACAAGTTTTTTTACTGGGAAAGTCCTGAGTTCAGTACCCTGCAAGCATTTTTGGAAATTTTTAATTAAATTTGATTCTTTTTTAATACTTTCAAGTGATCAAAAAACAAGAATATGCGCTCGTTTTCTGAGCATAAAAGATAGTTTTGTCGGGAGAAAGTGGTACCCTACATGCGACTCTTCTTGAGGAGTCTTTTATTACCCGCTTTCATTTATGACTCATATATCTTAAAATAAATAAATAAATTACTTTTAAAGCATAAGCACGACTCATTTTCGAGTATTTTTTCAAGCGCGCAAGTGTTTAATCAGAGTTTTTAATCGTCAAAAGTACTCGAGGAAGACTTAGTTAGGTGATTTTTGATAAAACATTCTTCCAAATGCTAGCAGGGTAGTTATAATATTTTTTATAAACATATATAAATATGTATATAATGAATACATACATATGTATGTATATAAATGTTTTTTAATAAAATGAACCTTTAATTACCCTATTACATTGCTTTTATTTGGTATTTGATAAATTTTTTAGAGAAATTCGGGAAGTATGAAAAAAGTTAACAACATTTTTTTAAAATTTTCAAAATATATTTGTTTTTAGCTATTTATCGCTAAATTTTCAAATGTTTTTGAAATTTAGCTATTTTCTTGTCTACTTTAGCGATATTTGTTGGAAAAAAGTTGGCAACACTGTTACTGGGCGACTTTGTGAGCGCCTTACATTAGGCAATATTTTTTAAAAGCTACATAGAAAGATATTAATTATTAATTTCAGTAGATCTTTTGTTCATAATATTGTTCAAAAATTATACTAATTTTAATATAATAAATCCTTGACTTATGGAAAATGTTGACAAACATTGGTCGCATTCATAAGATGTAACATTGCGCAACCGTTGAGTCTTTGTCTTTGAAACACATAGTTGGGTAGTTTCGCTCCACTCAACAGTTGATTAATTGCTATAATTTTTCCCATCGTTAAATTTTTTCGCTAACTATAATCAAAATTTTTGATCGAAAAGACGTATGCCAGTTATACTATAATGCAACTCCGCTTTGTTAGGTGGCGGCTGCAAATATTTGTTACACGTAAAATGCGATAAAGGAACGAAATAAAGGAATTAAATTAAGTTATTAATTTGGTCAAACATATGTATGTTTATTATGCTGTCTAATTATATAATATATTACATATTTAATACACTTTTGCGTTTAAAGATTTTTTGAGCACGTGGCGGCTTCCCGTTAAAATATAAATACTACAGGCAAAGGTCTTTCTTTTTATTGCAGTGTTGTGCAAACACAAAATATTATTATTATTATTATTGTTAAAATGCAAGATTCCTGGGCTGCTAACTTCATTAAAAATTCTGTGTTGTACATACATTTTAGCTTAACTAATTAATTTAACCAATTAAAATTATTTTCTTTGTTCCTCTTTTATTCATTTTCAATTGTTTACATTTATCAGCTGTATATTTTGCAGTACATCAATCAAGAGGTTTCGAAGAAGTAACTGTTGGGGCCAACAGTTGCCAACGTCTTTTGAATGCGCCCATTGATTCTTTCCCTTTAGAAAACTTTAAACATAAAATAAAGCCATTATGCTGAATGTGTAAAAAGGCCCCTTTTACATTAGGCAACTTTACTTGCGCAAGTCTTGTGTTTGTGGGTGTGAGAGGAAAGGTCGGTTGAAGGGGAAAGAATTGCCGAGATTTGAGTACAGACTTGCTTGAACTTGGCAATTCTGCCACAATTCTGTTTCAGCTGTCATTGTTGGCTTGGGATATTGATTTGTTTTTGACATTGTCTTTTATTTCTTCTTCGGTGTGTTGTCTAATTAATTAATTTTGTGTTAAGAAAATTTTATTTGTGAATAAAAAGTTAAAAAATAATGAGAAATTGGAAGCGAGATGAAACAGAACAACTAATCAATAGCATAGGAAATTAAGCTTGCTCAACAAATGAACTGAATGTGAACATAGAAGCAAGTTCAAAAGAAAATAAATAAAAATGAAAATTATACTTGCGCAAGTAAAGTTGCCTAATGTGAAAGGTGCCAAACGATTGTTAAAATTTAAATTGATTTCACGAACTAGTTTTGTATGGCAAAGCCGGTTTTAACGCAAGCTTTAACTTTTACAACCGTTTTTGATTAAAGGGGTAAGTTTTTAATGCCTCTAAGGGCCATTATTATGACTGAACGATAAGGTTTCGGATAGTTATTCCTAACTTCAGCAAAACTGAACTATAAAGTGACCTTTAAAATTTTCCATTATTACAACTGTCCGATAAAATAAATAATAAAATGTTTGGTTGGTGGCAACATTTCTGTGGATATTGTTTGTTAAAAATGATTAGTGGCAACTTGCTTTTGTTTATTTGTCAAATTACAAACATAATGAAAATATTTTTGTCAATTCTTTTGTTTATTTATTATTCTTATGCGTTTTGTGTTGTATTGCTTTTGTTTTATGCCATATTTTGACCAAATAAATTTGATTTTGTTTTATAAAGTAGAAAGTGTGGCAAGTGGCGAAAATGTGGCAACTTTAAATGACTATATCTCACAATAAAAGTTACAGGTAGGATCAACTTGTCTTTAGTTTATCGCTCACTTTTTGTTAAAATCAAGTTGTAATAATGAAAAAGTGTTTATCCATCCAATAACCTCCTACTTTTAGCTAACGTCAACTTATAATAATGGCCCTAAGTATGCTAATTTATTTTATCACATAAGCAAAATTCTTATTTTTAACCTAGACTACAAAAATAAATAGAGAGTAGCATTTACTTTCATTTTACAAATTTTTTTTTTTTTTGCAAAAAAAAGCTGATGAAGTGCCTGGCTGCACAGAAAAATTTCGATATTTCCCTCTGCTTATAAAATCTTGTTTAATTTTTCTTCTCTTCTTTAGAAACTTACATTAACTACTAAAGATACTTCATTTAATAACTGAAATTAAGCCCGATTAATTAATTATTTGTTTGAAGTTTTCAAGCAATTTAACTTAAGCCGTTTTTAAAAGCCACTTTTCATTCTTTAGTCAATACGAGTACTTCATAATTTTATGTATCAAAAATCTTCAAAAAAAAAAGGTAAAAATAACTAGCAAAATTTATATATTCATAAACTTGTTGATAACATCACCTTCTAATTACACTGTGCAACACCAAAATTATTCAGGGGCTCTCATGTACCGATTTTGTTTTCTTGGAGTCCATAGAGAACGAAAATACCTTTGGTTTTTTTTTTGGATAACTTCGAAAAGTGATTTTATAACGGTAAATATGGAGAAATTCAGAATTTCAAATTGAAGGAGTCATACCTTTTTTGTTTCCCAATGGATTTCTATTAATTGTTATTATGTTTAAAGGAGCTGATATTATCTTTCAAACAAGACATATTTTTTGTAAATCGGTCAATAAATGGCTAAGTTATAGTGGTTGAAGTGTCAAAAGAAAACAAAGAAAGTATGACTCTCTCAATTTGAAATTCTAAAAAAAAACAGTTTTTCTCCATATTTACCATTATAAAATCACTTTCCGAAGTGATCTAAAAAAAACAAAGGTATTTTCGTTCTCTATGGACTCCAAGAAAGCAGAATTGGTACATGAGAGCACCTAAATAATTTTTTTTCTCAACTTTTGTATCACAGTGTTATATTAAAAGAATTAAAAATTTATTTAATAAATTTCATCTATTCCCAATTTTAAAACTTTATTTCACATTTTTAATATCAGCCACTAACCCTTTCAGGCAAGCTCGCACATGTCGCAAAGTATATTGATAAAGTAAAAAATTATGTGTTAACAAAATTCTAAGATAATTTAAAAAGGTTATTATTTTTCACTAATCATCCTGCTGCTTTAACAAAATCTATTTACTCATGGCTCATACTGTGAGAAGCGGTAAAAGAAATGAAGAAATAAATGAAAAATAAATAAACAAAAATAATCTTTTTCAAACACTCTTTTATAAAAACAGTGGCGTCTTTGAAGTGTATATCGAATTGATAAATAAAAATATTACACAGAACATAATATCCTTAACCATATATTTGTATGTACAAATATACATCACTACTTGTCTAGCTTTTGTGTAAAAAAATTTAAAGGCTTTTGTTGCTGCTAAAAAGTTAATGTATTTTCGTTCTTAAGTAGAAAATTCAATTTATTAACAAGATAATGTTTTGAATATCCATTTTATGACACACATAGGGCTTAACTTATGATTTTTTTTTTAATTTCATATTTAGTAATTCTGTGACATATTTTTCCTGTTTTTCTTTAAAGATTTATTGTGCAAGCGAAAGTACAGTGAGACACTAGGAAAAAATTTAATTAAAAATTAAAAAAAAATATTTCATACATGAATTAATTATTCCTAAAGAAATTTTTTTAACTATCGAAACTATGATTTTAAGAAAAAAAATTTATGTAATAAAGTTAACATGTGATCTTTCAACAGCGACTTCCAAACTTAAACAGTTTAAAGAAGCATCATCTGCGCAAATTATAAAATTGTTTTATCAAAATGGGTGCGGAAAAATCATCTTCATCTTTAGTTTAATTTTTGGTTCAATTTGTGACAATCCTAATTCACATGAGATCCCACAGCATTATTATACATCCCGATTTTTCGACTTGGCGGCGTCATCGGTCCATATTTCTTTTAGAATGATATTGGCAAGCTTCTTAATAGTAAGATTTATAGGAAAATGATTAAAAATGTTTTTTGCAAGATTTTGATGATAATGAGCTAAAGGTACATTTTGTATGCAAAATAAATATTCACTGTAGCTGTAGCTGGTATACTTGGAGAGGGTACTCAGCAGACTTAACTTGAGTTAAAGCTTAGTTTTTATGTATTAGACCCATTGACACCAACAACATGGAGTTTCAACAGGACGGCGCTGCAAAAAAACTAGAAATGTAACAGTTACATTTTAAAACTTTAAAACTTTAAAAAAAAACTAATCGTAAACCAGGCATGCATGCTCAAAGACATTGGTGTTTCATTGAAATATATTAATAAAACCAAATGTGTGTTCAATAATTGTGTTAATTTAAATTTTCTGTTTGGGCACATACCACTTAAATATGATAGCATATATTTTATTTATTTCATTGGGCACACAAAGGACAGGTATTCACGCGGAATTTGAACTGTTTTTACTATATCATTTTTAAAAGTTTCGACGAAGCAAATATTGAACTGAAGAATTGCAGTTAATTTTTTTTAATTTTAGTTTTATTTATTTCTAAGGACATTTTTAAGCCAAATGTGTCCTTGCTCATAAAATTTTACCACAGTACTTTATATTTTATAAGTAGTTTCTGTACGAAATCACGAACTTACATTGTTTATTTTTATTCCTATGACATTTTTTGATTAAAGGATATCTGTCGAGGGCACGAATTCTTCCAAGTATACTCACTAAAATTTATATTTTTTTTAATGCTGATGTATTCAAGTGAACCTGTTTATTTTTTTGGACATTCTGCACGAGATATTTAAGTTCCTGGTCATATCATGTGGTGGTGATGCGAAATTGACATTTCGGATGCGCGCCGCATAGTAAAGACAAGATGAATGTTATATTTTGTACACAATGGCAATGACATTAATGACATAAGTTTCTTTCACTTTTGCATACACACAAGGCTTACTTTTAACAAATTTTAATGCTATCACGAAATAATTTTACAGAACGAGAAAAAAACCCCAAGGCCACATATCGACGCCTCCATTCTATAACATTCTAAGTCGAGTGAGTGAGTTTTGAGTTACGAGCTCTCAAAGTTTTCACGCGATATCTCAATAACTATATAAGATACGCCATTTGTTCTTTCACTGTTTTTAGTAGAATTTGAGTAGAATTTTGATAGTATTTTCTGAATTTACAAATTTTAATTGGATCATAGCTAAAAATTATATAAAATGTTTTAGCACGCTGAAAACATTGGCTATTGGTCGTCTAAGTGTACTTAGCATGTTTTTGATAGGTCTATTGTTTTTTAGTTAATCACCTAACTATACATATAATATTTTAGTTTGGACAAAAATTTTAGAAAATTAAGAAATGTCCCTTCCATAACATACTAAGTCAACTTAGTTTTCAAGTCAATTTAAAATTGTCCAAGCAAAAGTATTCTAATTGTACTTACTACATTTTAGAATGTAAAATTTATACGACTATGTGTGTAGTCTAAGCATATTTATGCCTATAACTTTGGAACGGATCGGCCCGGCACATCTTAACCAAATTTTGACAGTATTTAAATTATAGAACGTAGGATTCAAAAATTCAAGAACACTAAAAACGTTCTAAGTACACTTAGAACGTTATAGAATGGAGGCGTCGATATTAAAAACAAAACATATTCTGAAGTCTCCTTAAGGTATAGTTTTCAGCTGCCAATTACTTTTACTTTGTTCTTCCATAACCTTTTACAGATTAATTGAAACTCTTAACACATTTTTAAACATTTATTTTCATTGCGAAGGGAAGAAGAAGGAAACTATGCAATGAATTACTTTTGTGATAACATTCTCTATCCTTGTTTTAATCTCTAAAAATGTATCACACATAACTTGGACGTTTATACAGACAAACAGATAAGAAAAACTATAGTTCTTCAAATCCTCACATTTCAAATTACATAGAACTGTGTGCTTACTCCTTTGTAACATCTTCTTTATTAAAGTTTCTTTTTAATAAAGATAATTTCTCTTACTGCGTTGTAAGTGTGTGAAGAAATAATAATTTGAAGTGTTAATGCTGCTTTCATCTGTTTAAAAATGAAAAAAGAAATAAAAAATAAACCGTTGGATTTAACATTTTAGTCAGAATTTCTCTTGCATTGAATTTATTATGGGATTTTGTGGAAAAATGTGATGTTGGTAATTAAACGTATCCTTCGAATCGTTCATGTGGCTTCATATGTATGTATGTATGTATTTAATTTATTATGAACTTTTTTAATGGCACAAAATGATTTTATAAAAGAGAATTCTGCTAAGTGATTTTGCTTTTAATAAATATAAATGTGTTCAGTCAAGACTTTATAGAATTTATTTAATTAAGAAAAATTTGCTGGTATTATAAACGTATGTATATCTATTTGAGATATTCAAATATAAATAAAATTCATAAAATGGTGAATGAAAGAGTAGAAAAAGTTATATAAATTAAAATATTTCATATTTTGTTGTTTGTTATGAAAAACAACCGTAATTAATATTATTTAAGCTATAGTAACACACAATTCGTGCATCAGCTACGTTATTTTCTTTTCTATCCAATGTAAGCTCTGTAGCCTTAGGAATTTGGGTAAATATAAAAATGACATCAACATTCATTTAGTTTTTATTTACAATTTTAGGTTGAATAATTAATTGTGTTTTTAAATGCATTTTGAAACATTTTGCGAGCTAAGGAGCTTTTTCAATTAGGTTAAGATATTCTCAATTTGCTTGTATTTTTTATATATCTTTAAATAAATACAAAATCACGTTCTTAGTTTCATACGAGTAAGAGAAAACTTAACAAAATCCTTTAAGTGACTTAAGTAAATTTTTTCTATTTTCGTTTTTAATTTCGCTAAAGGTTTGAAAATTTTGTAGGATATGTGTTTTAATCTAATTCACAATAATAAACTAAAAATGCGGTGTTAAATTATTTGTTGGCTTAGTGACTTTTTATTTCATCGTACGATATGTTACTTCTAAACTACTGCGCTAACAGGAGTGAATAATTGGTTCTTCCCATGCCTATTTAATATTACGAGTAATAAAAATTTTCAATTACCGGTATTAAAATTTCACATAATATTTCAGTTTCTATAGCTGTGCTATTTATGGCGCGATACAAAATTTAGGTCGTGATCTTCGTAACAAAAATAATCTACACTATTACAGTTATAAATTTATTTTCGTTTTGATTTCTTTGTACTTAAAAGCTGAGTACGAGAGTAAAGCGGCCCATACACTACAACAGCATGCATGCGCAATTAAGTGTTTGTGCCAGCGGTTGGGTCGTGTATGGGCATTTTGTGTGATTGTACGTTTTGCTGTATTGATGTCAAATAGAGTTTGATATTTTGCTGATGGTACAAGCTTCCTGGTATTGTGTATAGTGAAGTTAGCTCAGTTGAGTAAACTTGTCAAGGAGTAAATATTCATTTAAAATTGTAATTTGTTTAAAAATAATTTTTTTCAATGGAAAATGGAATTTGAGCACTTTAGTTGTACAAAGCTGCTAATATTTAAAAAATATCAATAAAAATTTAAGCAAACAACTGTGTCACTATATAGAACCACCCTTCTTTAATTTTTTAAAAAAGTGAATATTGTACCAGCTTGCTGGTATGTTATGTGGGTCGAGCATGATTGCTTAATAGCTTGATTGCGCGTGCATGCTGTTGTAGTGTATGGGCCGCTTAAACGAAAAAAAATTTTTGGATTTTGTTTTATTCGTTCTTTGAAGTGGGTGAAGCAAAAAAAAAACAATGATAACGGTTCCTCAATTTTCTGTTTATTGTTTTTGCGCACAAACCATAAAACACACCCAATTGGCTGTTAGCCGGGTAACCGACGCCTCCGGTCACAAACAATACATTAATTTAATGGTATGCCGCTAGAAAAGAAAAAAAGTTAGAAATAAATAGAAACGTTTTCCAATATTTGTGGTGAATTTGGCATCATCACATAATATAAATTTATTGCGTTGTTATTTAACACATTAAGTTTGTTTTATATAGGCAAGCAGCATAGCTATAACCTGGTGTCCTAAGATACCTCTATTCTTTTTTTATACCCTTTACCAAAAAATGGTAAAAGCGTATATATAGGTTTGTCAATCTATTTGTAATTTCTACAATATTAATAAGCGACGCATAAAGTATATATATTCTGGATCCTTATGCATAGGAAAGACGAACAAGCGATGTCCGTCTGTCTGTGCGGTTTTCCGAAGCTCCCAGCAGCTCCCAACTGCTAGTGATTTCGTTCTTGAACTGGTGTGTCAGAAATTTTCCGAAAAATTTTGCTATTGAAAATCAGCAAAATCGAGCAGACGGTTTCAGAGCTGGAACACTCAAACTCTATTTTCCCATACAAAATAACTACCGAAAACTAGTTTTTATTACTTTTTTTGTTAAATTAACTTATTTTATACTTCAGCACGAATAAAATTGGTGTTTCTAATTTTAGAAAAGTTAAAAAAAATTAAATATTCTGACAACACCTAGTTGAACGGAACAGCTAGCCGTTTTTGAAAGGCCACTAAACCTTCAACATCAGCGTTCTTCTGTGTTGGTCCACTGTGTGTAGTGTCAGTTGATGTAGATTTCTGCCTCATATACGAAACTTTTTTGCAAATAGAATACGTAAATTGTTTTGATTCATCATATTTAAATTTTTGCTGAAATTTACAACAGACTTACCATTGTCGTTTATTCTATACTAATTATGCACATGTTAGTTAATTTACTTATTTTTGTTCTACTTAAGACAAAATTTTTTGGTATGATACTATTAAGTATATTTATTTAATTTATGCCACAGGCCCATGGCTAATAATTTTAGTTAATTGTAATTATTATTTTTCGAACTTAATTTGTTTCTATATTTATGATTTGAACGGGCTAAAGTTCGTAACGCTTTTTAAGCCAAATTACATGCGATAATTATTAATGAACAAATAACATCAAAGTTAGTTGTAAATATTCTGACAACACATAGTTGAACGGAACAGCTAGCCGTTTTCGAAGGCCTCTAAACTTTTATCATCAGTATTCTTCTGTATTTGGTCCACTGTGTGTGGTATCAGTTGATGTAGATTTGTGCCCTGTATACGAAACTTTTTTGCCAATGGAAAACGTAAATTGTTTTGATTCATCGTATTTTAATTTGTTGAAACGTGTTTTGTAATGAAAACCCAAATTTACTATCTCTAATTTATAACAGACTTACTTACTGTATTTTTATACACACTGCAACAATTAACACTAAAATTTATAAAAATTAAAATTGCAGGGTGTTCTATCAGTTTATGTAATTTTAACTATATAATATGTACAACTTGCTGTATCTTGGTAACCGTAGGAGGCAAAGTCTTGAAATTTTCAAAAGCGTTAAAACAAAAAATTCCCATAATTATAAAATCGCCAAACCGAAAAAAATCGCCAAAACCCGAAAAAAATCGCCTAAACAATAAAGCACTAAATTAAAAAAATTCTAGCACTAAAATAAATTACTAAAATGAAAAAAATCTCCAAAATGAAAAAAAATCAACAAAATAAAACAAACGTCAAAAACCTTAAAATATCGCTAAATCGAGAAAAAGGCACCAAAACTAAAAAAACACCATATTAAAAGAATTTACAAAACGAAAAAAATCATCATAATAAAAAAATTCTAGCAATAAAATGTATTGCAAAAATGAAAAAAAATCGCCGAAATGAAAAAAATCGCCAAAATGAAAAAAATCGCCAAAATAAAAAAACGCCAAAAACTTAAAAAAGTTGCTAAAACGAGAAAAAAGCACCAAAACTAAAAAAATACCAAATAAAAAAAAATGCCAAAATCCTAAAAAATCGCTAAAACGAGAAAAAAGCACCAAAACTAAACAGCAGCACCAAATTAAAAAAAAAATTACCAAACCCGAAAAAAATCACAAAAACGCAAAAGGCTCCAAATTGGAAAAAATATCTACAAAATGAAAAAATCGCCAAAATGAAAAAAACACCAAAATAATAAAAAAAAATCGGCAGTATAATTATAAGCGCCAAAAACTTTAAAAAATCGCTAAATGTAAAATAATTACCAAAACTAAACCACACAAACATTAAAACTAAAAAAAACCCAAATTAAAAAACGCAAAAACGCCAAAACCAAAAAAACCTTTAAAAACGCTTAAATTTAAAACAATTAAAATTTACGCCAAAACCCGAAAAAACTCACCAAAGCGAAAAAACCAAATTAAAAAAAAAATGTGACACTAAAATAAATTGCCAAAATGAAAAAAAATTGCTTAAAGAAAAAAATCGCCAAAATAGAAAAAACCCAAGAAACCTAAAAAACCTAAAAAACGCTTAAACGAAAAAAAGCACCAAAACTAAACGCCATATTAAAGAAAATGCCAAAAACCTAAAAAAATCGCTTAAACGAAAAAAACGAACCAAAACTAAAAAAGCACCAAATAAAAAATACGCGAAAAAGGCAGGGAAAAACGCATAAGCTAAAAAACCGCCATTAAAAAACGCTTAAAACCGAAAAACCCCCAAAAACGACAAAAATGCCAAAACTATATTTTATATAGGCTAAAGCTCATATAGTATTATATATTTAGTGTCTGTACGGCACGCTTCGTGCGCAAGTCAAAGTCGCACTTTACTGAATTTATTTTTAGTAAATGGTCAAGTGAAATACTAAATATTGTTTTCATTGGATAGTTTTGATATAACGGCGTTATTTGTTTATACAGCTAAGAATACAACAAAGTATCAAGTATCAAGAATTAAAATTACTCTTAATGCAGCATGGTCGTATCTTAATAAATGCGTTTCATAATTAAACTAGAAAAGATTAGTGTGTTATTACTACTTATGTATATATATATATATATATATATATATATATATATATATATATATACGAACTTTTATCCAAACACCGAAGTATAAAGAGATAAACCGTTTCTTTTTTGCTCTCCTGAAAACTTGTATTTTTTAAAATACGAGGTTGAGAAAGTAAGGCATCAATATTCAACTTATTGCATTTATCCAAAAAAAATATATTCAATCCAAAACTACCGAGAGGTCACTTACTAAAAATTGCACTAGAGCAAAAATTATGAATTTTTTCACAAACTAAATATGTACCTATCCACCTGCTTATGTATGTATTTCTATACTACATAAACAGCACTTTGGTAAAGGGCATATAAGATTCGGCACAGCCGATTATAGCACTCTTACTTGTTTATACTTAAATGATTTCTATAGAACTTTTCACACACCTAAGGTTCTTTTAATGATAAATTATAGGAAAAATAGGCGGATTCAGATATGAGTTATAAAAAACTTAAATTGGAATGGCTCCGCGTAGTTGCTTATAGTACTTCTACCAAACCGATTCTTAAGAAAATTTGTGCGTTCGTTATTCTCTTGCAATTACATAATGTGAACAAGACCACAATTCATTAAAATTTCATATTACATCTTGCACTATGCAAGTCTTACTGCAAAACTGATTAGTTAAAAGGAGAGAAACGAGAAGAACATAAACGTTTTTCGCCCGCGTCTCTTTCTCAAACAAACTAATCAGCTTAGCAATAAGACTTGCATAGTGTAAAGTAGGACTTACATAATAAGATATCTTTTGCTAAATGAAAAGTGGAACGCCACATAGAACAAGTGTGAATAACTACACGGAAAAATATCATGATAAGTTTTTGTCTTAACTAATGTTGTTGTTTAATATAAAATGTCAATTAATTTAAGTAATTGATTGATGAAAATATAATAATTTTTTTTTCAATAATTTTTTTGTTAAGGTTTTTCGCTGTTTTTTTTTTGCCCAATTAGGATAACAATTCAAACAATATAATTTCTATGATTATATGTGCACAGCTTAATGCTACTGGATGCGTCACAGGTTGCGTATATTGGTACGGCCCTAAGACATGCAAGTAGCTGCTATTAGGAGACGTGAGCAATAAATAGTTTCAAGAGCCCTGCTAATTCAGTAATTGTCTTGTATACCACTGGCTAATCACCGGTAAATCCCAAACTGCCAATGATTACTGAAGCGATACAATAAAACATTTTACTATGTTACAAATGTACTTGCAACCTTATAAAATATTACAATGTGATACCTAGATTTTCCTCTTGTTGAAAATTTGTTTATTTCATAAAAAAGATAACTATAAATAATAAAGCAAAAGTTAAAGTGAAACCCTTTTTATAAATTAACGAAATGCTTTTGATTTTATTTTCCTAATAAATTTGTATAATAGAAAAACGGGATCATCATGAGGAGGGCATTGTTGCTGATAGCATATTTTATTTTCCATTTTATGAAACTTTTTCTGAAAGCATAAATTTAAAATTTTCCCTTTTATTATTTTATCGTAAGCACTGCAGCTCTTTTGAGCTCTTTTTTTACGTTAGATAGCTTTTGAAATCTCTAGATACCTTTCTTGTGTGGCTGCTTTATAATTTATTTGCAATTTTGTGTTATTTTATTAATTCTATAAATTGATAACACATATTTATTTAAAAAAAAAACAAAATCATTATTTTTCCTTAAAATTTTCTATATTTAAAAAAACAATTTTTATAGCAAATTATTTATGCATGTTCTTGTCATTTTAGTTTCGGACTAACAAGAGCAGGTGCTTTGAAAATGTTCGTATTTAATGGATGAATGCACATAATTTTCATTGATTTTAAGGTTAGAACTAAGCCGAATAAAAAATAATTGGAATAATTTTATTGTAAAACTTGTAGACATAATAAATTTTGCACCTTTTTTATATTTATGTATATTATACTTGTACAGAGAAAAGGGATTTAGTTAATCCTACAAAAAAATAAACATTTGTTAAGCTTTTCTTTGAAGTTAAAATCTTTAGAAAAAAAGGGTTAAATGGTATTTCTTTTTAAGCCAAATTACATGTGATAATTATTAATGAACAAATTACATCAAAGTTAGTTGTACATATTCTGACAACACATAGTTGAACGGAACAGCTAGCCGTTTTTGAAAGGCCACTAAACCTTCATCATCAGCGTTCTTCTGTGCTGGTCGACTGTATGTGGTGTCAGTCGATGTAGATTTCTGCCTTATATACGACTCTTTTTTGCAAATAGAATATGTGAATTGTTTCGATTCATCATATTTCAATTTTTCAATTAAAATAAACTAAAATTAATAGCCATGGGCCTGTGGCAAAAATTAAATAAATATACTTAATAGTAACAAACCAAAAAAGTTTGTCTTAAGTAGAACAAAAAATAAGCAATATTAATTAAAATATAACAAATCTAAGAGTATAAAAATATAAAAAGTTTTTAAAAATATAAAAAATGTTATGTACATACATATGTATGTACAAAAATTTACAAAAATGGAAACATTTGTTTATTGTACCTAAAACCTAACTGATGCATCGCATGGCTTTTGAAGTTTGAATGGAGGAAAAAAGTACAATGGCCGTATCCGGTCTTGCGTAAGTGTAAATGCAGAATATTTTATGATTGGATTTTAAAGAAAGGCTTCGATGATTTCCATATCTACTTACGCAAGACGTTTTGCATCGAACCCCTAATACCGCCAATGTACTAACTTTACCATCCACATTTGGTCTATAAGCTTGCATTTTTTATCATAATTGTCTTGTTATTTCTCAACAAAAGGGAACAAAATGAATTTCTGTTTTTTTTATTTTCATATTTAATTTTTTATTCAACTTACATATGTCAAAATTACTAAGAGTAAAAAAAAATTAAGCTGAGTAGTTTTTTCTCCCATATAAAATATCAAAACCAATTAAAAGATTAATTGAGTATTTTAATTGAAAATATTTTTTCAAAACAATGTGGCATACTATAAAAAACAGCTCGATTTTCATACATAAAAACAAAAGTTACATTATTTACATACAATTAACATGTAAAAATTGTTACCCATTTCAGAGTATTCTGAGTTAAGCTCTGTTTATAGCACTTTTTTGTTAGGGCAGCAAAGTCAATTAAAATAAACATATATTCAATTAAAATTTTAATCAAAAGTTTTATTTTTTCTAAGCAATCACTTAATCAAAAAAAATTCAACAATAATTTTTTCTTTGAGTTTAAATTAATTCGTTTACAGCTTTTGATAAATTGCAGAGGAATTATTAAAAGTTACTAAAGAAATATTTTTAAGTTTTTTGCTTGATAAAAAAGTAGCATAAAGAATGACTAGACTTTTGAGCACAATGAAATTTAATTAAATAAACTGATAACACTGAACTACTACATATATGTTCAAATAATATGCTTTAAGATGTGTTTGAGCAAAAACAAAGAAACATTCCTTACAAAAACTGAAATGTAGATATGTACATGTGTGCCCTTAATTTTGAAAGTGGTCTAAGTCATATATTTCTCTGTTCGAGATATTAATAAGATTACAATTGAACAAAGAGTTGTACTAGTCTCGATTTATATAAATTTATTTAATATTTCTTAAATATTTATTGAAATTTTTCAAAGATTTATTTGATATTTCGAAGCAAAAATACACATGACTTAGACCACTTTTATAATTAAGGGCACATATGTATGTATATAAAACGCCATGAAAAATGTCTTCATATTGCAAAAATAAGGATACTTTTTATTTTGCTCATATTTTCAAAACTACTTGTACTTTGTAAAAAATAAAAAAAGTTACTACCTTGTCACCTAAATTCGCGATAATGCCTGGCAAAATATAACTATTTAATTTACGTTAAATTTTTTGTTAGTCAAATTTTTCAAGCGAAAGTTTGTTTGTTTGTTTGTATGTCTTAAGGCTTGATGAGCACGTGCTGTAGTGCGTTTGTGTGCCAATGCTTCTTTGTCTACCTTTGCTGTTTCAGTTTTAAGGTCTGCTGCTTTTGGTTTAGTATCATTATTAGCGCAAAGTATTGTTTATCTAAATCCCACGCCCATAATGTGGCATAACCCGGTGATATGTTTTTCTGTGCTACTTAAATTTTCTAGCACTGCTTGTGCAAAAATTCCTAATAAAATATTATGTTTTGTAAGATTTTTTGTACCACTTTTGTTGCTACTTCCACTTTATATTAAGCAGTATGAGGATATGCTGTATTAAGGACTCAAAAGCACTAGGATATGCTACGTACAGCAAAAAATGTCCAAAATAGTACATGAGGGCATACAACAAACATATGAGTTTGTTGTTACAAATATGTATAATTTTAACAACCACAAATTGGCATAATGAAGCTCATCTTTTATTAATTTTTTTTTCTGCCAGCCTGTGTGTTATTTTTATACAAAAAGAAGGCAATAATAAAAAATCCTGTATTTTTTTATTATGTTTTTTCAATGTATATCTGTATGAACAGGAAGCTCTTTTTGATTTTCTTGTAAAATATATTATTAGGCTGAAAGTTCAAATAGCTTTTCTTTCTTATAAAGTTACTATGTGTTTAATGTGATTGTATTTGTTTGTTTTTTTTTTTCTAAAAATCAATTTCAATCTAGCACGAATATATGTATATGATTTTTTATAATAATACAAATTGGAAGAACATTAAGAATTTAAGGTCGTAGATGAACTAAAAAGTGAAGGACACCAAAAAAAAATGCAGTTTTAAGCGTTACATGAAGTATTATTGTAATTTCAAGACAGTGTTGCTGTGCTGTGAAGATCTTCGCCGCTAAACCCAACAAAAAAATTACCCATGTGTCATAATTGTTTTTTGTTTAACCCTAGACGCGCTTTCTTCGTCGAATCGACGAACATCGTTTACTCTTTCTCATTTATTTTCTCTGTTAGTCATTGCTGTGCGCTCATTTTTCTTATAGCCAGCGTGACCGTTTGATCGACTAAAGTGGCAAATTGCCACTTTTTCGACTGCCTTGCCATTTTTTTCCTCCTTTTTTTTTAAGTGAATTATGTAATAATAAAATTTAGTGTAGTTTTCTCGTTTTTTTAATGTTGCCCCTTTTTTTTTTTTTGATAAATCTCCTATTTGGTGCCACTTTTTGAAAAATTTCATCGGTCACCCTGCTTATAGCTCTAGTGACTAGAGACTAGTCACTGCCAAGCTGCTGAAGAGTGCACATGTGCAGTCGCGTTAGATGTGTGTAAGTATAACTTTTAAATTTTAGACTAAAATTAATTCATAAATTTTTTTTTAAATTAATTTTTTTTAATTCTGGTGAATATTTTCTAATACTATGGAAGAGTTACAAGGTTTTGTGTGACTAAAATAAGCTTCTACATGGTTTTTTGCTCACTCTCGGCAAATTAAAAATATCGATTTCCTGGAAGCAATGAAAATGTAGTTCCACTAGAATGACTTCCATTTTTTTCACTGGGGATGTATTGAAAAATTTAAGTTTTTTGTCACAGATATTGGGACTAATTACAAGTGCTGTATTACGACTTCAACTACGACGATTTTTTATTAGACATAGCTGTTAAGTAATGATTATTAATCGTACTGATTACTAATTTGATTACTTTTTTTATTAAGATTACTAATAATAAAAAAGTCATCTGAATTACTTCATATTACAAAAAATAATCAAAAGTAATTCAAAAATAATCCGATTACTTTTAAAAATTACTTTTTATTATTTTTAATAATTTATTAATAATCAAAAGTAATCATTGAAAGTAGTCGGATAATTTTTGATTACTTTTGATTCTTTTTGATTACTTTTTATAATTTCAAGTAATTCAGATTACTTTTCGATTATTAGTAATCGTAATCAGTTATTTATTAAAAATTCCTTTTAATCGAATTATGTAATTAGTATAATTCTTTCTAAAATGTAATCTTAATCTTAATCGTAATCAAAATTTATCAGCTCTGGTATTAGACTAAAAAATATTGCAACATTTTCTCTTTAATTTAGTACAAAATCGTCGTAGTTGTAGTTGAGACACGACACTAGTAATTAAACCTATTGTGTTGTTTAATATATTTCGTTTGTTAGCTAACTTTAGAAAAAATTTTGCATAATAAGAGTTTCTCAATCTCAAGCATTCTTAAAAAATTTTTACACACAAAATTAAAAAAAACTTTAAACCAACTATTATTATTTATGTTTAACATTGATGTCTTTTTTCAACTTTGTTATTTGTTCTCATTTGTTTAAATGAAAGTTTATAACATAATCACTTTTGCTGTTCTTAGAGACTTTGGGTAAAGGTTCCCTGATGATCTGCATTAGCAACAGTGAAATGCACATAGAATCCAGCTAAACCCCTCAATAATCAATTTCAATGTATTTTTAATAAAAAATTATTTTACTGAATAAGTAAAATAATAATTTGGGATTATTAGTGCGTTAATAAATGTTAAACTTAAATTGTAACAATTCCCAATAAAAAACACTAATTATTATTATTTATATTAAATTTTATAATTGCGTGGTATGTTGGGTATACATTTATAATATACAAGGTAATAATAACACGTACCTATAAAAAAGTGTGTACATATGAACATACATATGTATGTATTCAAAAAGGGCACAATATAGCTTACTCAGTAGCATTCAATAACTACCTGTTCCTTGTTTACCCTTTTAACGGCTTAATTTTTGTTGTTGTGGTTTTTATTGTTGTTATAATTCAACAGCTGTATATTTTAATGTTTATGTTACAAAGCTGTTGGAGCTTTAAATCTTTTTTTTTTTTCTATTGTTTTTTTACTCGTTTCTTTTTTTTCAATTGACAGCTGACGTACAGTAGTTAATAAAGGTATGGTCAGACTTGCCAAAGATTTTCCCAAAAAAGCGTAACCACTAAATTTTAATTACTAGTCTTTTAATTCAGACAAAAGTTTGTCAAGCTAAAGAGTAGCAAATAATGTTGGATTCTATTACATTGCCTATTAGTTGAGTTCGAAACTGTTTAATTTGATAAACAAGTGTTTGGTTTAGAATTTTTTTCAAAACGTCTTTTTATTTTCCTTAGATTGTTTCCGGGTGCTTTCGTTCTACTTAAAATGAAATTGAGGGTTCATGCCTTCAAAAATTTTTTTATAAAACCAAAACTTGATATTATTTTTTAAACTCTTGATTCTAAAAAACCTCACGGATAATACCGTGGAAACTTAAAACCGAATACACAGTAGAGCTGTGTCGTTCATGAACGAACGGGTACAATTGAACGAATCGGTAAAAGAACGAAGTGAGCCGGTCACTTTACTGAGCTGTTTTGGCTCAGCAGTACTGACAAAAAGTACAATTGAACGGAATGAGCGAACGAGAGCGCTGGGGTGTTTTTGTTTTGTTTTCTTGCATTTTCATTTTCCATGTGAGATTTTTTGTCACATTGTGGTTTTCATTTGCCTTTTTGTCTGCTTTTAGAAACAGTATGACCATTATGAAATTAATAAAATTGCCATTAATATTTCTTAAGTTTTTTAGAACATATTAAAAGTTATGCTTTTAACAAACTTTAAGTATATATGAACATACATACGTACATATTATAAACAGTTTATTTTTTAAATGTGACTCTTTTGGCAATATGAATATTTTGATTTCTTATTCCTATAAAATACTATAATATTTTAAAAATGTTTACTGATTTCTATGTTTCTTATATTTTCTAGTGTTTGTTTTGCTTATTTTGCTAAGCAATTCATAACAAACTCATTGCACTTGTACCTTTTTATTTGACGAATCAACTGTTTGTTCGTTTTTATTTCGTTCTATTTCTTGAAAAGAGCGGATGAACGAAATGAACGAACTCGTCCTTTTTTTGAAAAAAAAAAACGAAAATGAACGGTCTCTTGAATGAACGATTTGGCACAGCTCTAATACACAGAATAAAATAGACAAGAATTATGTTCAACAAATGTTTTTGAATAAGATTTTTAATTTCAATAATATTTGTCATTAACTTAAACATTGTATTTATCATGCGATATTGTTGTTGTTTATTTTTATTTCTCGTGTTTTATACGTGTGAATTCCGCAAGGTTTTTTTTAATCAACAAAATTAATTTTAGATTATATCAAGGCAATGTTCACATGCAGAAGAAACATAAGAAATCATGTTTTGCGTTTATACATTATTTTCGTACCCAATAACGATTTGCTCTTTAGCTGTGTGGTAAGTCCTTTAGTCTATTAGTCAAGAAGTTGTCGGTTTGGCTCATCCCAAACATCTTTAAAATTTAAGAAAAAACCAAATTCTAAAAAAAATTAAACAAATTAAAACTTATTAAAAATGTTTGTTTTCTGTTAACAACTCAATTGTGAAGAACACAATAATTTTAATTGGAAATAATTGCGTTGATTTTGTCTTCCTATGTTACAAATGTGTGCTTGTACTTACAAAATCGTTGTAGGTGAATTTTTAAATAATATTTGAACTGTATTCACAATTAAAATAGTTGTATTTACAATTCTTTTTTTTCTGTGTATTATTTTTATATTACTGAAAATAATTGCCATTATTGTATTATTATTGTTATCTTAATTATTTATCAGCAGTTTTGATGTTTACATATTTTTTTAAGAAATTTACAATATATATATATATATATATATATATATATATATATATATATATATATATATATATATATATATATATATATATGTATATATATATAATTTTCATTAAACGAGATGTATGAAATTCATTCTTTTTAGAGTTGCGTACACCAAAGGTGAAAAAAGGAAAGTTTTCGCTACGCTGTCCGTCTGTCCGTCACACGGTATTTTCTCAGGAACCATAAGAGCTACGGACCTGAAATTTGGACGGAGTATGTAGAACCTTGGCCACTACAACAACAAATACATGAAATTACATGAATTAGAAATTAAAGGGTGCTCCAAAACGAGGGACGAAAAATGTTAAAATATCAATTAGTATATATGTAGTATAAAAAATCCGAAAATTATAAAATCGCCAAACCGAAAAAAATTGCCAAAACCTGAAAAAAATCGCCAAAAATTTAAAAAAAATCGCCAAATCGAAAAAAATCGACAAAATTAAATAAAAAATTCTAGCACTAAAATAAATCGCCAAATTCGAAAAAATCGTTTAAATTAAAAAAAATCGCCACAATGAAAACAAACGCCAAAAACCGAAAAATATCGCCAAAACGCGAAAAATGCGCCAAAACCAAAATATTTGTTTATGTGAAAAAAAAATCGCCAAAATAAAAAAAATCGCCAAAATTAAAAAAAATCGCCAAATTTAAAAAAAATCGCCAAAACGAAAATAATCGCCAAAATTTAAAATAAACGCCAAAAACCGAAAAAAATCCTCAAAACGAAAAAAAAGTGCCAAAACTAAGAAAATCGCCAAAACCAAAAAAAAACATCACCTATATGTAAAAATCGCCAAAATAAAAAAATCGCCACAATAAAACACAAAAATAATAAAAATCGTCAAAATTAAAAAAAACTTCAAAAACCAAAAAAAAATCGCCAAAACGTGAAAAAAGTGCCAAAACTCAGAAAGCGCCAATAAATTCAAAAAAGCCCCAAACTAAAAAAACGCTTAAAACCGAAAAAAACCAACAAACGAAAAAATGCCAAAACTATAGTTTATATTGGCTAAAGTTCGTATTGAATTACATATCTTGTGCCAGTACGGAACCCTTCGTGCGCGGGTCAAAGTCGCACTTCACTGAATTTATTATTTATTTCTAGAAGTAAAAAAGCCTGTTTTTTTTCAGAAGTTTCAAAAGCTTGATTTAAAATGCTGCTTAAGCTGTCTTTACATGGTAATACAATGTATTACGACATATCAAAAAATGCTGTAGATTATACAAAATCTTATCATGTAAACGAAAAAAGTATCGAGTAAGAGAGAATACGGATAGAAAGTTTGACAAGCGATCGGTAAATGTTTTGTTTTCTAAACCATTTTAGAAACTTAAGTATTTTCATCACACCAGAGGTGTATTTCAAAGTAAACAATTTAAGGTCTTAACACTTTTGTAGAGGCAACCAAAATCAACTCAGGAAATTCTCATGTTGTTTTTGTAAATATTGTACAACTGCAACCATCAAGTAGCTGATGGTACAAGCAAAACCAAACAAACAATAAACAAACCTATATGAAAAAAATTATATTTTGTAGTTAAATTACATTAAAATAATAAAATATTTTAAGCAATATTCAGTTTTATTAAGACACATTTTTTGAACAATTGTCCAGTTTCTATTAACTTAACAGTTCAATATATGTATTTGCTTGCATTTTACTATATAACTATAGTCACGGTTGCCAGAAATGCAGATTTATCTGGATTTTGCAGATTTTTACCTTCCAAAAAGACGAAATCCAGATTTGAAGATTTTTGGCCTAAAAACGCAGATTTTTCAACTCCAATGATGCTGAATTTTTGTTAAATTTTTGCTATTACTTTTATTACTCTTTGTTTCTTTTATGTGTGAACTACTCACAGTTTAGAGAGTTACAATTTTTGAACTTAGAAGACATCATTAAAGAAAAAGAAGAAGTAACTTTGGCAAGCTTCTGGAATTGAATATCTGATATAAAACGAGCTTATTCTGAATATGATTTTGCAGTTAAATTAAAATGAAATGTCTTTACCACATTCATTTGCAAATGTCGAAAGAATTTTGAGTCAAGTGAACTTGAATAACACAAAACTTCGAAGTCCTTTGGATATTTATGTAACAAATTAAATCACTTGAAGCTTTTAAGCTTCTTCTCCTGTATTCACAAAAAATACTTGTGATTTACAAAAGGTGTACAAAACAAACTTTGTATGGAAATTTGTTTGTTAAACGTTTTGTAACCCAAAATAATTGTTGTGAATATTACCTTTTATATTTGTGTACGTGATTCTTAATAACACATTCTTAATAAACATATGAGGTTTTTTCAAAAATTTTTTGGTTGAAGTCTGCTGATGAGTTTCTTAAGCAGAAACGAAATGCACATTCTTCGAACATTAAAGGCTTCTATTCATAAAAAAATGTGTTTGAGTTATTTTAAAAAAAATATATAATATATTAAAAAGTTGTTTTAAAAATAGCTTTGAAGATTTTTTGAAGATTTTAAAAATAATTGCAGATTTTGAAAATTTTTTCGTGAAAAATTGTTAAATTTTGCAGATTTTAGCCTTAGAAATTCTGGCAACACTGCTTATAGTATCAGTGTAAACACGAAAAATACCTTCAAAAGACTCTTGTTCTCTTTTCTTTAAATACGGAGAGAATTTCATAATATTTTCGTTCTACAAAGTCGTAATACTTTGTATCACAGTGTAAGAACAGCTTTACAATTAAATAGACTAAATAAAATATTCAATTAAATTTTTAATCAATTTATATAAAAAGATATATTACCATTTTTTTTAAGCAATTACTGTTTGACGACCATTAACTTTTTGTGTATAACTGAAGCTACATTACACAGAAAAAAGTAAAAACAAGATTCAATTAAAAAAAACAAAGATTCAGTTAAAAAATTAATTAGTTTTCAACCAATCACGAAAATAGTAGTATTAACTCATCCATTTTAATTGAAATTTTTTTTGATTTTTTCAATTAAAAAAATATTATATTAACTAAAAATTTAATTGATAGTTTTTTAAAGAATCAATTAAAATTTAATTGAGATATTTTCAAATATTTAATTAAAAAATTAATTGAAATATTTTTAAAATTGAATTAAAAACCTACTTAAAATTTTTTAAAGATTCTATTAAAATAGTAATTGACATATAGAAAAAATCAAATAGTATAAAAAAATTTATAAAAAATTATGTTATGTAAATATGTATGTATGTATGTATGTATGTATAAAAATTTAAGTGTTTGTGTATTGTACCAAAAAACTAACTGGCTTTTGAATTTCGAATGGTACACAAAAGTACAATGGCCATATTCGTTGTTTGAGAGTCTTGCGTAAAGGTAAATGCAGAATATCGTAGCCGTACTTTGAATTGTGTGTGTATTTTGTGATTGGATTTTAAAGAAAGGCTACAATATTTTCCATATACTACATGTACATACATACTTACGCAAGACCATTTGCATCGGACCCCAAATATCGGCAATATACTAAGATTACCATTCACATTTGGTCTATATTATAGACTCTATGGATTCTATAAGCTTGTGTTTCTTATTATGATCTGATTGTTAAGTCGTCGTCCATACAGTGAAACATTTGCTGCAAAACATTTTTGTTTTCTCTTTTGAAACTGCATTCGTGTCCACATTGTGAAGTTTTTGTTTTGCAGGTTAATACATTTTCTTATATATTTTTCATAAGAATGAGGCGAGAATGACGTACTTAACAAGAACTTCGTGTACATGAAACAAAGTACCCTTTGCCATTCCTCTCGGCAACAAACTCAAATGTTTTGCAGCAAATGTTTCACTGTATGGACGACGACTTTGAAATAAGGGAACAAAATGAATTTATTTTTTTTTAATATTTTATTTTTATTCCACGCATGTTTAAATTACTATGAATCAAAAAAAATATATATATAAGCTGAGTAGTTTTTTATTTTTAAGTTCAAAACCAATTAAAAGATTAATTGGGTAATTTAATTGAAAATATTTTTTCAAAACAATGTGGCATACTATAAAAAACAGCTCGATTTTTACACATAAAAAGAAAAATTATAATATTTACATACAAAAATTGTTAACCATATCATACTATTCTGAGTTAAACTATGTTGATAACACTTTTTTGATAGATCAGTAAATTCAATTAATATAAACATATATTCAATTAAAATATTAATAAAAAATATTATTTTTTCTAAGCAATAACTTAATTGAAAAAAATTCAAGAATAATTTTTTCTGTGTACTCGTACCATTTTTTCGACTTAAAAGCTCCACAAGAATGTTTTGAATTTTTTATATATCTAAAAAGGTAATCAAATCATAAATATTTTTTTACTTTGTTTTAATTTTTGTAACACCATAAGTCTTAGTTAAAACATATGTATGTACATAAATAAAAATTTAATTAGAAATGTATGTAGAATCATTGACATTTTATTAGAAGTAATATTATTCTTGTTGGTATAAAAGTGACAAATTCATACACATTTTTCATCAATTAGTGCTTTTTGTGATACCTTTTCCATATTACCTTTTTTAACCCTCCAAATCAGATTTTAATTACAACTTCAATATGTCAACTCAAATAAAAAAATTATTTTAAATCTTTTTTATACACTTAAGGACGTAACCTATACATATACTATATGTTTGGGTTCTTTAATAAAAATTAAATAAAAATATAATTAGCCAATACAAAAAGTGTTCTATTGCGTTAAAACTTTTATGACTGTCATAAAAATCTATTTGACACTTTGCATATAAAAACATTATATGACAATAAATCTTTTTTACCTATACCTATGTCTTCTTAGTCTGCTATATATATTTTTAATGTTGTTTTATTTTACCTTAAAGAATAATGCACATATCTATATTAATTTGAATTTCCATTTTTTCAGTCGTTTAATGACAATTTTTTATATGGCCGCGGCGCACCGTTCATAACGATGCTATTTGACTTTAAATAAAAATTTCTGTATTATTTTAGAAAACATTGTGAAATGGTTAAATGTGTTTATTATATTTACAAAAAAAAAAAGTTACGACATTTATTAAGTAACTACCTGAGTGATTGAATGATTAAATAATTTGTCGTCGATTTAGGCATTTAATTAGAAAAAAGTTAACAAATAAATCCACCCAATGTTTTAAATTACAACAGTCAGCAAAATTGCTAAAATCAACAAAAGTCAATTATTCTATAAACACAAACTAAATCCCTTTAGAAGCTACCTATTGTGGCAACGAAATATTGGAACTAAAATATATGTTATTGTCCAATAATAATATTGCACTTGTTACCAAAATGATGATATGATGAATATTAATTAATAACCATGGAAAAATGTGTGCCCAATTGTAAACACTTACGGCCTTATGTATAATCAAAAACTGGTATGAAGTTAATATAAGTGGCAATATTTAACATGGTTTTAAATTTTATGCCATACAAGTTTACATTAAAAATCATGCTAGGATGTAATTGTGTGTTAAAACTACATTATGCGGCGATTTTTAATGTCAAATTGTATAGAGGAACACGTTAAAACGTAGCTCAATTTTGTCACTTATTCTAGCTTAATGCCAGTTTTTGATTATACATAACGCCGTTAGTAAACATTGCTTGAGTTCAATCCACTGTTTATAAAATTCAAAACACTCTGCCAAATATCTTCCTTTTAACACTGAAATAAGCATAAGAAGTACTAAAAAGTACAATTTTTAATAAATTTATTATTATTATTTTATAACTGTATTTGGAATTTTGGTTTATTATTTTTGTGGTTAAGCAGCTCTTATATGCATTTCGATACCACATAGAGATGTTGCTTAACCAAAATAAAAATAAACAAGAATTCCAAATACATAAAATAATGTGTCAAATAATTTTATTTTGATGTTTTTTTTGTCTGTTCAACATATTTATTCAATAAAAAATTCTATAAAAAATTGTCTGTTCGTTTCAATTCTGTTAAAAATTAAACACTTTAAAATTTGTTCATGCGACGAATTTCCCAAAACAAAAAAAGGTAGGAACGTCCTTGGTACTGTTTAATGTTTTGCTTATAATTTGATAAATTTTTGTATGAGCTTTCGAGCCAGTGCACAGTTGTATTATCCTAATATAAATATTGTGTATTATGTATTCATAAATATTTTAATTAAACACTTTTTTTAACTGTGTAACCATTAATTTTGATTTATAGCATTTCTGATATATGAATATACAAATTTCATTTTTAAAACATTATTGTGAAGTTAAATCAATTGTGTCACGAAATAAAAATAAATTTTATATAAAATATTTTGCAATGTATGGTAATTTATTTACATAAATATTTTTTTATTTTGTTAAAATTTATCAATATTTAAAAATTAGCTTACACAGTTGTATACATGTTTATTCATAGTTAATTTCTGTTATATTAACAATTTAAAACAAAAAAGATTAAATATGTGTGCCGATTTTAAATTTACAGGTATTGCATATGAAATAAATAATAAAAAATTATAAAAAAAATATGTAAACATATACAGAGTATGTAGAAAAACTATTCGCTTTTCAATTAAACAAAAACAGATATCAACTGCTGCAGTTATAAAATTTATACACATTCGAGTGTATTGTAATTTTGTTCATACACACATGTTTTCAATATCGTAGAAATATTAATATAATCTGTTTTTTTTTTCAAAAAAATTACTTAACACGCTGAAATAAACGGTCCGCCATCTAACGTTTTTTTCCAACTAGTGCTTATTTCATGAATGGTAACGCTTAGCTGATGTCTGATTTGATAGATAGTTAGTTTTATTTTTCCGCTGAACGAGCCAACTGACCATCCAATGTGTTTTCGCTTCGCTAAGTGGACCTGCGATCGACTTACAGAAGATGCCGATTTTGCCAAAAAAAATCATCTTTTCAGATGAAGCTCATTTTGAACTTGGCGGGTATGTAAACAAGCAAAATTGTCGCATTTGGGGAACAAAAAACTAGCACGCATACATTGAAAGGCCGACGCAACCAAAACGAGTCACTGTTGGGTGCGGATTTTGGTCCAGTGGCATAATATCGAAATGAGCAATGGCGATCGTTATAGGGCCAGGTTGAACGAATTTTTGTTCACAAAAATTGAAGAAGAGGATATTGGCAACAGGACGGCGCTACGTGCCACACAGCCGAGGCTGCAGTAGTTTTTTTTATAGTATTTCCAAAAATAAACTTACATGGCGGGCCCTTTATATATATATATATATATATAGCAATAACCTGATGGAATTTAAAAGGATGTTTGTATTGATGAATATGTTGAAAACAAGTAATATAATATAATATATCTCTAAATTTTCTTTCCCGCCATTTTCATAAAATTTGAAGTCAAAACTTATTTAGGCACTCAAAAAAAACATTTTTGCCAACACGACATTTAGTGGGAACATTTATTTAGTTCCCAGTTCATAGCATTACTATATACTCCATATATGTATACGTATATACGTATGTATACGTATGTAAAACCCAAAAGATATGCAACAGTTTTTGAACATATCGCGACGTATGATTAATATTTATTAAGATCAAAATTAAAATTGTAAATGCCATATTATTATTATTAAAATTAAAATAATAAATTATTAAATAAAATTAAATT
This sequence comes from Tachina fera, assembly GCA_905220375.1. Taxonomy (NCBI): domain Eukaryota; kingdom Metazoa; phylum Arthropoda; class Insecta; order Diptera; family Tachinidae; genus Tachina; species Tachina fera. The sequence goes on along the minus strand of LR999965.1, from coordinate 46,101,522 downwards.
AATTTAAATAAAACAAATTTAAATGAATTAAAATAGAATAAAATAAAATAAAATAAAATAAAATAAAATAAAATAAAATAAAATAAGATAAAATAAAATAAAATAAAATAAAATAAAATAAAATAAAATAAAATAAAATAAAATAAAATGAAATGAAATGAAATAAAATACAATAAAATAAAATAAATTAAAATAAAATAAAATAAAATAAAATAAAATAAATAAAAATAAAATAAAATAAAATAAAATAAAATAAAATAAAATAAAATAAAATAAAATAAAATAAAATAAAATAAAATAAAATAAAATAAAATAAAATAAAATAAAATAAAATAAAATAAAATAAAATACAAAAAAATAAATAAAATAGTACAATAAAAAAGAAAAAAATAGTATAAGATAAAATTAAACAAAATAAAATAAATTAAATGATATTAAATAAAATTAAATAAAATAAAATAAAACAATATAAAATAAATTCATCAAATTAAATAAAACGAAATAAATTAAAATAATATAGAATAAATTAATCAAATAAAATAAAAACAAATTAAATCACAACTTATAATTATAATTAGTAAAGAATTTTAATGTACAAATAAAATGTTTTAATAGTTATGTGTAAACTTTGTTTTTAATTCATTTGTTTTTATACTAGCAGATACTACCATCAAATGTAATTACAAATGCTATAAACTTGCTCTACAAAAATTGTGCTTAAAGAAAGTTTATAGGTTAAATCAAATTAATGCTGCTACTCCTTAAACTTTAACGTCATATACTTTTTTTTTAATTTTTTGTACAATAAGCGCATATTTAAATATAAATTGCTTATTGGAAGCCCATAGGGAAGCCAAAATATGAAAAATATATAAATAACTTTTCATTTCCGTTTATTTTCCAACATCATCCTTGAAGCTTTAATTTCTGTTTTTTTTTTTTGCTTTTACATTTCATTTTGTTATTCCTAATTCTTTACATACTTTTGTAAGCAAATATTTTTTAGTTCAGTTTATATTTAATATTTTCTTTCCTTGGCATTAAATAGCAAAAGATGAGAAAGAAATTTAATTTATGTAAATACCTACGCTGATTACTAACAAGTCTTTCATTCATGCAATCAACAAACATTTTTCTTTGCTAATATTTTTAGGTTTCTCTTCATGAGAATTTGTATGCACTGTAAAATTAGTATTTTATACAATTAGATCTTCCTGCACAAAGATGCCTACACACAACAAGATGCATATACAACAACAAGAGAAGGACAGGATACGCACGCAAACCTATTAGATCTGCTTTTGTTAATATTTTTTTAAACTATGAATTTTATAAATGTATAGCATTACACAATTTAGAATATAATCAAATAGAAGTGTATAACTTAAATTCATTTCAATCGAAAATTAGGAATTTAAAAGTTTAAGTTAAATAGATTTTAAAAATGTTTAAAGAAATAAAAACAAATTTTCAAGTTTTTTTTTAGTTTTGTAGCACGTTTTGCAACACTTTTTTTGAAGTGCTATTACTTTTTTCCTATTTTATTCTGAAGGCATAACTTGCTATGAAATAACAATGAAATTATTTAAAATTTACGAAATTGATTAAAGCTATATTTTTTACAGAAAATAAATATTTTAATTAGTACAAAAAGCAAAGGCTAAGTTGTCATCTAGGCGCATGGCAGTGCGCCAGGCCAAGTTCCGGCCAATGCACGCAATGTGTATATTTACAGGAAGCCATTCGAGCTGTTTTTACAACCCTTATAACTTTGTTCCCCGCAATTGTAAAATTAGAATATTATGAAGCACTTCCGCTGTAGCTAGAATGCTGAAATTTGTTACACGAGCTGAAATTGGGTGCACAAGTAGAACTAAGTTAGTACTCACCTAAAAAAAATCTGAAAATCCGAAAAATTTAACCAGAGCTGCGAAGCTACGCCCATAAAGCTCAGAATTAAAAAAAAACATTTCTAAGGCGTTTAACTCAAGCGGTTTATTTGAAAGTTGGTACACATCTTGTAATAATACAATACTATAATTTTTTTTAAAGTGGGCGTTAACACGCCTATAAAATTTAAGCCTAGTATTTCATGTGTTTCGGGTCAGCATATTTAAATGTACTATTTATGTATTTACTATTATCCGTTTCCAACGAAACTAATCAGGAAAGATAAATACTAGCCTAATAAAAATTTGGGGTTAAAAAAAGTAGGCGGGAACACGCCCATAATTAAAAAAATTAAAATTTGATAAACAAGTAAGCTAGCAAATTACTAGAAAAATCTAAAAACCCAAAAATTTTACTTAGGAGGGCGGGGCTGCGCCCATAAGTCTCAGATTTTAAAAAACAAATCTAAGGCGTTAAACTCAAGCAATAATACAAGGCTTTCGTTGAAAAAGTGGAGGTTAACACGCCCATACAATTTAAATCTCCTATTTCATGTACTTCGGGTCAGCACATCTGAATATACTACATATTTATATATTTATTACTATCCGTTTTCAATGAAACTAGACAGGAAAAATAACTTATGGCTAAAGCAGGTATTATGATTAAAAAGTGGGCGATATCACGCCCATAAGAAAAAATAAATAAAATGTACGCTAGTAAGATGAAATTTAATAAACAAATAGGTCTAGATTAGCAACTAACTAGAAAAATCTGAAAACCCGGATATTTTGACCAGGAGGGTGGGGCTATTCCAATAAAGCACACAATTAAAAGAGCAAATTTAAAATGTTTAGCTCAAGGGATTTAATAAAAATTTGGCACAAATGTTGGAATAATGCAAAGTTATAAAATTTCGTTGAAATAAGTGAAAGTTAACTTGCCCATACAATTTAAACCTCCTATTTCATGGAATTCAGATCAGCAGATTTAAATATACTATTTATTTAAATATTAATATCCATTTCCAACGAAATTTGACACGTATGATTGACACTGGCAAAAAAATGTATTCAAAAAAGTGGGCGGGAATACGCGAATAATAATTAAATAATTAAATTTGCGCTATAGAGCTGAATTTTGATACGCAAGAAGGTCAAGATGAAAAACCAAATAGAAAAATCTAAAACACCAAATATTTTAACCAGGAGTGGCAGGGACCACGATAATTTTGTACTGAAGCTTTTAACTGAAGCTATAACTAAAAGATATCATCTTAAAAAGGGTACGATGACAATTCAGCGCTGCTCATAACAAAATCATGAGTTTAACAAAGTGACGGAGAGTGGGGGTAACGGCCATAACATTTCAAGCTATAATTTGCACTAGGGAGCTTAAATTCAATACACAAATAAATCTAAATTAGAGATCACCAAATCCTGGAAGTTTCAATTGAGGGCATGGACAAGCACTTTAAGCTCAAAATTAAGAACTTAAGTCAAAGGATTTACGAACAAGAAAAATCTGAAAGCACCGATTGTTAAATTAGGGAAGTAGGGCCACGTTTATAAAACTTTTATCGAAATATTATATGGCAGAGATCTGAAATTTTGCAAAAAAAATAGGCTTAAGTTACCAACAAGATAAATTTAAAACACAAGCTACTGTTTTGAAACCTTGCATGCATATTTCACTCATGCTAGCATTTTCTTTTGTTTTTTCTTTACTACACTAAAATTTAAACTATATTTTACATATTTCTACTCAGCACTCAGCTGATTCTTAAAAAATTAATTAAATTGCTCAGTCGTTATTATGACATAATGGTGCACATACCACCCTATAAACTTTATTTTATGTAACTCTGCCCTTTCAAACTGACGCAGACATTATGAAAAGAACTGTAACAGAAATTATACAGCACATTTACAATTACAAATTTATATAATGCATACCATATTGCAGTGATAGGTATTGTACCAAACACAAACTTGGACAAAATTTGTATCTCACTACTTTTGATGGCCGAAATTTTGGAAAGGAACTTGGCCTCTTTTCACATTTATGTTTTTGTGCGGATTAACATTCTTTGAACATTATTACTTAAATCTATCTATTAAATCTAATGATATATTAAACACTGGTTTTGGTACCTATAAACTATTTTTTTTAAAGTAAATCTCTTACAGTGATTACAATAATAGCAAAAGCTTTGATTGCTGAGTTGTTCGTTATTCGCTACCATCGGGCTTGGTACATCTTTTCCAACAAGAAGACTTTTTTGGTGATTTTCCATGAACACATCCCCCACTTCTAGGTAAAATGGTTGTTATTAATGCGTGGACTTATATTTGATCGATGCAATTTAAAAAAGCAAATACCCAAATGGTAAGCTTAAATAAATAATAAATGTTACTTGGACAAATATTTTACTTAATTTTTAATAGATCCAGTAATTACAAACCTTTTCTTCAGATTCATGTATTCGAATATATAGGAAATATATATGTAAGAAAATTGTATGTTACTTTATTAAATAAATGCCACACATCATTGCAGTAGCTAATTGCTTGAGTTAAGATCCGGTCAAAATTGAAATAAAGTTTCTTTATTTATATATTTACTGTCAAGGGTAAAATATGTTCACGCTACCTTCAACAAGTCAACATTTCAACATTGTGTCCTTTGCTCTACTGCTTCCGTTTCCAAAGAAAGATATAATTTATTCATTAAAATCTTCAACCCTAAGCACATTTCCACAATAAAATTTCTTTTCAAATTCACTTTGCATATTACTTTTGAATTTTTATATTTATATTTGAAGTTTCTATTATGGGCAGTTTGCCGGACTGTTGGCAGTAACAAACTAAAAGTTTATCTTAATTAAATTTATCTCTGGTGTTTTTTACAAGTTTTTGTTTATATCAAAAAAAAAAGGAAAACAAAACATACAACTCTATTTTTGGTAAATTTTTATAAAAAATTTTGATTTATAAAATATATGGCAAACGAAAAATATATTTGTGTCCAGGTTTAGAACAAGCTTAAAAGAAAAAAAATTTTCTATACATATTTATGAAGAAAGTGCAAAAAAAATATTAAACAATCAATAAAGATAAGGAATAAAAGAAAAAATGGTTTTAAAGGAAATAAGTTTTAGAATCCATTTTTATATCCCAGTAAAAAAAATGGAAGTCTTTCCAGTGGAACTACATTTTCATTGCTTCCAAAAAATCGATATTTTTAATTTCCCGATAGTGATCAAAAAACCATGTAGAAGCTTATTTTAGTCATACAAAACCTTGTAACTCCTCCATAGTGTTGGAAAATACTCACCAGAATTTAAAAAAAAAAAATTTTAAAAGAAATTTATGAACTAATTTTAGTCTACTTTTTTAAAGTTATTTGCTTTAATTTACATGAAAACACTGTTTCGGGCTTAAATTCGTAGAAAAAGAAACAGATTGTCAAAATAACTAACTATTTACCATTTTTCCTAGATGAAAATATTATCATAGAACACAAAAAATGGAATTTTTCTTAATATCGCTTCCAATTCAGTGACCAGGCATCGAAAAAGAGAACTTCTTGCAATGACAACCCTATGTAAAAATCATTAGATCGGATCGAAATTTGCACTACTTCCGCATCACAAACTCTACATTTTCATGACTTTTTTGGAGTCTCTTTTTTTACGGGGTATATAATTCCCAGTAAAAAAAGAGACTCCAAAAAAGTCATGAAAATGTAGAGTTTACGATGCGGAAGTAGTGCAAATTTCGATCCGATCTAATGATTTTTACATAGGGTTGTCATTGCAAGAAGTTCTCTTTTTCGATGCCTGGTCACTGAATTGGAAGCGATATTAAGAAAAATTCCATTTTTTGTGTTCTATGACAATATTTTCATCTAGGAAAAATGGTAAATATTTACCTATTTTAACAATTCGTTTCTTTTTATACGAATTTAAGCCCGAAACAGTGTTTTCATGTAAATTTAAGCAAATAACTTTTAAATTTTAGACTAAAAATAATTCATTAATTTCCTTAAAAAAATAAATTTTTTTTAATTCTGGTGAATATTTTCTAATACTATGGAGGAGTTACAAGGTTTTGTATGACTAAAATAAGCTTCTACATGCTTTTTTGCTCACTCTCGGCAAATTAAAAATATCGATTTTTTGGAAGCAATGAAAATGTACTTCCACTAGAATGACTTCCATTTTTTTCCCTGGAAATCGATTCACTTCTTCTCCTAAAATAATGACCAAAATATCTTTTAGTTTATTTTTAATTATTTTGTCCAAACAAATGTTTCGTTAAATACAACCCCCCCTGTTTAAAAATTTAAAAAAAGGAATTTAAGTAATTTAATTTATAGCACAGCAGCGCACTTTTTTGAATGAAGAGAGTATGAATGTGAACTTTGCATACTGTGTAGGTAATTTTTACACATACATGTATGAAAATGTATGAACATATGCACTCAAAAAAAAAAAAAGACATGTACTATTATTACTTGAAAAAAAAGGAAAAAAAATTTCTAAGTTTTAGTAATTTTTTCTAAGTTTAAGAAAATTTTTACAAAAATCTAGTAAAAATTACTTAATATGAGTAAAAAATAAAAAGTTCATATCCTCAAATATAGTTCATAAAAATACACAATAAATTTTTCACATTTTAGGAAATGTTTACTCACTTAAAGGAAATATTTACTCAGAGTAGGAAAATGGTTATAAACTGAAGGAAATTTTATATTAAGGACTAGTAAATTTCGTCTTAAATCAAAAAATAAACTTTAGGAAACGAATTACTTCTGATTAGTTCATGAAATTTGACTTACTTGAAAGATGTAACGAGGTATACTAAATTTTAAGAAAATATTTACCAGTTTTAAGTATTTGTTCTTTAAATTATAGAATATATATTTTGTTTGCATTAAGCAAAAAATCTCAGTAAGTTTTTCACATTTTCGAGGAATATTTGAACTTAAATTAATTTTTTTGTAAATAAAATAAAATTTTAAAACTCAATTATTTCAATGCTTATTCAGGCACCTTGTGAGGCAATTGGTTAGAGTGCTTTCCTATCAATCAGAAGGTTGCTGGTTCAATACTTGTCTCCTCTCAAGGAATTTATATGTATGTATGGTGAATTATAATTAAGAATATAATATGAAGATATAATAAATAACATATCATTTGGTGTAGAATTTAATTAAAAATAAAAATAAGTACCAGAATTAAAGACAAAAAAATGGAAAATTTAATAAATTTGAGATCAAAGACGAAAAATTTTTTTTGCAAATCTCCGAATTTTATTGGAAAATTTTACTTAATTTTAGGAAAATTTTACTTAAATATGAAAATATAATTCCTATAAACTAGTTCATTAATGAACTTGAAATTTAGTAAATATTTTACTGGTTTCAAGTAAAAAACAGCTTAGCTCAGTAAAAGACCCGTGAAAATCAATCCAGCCGTTTTAGATATTAGGAGGAACAAACAGACAGAAAAACAATTACTTTTTTGTTTTAAGCTAGAAATAGTCACTACAATTTTATTTATTCGTAAAGATTATAAATAATTTTAGTTTTATTCAAAAGAGCTGGTGGCCTGACCTGAAAAAAATCAAAATTTAAAACTTATTAAAATATTTAATTTTATTAAATAATATAATAATTCGAAATTTCATTAGAATTCAAATATTACAATAAACATAGAACAACTTTGTACATTTTTAATGAAGTCAGTATGATAACACTGAGCCCAATCGAATACTGCAAATTCTTTCAAAAAATACTAAATAATAAATTCAGTGAAGTGCGACTTTGACCCGCGCACGAAGGGTTTCGTACAGGCACGAGATATGTAATTCAATACGAACAATATAAACTATAGTTTTGGCATTTTTTTTCGTTTTTGGGTTTTTTCGGTTTTAAGCGTTTATTTTAGTTTGGGTGTTTTCTGAGTTTTTGCACTTTTTTAACTTTTTGACGATTTTTTTTTTGGTTTTTGAAGTTTTTTTTAATTTTGGAAATATTTATTATTTTGGCGTTTTTTTTTTGTTTTGGCGATTTTTTATTTTGGGGATTTTTTTAATTTTGGCGTTTTTTTCATATAGGTGATTTTTTTTAATTTTGGCGATTTTTTTTAGTTTTGGCACTTTTTTTCGGTTTGAAAATTTTTCGGTTTTTGGCGTTTATTTTAAATTTGGGCGATTTTTTTTAAATTTGGCGATTTTTTTTAATTTTGGCAATTTTTTTTTCATTTTGGCTATTTTTTTTCACATAAACAATTATTTTGGTTTTGGCACATTTTTCGCGTTTTGGCGATTTTTTTCGGTTTTTGGCGTTTTTTTCATATTGGCGATTTTTTTTTTCATTTAAACGATTTTTTCGAATTTGGCGATTTATTTTAGTGCTAGAACTTTTTTTTTTAATTTTGTCGATTTTTTTCGATTTGGCGATTTTTTTTTAAATTTTGGCGATTTTTTCAGATTTTGGCGATTTTTTTATAATTTTTGGATTTTTTAGTTTTACCGTTTTTGAAAATTTCAAGAGTTTACCTCTTACGGTCTCCAAGATATAGCAAGTTGTCAAAATTACATAGTCAAAATTGCATTAACTGATGGACCACCCTTTGATTTAAATTTTTTAATATTTTAATGTTTCAGGTCCGTAGCTCTTATGGTTCCTGAGAAAATATCGTGTGACGGACAGACGGACAGCGTAGCGAAAACAATAGGGTTCCTTTGGTGTACGGAACCCTAAAAATTGGCACCCATTCGGCGAAATTTAATGGCAAAAGCTAATTTAATGCTTCCAACCATTGTTGAACTTAAGTTCAATATTCATTTTTGGAGTAAGTTAAATAATGTCGAAGTTGTTACATAATTAAATTTGCATTTATTGTTGAAAAACTTTAAAAAAAACACCTAAGGTTTAATAACATTGCATTAATATTTTATTTCTTTAATATCCCACTTTTTTATGGCATTAATTTATAGTTTATTTAGACAAAACTCATACAGTAGGTAACATTACACGCTTTCCACACCTTGTAACACAAGAACATAAATAGTAATGCCCTTGAAAATTGCAAGCCAACGAATTGCACATAAAATTTAAAAATTTATTGTAATTTGAATAAAAAACATTCAACAACACTTTTTATCTTTTAGACAATGTATGTAGGTCAAGGTCATAAAATTTTACAATAAAATGAAAAAAAAAGTTTAATTTTGTTCAAGTTTTTTTAAGTGATCTTAATTTATTTATACACTAGAGTTGTGTAGCTCATGAACGAACTAGTTCAATTGAACAATTCACTTAACTGAGCGCTGTGAGCCCTTCAATTCACTGAGCGCTGTCAGCTCAGTACTGAGTGGCTTCTACATTTGTATCGAACACTTTCAGTAGCTCGTTTTAGACACAAACCTATAATCAAACCCATTTAAATAACATGTGGACTTATTCTGCAGCTCGTTTTAGACACAAACCTATGTAATTTAAGTGGGTTTGTATCTAAAACGACCTAATGAAAGAGCTTGTCTTGTGCTTTTTCAGCAAATTTTTTGTGTCGCACAAGTATAAATCTGTCACTTTTTATGTTTCGGTTTTCGCTCTTTCTTTATCCTAAAAAATGTTTCACTAGAAATGAACTGAGCTACTGAGCTAACTGAATGAAATACTTCAGTAAAGTGAGCTGAGCTGAAAAGAGCGGTCACTCAAAAGAGCTGATAAGTGCAACACTATTATACACATGTATATTTAGAGGAAAATAATACATAAAAATATATTGTAATTTTTTCTCAAATTACTTTCTAAGACAGAAAAACAATAGTTTTACCAATTTTTGGGCGAATATAATTTTACATTTCTTTCTTTATTTATAAGCTCGCAATTTAAACCAAAAAAGTTTTTAATCTAAGGCATACAGATGCCTGAAAACTTTTCTCCTTTAAGTAAGCTGTACAATTCTGTTGCTTGTTTATTTAATTCAATTCACTTTATTTAGTTTCTGCTACGTTTTGTTCATATTTTGTTTCAACATCAATTGTAACGTACATATTATTCATTATATTTTTTATCACCCAGTGTAGAAATTCAATTTCCTAACATGATATCTATTTATTTTATTTACTAGTGTTAGGTGCAATTCTTCTCTAACCAACTTATTTCCTGGGGAGATATTTTATTGTATGTATGTACATATATATTCCCGCAGTTGCTGTTATTCCATTGCTACATAGACTTGCATGTTATAAGTCTATGAAAAAGTACGCCAGAGAAACTTTTATTATATTTTTTGTTACACTTTCCTTTAGCTGGGTAGTAGTAGGAATAATAAATACTTTTTGGCAGTCTAACAAACAAAAGCATTATTTTTGCTTGATTTGCTCGAAAAATAACAAATTCAATGAACTAAACAAAATAAAATAAAAAAAAAACAAATGAAATAAAACAACATGTTGTTTTAATAATCAAATATATGCACAAAGCAGCAAAAGTATTTATTTAACAAACTGCCTTTGGTTTCCTTTGTGGGTGTGCTTGATTTCGTAATAAAAGTAACTGACTCATTAAGAGCATAAAGCAAATAAGTGTAATAAGTAAAAACATTTTCAAGCTTTTTTTTGGTACTTTGTAGAAGAAAAAAAATATCAAAAATTTTTTATTTTATTTTTTACGTGCTTTTAAGATTTTAATATCTCACAAATCAGTTATAAAGTGTATGCTGTGCAGCAGTTTCATCATAATAAATCTCTGACGAGTATACATATGTATGTTGGCATTATGTGTCTAGTTTTTGTAGCTTAACTTATTATACCCATACATAAATTAAACCACAACAGTTGCTCGGCTCATGCATACAAACTATGCACTACCATAACAACAACATCATACATACATACATACATACTTTCAAGCAAATAAATATTAAATATTTTTTACGATTTTTAAATGTTGCTCATACAAATTCATGGAATATATTATTTGACAACACCCAAATGTATGCTATAACAAAAGGTACTTATACTTAGTACTTCTCTCGCTCCCTCTCTCTCTCACTCTTTCTCATTCACTCGCTCTACAATATTTTAACGTACTTAATTTAAGCCTTCGTTGAACAAAGTGTATAATTGGAAATTATAAAATGAAATGCTCATAAAATTTTTATTAAAATTCTTGTGACACGATTAACAGAACATAATTTGTACTCTTATTAAAAGTTTTAATTAGTGGTGATTTGAATGTGAGCCGTCAATTTTCTTTCCAAAAAAAACTTATTTGTAGCTGCTTTAGCACGTCTAGATGCGCGATAAATAAAAATTAAGTTTGTGGCAGGTTCATGTTTAAACCAAGGTTGGCAAACGGTATCGTAAAAATACCGATACCGATTCAAATACCGCTATAATTAGATACCGGTATCGATACCGATACCGAAACACATTTCGGTTAGAAAATACCGGTACCAGGAATACCGTTTAGGTCTATACCGGTATGTACCGGTATACCGATTCCCACCAAAAATAAAATTTAAAAAATATATTTCAATTAACTTTCTTATATAAACACGTTTTTTTTCGCCTTTACACATTCTTATGCAGCACTGTTTTTTTTAATCAAGCGGAAAGTGCAATCATATCATAATCATCACCAATGCGGAATACTAACGAACTTCATGAGCTGCTTAATGCCTTTAAGAACGAAAAACTTATATCTAGAGCAAAGCCCTTACAAAGACAGTTAGTTTAAATAATAACTTTTTATATAAATAACTTATTTATATGAAATCGCGAAAGTTAGTATATTGGTTGTTCCAGATACACAAGGTAATGCCGAGATTTAAAGTTTTGAAGAGTGCTTTTGTATGTATGCACATTAAAGATTTTTTTCTTTAATTGAATTGCTGCCATAAATGCTGTCTTAATTTTTTACCTCGATCCGACGCTGCCTTCTAGTGGGGCCTAAAGTACCCGATACATAGTGGGGATTTTTTTTAGATTTGAAATAATTCTGCAGTTTTTAAACTAGCTGTCCGATTTTTTATGAAATTTTTTACAGCATTTGAGGAGGTGTCACAGAGCTCAAGTCTGGAGTTTATGCTATATATTCTTCAAAGGGGCGGAGTCACAAAGCACCAAAATGGGTAAACTTTTAGTTAATGAAAAATCGATGCCAAGCTCATGTTTTTATCAAATAAAAAAGATTTTTGAAAGTTGATTTTTTCTATCCAAAAGCTAAAAAAAGTGTGCAACATTTATGGGTTTTCGCTTACAGTTTAGGAAATATTCGAGAAAAAGTGTACAAAAATTGGATTTTTTACCAGCCTTTGTCCACTGTTCTGCTAATGGAGAAGGCAAACGTTGTTAGATTTAGAAAATGAAACTTATTTTGAATAAGGGATACAATTTGTAACATTAAACACAACATTTGCCAATAAATATTTTCGGCTGAAAAGTCTTTCTTAGGTAGAAAGTAATAACAAATAGAATTTGCTTTTGAGTTCCCGGCAATTCCAAAAAAAAAATTACAAAAAATTTGAATTGATTTATTGAAATATGCGTTTCGTCTGAATTTGGCGACTACGAATATATCTAACAACGGACGAATATTCGAGAATTCGAATACGAATTTTCGAATTTTACTAAGTGCATACAATTCTACATGTTTTTCGTGTGTAATATAAATAATACATACGTATATAAAAACATATAAGTTTAAATACTTTTTATGTTAATGTAAAAATACTCCCTTTTCGAAGTAATTTAACAAACAAAAATTTTTTTGCTATGTCCACTGTCTGAATTATCAAATTTAGCAGTTATATCGGTATACCGGTATTATAAACTCGGTAACGGTATGTACCGGTAATACTGATACCGAAATAAAAAAAATACCGATACCGTTACCGATACCGAAATTTAAAAAATAGTTGTACCGGTACGAATACCGATACCGTTATTTGTTTCGGTTTCCAACCTTGGTTTAAACCATTGATTTATTTAACTGCAGAAAAGAACGTTTAAAGAAATCGTATATCAAGGCATAAGTTTTCTTGTTCAGGGGTCTAATCACGGCATTTGATATCGCGTGAACCTTGTTATCGTATAATATTTCGAGTCGAGTGTCGCATACTAATTTTTAGCAATAAAATCTAATAAATTTATGAACATACATATGTTTTTAAAATGAAAACAAAACAAACAAGCACCCAGGAAAAATTTTGCTTCAATAAAGCAGGTTTTTACTATTATAAAATAAAAGTAGCGCTGACAAACCTGCTGACATCGCTGCTCATTTTTTGTATGACGAGTTCTCGGTTGGGAGCACTATATTTTTGCTCACAATTATATCACTTTTTTCCTGTAGTTTGCTTCATATACGTTCACTGCTTTTTAACAAGTTCGTATTTTAAAGCGAAGTATGATGCGCTTTATTACCCTATTGCTTCAAAAAAAAACATGACAATTTTTTACTGGGTAATTAGAAATAAATAAAATTAAAAGCGTATTAAAAATGAGTCCTTCTTTAATATTTTTTTTAACGTAATCAGACGATAAAGAAATTTGTGTAATACGTCTCAGAAAGGATATAATGAGCCTCACGCCGTGGTTGGCGTATTTCAAATACGACTGCGACTGTTTTGTACTAAATTAAAGAAAAACTGTGGAAGTCTTCTTTAATCTATCACAAAATTCTCATAGTCGCAGTCGAAATACACCAATCACGATAAGGGGGAATAGATCCAAGTTAAGATTTGATTGCTACGTACAATCCCCAAAAATTTGGATGAATAACACTGCACAACAGTAAACAGTGATTTGGATGTTTAAATAAAAATGGCCGATCTCTGTGTATTTTTATCTCCTGATTACGATGGCATCATTAGTTTTTTTAATTAGCTCTAGTTTTAAAGATATAGTGACATTTAGCATTTGCATAAATTACACCACTTTTTATAGTATTCCGTTAATATTTCACTTGTAGTATATTCAAATTCACTTGTAGTATATTCAAATGTATGTATGTAGTATATTCAAATGTGCTGACCCGAAGTACATGAAATATGAGGAGGCGTGTTAACCCCCACTTTTTCAACGAAAGCTTATAGTTTTGTATTATTGCAACATGTATGCCAAATTTTAATAAAATCGCTTGAGTTTAACGCCTTAGATTTGTTTTTTAAATTCTGAGATTTATGGGCGCAGCCCCGCCCTCCTAGGTAGAGTTTTTGGGTTTTCAGATTTTTCTAGTAATTTGCTAGTCTTTAACTACTCGCTTATCAAATTTCAGCTCACCAGCACAAATTTTAATTTTTTAATAGCGCATCCCCGCCCCACCTGGTTAAAATTTTCGGATTTTCATATTTTTCTAGTTCATTGCAATTTGAGCTTTCTAGCTATAGAGGAAGTGCTCCATCAATTTGATGAGTGTGTCAGTGGTCAGTAGTCAGTGAGTATGTCTTAAAATATGCACTTTTTGCACCTCTATATCTCCGGAACCTTTCATTTTAAATTTTTTAAACTTCGGATATGAGGTTACATAATTTTATTCTAATTATTATTTAAATTTTATAATTTTACGATTACGGGTAACAAAGTTATGAGGGGGTAAAAACAGCTCGAATGGCTTCCTGTAAATATACACACTGCGTGCATTGGCCGGAACTTGGCCTGGCACACTGCCGTGTGCCTAGATATATTTTTTGGAATGGTAGAAAAAATTAGTAACCTGAATATATCCAGTAAGTGCATTTATTGAAGATGCCTTCGTATAGTTTGAAGTAGAAATATGAAAAAGTCATAAGAGGTAATTTAAATATCTTTAAAAAACCCAGCCATAAGTGTGTATCAAAATACTTTCCCTTGTGAATATTGTAGTAAAAATAACAAAAATCTAATTAAAATAAAACAAGTTGAGGGCTATTCAAAATCCTTCATTTCTTTGCGCCATCGAATAGACGCTGGTACGTTTTTTATAGTGTTGCTTGATAGTTAGAATATTTTTTGTTTGAAGACAAATAAAATAATAAAAAATAATAAAAAATTTACTCTATCTTAATTTTTCATAAATCTTCCTTCATACCTTGTTATAAGTACGTAAAAAAGTTTGTCACCAGGTACGACATAAAAATAATTTTCAACAAATCTAATTTCCTTCATGCTTATATTTAAAAAAAATTTCCACTGTCAGCATACACATATGAACTTTTCAAATCTTTTCATGACAAATTACAATCAAAAAAAAAAAACTCTTACAATAAAATATTAAAAAAAACTACTTCTTAAAAACAACATATATATACATACATACATACGTTCCTTTTCTTCAAGTACATATATAATCTCTTGACATTTCAAAAATAGTCTTTGCTATAAGACTCTACGTTTTTATTAAATTTTTTTCTATTAAAGAAAAACAAATTTATTCATTGAAAAAGTATGTGAAGTATTCAACAATGTCGTTAACAATGTTTTTGGTTTTTTCTGTTTCTAATTAAAACTCTTAACCTCTTTGAAATAAAAGTACAAAAAAAAATAAAATTAAACATTTTGTTGATGTTGTGAAAACTTTTCACTTACTGCCTTTGCCTCTGCTCTATGTCTCTGCAATAATTCCTGGTGTTGTATGTCGATTTCTGTGCTTTAAAATAATCGTCAAAATGCACACACATCGTAAATAAAATTCAAATAAAAGTTAACAAGGCGGCAAATTAAAAAAAAAATTAAATTTAATTCTTTTTTCAGTTTTCTCTTTTTTGACACATTTAAAAAAAAATAGTGCTTCCCCCCGTCAACCATGTCTGCAAGAAGTTATTGCAGATAAGTTCTTGATGGGTAAAAGTGAGGGCTGTTTAAGGAAAATCGGAGGGCATAAAAGTAAAGAGATATATATGTAAGTGCAAAAAAATTTAGTTATTAAGCTTAAATTTTTTTTTGCTGTTTAGTAGTTGCTAGTACTAACACCTTTGGTCAATAGAGTTCAGTTTGAGGTTCAATAATGAAATCTGTAAACTCTGAAGTCGCTCATAGCATTATTTGTGACAATGTCACCATTAGATATGCTGTCGATAGAGCTGTTAAAGTTGTATATACCCTGCAAAAAATTTTATGACAATAGACTTATCAAATATTGTAAATATAATATTAATTGCTTCTTCCAATGTGACTCTGGAGCCAGTCCCGTAACTATACTTAGATATTAAACTAAGCTAACTGGTACTTATAATTTTGAAATAAGTGTGGCCCTGTCGTCAAGTCGGTAGTGTGAATGCCTGTCATGCAGGAAGTTGTCGGTTCGAATTTCAAAAAAATTTCTGATTAAGAGTAAAATGTCATTGCATTTGTAATAATAAAATATGTTTAAGTGTTCATTATTACAGTTAAATGACGGAACATCATTTATATATATATAATTAATATTATTTTACGCCAAATATGTGATAGTTCAGTGACAAGTCGCAATGTGCATACAAAGTATTAATTAATCTTAAGCTAACCCATCCCAATGTAAATGTGACTGGTCCGCTCCATAGGAAGTGTTAGAACTCGGATTGGATGCTATCACTTGGGGACCGACCTCGTGACTAGTCTTGTGTCAGTTCTTCTATTTCCTGCAGGGTATGTATGCAACAAAAATAATAATTTATATAAGCAATACTCAAAGTCATATGCAGCATAGCATAAGCGGGTCAATAAGTCTGCGATTTTTTAATTTCCTGCCTCTCTTACCTGAAAGAGCAACATTGCTACGTCAGTTTACTCCTGTCAAAATTCTAACACTCTTAGGGCCATTATTATAACTTGACGATAGCTAAAAGTAGGATGTTATTGCATGGATAAACACTTTTTCATTATTACAACTTCATTTTAACAAAAAGTGAGCCATAAACTAAAGACAAGTTGATCATACCTGTAACTTTTATTGTGACGTATAGTTATTTAAGGTTGCCACATTTTCGCCACTTGCCACACTTTCTACTATATAAAACAAAATCAAATTTATTTGGTCAAAATGTGGTATAAAACAAAAGCAATACAACACAAAACACATAAGAATAATAAAAAAACAAAATAATTGACAAAAATATTTTCATTATGTTTGTAATTTGACAAATAAACAAAAGCAAGTTGCCACTTATCATTTTTAAGCAACAAGATCCACAATATCCACACAAATGTTGCCACCAACCAAATATTTTATTATTTATTTTATCGGATAGTTGTAATAATGAAAAATTTTAAATGTCACTTTATAGTTCAGTTTAACTACTATCCAAAACTTTATCGTTAAGTCATAATAATGGCCCTGAGTCATTTAGTTTGTGTTTGATAGTCATTGATAGCATACTACCGAGCGATTTGAGCGTTTAAGCTATTATGCAGCTATCAAATTTCATTTGGTTTAGTGAAATTCGTTATGGCCGAACCTTCTGGATCTTTGCTGAGATGTACACACCAGAAGCAATTTAAAAAAATTATGATGTGGTATTGGCTAATGCGAGATTGAAAGTAAGAAGCCATATGCATTCTTTCATGGCTCAGTTTCAATTTTGAATGATCACTCAGGTATTAGAAAACTTTTCGCAAGATGGGACAGTGTTTGGCGTTGTTGTTCAACCACACAACGGACGGGCTTTTTTTATTCGTTTTGCAACCATAGATTAAACTTGCATAAAGCATAACAAGAGCTCTTACAACAATTAAACCAGTGGATTTATCTGGGTAAAGCGGAGACAAAGAAAGAAAAACAAAGTGGGTTTTTGTCAATGGCAAATATTATGCCAATTGGGTCGATTTAATAAGGATTAAATAAACGACTGAATTTGGGTAAGGAAAGAAATCGTTTTCCAGCAGAACAATGCAAGGCTGAACGAACATATCGTTGCTGTTTTAACTAACCGACCTAACTGACAATCTTTTGAAAAATGAGTTAAGTTCACTTTGACTACATGACTTTATAATTCATAATTCACCATGTCTGTAAGCACTACTATTGTGCCTATAAAAGTTAAAACATTTAAGAAATATCCATAAGAATGAATGAAAGAACAAGCATAAAAGCTGCTCTCCTGCTAAATTTTTAAAATATTAGTTAGGTCAGTTAGTTATAACAGCGACGATAGGTGCAGTTTCCTTGGCGAAAATAGATGAATTGAACAAATTGTTCCCTCACCTACCGGACTCACCAGATGTATGCCGTAGCGAGTATTGCTTGTTCCCAAACCTGAAGAAATAGCTCTGCTTCAAGAGATTTGATTCTAATGGTGAAATTATAACACAAAAAAATTTATTTAAAACGGACCTATTGACTCTCTCTCTCTGTATAATATAGAATTACTTTCCACAAACAATAAACGCAAAAATGCTTAAACGCAAAAATGCCTTTGCTACTTTTACATATCGCTCATTTATTCAAACAACGCCATAACTCAAAAAACGGAATTTTTGAGTAAGTGATACAGATAATTAATCCTCATATCATCGTTCTACATATTTTGCAAAAATTTCGCGTAAATTGAAAACTTCAAACTCGTTCTATAATAAATCAAATATTATAAGAATTGATAACTTCATCATAAATCCAATTAGAAATTACATTTTGAGGAGCTCAAACTGTACTGAAAATAATTTAATAATCGCACCATACTACACAAGTTTTGCTTACATATCAAATGCTCTAGAAAAGGGACTAGGCCCACCAGAGTCATTCTTGTACCTAGATACAATAAATATAATACAAGATAAAAATAATGTTCCGATATTTTATCACAAATATAGACGGGCTAATGATAAAGCTATCAACTCTAATATTTTGTATAATTCAAATAGATACGATAGAAGTTTAAGTAATAGAGAACTTCGAAACAAAAATACCAGAAAATTCTGGTGGTTGGATTAATAGTGTTCTATAGAACTTTTTATTTTTTAAATTTAGGTTTTATTTTTAAGTTTAGACTATAACTTTTTATCCTAACGTCATATATATGTAATGTTTTTTATATTTTTTCATTACAAATTTATAAAATCCCTCGTTAAATGCGATTTGAATATATTTTATTTCAAAATAAAAAACTACCTATGTATATAAAAAATACTCGAGTGCCCGTTTTTGGGCCAATGTATTTATGTAAATAATATGTAAATATGTATATTATAAGTTGTAAATAAATAAACGAACTTAAAAAAACAGTTTTTTTCGAGTTATGACGTTGTTTCAGTAACTGAGCAATATGTATATTCAACGTTTAAAACTATAATATATATTTTATTTAAATTTTTTACAATTTAAAAGTGTTTGAAAACTGGAAGCTTATGTTTTTTTGTCAACAAGAAATTGTATATTTATCTTCACTTTACCATCGATAAAAAAATACCGTCTATGACGACCTGATCAACTGGGTTGCACTATGCATGCAAGCATGTCTGGTTGTGTATAAATGTGTTTTGCTTAAAAATCATTGCATATGCTGCTGAGTAAAAATGTGTTTTATTTCATTTTGTGAAGGTGTATCGTTTGAAAATAACTAGTGCTAATTTGCATAAAATTATAGTAAATATTTTGTTAGCTTTTAAGTTTGCAAAAAAAAATATATGTGTGCTAGTGTTTATTTTGCAATTAAAAAAGTTTTTTATGTTTATTTATTTTTATTTTAGGATAGTAAATGCAATCATTTGGTAGTAAAAAAAATTAGAAGCGTTGGCTGGTAGTTTTTCATTTGATTTAATTTTTATAGATATTTATGTTTTACGTTCCTAACTTCCACTTTGCTGCGTCGCATTTTTAATGCAGAACTCTGGAAAATACATATTAAAATAAAAAAATATTAAACAAAAATAATTAACTGTATTGAATAATGTTTTAAATGATTTACACGTTAACGTATGTAGCTTCAAAAAATATATGAATTGAAAGTTTGTAACATTTATACAAATTGTAATACGATCTTTAATAAATTACTGAAAGCGATACAAATCACTTAACTGATTTTAAGCGCAGCTAGTATTATTCACTTCTGTTTAGCGAAACATCGCTTTACTGAAAATATCGTATTATTAAAAACCAAAAGCAAGCCCACCACTACGTTTTGTAGAAGAAAAAAAACAGTGACAAATTTATTTTTTTAGAAATCGATTGCATAACTTAAGGCTGAAAAAATTGTGCATGTTCTGTCCCCAGTGTTGCCAAAACGGAGGTTTTCCCGCTATATATGACTGTATTTTGTTGTCATTAGCGGCAACGCGGGAATTTTCGCGGAAGAATTTCTTAGTTGACGGATTTTCAGCGTTTTTCTGAAACTTATAAAGAAAAGTATTGAATCAAAATAAAGTATTTTTAACGCAGCTCTGCGACACGTACCCTGGTATTTATGTAGAGTATTTTTTCGATATAAGCACGCACAGAGAAAAGAAACTAACGTCACTTTTTTGCAGATAAAAAATTGACATATTGTGGTCGTGTAGTATAATGTGAAACGTTAAGAGGTTACAAATAATAACATACATATGTATATACATACGAGTATAAAAGTGAATAAATCTCATAATTAGTGAATAAAATTTAATTCGATTAAAATTATATTTCAAACCAATTTAATCATTCTTTTCGTATTAAAAAAATAGTAAACAAATCTTTAAACAAACGGAAAACAAACCGAAAACTGGGTGATTGGACCACTGAGTATGGCGAAAATATCAATATCAACCAAAATCTCTCAAAACAATAACTTTTTCTGAATAATTCGTTTTTATTTAAAGACTTTTTTTATTGAAATTCTCCTTCCAAATTAAACTTCAAGCCAATGTGAATTGAGCCATGGAGTTTATTTTATGAATACTATTTTTTTAATTTCAGATAGTCAGAAAGTCAGGAAGTTTTAACAATATTTTATTTATTTATTTATTTATTTCAAGTATTTTACAAATACTTCAAGCAAAACGGCAAGATATTATTCCACACGTGTAGACTAATTAGGGTCTATCGCAGAAAATATAGAAAATATACTGAATCAGCTTAAACATTAATATTGTAAGATGGAATAGTCCCTTGGATTCTACTTTTTCCTAAAAGTAAAGAAATAAAATACATACTTAAAGAGTAGGCTGAGTTTTGCTTACAAATATTGGGGAATTACATACATACATCTATGCATATGTATACATATTTCATAAAATTTATCTTATTCTTTTTTTTTACCAATAAACCATAAAAAAGACATATGCTGGTTATAAAAAATTCAGCGGTTATATTAGCGTTTATTTTTATTCAGCTAGCGGTTTTTAGCGGGTTTTCAGGGGTTATATGGTGGGAAATGCCTGTAACATTTTGGCAACACTGTCTGTCCCTTAAAAAATTAAATGGCAAAATGTGTTTGTGCTTTTCGCTCTTACATACTTTATTGTATTTTTCTACTATATTGTACTGATTTTAGGCAGTACGTTTAACTGTAGCAAAGTTCAGTAATCCAAACTATATTTTAGATAAAAAAATTTTAAAATCCAAAAAAAAAATTGGTGTTAGTTATTTCTATGTAGTAAAGCGGACAAATACACTGTCAGACAAAAAAGTGAGAAAAACCGAAAAAATCTCCAAAACGAAAAATTCGCCAAAAACGACTATAAAATCCTCAATACTAAAAACAATTGAAAAACCCAAAAAAATAATTGCCAAAAACTGAAAAAATTGTCAAAAAGGAATAATTTTCTTTTTTGATTATCACTACTCATGTATTATTTATAACTATTAACAAGTTTATGTCCGACAGTGGTCGGTCGTAATAATTATATTTTAGATTTAAGATTTGAATACTTATTGTTAGTTCATATTTGAAGATACAATAAATAAATACATGTATTAAAAAAATAAAAATAAGAAAAGAAAAAAAGGAATAAGCACGGTACGGAACCGATTGTGTGGGAGTCAAAGTCGAAGTTTATTGAATTTATTACACTTAAATAAACAATTAACTAATTCTCAATCCAAGCATACAAGTCAAGTCGTCAAAAAAAATATTTTGCCGACAACAAATATAAAAAAAGATCGAACAACTTTGGAATAGTTTATATACGTTTTTATGGCAAAAAGGAAAATGTCTAGATAAGGTAATAGATAAGGAAATATTTTTATTCATGCTACCACAGTAGTGTTTATATTCAAAAGTATTCTTGAGTAAAAAATCTCAATTATTTCGTGTGACTTAACAGGAACTTATACCGCAATAAATAAAAAAAAGTATACACTACATTTCCTAATTTACTTGTAAAAAAATTAGTTTTTGAAAATCGACTTGATAGGCGCTCTCCTATAAAACAGTAAACTATGGCTTCAGCACTTTTTCCTTGCTGATACAGATATATGTACATATAATACATATATATGTATAAGTGTGTATTTATGTAGTCCTCTCATAACTTAAGAATTGTTCAACTCATCGGATACGGACGCCAAAGCAGAAATAGTAAAAACTTACCATAATGACTTCAAAACATCAAGATCTGATTGAAACTCTATTTGAGAGTATTAAACAAATTAAATTTTCATAACAGTGTAGTTGAGAGTATTAAACAAATTAAATTTTCATAACAGTGTAGTTCGCACTGGTATAAAGAAAATTCCTTAAAGCATATTTAAACTCTGTTGCAAAATTTATATAGTTATGTCAGTGTATATGTATATACTTATATGTATATTTAAGGCACGTAAGACATTTGATACATGTATTTATTAATGTCATTTATTCCACTCCCTTTCATTTTAATACTCGTATGTTTTATATATGCGTAAATATACGAAAATCTTTTGTAATTTAATTTAAGCATTCAACAAAAATTTGTCACGAAATTCATCATAAAACATGAAACAGCAACCCTTTCTTTTTATTTGCAAGTCTTAAAATGAAAATATAAAAATTTTATCAAACCAGGAATCATAAAATTTCATATAAACTTGCCTGAACATTTATTTATTTATTTTGTTGTTTTTTTTTATTTTGCCTTTTTTATATGTATGTTCTGTTACCATCATACATTATTTATCTTGTAAAGTTTTTATTTTGTTTTTATTATTTTTGTATTTTCTTTATAATTTTGACTTTGGTGCGCTCATAATGTTGATGTTGATGAGGATGGTATTTTTAAAGCGTTTATTATTTATTGTCGCAGTATAATCATTACTCAGGCATCTGTAGCTTTTTTTATCAAAGCTACATTTATAAGTTTTCACGTGAAATTTGTTGATTTATTTAGGCTGCAGATTTGTTAAAGCAAGCAATACCTGCTACTAGTATTGATATCTAAATTTTCCTTATAATTGGAGAAGATTGAATTCACGGGCTTGTGTCCCTGTATCTATTTATGAGTTTAAAATAATCGATTGTATAATGAAATGTTTTGCCGGTATTATATTCTATTAATTAATTAATCAATTTAATTTAGCTTTATTAATTTTTTGTTATTTTTTTTTTGCACTAGCAGAATTCCCGAGAGTACAAAGCGCTAAAAGCTTTTTTCTCTCCAGATAAATAAGTTTTCAGTATCATCATTCATTCATTATCGCCTTCCATTCCTAATAAATTAAATTCGTGTTGTATCAACTTGAAAAAACTTTGATTCAACATGGTTCTTCTTGTAATTTCAGTATCAAGTTTTCTTTGTTTTAACTTCTTATAACTTTGATTCAACATGATTCTTTATTTTGATTTAATAGTACTGTGATAATAGAGTTATTTCAAAAGGAAAAATTTTCTTTGTATATTACAGTAAACTATATTGGATTAGCATGAAACACATATAATGCAAAATCATTGACGAAAAAAATTTTGTGATATTGAAGTAAAATTTTAAAGAATTAATAAAAATAATAATGATATTTCATATTATTTTTTAATTTCCGTTTTTTCGGTATCAGTTAATTATAATAATAAATTTTTGATGTGTAATAATGCAGCCACAACTCCAAAGTATATGACAGAGAGCAGAACTTTACAAATACAACTGATTCATCAAAGTATCGTCTGATTACTTCCTTATGTATCGTTTACAAAATCTAAACCATTTGTATTTCACACAAATATATATTTAAGACGAATATTAGCGATTGAGCAAAAATGTTGCATTAATAATCATAGATTCAGTAGGAAAGGAACTGGTTCATACTATGTTCACACTTATATTTTTAAGCATGTTTAAGATGAATTCACATTCCGTGTGTAATTTCTACAATATTAATAAGCGACACATAAAGTATATACAATATTCCAGATCCTTATGCATATGGAAGACAAACAAGCGATGTCCGTCTGTCTGTCTGTCTGTGAGGGAAATCGGCTTTCCGAAACTCTCAAACAGCTAGAGACTTCGTTCTTGGACTGGTGTGTCAGAAATTTTCCGAAAAATTTGTCTATTGAAAATCAGCAAAATCGAAGAGAAGATTTCCGAGCTGGAAAGCTCAAACTCTACTTTTCCATACAAAATAACTACCAAAAACTAGTTTTTATTACTTTTTAATTAAATTAACTTATTTTATACTTCGGTATGAATAAAATTGGTATTTGTAATTTGAAAAAAATATTTAAAAAATTAGGGTTGGAAAACTTTAACTTTTTTTCTAATAATTAAACATATTTCATGTTTTAAGAGCTACAGCTCTGAAATTTAGACAGAGTATGTAGAACTTTGGTCGCTATATATAAAAGTTAAAAACTAAAGGGTGTTCCAAAACGAGTGACGAAAATGTTTAAAATCCCATGATGTAAAATCCCAATTGTATGTACATACATATTATATTTACACTTGAAATTTGTAAAATTAGTGTATTTTTATATAGATTGTTAATTGTTGTAATTAACACCTAAACTTTAAAAAATTTTAATTAAAGGGTGGTCCATCAGTTAATGCAATTTTGACTATGTAATTTTGACAACTTGCTATATCTTGAAACCGTACGAGTTGAACTCTTAAAATTTTCAAAAATGGAAAAACTAAAAAATCCGAAAATTATAAAATCGCCAAACCAAAAAAACCGCCTAGACCTGAAAAAAATCGCCAAAAATTAAAAAAAAAAATCGCCAAATCGACAAAATTAAAAAAAAATCTAGCACTAAAATAAATCGCCAAATTCGAAAAAATCGTTTAAATGAAAAAAGTCGCCAATATGAAAAAAACGCCAAAAACCGAAAAAAATCGCCAAAACGCGAAAAACGCCAAAACTAAAAATAAAATCTAAAACTAAAATAAATCGTCAAATTCGAAAAAATCTCCCAAATTACACAAATGGCAAAAAATAAAAAACGGCAAAAACCGAAAAAAATCGCCAAAACGCAAAAAAGGCGCCAAAGCCAAAGTAATTGTTTACATGAAAAAAAATCGCGAAAATAGAAAAAAATCGCCAAAATGAGAAAAAAAAGTGTCAAAACTAAAAAAGCGCCTAAATGAAAAAAAATTCGCCAAAAGAAAAAATTACGAAAACCCGAAAAAATTGCATTAGTCAAAAATTGCCTAAATGAAAAAATCGACAAAATCCAAAAAATCGCCATAATTAAAAAGACGCCAAAAACCGAAAAAAATCGCCAAAACGAGAAAAAAGTGCCTAAATGAAAAAAAGTCGCCAAAAACCGAAAAAATTGGCATAACTAAAAACATCGGCTTAATTAAAAAATCTCCAAAATAAAAATAATCGCCAAAATTAAAAAAAGCACCAAATTAAAAATAATGCCAAAAACCTAAAAAAATCGCTATAACGAGAAGAAAGCACCAAAACTAAAAAAAACACCAAATTAAAAAAGTCAAAACCCGACAAAAATCACAAAAACAAAAAAAAGCACCAAATTGGAAAAAAACTAGCACTTAAATAAATCACTAAAATGAAAAAACCAAAATGTCAAAAAACCGCCAGAATAAAAAAACGCTAAAAACTTATAAAAAATCGCAAAAACGAGAAGAAACACCAAAACTAAGAAAAATCGCCATATTAAAAATAATGTCAACAACCTAAATCAATTGCTAAAACGAAAAAAGCACCAAAAATAAAAAAGCACCAAATTAAAAAAACGCCAAAAAAGGCGGAACCCTTCGTGCGCAAGTCAGAGTCGCACTTTACTGAATTTATTTTTAGTAAATGGAGATGGAAATAAAATTTATCGGTAAAGTACAGTCCTAACTATAAAATTAATTAAAGAACATGTTCTGTTTCATTTCCATAAACCGTTCCTTTGTGCTGAACAAATTCGAAAAAATTCTTTAGGAATAACCTTTTAAATAATACCACTATATACACCTTTTCCAATGGAATGTTTAAATTGAGGCAATTAACAATTTTGCAAAATCAAAGACTATTACCTGAAACAGGTTACATAGTTTACTTGGTATGGAGGTACAATACTAAAACTATTTTCGAAGTTCGAAGCTTTAGCGAACATTAGATCGAATCTCATGTCAAGTGGCATATTAAATATTGTTTTCATTGGATAGTTTTGATATAACGGCATTATTTGTTTGTTTAGCTATAAGTGCAACAAACGAGTAATTGATTAATCAAGTATCAAGAATTAAAATTATTCTTAATGCACCAAACTCTTATCTCAATAAATGCGCTTCATAATTAAACTTACTACTAATATACACATATAGATGTAATGAATTCCTTAATAATTGCATATGAACTTTTATCCAAACACCGAAGTATAAAAAGATGAACCGTTTCTTTTTTGCTCTCCTGAAAACTTGTACTGTACTGCTAATATCAAAAAAAAAACATATTTAATCGAAAAATACCGAGAGGTGACTGATTTTTTCACAAAATAAATATGTACCTACATATCTCTGTGCTCATGTTTGTATCTCTATACTACCTAAACGCACTTTGGTAAAGGGTACGGTACGAAGGCACGGAATTATATCACTCTTAAAAACTGTAGAATGCAACAACAAAGTAACACAAGACCACTACAATAATACTTGCATGCATGTACCGATGGTACATCGAATAAGTAAAAATAATTAATGTGATGATCGTAAAAGATAAGCAAGAATAGTTAAAACATACTTAGGTAGAGTGATATAATTTCGTGCTAACCTAAATAGAAAAATGAAAAAATGGAAAAAACAGAAAATTAATAGTGATACTTATAAATGTGTTTACCAAAGGTAAATCAATTGTATACACAACGATCGTTTCTCATATTCCGTTTCATTGTAAATTTAAGTTAAATAGCTGATGTTAATAAGAATCTCTACCCATGAAGATAGACTATGGTGCTGATGAAGTCCGTGGCTGCACAGAAAAATATCGGTATTTCCCCCAGCTTAAAGTCTAAGTTTAATTTTTCTTCTCTTCTTTAGAAACTCACATAAATTAATACAAATATTTCATTCAAGAACTTAAGCCTGACTAAAAATTATTTTTGATTAAAAATCACTAAAGTTCAATTAAAAATCTACAAATGTCTCAAATAATGTATTATTTTCCAAAAAAATTATTGTGTATCAAACACATTTTTCACGTGCCGCCTCTTAATAACAACAAAAAGTTGCAATAGTTTATCGAAGTGTTTAAATCCTTATTTGAGATGTTTAACAAAACAAATCAATGTATGGTAAAATATCTCAAAATTGTAGTGTTTAAGCTCTTAAACACGAATGAGACGTTAAACGCGTAAGTGTGAACATAGTATTACCAGAAAAAAAAGAAGAAATATATATGAACTATAAAACAAAAGTATTTTAAAGCGTGCCACATAAATGACTATGTGAATTACTACGGATTTACAAATTGTTAAATAAAATTCTAATTCGCTTCGTAAATAACAACTGTGGTGGTTATATTCCACAATTTAAATTTCCTTTAAAAACACCCATTACCATTATTTTAAATACATTGCCTTAAAGGCATAAACTTTAACCCTTGCGCTAATAGAGACATACAACTAATTAATATTACAAATAATTGAAAGTTTCAATTCCAAATATATATTTGACTGCAGGGTAAAATTATTATATGAAATGAGAACTTCGAGATAATCTTTGAACATTTTTACAATAGCTTAAGCATGGATCACACGATTGACAAAAGTGTACCAATTTTCGTCGGCTCACTGCAATAAAGTTATAAGTAATAAGCCAAAATGGCATTATTTTTTAATTAATTCTTGAAAAAGTCTATATGGTTTTATTACTAATGTAGTGTGGTGCAGTTATGTGATTATATTTCAATTAGTTGAGAAATAAGGCAAATTTACCTTATTACTTATGACTTTATTTCAGTGAGCCGACGAAAATTGGTACATTGTGCCAATCGTGTGATCCAGGCCTTAATTATTCGTTTGTAGAAACGGAAATAATGTTTTGAGGCATGACTGACTAATGATTGATGCTACAATAAAACTAAAAAATTTTAATTGTAATAAAATTTAATTTGCTAGAGGATTGAAAGGTCTGACCCTTCAAACAAATATTATAGAAATGAAAATCATAATATCTGTTTACTGTCGCTAACAAAAAATTAATGAATATAAATAAACAAATTAAATAAAATAATATAACACAAAAATATGAATTATAAAAATGTAATGACTTCAGATTATAGCTGCTAAATGCCTTGTATTAAATTTAGCTTTTTGAATTAAGCCAAGCCATTATGTTATGATAACTTTTAAAAATATTAACTTTCCATTGGGAAATTCATGTTTACAATATTATTTAAATTAAACTGAGCCCACAATTAATAATTTTGTAATAAATTAAAATAGTGTTTACTTTTCTATTTACTTCACACCTGATCCAGGTTTTTATTTAGACACAAATTATTTATCTATTCCAATATGCGTAACTTTAAGTATTTAAGAATTTCTGAGAAATTAATAATTTTCTATCTTGCTTACGAAAAACTTGTATAATTACATTTAATCATGATTATGCGTATTTTAAGGCCAGCACGGAGGATTTTTGTATTCAATTCGGGACTTTAAACAAAATTAATTGAAAGTTTTAAAATTTAATGAATATTAATTAAAATCTTTAGAATTGCTTATTATAAAAAACAAAAACACTAAACATTAATTAAATAAAACAATAGCCAAAAATGTATTTTATGAATGAAAAACATTTGTAGCAGAAAAATTATAGCAATTTATTTATTGAGGCCAGAGTTTTATTATTTTAACAAGACTTATAAACTGTGTTTTTTTATAGAGTGGAACTTATTTAATATCAATGAAACGGGCTTTATTGGAAAGAAAATTTTATGAAATTAATGTTTAAATATGATTTCTGTCATGTGACCCGTAGAAGGGAGCAATCTGGTTCCCCAATTTACAACAACTTTTCGCATTCTGACCATTGTCATTGAAGATATATGGGCCACTGAATCCACCAGTCCATAAAACGCTGTCCATAATTTTCTGTGGATGTAATGGTGTTTCGACAAAAGATTGTGGATTCTCCTCACTCCAAATGCGACAATTCTGGTAATTTACGTACCCGTTTAACCAAAAATGGGCTTCATTGATTATGTGCGTCATAAAATGGAAGAAGTGCACGATAAGTTTGACGAATAGAAGAATTGTTTTGATTAAAAATTTCAATGTTTTGCATGCGTTGCTCTGATGTAAGTAATGAACAACCAAAACAAAATTAACAAAACGCAATTATCAGCTGATAAATGGGTACTCAAAGCAGTGATTCCAACGCAAAGTTGTGACACTATGTAAAAACAACCAATATTATTATTGGTTATATTATTTATTTCCATTATATAAATTATAAAAGACTTTGAAGTGAGTGAGTGTTTATTACATAGATGCGCATAGATACAACCACAATTAGAGAAAATAAATTACACAATATGCTCCTTCATTTAATCGTCAATTAGACAGCAATGAATGCACGTACGGCAGATTTTTATGACACTTTATAAGTAAGTAACAACGTATAATTACACAGAGAATACAGATTCGTTGAGACAACCGAATTTGTTGTCAATCGAATTTTGGCGGCTGCACCAACTACATAGAATTCTGGTATAACGACTGCAATTTTTTTGTGGTACCACTATATTTTAAATACAACCCTTAACCAAATAATTGCAGGAACAGAAAAAATTGGTTAACAGTATTGAATTTGATATAGTTATTCGTGCTACCGATAATATGATTAGTATAACTAAAACAATATCACAATATCAATGGTTGCTGTGAAAGAAAAATTGGCCTTCCTTACTGAAATAAAAATAAACAGATGCAAATAAAAATACATAATTTAAAAAATTTATTATTTGACATGTTGTCATAAGTTTATTTTAATTGAAATTTTTTTCTTAAACAGCCACAAACATGTTATCTTAATCACAGATTTTCATAAACCATTTGAGAATTAATAAAGCATAATACCTTTGAAAATCAAATAAGTTAATTTTTAATTTGCTGCTATAAACTGTAATAGTAAACTCAACCTCGTAGTCAGTTGCAGCAACTGAAAGAAAGTGTTTATTTTTACTTTAATATAGAACGATAATTTTTTTGTTGCTAATACCAAAAGTTGATCATAAAATCCAATTCATAATTGGGGTATTCAGAAGGTACTTATAACGTACGTACTCATAACGTTTTAAAGTAATAAGACGAAAAAATATGACGTGTGAGCAAGAGAGACCTGCGCCGAACATTTTCATCGGCGGCGGCGGCTAGACGAAAATAGATCGGCGGCGGCTCAAAACCGGCTGTAGCCAACAATTGATTAGCTAGCCGTTTTATGTTCAGCTCATACAAAAAAATCGGCTTGAATTCAGTTATTTTCAAGATTTTCAATAAAAAATTATTTAAATATTTTAAGTTGATAAATTCGTATAGATCTCGTTTTACAAATTGTATACATATAAGTATGTATGTATATGGATACATTTGCAAATGCGTGCATGTTTGTATATATGGATATGTATTAATACATTCACATAAATGCATTTATATTACTTTATACTAAAAATGGGTTTACTTTTTTATATGGTTAATATGCATTATTATTATTTATTTATTGATACATTTTATACAAAGTAAATCAAGAAATAATTACGATGACTCTAGAACTGTTATTCAGTAGTGCGATTCAATAAATAATATTTTGTCGCACAAATTCGAATAATTTGAAGTAATTAAAAAATACATGTTTATTCCGCAATATAAGTTTCATTTCTCAGGAATAAATAAATGTTGAATTGATTAATTTGATTGTACATGTTCATTCATGTTCATTCTATTTTTTGATTTATTATATCTTGATAATGCTTCAAATTCGATTCCAGCTCCACGGATTCTTCCGAACTATTGGAATCCTCACAATTTTTATTGAGTTCTGAGCCCTTTTCAATTGATTTTTTAAAAAAACTGGTTAGATTGCTGTTGCTCATTGTCTTACATATACAGTATACGAATGCACCGAAAAAATTTATTAAACTTAACAAGCGCAAAACACAGACAAATTCAATTTATCAAGTCAATTCTTATGTACATTCTCAAGCAAAAAAGTTACGGAACAAAATTTGCATGTTCTTGTTCTGCGATGCTAAATTAGCGCTTTTCGTGCAAGACGAAATGATACGAAAAGTTGTTAAATAATAAAAAAAAGTTATATTACTTTATCATAAACAATTTTGTTATCAATTAAGCGTATCCAGTTTTCGTATTTTGCATCTTTATGTCAAATTTCTTTCTTGAATGACGGTTTGAGGGTCAAACAAAATCTATAGTATGTACTCTGCAAACTATAAAGTATCGAAATCGCTAGATTCGACGGAAAAATCACTAGACTACCATCACTTCTATTCTTCTATCACTAACAACGGAATCTATCAGTGTTGCCAGTTACAGGTATACAACCTTAAAATTACCTTAAAAAATCATAGAAAATATCAAAATGAAAAATATTAGAAATTCTTGTAGAAAAAAGGGAAAATAAAAATAAATCGGCGGCTAGTTTTAAGCCGATTTTAGTCGTCAAATTTTCGGCGGCGGCGGCTATCAAAACCCATCGGCGGCTAGGGTTAGCCGGCTTTAGCCGAATCGGCGCAGGTCTCTGGTGAGCAACCCCTTATACAGGGTGGCCCAGAAAGACCGAAGTGGTGTAAATTCCTTATAACTTTTTATTTATTTTATTTATTTATTTATTTATTTATTTGTATAGCTGTAACCTAGCACAACAAGATATATATATCTTATAAATGAAAGTGCTGGTGAATCAATCAAAATAATAAATAATAATCAAGATAATGATAAAAAATTAATAAAAATAATACGAACATATTAGAAACATATGGAATAATTTTGCAGAAAAATATAACATAGTGAAAATGTAGAAAAATAGGATAAAATAAATAGAGCAAAAAAAGAGAAAAAAGTACATGCATAAATTTTCAATAAGTACTGATTCAATTAATTAAGAAAAATGTTTATATAACTCCTTTTTAAACGCATATGCATTGCCTAAGGTTTGAATATTATTTGGCAGATAATTCCAGAGACTTGTGGCATTAATAAAAAACTGACGTTGTGACAGAAGGGTCTTATACCTATGTTGAATGATTTTTCTTCCGCGATTAGATCTAGCAAATTGTATTCTACAAAACAAGTACATAGGTTGCTTCGATGTAATTATTTTATGTAGGAACATTAGGCATTTAATTTTTAAGAGGTTTTCAAACTCAACTTGAAATATCTGGTACGAGAAAAATGAAATGTGATCACGACGCCCTTTTAAGAAAATGTATCTCGCTATGTTGTTGTAAGCGACTTTGAGTTTCCGTTGATCATGGCTGTCACTATTCGCAAAAATTTCACAACCGTATAATAACACCGGAATTAAGTAGGTTTTTGCCAGCTGCACACGTATGGTGAATGGGGTTGAATCTATAACAGCCCATAAGTTGCGAAGCATACTATATACTCTACCCACAACGACATTAATGTGATTTGACCACGTGAGGCGATTATTAAAAATAACACCCAGATTGGATGCTGATGTCACATAGTCAATTTTGTTTCCTTTTATTTTGAGTTCAGGTACATCAAACACTCTATTAGATTTTGCAATCAAAATACACTTTGACTTGGAGGGATTAATACATAGCCCATTAGCATTAGCCCAATTATTTATTTCGTTTAAATCATTACTGATATTGTTCACAGTCGAGCTTAAATTTTCAACACTTGAGCTTATGTATAGCTGCACATCATCTGCATACATATGAATTTTGCAGTTGGTTAAAATATTAGGTAAATCATTAATATATATGCAGAATAAAAGAGGTCCCAGTATTGAACCTTGAGGAATTCCTCTCCTAACATTGAGTGCGTTTGATATCTTGTTATTTAGATGAACACGCTGGGACCTGTTCATAAGATAGGATTGAATAAGATTGCATGCTGAACTTGAAAAGTAAAACAATTTCTGGAGCTTTAATAGTAAGGTTTTATGATCAACTGTATCAAATGCTTTACTGTGGTCCAGAAGTACTAAAAACGACACCAAGTTATTATCCAAATTCAATCTTAGGTCTTCAACCACATCCACAAGAGCGGTAGTACAGCTTCTTGCTTTCGTAAAACCCGATTGCCTATGAGACAGAAAATTGTTATGCTCTAAGTAGATATTGATTTGTTTGGCAATAAGGGTTTCCATAACTTTGGATAAGAATGGCAGAATGGCAATAGGCCTGAATTCGCTGTTGGTTTTGGGGATAGGAAGGAGTTTAGATAGCTTCCATCCATCAGGAAAGGTAGACTTAAGAAGAATAGTATTAAACAAATGTGTGTAGTAAGGCAATAGCTTAGGTGTAAGTGCTTTTAAAAATCTGGGATCTAAATTATCTGAACCGATTGCATTTGATTTGACTGATAATAGGCACTCTAAAACTTCTGACTGATTAACACCACGAAAACTGAAGGGGTTCTGTATGGAAACACTACAAAGATCATCATAAATGTTGCAATTTGGAAATGGTATATTGATATTTGCAAACTGGTAGTTCAAGGTGTTAACATCAACATCCAAGCTATTTGCTTTATAAGAGTTCTGACC
This sequence comes from Tachina fera, assembly GCA_905220375.1. NCBI lineage: Eukaryota > Metazoa > Arthropoda > Insecta > Diptera > Tachinidae > Tachina > Tachina fera. The sequence continues at coordinate 46,067,566 of LR999965.1, read as the reverse complement.
TATACCAATTTTACGGATTTCCTTCCATTTCGATTTATTGTCTATTGCAGAAGAAAATTTACTACGATAAAACATGATCTTTTCCTGTTTAATGCGTTTTTGAACCTCCCTTCGAGCAGATTTGTAAACTACATTAAGACATATTTTTTTAATTTTTTGTTTTTTAAATACAGTAAATTTATAGGGAATATTTTTAGATTAGTTGTTAAAAATGATATCCCGCAAGTGGAGGCCATTTTCTGCTTCGCACAAATGATCTCTTTTCAACACATTTTCCATGACCTTTCGCAAAACTTCCGGTGTTATGTTGTTAATTTCGTCTGGAATATTGGTTTTTAATTCCTCAATAGTCCTAGGCTTATTAACATAAACTTTCCCTTTTAAATAACTCCAAAGGAAACAGTCTGGAGCGGTTAAATCCGGGGAACGCGGAGGCCAATTAAAATTGCTTCTACGCGAATTTATTCTTTCCCCAAAGATGTCGCGTAAAATATCCATTGTGGCCCTCGGAGTGTGCGCTGTGGCTCCATCCTGTTGGAACCATATTTGCGGATGGTATTCCACGGCTGGCCTTACAAAATTTTCCAACATGGCCCGATATCGATCACCATTGATGGAAATGGCGACATCTCTTTCATTTTCCAAAAAATATGGACCAATGATCCTTTCTGAAGAAACACCGCACCAAACAGTACACTTAACTGGGTGTAATTATCGTTGATGTAGTACTCTCGGGTTTTCCTTAGCCCATATCCCATTAAATTGGAAACCCATTTAATTGGAAATGGGCTTCGTCACTCATAAATAAGTTATGAATAATGGAAATGGAAAGAGCACATTTGTGCGAACCAGAAAATGGCCACCACTTGCGGGATACAATTTTTAATAACTAATCTAAAAATATTCCCTATAAATTTACTGTATTTAAAAAACAAAAAATTAAAAAAATATGTCTTAAATAAAAAGTTATAAGGAATTCACACCACTTCGGTCTTTCTGGGCCACCCTGTAGTTTACAATTATAAACATTGTACTTATTTGGAATTTGGTTTTAGCACCTTTGTACATTGCTTACTCTCTCTCTCAATTCCTTTGGTAAAATCTCACGTATTTCTACATATACAGGGTGACCGATAACATTTTTCAAAAAGTGGCAACAAAAAGAGGATTTATCCAAAAAAAGGGGCAAAATTAAAAAAAAAAACGAGAAAACTATACTTAACTTTTTATTTTTAATGTATTTTTATACAATTCACTCTAAAAAAATGGAGACAAAAAGTGGCAAAAGCACTCGAAAAAGTGGCAAGGCAGTCGAAAAAGTGGCAATTTGCCACTTTAGTCGGTCAAACGGTCACGCTGTACATATAGTTATGACAAACAATGAACATAGCTGAGAAAGTCTTATTACTTTATGATTTTTTTGTTTGAGCCACAACAACAATTTTTTTAATTTATGTTAAAATGACACTTAAGACAGCCTTGTGAATACCCCAAATATTTTATTCGGTTGTGTTAACCAATAAGTTAATTAGTCATGACAAAAGCATACGCTCGGTTGATGCAATCAATTTAAGAGTTGTCAGAATTATATATTTGTTACAATTATGCCCTTATGGCAATGAACATGGGTTGTTTTTTGGATTAATAGAAAGTTGATACCGTGAATTGATATATAGTTTATGCTAATGATATTTTATTGGCCTAACCATTTTTCAACCAATCTTTTTTCTGGGTGTACACTGTTTAAGAAAAAAACAACAGTTGAAATTTCTGTTGTAATTTTGAATTTGTTCCATTGTAAAGCTTAATGGACTTGGACTGAATTCGAAAGGCGGATAGAATATAGTCCTGATAAAAAAAGGGTATATTTTAGGGGTAAAATGGGTGAAATTTTTTTTGCGCTTTTGGTACTTTTTATATTTTTGTTAACTTGGTATGAATACAATATATAGGACAATTTCAGTTTCTTCCTCGATGCAAGCAGGAAGTCGCAGGAAAATGCTAGTATGTTATAAAGAACACCATTGTAAAGTGTTATCCTTACGTTATTGCAACAAAAGCATTAAAAGCCTGTTCTGAAAATCACATTCTATGAAATTGATTTAAAATTAAAAAAAATGTTGTGACACTTTTTGAAATTTTGTAATTTTCCTGTATTTTATAACTTGAACTGACTGCTATTTTTATGTATAAAAATTAGAGCTCTGTTTTCATAAAAAAAAATACTCAAAAGTTTAGAATTGAAGGTTAGCCGCAAATTATGTTGCACAGTGGAGTGAAATAAAAACAAGTAAGAGTGTTATATTCGGCTGTGCCGAATCTTATATACCCTTTACCAAAATGCGTTTAGGTAGTATAGAGATACAAACATAAAGACAGAGATATGTAGGTACATATTTATTTTGTGAAAAAATTCATAATTTTTGATTTAAAGAAATTTTTAATAAGCGACCACTCGTTTTCTGTTTTTCCATTATTTCATTTCTTTAGGTTAGCACGAAGTACATATGTATGTAAGTATTATAGTAAGTATTATACCTAGTAGCGGCTATTATGTTACATTGGTTTTGCTTCCAATAGTTGATTTTACTTTCCATCATTATGACCTGTGTTGCCAAGTATTTTCGTGACGTACCCATGATGTTTTAAATGAGACATTTTTAGATTTAATTGAACTTTAGTGAATTTTAATCAGAAATAATTTCTTATTCGGGCTTAAGTTTTTTTTTTATTTGCAACTAGTGAAATACCAGTGAAATAATATTTAATAACAAAAAAAAGAAGGATAGGTATTGAAATATCAGCAAATTTTTCAATACAAAAATTTCCTTTGAAAATTTTTACAAACCTAAATTTACTTACATATATTTTTGTTAGTCAAAAGAAGAGAAGTATTATTATGTTCTCATACTAATGGATCACGGTTGCCAGAAATGCAGATTTATCTGGATTTTGCAGATCTTTACCCTCCAAAATTACGAAATGCAGATTTGAAGATTTTTGGCCTAAAAATGCAGATTTATATAATTATAGTGAATTTTTTAAATTTTTCCTTTGTGAACGACTCATAGTTTATAGAGTTAAAATTTTTTAACTTCGAAGACATCATTAAAGAAAAAGAAGAAATAACTTTGGCAAGCTTCTGGAATAGAATATCTGATATAAAACGAGCTTACTCTGATTACGATTTTGCCGCCCTAAGTTTATTCAAAAATTAATCTCTTTACCGCGTTCATTTACAAATGTCGAAAATATTTTCAGTCAGGTGAACTTAAATAAATCAAAACTTCGAAGTGGCTTGGATATTTATGCAACAAATTAAATTACTTTTTGTATAACTTTTTATATATTCGATTTCTTTTCTCACTCATTTTATATTATTTGCACATAACTATACATAATTTTTATTTGCTTGTTGGTTATATCCATTTCGTTTCTCCTAAAGAAATACGGGTTGTCCACACGCTAAGTTTACTTTGTAAAGTCTTGAGTTTGTAGGAGAGAAGAGAAAATAAATCATATTCTATATTCTTTTTTCTTCCACAAACTCAAGACTTTTCAAAGTAAACTTTCCTTGTGGAAAGGCCGTACAACTCGTCAGTAGACTTCAACCAATGTGGCAACTAATTGTAAAAAGGTAATGAGAAAATAAAAGTGGATTCAAAATCGAAGATGTTAGCCTGTAAAGATATTCTTAAGTAGAAACGAAATGCACATTATTCATACATTAAAGGCTTGTATTCATAAAAAAATAAAATGTGCTTGAAAGTTATTTTAAGAATTTTTTTTTTTTAAATTTAAATAAAATATATTTTAAGCCCAGTTTAAATTTTCTGAAAATAGGTTAATGAAAAAATATTTATATAAATTATTTGAATAAAATATAAAAAAAGTTGTTATAAAATATGCTTTGAAGATTTTAAAAATAAAATGCAGATTTTGCAGATTTTTTCGTGAAAAATATTTAAATGTTGCAGATTTTAGCCTTAGAAATTTTGGCAACACTGTAATGGATATAATCTTACTATTGTTAACTTTCTAGAAAGTTTTAAGAGACTGTTAGCATTAAATAACTAATGCTAACAGTCTCTTAACTTAACTTAGCCTCCACTTACATTGTAATTTTTTCCATTTTTTTTTCTTTCTATTGTTTACACTGAAAACTAAACTAGTGAGTTATGTATATAAATTAAAGTTTTAGTTAGGAATAATAGTATTTCTTTTTTACAATTTGAAACAAAACACCGACATTTATAACAATAATTGCTGCTTACGAGTACTACTGCTGGTGAACACAAAATTTTTTTAATTTCCAATCTCTAGCAAAAATATTATCACGTGTTACATAAACACACGTTTTTTTTTGTTTTGCTAAACAACAGCAAAAAGATACACATTATGAAAAAGTCTTTTTTCTGTTTATATTTCCATTATAATTTTTCAACGGTCCCGTAAACATGAATACCATCACCCAGTTCCTTTTTAACAATTAGTGAGCAGCAAACAAAATTTTTGAAATGTTAACAATGGTTTTTGTACGGCTTTTCTCGACCAAAAACTTTTATGTAAATAAGATTCTGTATGTTGCACAATACTTTGTCTGGCAGAACAAAAAAAATTGCAAAAAAAAAATTAATAAAAAAAGTAGAAAAGTACCAAAGGGAAATTTGCACACAGTTTTATTTGGTTTGAATTTGGTTTTATAAAATTTTCAGCTACAATTTTATTTTACTTTTTTGTTCTCGGCCAAACTGTAGAATTGTTAGAGAGAATACAAAAAAGAGAAATAGAAAGTTATACATGTGTGCATGCATGTGTGCACTCAGTAAGTAAATAATATTTTGCAAAATGTTGCAACAACTCATATTCACCCTTGGTTGCACATGGTTGCACCAGAAGTGGTGACAGAGTAGTGGTGGTAGCAAAAATACATAAAACTTAAATAAACGAGATGCATTGTACTTAAATTTTTGTAGTCTAAACTATTGTCATTGAAGTTTTGTTTAGCATGAAATATTGCGTCGTTTTGCTTGTAACTTTTTTTTTTCTCTTTTTTGACACACACTGTGCTTTATGTATGATTAAAATTTTTTTGGACTGTTTTTGTTCTCACAACAGTTAAATAAAAAATTTCTCTCAAAACTGTAAATTTGCGATAGCGATTTACTTTTTGAGCAAAAAGTAAAAGAGGAAGCAACACCTGCTTCCCAGAAAAATTTAAATTTTCAAAATGCAAAATTAATTTAATTCGATTATTATTTTTTCAAATGTATTTAACATCAAATTTTAATTTAACTGAAAAGGGCAGAGAGCAGATGTTGATTTTTTTAAGCTATTTGCGAAACAATACAGGGTGACTTGCCAAGCATTTCGAAAAGCAGAGGTGGTTTTATAACACTTTTATAGGAGTAATAAAAAAGTTCAATACGACAACAGATATTTTATTCAGCAAATTGAATTATGATGAATCAAAACAATTCACATATTCAATTTGCAAAAAAGTTTCGTATGTAAAGTAAAAATCTACATCAACTGACACCACACACAGTGGACCCAAGATAGAAGAACGCTGATGATGAAGGTTTAGTGGCCTTCGAAAACGGCTAGCTGTTCCGTCCAACTATTTGTCGTCAGAATATTTACAACTAACTTTGATGTTATTTGTTCATTAATAATTATCACATGCACTTTGGCTTACAAGGCGTTTCGGACTTTAGCCTGTTCAATTCATAAAATATAGAAACAAATGAAGTTCGCACAATAATAATTAAAATAAACTTTATATTTATTTTTTGTACCAGTACACATACATATATTTGTGGTCTAATTTAGACCACCGAGCGATACTAGTTTTATTAAATACTCATCATGAGAAATAAAACAAAATATTAATTGCAAAAACAACAAGTAAGAGTGCTATATTCGGCTGTGCCGAATCTTATATACCCTTTACCAAACTGCGTTTATGTAGTATAGATATACATACATACATACATAAGTACAGAGATATGTATGTAGATATTAATTTTGTGATAAAATTCATAATTTTTGCTCTTGTGCAATTTTTAATAAGTGACCTCTCGGTATTTTTCGTTTAAATATATTTTTTTTATATTAGCAATAAGTCTAATATCTAAGGCCTTACTTTCTAAAAAAAATGCAAGTTTTCAGGAGAGCAAAAAAGAAACGGTTCATCTCTTTATAGTTCGGTGTTTGGATAAAAGTTCATATGCAATTATTAAGGAATTCATTACATCTATATGTGTATATTAGTAGTAAGTTTAATTATGAAGCGCATTTATTGAGATAAGAGTTTGGTGCATTAAGAATAATTTTAATTCTTGATACTTGATAAATAAGTTACTCGTTTGTTGCACTTACAGCTAAACAAACAAATAATGCCGTTATATCAAAATTATCAAATGAAAACAATATTTAATATCCCAGATTTTTTTTTTTATGCATGTTTTTTTATTTATTGTATCTTCATATATGAACTAACAATATGTATTCAAATCTTAAATCTAACATATAATTAATAGGTCCGACCAATGCCAGACATAACTAAGTGATAGTTGTAAATAATACATAAGTGGTGATAAGCAAAAAAAAAAATTTTTTTCAAGCAACATCATTCGGAGTGTTTAGTATTAGAGCCCTTGTATCTCTCTTTTTTAAGCGGATGTGTCCAGTAAAGTTCAAAATGTTACGAGCAAGCGAATTAGGATGTGACACGAGTTTTGTTAGATATTTGTCTGCGTATTTTGCAATTTCTTCAGTCACTAGTGGCATATTTAAATCACGATGTATATTTGAATTCTTAATGTACCATGGAGCAAATGTTATTAACCTTAAAATTTTGTTTTGTCTTCGTTGAATTCTCTCTACATTGGAAGCTGAAGCAGTGCCCCATAACTGGATACCGTAGCACCATATTGGCTTTAAAAGCGACTTGTATAATAAAAGTTTACAGTCTAGGCTTAGTGTTGAATTTCTGCCAATCAGTTAATATACCTGAGTTAATTTTAGTTTCATTTGAGTTAACTTATAGTCAATGTGATGTTTCCATGTAAGCCGTCGATCGAGATGTATACCAATATATTTCACATGTGAATATTGAGGAACAACTTGATTATTAATCCGAATGGGGGAACAAGTATCTTTTCGTAAGGTAAATGTTATATGGACACACTTTTGTTCAGTTACTTTAATTCTCCATAAGCTTAACCATAGTTCCATCTGGCTAATGTGTTCCTGGAGTTTTCGGGATGCCTCATCAGGGTTTTCGTGCATACTAATGCAGGCGGTATCGTCGGCAAATGTAGAAGTGTGGATACTACTGCTCACAGGCATATCACAAGTATAAATCAAATATAAAAATGGCCCCAGTATACTCCCCTGTGGCACACCGGATGAGATAGTTTGAGGCATACTCATAAAGTGTCCTTCCACAACTGTAAATTTTCGTGCAACAATGTAACTTTCCAAAAGATTTAGAATGTTTATTGGTAAATATGTCTTCAATTTCAAAATCAGGCCTTCATGCCACACTTTATCAAATGCCTGAGAAACATCAATAAACACGGCAGAACAATACTTCTTTTCCTCAAATGTTTTTCTGATAAATTGAACCAATCTATGCTTTTGCTCAATGGTGCTATGCTGGCTTCTAAAACCAAATTGATGGTCCGGTATGCACCCATTGTCAGTAAAAATTTAAGACAATTTTGCCATGAGTAGCTTTTCAAAAAGCTTTGACATTGTTGACAGTAAACTTATTGGCATATATGACTCAGCTTTGGTAAGATCTTTACCTGGCTTTGGAATCATTTTAACCTTGGCAAGCTTCCAGCAGTCTGGATAATACTCCAGTCGCAAAATGGCATTAAAAATGAATAACAGGATTCTAATTGCAGTACGAGGTAACTTAATCAGCATCTGGTTACTACTTCCATCCATCCGGGAGCTTTTTTCGGGTTGAGTTCGGCAATTAGTTTTTGTACATCACACATCGTAAATTTTAAGGGTCGAGGGGGTAGAGCAACTACACTCGGCAAATCAGCAACACCAGTTCATGTATTTGGGGTAAATACGGATTTTAAATGCTCAGAAAATATGTTACCTTTTTCAGTATCGCTTCTTGCCCAATCTCCGGTAGATGTGCGCAGAGGTGGCTTAAACTCAACGAGTGTTTTAAGCTTTTTAGCAGCGCGCCACAAAGAGTAATTAGATGCTGGTGTGACATCAAGGCCTTCCAGATAATTTTTGAAAGATGCAGTTTTTTCAGATGCAAGCAACTCTTGGAGTCGTTTAGTGCACTCTTTAAATCTGATTTTGTGTTGAGGTGATCTGTGCTGTTGCCATTCCCTTCTAGCTCTTCTTTTTTCACGTACGAGATGTTCAACGTCTGTAGAATAAATTTTATTGAACCCAGTATACGGATGGGAGGTAGTGGCATGTTCAGAAGCTTGTTTAATATTCTCGTTAAGACTTGCAATGTTCGATTCAATATCATTGGGTGTTCTTAGCGTAATATTTTCCGTGCAATGACTACTAAGATATTTTTTGAATCCCAGCCAATTAACACGATTTATCATCTTGACATATGGGTGAGGTAAAGCGCTTGTCAGTGGACTACAGATTGTAACGATCGTGATCCCAGATGACATGAGATTCGGTCTAATGTTCGCTTAAGCTTCGAACTTCGAAAATAGTTTTAGTATTGTACCTCCATACCAAGTAAACTATGTAACCTGTTTCAGGTAATAGTCTTTGATTTTGCAAAATTTTTAATTGCCTCAATATAAACATCCCATTGGAAAAGGTATATATAGTAGCATTATGTAAACGTTTATTCCTAAACAATTTTTTGGCATTTCTTGAGCTCAAAGGAAAGGTTTCAGGGAAATGAAACATTACATGTTCTTTATTTAACTTTATAGTTAGGACTGTAATTTAGCGATAAAATTTATTTCCATTTCCATTTACTACAAATAAATTCAGTAAAGTGCGACTCTGACTTGCGCACGAAGGGTTCCGTAGTAATGCTATATGAACTTTAGCCTTTATAAAATTTAATTTTGGCATTTTTTCGTTTTTGGGTTTTTTAGGTTTAAAATGTTAATGTACATATCTACATATAATTGTATGTATATTACATGGGATTTTAAAAGTTTTCGCCACTCATTTTGGAACACCCTTTAATTTTTAGCTTTTTTATATTTGTTGTTATAGCAACCAAAGTTCTACATACACTGTCCAAATTTCAGACCCGTAGCTTTTGCCGTTCCTGAGAAAATAGCCTTCTTCCTAAAACATGAAATATGTTTAATTATTAGGAAAAAAATTAAAGTTTTCCAACCCTGGAAACGTTTTTTAATTTGTTAAGTTTTTAAATTTTTTTTTTAATTATAAATACCAATTTTATTCATACCGAAGTATAAAATAAGTTAATTTAATAAAAAAGTAATAAAAACTTGTTTTCGGTAGTTATTTTCTATGGGTAAATTGAGTTTGAGTTTTCCAGCTCTGAAACCGTCTGCTCGATTTTGCTGAATTTCAATAGCAAAATTTTTCGGAAAATTTCTGACACACCAGTCCAAGAACGAAGTCTCTAGCTCTTCTGGGAGCTTGGGAAACCCGATTTCACGTACAGACAGACGGACAGACGGACAGACGGACATCGCTTGTTCGTCTTCCATATGCATAAGGATCCAGAATATATATACTTTATGTGTCGCTTATTAATATTGTAGAAATTACAAACGGAATGACAAACCTATATATACCCTTTTACCATTTTTTGGTAAAGGGTATAAAAATTAGCCAAATGAAAATATATTCACCATGCCATCCATCTCTACTTAGAGGTGGTAACAAATACATTATTTGATTGTAACAACTACATATTAAATAGCATAGATAATTATGACAAGAAAACTGATTATTCGGATATATACATACATACATACATATGTACATAGATAATTGAACAAAAACTATTATCAAATAATACGTGCGGTTCTGAAACAAATAAACAAAATTGCAAAAAGCGACACACGTATAAACTTTTATTATTTGGATGTCTAAAAATACCATTACGTTAGAGGAAGCGTGTATAATTTCATAGAATATAAAGAAGACTTCTATGTGTCAATAAACCCTCATCAACGATATTGTAATATTTCTATAAAATATTTAAATATTTAAAATATTTAGTAATAATAAGGCAACCTAATATGTACTGTTGCCAGCTAAGCCTCTTATTTGCTTATTGCTATGAAATTTATCTGCTTGTGTTTATGAATACAATAAAAATCTTCGGTTAGGAATTTGTATTGAAAACAAAGAAAAAAATTGTTGCATTGTTGCAATATTCCATCTATCGAAATTTTTCAATTAACTTATAAATAAAATAAGCAGCATGTTTTACGTAGACCATGAAGGCTTTGCCTTCGTATATTTTTAGCCTAAGTAATGTCTCCTGCTGTTTTTTGCCTCCTCCTGCCATGGAAAAAATTTAAATCATCGTAAAAGAAAAATGTTTAGTGCAAACTCTTATAAACAAGAAAACATCAAACTGTAGAAAATGCATAAAGCATTTTAAAACTTTTAATCCTTTTACAACACCAAACAAAACAAGCAGCTAACAAGAATTTACATATACATCGCAACTATGCAACAAAAAGCACTTAAGAACGCCTTGCCACATCATAACTAACAAAAAGGTATGCCAGTAGCTCTAGCATATTGCAACAATTTGTGCCAGAATTAATAGACAGTTTGAACAAGAATGAGAAATTGTTTACGGTACTTTGGAATTTTGATGTTGAAGCATAAAAATAATGTAACTTAAAGCGCCTTAATCTAAGCAAAACAATTTAAAAAAAAATAATTGGTGTTAAATCATTTTAGTTCCATATTGCTGTAGGAAAAGTATATTATTATACCCTTTACCAAAAAATGGTAAAAGATTATATACATATAGGTTTGTCATTCCGTTTGTAATTTCTACAATATTAATAAGCGACACATAAAGTATATATATTCTGGATCCTTATGCATATTGAAGACGAACAAGCGATGTCCGTCTGTCCGTCTGTCTGTACGTGAAATCGGTTTTCCCAAGCTCCCAGAAGAGCTAGCGACTTCGTTCTTGGACTGGTGTGTCAGAAATTTTCCGAAAAATTTTGCTATTGAAAATCAGCAAAATCGAGCAGACGGTTTCAGAGCTGGAAAACTCAAACTCAATTTACCCATAGAAAATAACTACCGAAAACAAGTTTTTATTACTTTTTTATTAAATTAACTTATTTTATACTTTGGTATGAATAAAATTGGTATTTATGATTATAAAAAAAATTTAGAATTTAACAAATAACGTTTCCAGGGTTGGACAACTTTAACTTTTTTTCTAATAATTAATCATATTTCATGTTTTAGGAAGAAGGCTATTTTCTCAGGAACGGTAAGAGCTACGGGTCTGAAATTTGGACAGTGTATGTAGAACTTTGGTCGCTACAACAACAAATACAGTGCTTTTCGCTTAAAGCGAACTTCAAGGGACTGATCAAATTTGTTCGTTTTAAGCGAAGTTCGTTTTAAGTGAAGACATCAAGAAACCATTATTGTGTGTGCACATGTCTTTTTTTAACACTTTGGCTATTTACTTACTTATTAAAACAATTTTAGAACATTGTAGTCTTTAAAAAATAATTTTATTTAGTTTTTTTTAAAATCAGTTATTTTATTTTGCTTAGTATTAATATTGGCTTCATTTATATACACTTCAACTTGGGCCAAGTGGTTAAGAATTTGTTGTGGAGTGTCGCGAGACTGAAGAAACACAGCTTACGCTACACATTAATATATAAATATAATTTTTTGTTTATGGCAACAAACTTCTTGGTTCGTTTTAAATTTAAAAGTTTAAGTTTAAAATTTACATGCAAAAAAAGTTTGTTATAACCGAAGGTTCGCTTTAAGCGGGTTCGTTATAAGTGAAAAAATGTTCATGGTTTTATAGAAATAAAAGTTTGTACTTTCGAAAATGGTTCGTTTTAGGCGAAAGTTCGTTTTAAGCGGGTTCGCTATAAACGAAAAATACTGTATATAAAAGCTAAAAATTAAAGGGTGTTCCAAAATGAGCGACGAAAACTTTTAAAATCCCATGTAATATACATACAATTGTATTACGTATGTACATATGCATATTGACACTTGAAATTTGTAAAATTAGTGTATTTTTATATATGCTACAACAATTAACACTGAAATTAAAAAAATTTAAATTAAAGGGTGGTCCATCAATTAATGCAATTTTTACTATGTAATTTTAACAAATTGCTATATCTTGGAAACCGTAAGAGCTAAACTGTTTAAATTTTCAAAAACGGTAAAACTAAAAAATCCAAAAATTATAAAATCGCCAAAAATTAAAAAAAAATCCCCAAAACGAAAAAAATCGCCAAAATGAAAAAAACACTAAAATTAAAAAAACGCCAAAAGCCGAAAAAAATCGCCAAAACGAAAATAAAACGCCAAACACTGAAAAAATCGCCAAAACAAAAAAAAATTGCCTATGTGAAAAATAATCGCCAAAAATTAAAAAAATCGCTTATATGAAAAAAATCGACAAAATCAAAAGAAATGCCAAAACGAAAAAAAAATCGCAAAAATTAAAACAATCGCAAAAAATAGAAAAAAATCGCCAAAACGAGAAAAAATTGTCTAAACAAAAAAAATTCCCACAATGAAAAAAATCCGGAAAAATCGACAAAACAAAAAAAATCGCTTATATGAACAAAAATCGCCAAAAATGAAAAAAAAATCGCCTAAATTAAAACAAATCGCCAAAATCAAAAAAATCGCCAAAACGAAAATAAATCGCCAAAACAAATGGCCAAAATAAATAGCCAAAACAAAAAAAATTGCCTATATAAAAATAAATCGCCAAAAATTAAAAAAATCGCTTAAATGAAAAAAAAAATCGTCAAAATTAAAAAAAACGCCAAAAACCAAAAAAAAATCGTCAAAACGAGAAAAAGTGTCAAAACTAAAAAAATTGCCACAAAAAAATAAAACATATTAAATAAAAAAATCGCCTAACTGAAAAAAAATCGTCAAAATCAAAAAAATCGCCAGATTGAAAAAAACGCCAAAATTAAAAAAAACGCCAAAAACCGAAAAAATCGCCAAAACCAAAAAAATTGCCTATATGAAAAAAATCGCAAAAAAAACACCAAATTAAACATAACGCCTAAAACCTAAAAATTGCACAAAAAGTATGATTTTTTTCACAAAATTAATATGTACCTACATATCTCTCTGCTTATGTATGTATCTCTATACTACATAAACGCACTTTGGTAAAGGGTATATAAGATTCGGCACAGCCGAATGTAGCACTCTTACTTGTTTTTAATGATTTTTAGAACTCTTTGTATTTCAGGTCGACTTTCGGTAAAGTTTTTCATGTAGAACTTTCGTACTTTCTCCCACACATAGCTCCAGTTTTACTAAAAAAAAAATTCCTTCAGACTGCTAATATTACTTCACATCAATCATGAAACAAATTAAGGATTCTCACTAATGCAGTTTTCAAGATGTGGTATAATTAGAGAAACTTTGCTAGAACCACCATTTCCTGGTAACCAAGTAACTAACTAGCAAATAATTTAACAAATATGTCAGCACAGATTTGTTTAGGCATACATACATATGTATATGAGTAATTTCATTGCGACGGGTGTGATCATGATAGTAAAAATTTTTTTACAATTTAAATATATAAAATTTTTACTTACAACAATAGTATATAGCAGATAGACACTGAAGGATCATGATTAAAAAAATCATCGACACGTAATAATGGGTATGACACTACAAATCACAGCTTTAATAGAATTATTACATTTATGATATATGTATGTATGTACAAGCAAAGAAAAAATATGGTTGTAGTTAAATCATATTATTGTCAATAGAAAAAGCAAACATTTAATAATATTATTATCTGAGTTAATAATAATATTATCAACAAAATCAATGAACTTTGTTACACCTAATCTTGTTGTGCAGGGCACACGGGGAAAGTGGATGACTTACCGGAATGTCCTCGTGAAACTTATTGTCAATTGGTGGAACGGTGGTAAACAAATCCAGTTGTTTTGCGGTAGAATGTTGTTTTTTATGTTCTCTAATAGCACAAACTGTCGTCGTAGGGTTACTCTTCACACAACCATATGTCGTACATGGATATAACTTTTCACACCGCTTTTAGTAAATTTGAATACATACATACTTATGTATGTAGTTTATTTTCTTTCCATATTACTCTTAAACAAAGTATCCACTTTTGTTAATTTTCTTTATAAATCGAAGTGCACACAATGTACACAAATATTGGCATCTGCTTTGGAAACTTGGAAGAAACTTGCAATTTTACTGGCTACTCGGGACACAATTTACAATCTATACTTTTACAAATGAAATATTCACTAAATTTTCAATAAACTGGTCTATTTTAGCGAAATAATGCACTTGAGCATTTTTTTTATGATTAGATAATTTTTTATTAATAATTGGATTTTTTCAGTAATACTGCTTTATATATACTAGAGTTGGGCATAGTTGTTCCTTTTGCGGACTATTCTTTTTGATCCCAACAACAAAAAGAACTAGTTCGTTCTTTTCGTTCAGTTGTTCTTTTCGGTCAGTTGTACAGTGAACAACAGATCAGAGATTACACATACATACATGCATACATTGAATCCTCTTCAATCTTTTATTCGTTTGTTAATATTCTAAAGTAATTTCATTTCAATCTTAACGACCTTATTTAATTAATAATTTTTGATTGGAAATGCTTAGAATAAAGTTTGATCATTTGAAAACAAATTTTAATCACTTTTTTAATACTGACTTATATTCGACACAACAAATTATTTCTTTTAATTGAGTAAAAATTTTCTTTGCTTAGACGTATTTTCATTTGTGCTTTGTAGTCTTATTTGTTGTATGCTTTTAGTAAGTAAAGGGTAAAAATTAATATTTTTGAAATTTTTAAAATGAAATCCGTTTTCAGTTTAAAACAAATTATAATCACTTTTTTAATTCTAATGTTCTTTTTCGCAATCTGTTTTTTAGTTCAATACTACAAATTATTTCTATTAATTTTGTAAAACTCACTTGTATATTTCACTGAGTATACATTTTCTGTTGTTTGTTTTGATTATTGTGCTAAAAATTTAATAGGCACACTATATTTGTGGATTTTTAACAGTATGCAAACGAGAAACTAGGTATAATATTTTACTTGAAATCTTTTGCATGTGCATTGGTCAGGAACAGAGAATAAGATAAACAAAACAAAATAAAGACCAAAAATTAACGAACAAGACCAAGATATCAAAAAGTACCAAGAGAATAATAAAGACCAAAAGAACAAGAAAGACTAAAATAACAACAAAGACCAAAAAGGAACAACTAGTCTGAACTAGTTCACATCGTTCACTTATGGGAATAGTTCAATTGAACTAGTTCGTTCTTTTTGAGCCCAACCCTAATATATACACATATGTATGTGTATATATTTTTAATTGTTTTCACATTTTACTTGTTGCTTGCCAAATTATGACTGAACTCAAATTCTGTTGCTCGAATCAAAAGAAGCAAAAGAAAAATGGCAAAAAAAAGAAACAGTGCTACCGTGCGTAAATATTCTGCCCCCCTTGCTATATTGTAATAGCAACGAGGGATGTTCTACAATGATATATAAAAACAAGTAAGAGTGCTATATTCGGCTGTGCCGAATCTTATATACCCTTTACCAAAGTGCGTTTATGTAGTATAGAGATACATACATAAGCACAGAGATATGTAGGTACATATTCATTTTGTAAAAAAATTCATACTTTTTTTCTAGTGCAATTTTTAGGTTTTTGGCATTATGTTTAATTTGGTGCTTTTTAAATTTTGGCGATTTTTTTTTATATAGGCAATTTTTTTTTTGTTTTTGGCGATTTTTTTCGGTTTTTGGCGTTTTTTTAATTTGGCGATTTTTTCGTTCCGGCGATTTTTTTCATTTTGACGATTTTTTTATTTAGGCGATTTTTTTATTTTTTATATATTTATTTTTTTTTTTTGTTTTTTTAGTTTTGACACTTTTTTCTCGTTTTAGCGTTTTTTCGAATTTTGTCGTTTTTTTTTATTTTGGCGATTTTTTTTCTTTCTGGCAATTTTTTTGATTTTGAAAATTTTTTTTCATTTAGGCGATTTTTTTATTTTTTGCGATTTTTTTCATATAGGCTATTTGTTTTTTTTTGTGATTTTTTCGTTTTTTGGCGTTTTTTATTTCTTTTTGGCAATTTTTTAGTTTTGACAGTTTTTTCTCGTTTTGGCGATTTTTTCGGTTTTTGGCGCGTTTTAATTTTGGCGATTTTTTTTGTTCTGGCGATTTTTTTGATTTTGACTTTTTTTTATTTAAGCGATTTTTTTATTTTTTGCCGATTTTTTTCATATACGCAATTTTTTTTTGTTTCGGCGATTTTGTTCGCTTTTTGGCGTTTTTTTTTATTTTTGGCGATTTATTTTCGATATGGCGATTTTTTTGATTTTGGCGATTTTTTTTTGCATTTAGGCGATTTTTTTTAATTTTTGACGATTTTTGTTCATATAAGCATTTTTTTTGGCGATTTTTTCGGATTCTTGTCATTGTGGGGATTTTGTTTTTTTGTTTTGACACTTTTTTCTCAGTTTGGCGATTTTTTTCGGTTTTTGGCGCTTTTTTAATTTTGGCGATTTTTTTTCGTTCTGGCGATTTTTTTGATTTTGCCGATTTTTTTCATATAAGCGATTTTTTGAATTTTTGCCGATTTTTTTCATATATGCAATTTTTTTTGATTTGGCGATTTTTTTCGGTTTTTGGCGTTTTTTTTTTAATTTTGGCCATTTATTTTCGTTTTGGCGATTTTTTTTCATTTAGGCGATTTTTTTTTAATTTTGGCGATTTTTGTTCACATATGTAAGAATTTTTTTTTTGTTTTATAGATTTTTTTCGGTTTTTGACGTTTTTTTTCAATTTTAGCGTTTTTTTTAATTTTGGCGATTTTTTTTTCGTTTTGGCGATTTTTGAAAATTTTTGGCGATTTTACAATTTTTGGATTTTTTAGTTTGACCGTTTTTTTTAAATTTCAAGAGTTTAACTCTTACGGTTTCCAAGATATAGCAATTTTTCAAAATTACATAGTCAAAATTGCATTAACTGATGGACCACCCTTTAATATAAATTTTTTTAATTTTTGTGTTAATTGATGTAATCTATACAAAAATACACTAATTTTACAAATTTCAAGTGTCAATATACATATGTACACATACATACAATTGTATGTATATTACATAGGATTTTAAAAGTTTTCGTCACTCATTTTGGAACACCCTTTAATTTTTAGGATATATATAGTTGTTGTTGTAGCGACCAAAGTTCTACATATACTGTTCAAATTTCAGACCCGTAGCTTTTACCGTTCCTGAGAAAATAGCCTTCTTCCTAAAACATCAAATATGTTTAATTATTAGGAAAAAAGTTAAAGCTTTCCAACCCTGGAAATGTTTTTTTAATTTGTTAAATTTTTAAAATTTTTTTTAATTATAAATAGCAATTTTAGTCATACCGAAGTATAAAATAAGATAATTTAATAAAAAAGTAATAAAAACTTGTTTTCGGTAGTTATTTTCTATGGGAAAATAGAGTTTGAGTTTTCCAGCTCTGAAACCGTCTGTCCGATTTTGCTGATTTTCAATAGCATTTTAGCGTTTTTGTGTCATTGTGGAAATTTATTTTTAGTTTTGACACGTTTTTCTCGTTTTGGCGACTTTTTTCGGTTTTTGGCGTTTTTTTTAATTTTAGCGTTTTTTCATTTTGGCGATTTTTTTGGTTTTGGCGATTTTTTTAAATTTTTGGCGATTTTATAATTTTCGGATTTTTTAGTTAGACCGTTTTTGTAAATTTCAAGAGTTTAACTCTTACGGTTTCCAAGATATAGCAATTTGTCAAAATTTCATAGTCAAAATTGCATTAACTGATGGACCACCCTTTATTTTAAATTTTTTTAATTTTAGTGTTAATTGTTGTAGCCTATATAAAAATACACTAATTTTACAAATTTCAAGTGTCAATATACATATGTACATTGGTGCATACAATTGTATGTATATTAGATGGATTTTAACATTTTTCGTTGCTCGTTTTGGAACAACCTTTAAGTTTTAATTCTCATGTATTTGTTGTTGTAGCGATCAAAGTTCTACATACTTTGTCCAAATTTCAGACCCGTAGCTCTTACCGTTCCTGAGAAAATAGCCTTCTTCCTAAAACATGAAATATGTTTAATTATTATGAAAAAAGTTAAAGTTTTCCAACCCTGGAAACGTTTTTTTAATTTTTTAAATTATTAAATTTTTTTTTAATTATAAATACCAATTTTATTCATACCGAAGTATAAAATAAGTTAATTTAATAAAAAAGTAATAAAAACTTGTTTTCGGTAGTTATTTTCTATGGGTAAATTGAGTTTGAGTTTTCCAGCTCTGAAACCGTCTGCTCGATTTTGCTGATTTTCAATAGCAAAATTTTTCGGAAAATTTCTGAAACACCAGTCCAAGAACGAAGTCTCTAGCTCTTCTGGGAGCTTGGGAAAACCGATTTCACGTACAGACAGACGGACAGACGGACATCGCTTGTTCGTCTTCCCTATGCATAAGGATCCAGAATATATATACTTTATGTGTCGCTTATTAATATTCTTGAAATTACAAACGGAATGACAAACCTATATATACCCTTTTACCATTTTTTGGTAAAGGGTATAAAAAGAAACGATGTGAAATACATATGTATGTATATGTTGTAATTGATTTATACAAGTTATAATTCAAGGATGCTATAAAAGATAGAATTCAAATTTGATTTGTATAAATATAAGTAGAAAGTAAATAATTTCAATGTATATAAGTCTTGTATAAAATGTTATATATATAAAAAATTAGTAGCTGAAGACCAATTTTTAAACGGCAAATTTCCCGATGATGATAACGCGATTTTTCGGGATTGACCAATATTTAATTTTTCGGGGTGTTCTTGTTTAAAGGGAAGTGATACAACGTATCGACCATCTTGATTACGGAAGGTAGTCGAGGTATAAAAATTTTCGCAGTATTTGTCCTCTGGTGATGATTTTGATTTTTTCGGAAGATCTTCTAGCTCCCAGAAACGTCGGAGTTGACTGACAAACGCAACTGTGTTATAAAATGATAAAATTGTCCTTTTACACGGATTTGCGGTTACCTTGCCGGTAATTATTCATCCAAAAACATTTTTCTGCGCAACTAAATACTGTTGTCTATCCCCAGTGTAGCCCATCTTGAATTATTTTTAGGTAGACATCTCCACCGAGAAGTAAGTCATGTATCGGCTAACTGCAAATGTGAAAAACTGCTATATGTCGGCGAGGATGAGGGGTAATATGCAGGCTGACCTGTCAGCTTGTTTATGACTAATGCCTCTTAAAATAGTTCAAAAGATGGATCGATAGGAGAGCCTATTTTAATTGGGCATGTCTGCGTTAAGGTAGCTGTTAATGAATCACCCAAGCCATGTATTTGAGGTTGTGAAGGTCACGTGCTAAGGCCTAGACGGTTTTGTAATTTTCGTGAAATGAAAGTTGCCTCAGATGCAGAGTCGATTGGCGCGTGAACTGTATATTTGCACTCGTCCTGATATACGTCAACGAGAGCTGTGCCTAGGATGGTGGATTGTGAAGTGGAGGTTAGCTGTGTCGAGAACGACTGACGTTGAGGGGCTCATATCTAAAGGAAAATGATTATTGTTTATTTGGTCTGAAGAGGTGGAGAAATGGCTGTGGTTGTATGGGAAGATCGTTGTGCAGTTGATGCGCGATGAAGCAATGTATGATGTTTTCCTTTGCACGTATGGCAGGCATATTTGCTTTTACATGTTTGAGATCCATGACAAGTTCCCAGACAATTGGTACATCGATTTTGTCGCTTAATCGTAGCATAGCGTTTTTCGATTGGCATTGCTAGGTAAACGGAACAATATCTGAGGGGGTGAAGTTGCGGACAAAGGGCACATTTTCCCCACTTGTTCTTTGGAAATATTAGTCTGGTAACTTTAAAGCTCTTGCTTTGAAGACGAATTGGATTTATTCATTTTAGCCGGCTTCGCGGGTCTTGAACCATTCGAGCTCACAAAAGTTGATCGAATATCAGCAACCGATTCTAAAGTATGCAACCGAGATGTTAGAAATACATCAAGCTGCGTGCAAGTGGGCAAATTGGTGGTATGCGGCAAAGATTGTTCGCATAAATTAAGGGTAACTTCAGGCAAACAGGTCGAGTAGATATACACGAATATTGAATCCCAGTTCTCTGTTTCAATTTGAAGTAAACGAATAAATTTGTAATACAATCGGTAATTGTACGTTGCAGGCGCCTAAGATCAGAACCAGTTTCCCGCGACATCGGTTTTATATTGAAAAGTGGTTTCAATTGTGCGTTGACTAGGACCCTCTTACTTTCATAACGATGCATGAGGTTTTGCCATGCCATGTCTAAACCTTCGTTGGTCATGGGGCAAGTTTTAAGAAGCTCACGTGCTTCGCCTTGCGTCTTTTTCATCAAGTGCCACATTTTTGCTACGGGTGAGAGATGTTTGTTGTTGCGGTACAAGGCAGTGAACATTTCTTGGAATGTCCGCAGGATTTGTATTCGCCATGGAAAACTTCAGTATCGCAGGGGGGTAAGGAGATATGTGGGCTCATATCGGCGTGTTTTTTAGCTGATGGGGAAACTGCTTCAGCCTGGGTACGAATATTGTCGCTGTATTTGTGAATAGTTGCGATGATCTCTGTATAGGCTTCAAAGGCAGAATAAAAACGGTTTTTTAATGTTGCCATTTCGATTTCTTCCTTCATTGTTTCGTATTTATCCAGCGCTGTTTAGTAGAGTGTCTCGAAACTTGACCATAGCTTCTCAAGCTGCCGTTCTTGAGCCACCAAAGTATGAAGAAGGTGCACCTCTTCTTTCAAGCCTTTAAAATAGATTTGAAGATCTAGCACGCGATCAGAAGCGCGTGTTAAATTTTTTAAAGTTGCCATTCCAATTAAAAACGGTAGAAGTTATTGGCAAAATAATTTATGGGGGTTTACGATTCAAAGAAAATCATCAAAGGTACTATTATAAACGACCTTTGTTCGATTGTTTAATTTTAAATTTCCACAGTTGCTTTGTATAAGCGACCAGGATATATGGGGGGAAAATTTAAGAAAATTTTCAGTGGTGCCTCGTATAAGCGACCAGTATATGGGGGTTGATAAATTTGAAATAGTTAAATGAATTTTCAAATTATTTTTGAACGAGTTGAAGAAAATTTAAGAAAATTTTCAATGGTACTTCGTATAAGCGACGAATATATGGGGGTTAAATAAAGTTTAAATCAATGGTGCTTCGTATAAGCGACCAGTATATGGGGGTTAAATAAAGTTGAAATACTTTCAAATAAATAAAATAAATTTTCAAATTATTTATTTTACGAGTTGTTGAAAATTTAAGAAAATTTTCAATGGTGCTTTGTATAAGCGACCAATATATAGGGGTTAAATAAAGTTGAAATAATTAAATAAATTTTCAAATAATTTGTTTCACTATTTCATGGAGTATAAGTACATGTGTACCTAATGATCTGACATAAGTATGTGTACATCGGGTGTTAATTACAGAAAAAATTTGTATTCAATAATACAAATAGGTATATTTTAATTTTTCATCGATTTATTAAATTTTACAAATAACATAACAATTAATTTTTTGTTTTGTTACTTTTCGTGCTACCCTCGTAACGATTTATTAGTAAAATGTTATTATGTATCAGCTGCTGGGTTTGGCTTACTGACCTATGTATATATTTTTTCAGAAGTAAATGCATACACACATATAAATGTTTTTCTATTGTATTTTGTGGTTGATCGCTCACTCGCTGATTTAGTGAGCAAGAGTAACAAAAAACACAAACTTCTTTAGTACATAAAGAGCATCAAATTAAGAGATTCTTTATATTTAGTTTCAAGGGCAAGGTTTTTTTTTGTTTTGTCTCTTATTCCTTATGCTGATTTTTTACATTTGCTGCCGCTGTTGATATTGATGTGTTCGTATGTAGGTATGTATGTATGTATGTACTTGCTTGTACTTGTATGTTGACCAACAGAAGAATATAAAAATGAGATGTATTATAACATATTGTTTTTCAAGGGCAAATTCCAGCAAAAATACAATAGCAACAAGACTTCCGTTTCTTCTGTATGTCATTTGCTATGGTCTCCTTTTAACTTTGCAATTACTTTGCTTCAACTTTTGGGTGCGGGGAACAAAATATGATGGTATACATACATATGTACATATTAGGGATGCTAAACGGGAAATCCCGAATCCCGGGATTTGTAAAATTCAATGCCGGGATTTATTGTTCGGGATTTCTTAGCAACTTTTATATGAAAAACCATTTATAAATTACAATTTTAGTTGATTTTATGGTATTTTTTATAATATTTAAAAGTCCCATACAATTTTATACCTACCTGCAGTTTTAAAAATTTAATGACTATTCATGACATATTTTTTATAAATTAACAACAAAAGCAAAATAAATTAAACACTTTTTCACGGTTATTTTCATCAAAAGTGCTACAATATACAGTATTTACCGCTTATATGCACGCCGGTTATAAGCATTTATCGTTTATATGCAGCCGAACTTAAACAATATTTCTTTTGTATATAAAATACACGCAATATTTTTTAATAGGTACCTAGGTACTTATATGCATTCAAATCTTCAACTTTTAACTTTAAATTATATATTTTTTAAATTATTAATTAAAAACCGACTGTATTTAGGGTGAAATATAATTTTAAAGTCAAATCACTGATCTCAACAAAACTATAACATGTAGGTATATATACAATGTATGTATACATATGTACCTATATTCATACGCATTTATTTCAATGAAATTGAATTTACAATTTACTGTGAACTCTTATTTTAAGTTATTTTTGTTTCAAATTGATTGATCTCAATGAAAATGTTTAAAAACACAAAACAAACTAGCAATGTGCATGCATATTCTGTTTTTACAATTACATTTCTGAAATTCTGGTGCAAGTACTACTAAAGGGTCACTCAGACTATAATACAAGTCTTAATACTTTTGACGAAAATGCATCGCTGGTCTTATATTTGTTCCAAAAATTTCAAAAAACAATAACAACTCAACATGTCAGAGTTGCATTTTCCACAAAAGTATTAATACTTGTATAATAGTCTGAACGGGGCTTAAATACATAGGTATACCTATAACATCTTTTTTATATAAGCACCACAGATGCAACTAAACGAGTTTTTCTACATGCATTGCAAATGCATATAACCGAGTTTTGGTACATGCATATCCCGCTTATAAGCACTAAATGTGGAGCAAATTACGAAGTGCATATAAGCGGTAAATACTGTACACACATACATACATACATACATATGTAGTTAGTTATTTTGTTTTCTCAATACATTTAGTAAAAACATACATTAGAAAAAGGAATAAAAAGTAAAGAAATTCTTTTATCATTACTTAAACTATTATAGTTGTCTAAAAAGTAATAATTTTAAGATAACTCTATGTACGTCTCCACCCGACATGAAATTTTGTTGTAACTTGATGTTATAACTGAGTTGAATAAACAATTGCACTAACCATAATGTTAAAACTTGAAAAAGGCATAAACTTTAGCAGTCGTATTCGTATTCGAAAATATCAAAAACTGACATTTGTTACATCACTAATATGTACATACCCAGCAAAAAAGATATACAAAAGAAATAGTTAATGCATGGGTTATACTGAAAAATCAAGTTAGGTCAGAACGCATGATTTTAACACAGGGATGTCATTGCCGAGCATGACTTCACATTTAACCATCATTTAAAGGAGTGCTTAGAAACCATGAAAGTTTCCTGATTCGATGACGTTTTGTTTACGTAAAATTAAAACATAAAAAGATATTGTCGCAGCCAGAATACGATTCGTGCCGTTCAGAATGTCAAGGCACACTCTCTACCAATGAGCTATTGTTTTATTGACACACTTATGTTGGAGATAAAACTTATTTTATGAAAATGTGTCAATTCTATTTTTGAAGGCTTTTTTTCTGGACATTTGTCGCATGTGTTTTTAATGAGTTCAAAAACTATAGCATTATTTACAATTTGCGATGGCATTCAGAATGCATTCGAAGAAACAAATGCTCAAGAAATCATGAAACACTATTTCATTTTGAACGCGTTAATTTATTTTTTGCTGGGTAATAGAATATTTTGTAGAACCCAATGTGATTGAGAACTGCTTAAATTATTTATGACATAACATACATAGGATTTGTTATCGCGTAAGTTTTAAAAAATGGTCTGCATAGGGGGGGGGGGAAGTAGGACTTAAAGCTAAAACGAAATTGATTTTTCTAATAATATTACTACCAATAAAAACTTAAAAACATATCGATGGTGTTGCGTAAAAAGTGTCAATCTCGCACGATTTTACATAGAATATTTGATATTTTTACCCAACACATTTGAGAATATTTAAGTACACAAGCGCACAAAAATAGCACTTCAAATATCATTTAAAATGTTGGAAAAATTTTTTTAACTTATAGTTTTGTCGTTTATACTTATCAAAAAACTGCTAATAAAAAAGAATTCATTAAAAAGTAGTACTTCATTAACTGAAAAACCAAAATTATTTAAAGTTCTACCGATTACACGTCGTTGTTTGGTTAAAATGTCTTATTTGTAAAAAGTAGGACTTTTCCGGACGCATGATTAAAAAAGTAGGACTTAAAAATAAATCGAATTTGATTTTTCACATAAAATTGCTACTAATAAAATCAAATTCAAATGATGGAAACATTCTTTTAAACTTATGTTTTGTCGTTTATATTATCCAAAAAGGTTTATACATATGTATATAGCACAAGAATTCATTGGAAGTACATACATATGTACATACTTATGTACATACATACTTATGTACTTCTTAATCAATGTACATACATATGTATGTACATATATACTTCTTAATCAAATTTCGTTTTACGCACATATCGCTCATTTATTCAAAGTACGTCATAGATCAAAAAATGTAATTTTTAAGTTAGTGCTACAGAATGAAACTTCAAATCGTTCTTCATATCGTGTAAAAATTTCATATATACATCTTTTTTTTTACTCAACTCTTAAGATAAAAATAATCTCGTTTTATGGCAAACATGTTTTTTGAGTTATGTCGTTCTTTAAGTAAATGAGCGATATGTGAATATGTACTTATATACATGAATACATACATATATACACACGTAGAATATTGGTAAAAAATAGTTGTATGCTGCAAGACTTCTTTTCGTGTGCCAGACACCTGTGTGCCAAATGCCACACAAGCGTAAAAAAAACGTAACCAACTAATTACTAATGAAAAACTGTTTGATTCAGACATGTATTTATTAAGTTAAACAGTTTCATACATACATAATAATTAATAGACAATTTTATAGAATCCAAAATGATTGCAAACTGTTTAAATCAATAAATATACATATGTATGTATGTCTGAATCAAACAGTTTTTCATTAGTAATTACTTGGTTACGTTTTTTTGGGCATATGACACACAAGAAATGCCAGATGTAAACTCAGCCTTATATTATAATCAGAGTACCAAATATTCATTCGCTCACTTAAGGCCGGGGCACAGTGAATCCGTCATACGTTAAATTTCGCCTTTTTCAACTGACAGCTAAGTTGAAATACATGGTTTCTTATTAGGTCTGTTACATTCAGTACGTGTCCGTCAACAAAGTACAAAAATTTTTCAACTTTTAACTTTTTGCGTACGTTGAGTGGTTTGACAGATATTGTTTTGTTTTTTTTTATGTTTTTTGGTGTGTTTGTATTTTGAGGCAGCAAAAATAAAATTAACCAAAAGAAATAAACGAAATACATAAAAAAGTTGAATTTGATAAATAAAATGGAGAATCAACCTACAAATTGTTCCGTCAATACAGTATTCATGGTGTCAACCTTCTCCGTCGTTGCTTTAATGTCAGTTGAAAAAGACGAAATTTAACGTTTGACGGATTCATTGTGCCTCGGCCTTTGTAATTCATGTGCATTAATATTATTTTTTAATTTTGGTTTTGTTGTGTTCTATTCGTGTATAAAGCAGAGTAGCAAGCCGTACCGGCGCGGCTGCCGGCTAGCCAGTCAGCCGATTTTTTTCAACAAGCCGAGCCGCCGCCGAACCACATGGCTTATCGGCGGCTTAGTACTCAGCCGATATTTTGTCTTTTATTTTTTTTCAAATTTCGTATTTAATATGATAGCGAGAGTCCCGGTAAGATAGTTGTTTTTGCTTCCACATAGGATAAAGAAAATGTTTATGTGAACGGTAACGTAGCTGCGACAACACTTACATACGTTCCCTTTTGGAGTCCCTTCTTAAATACATGCACGTTTACATAGACTTCTTTGTTTAAGCATTCAGGCGACTTTTTGATAATTAATTGTTCAAAGCTTTTTGTTTGTTGATCCGTAGCAGTGTTCCAATAAAGTAACTCATTTTTAATTCAATGGGGGAGCTTAAATCATATTTATGTAGAAGGCAATCAAGAATAAAATTCCTCGAAAAATTTTTCCCGGGGAAAAATTCCAACTAATAGCAAGTAATAGGGAAAAAATTCTAATTTAAAAAATTAGAAATTTCTCGCGAAATTTTATTCATAATTGCCGTGATAGTCTAGAATATGTTTCTATGGTTTAACAAATAATTTACGAAGCTAGCTATTTTTTAGGACATCAATTACTGCAATATTCAAACTATTGCAAAATAAATAATGACGTTGTAACATTCACTAATTCAATAATTCACATATTTTTCTAAAAACAGATTGTGTTAAAACTTTTTTCAAATGCTTAAACAAATCGGCGTTAAGCCGTTCAGCCGCCGCCGCCGAAAATATTTGTCTTTCAGCCGCCGCCGAAATTTTATGCTCGGCTTGCTACTCTGGTATGGTTTACTCTATTCGTTCTTGTATGAGAGTATTTGTATTGCTTTTTTATTTTCACACAAGAATAAGAAAATAAGAAATACATATATTTTTTCATACATTTGTACATACATATGTATTTGATATTTTTTTAATTTTTTCACAAATGAGTGAGAGCATCAATCTATATTTTCTTTTACCTGCATTCGAAAATGAACAGCGCACACAATTTTTATCAATATGAATGTACATAAATGAGAAAATTTGTTTTGTTTAAGCTGCGTATATTATGAGTCAGGGATGATAAATTTGGTACAATTGTACTTTTTGGGTATAATTTAAACCTAAAACGTACGTTGGTGCCCCCATGACTCATTTGGTACTACATGAAAATTTCTGAGACTACCTCTTGTTTTTTCTTCATACAAAAAAAAAACGATAATTTAAAGCATATCCAGTGTGTACTACAGCATTGACTATACAACAACATTGAAAATACAGCAAAAATTGGCGTGAAGTTCAGCATATCAGACGAAATTTAATTAGGTATTAACGAGTTTCTCCATACAATTTGACATTAAAAATGGTCACATTAGCCACCTCAAAACGATTTAAGACCATGTTCAATTTTGGCACTTATGCTAACTTCATGCAAATGTTTGCTTATACATAGGGCCTCAATGTTGTTGTATTTTCAATGTTGTATATTCAATGCTGTAGTACACAGCTGTGTTAACGTCGTCGACGGCGTTTACATTAACAGCAAAATTAAATTTTACGACGAAAATCACAATTTCGTCGTTAAGACGCCGTCAACTACGTTGACATTAACTCTAGCATTAGTCTTTTTAACATCGCGAAGAACTTCAAAAATAAACTAAATCTTCATATGTATATGGTATCGCTGTTACGAATATACATAGTCATGATTCACACACATCAGCAGTGTTGTCAACTTTTAAATTTCAAAAAGCACTGAAACTATGAAAAAAAAAACGCGTAATTTAAGTAAAAGAGCACTAAATTTAATTATTTTATTATATTAAAAAAATTGTTATACATAAATAAGTATGTATATAAGATATATAGGGATCGGTTGACCTTGCATTTTATACCTAAAACTTCAAATTTGAGGCATCCGATACACGTTTTAATTCTAATTAATTCTTAGTAAAATAAAATGATAACTATTGTTTAACTAATACTTTTTGATTACATTTATTATATTCTTTCCTAAAAATTTATAAAAATAAGTGCTCGCTCATCTAAGTTTATCGTGAAAGATATTAACTTATTGCAGAAATTGGTTCGGGAAAACCAAAACATAATAGAAAAAAAAGAATGTATTACAGCTAAACACAAAGAAGATGCTTTACAACGTACATATGTATGTATGAAATGTATCCAAAATTGTTCACCACAGGATATTATGTTGTTCACAAAACATCAATACTGATAAAGTTTACAAGGAAGCAGCTGTTGTATAAAACTATTTCTTAACCAATGACGTTTGGCGGTTTAACTAATGTTAAACCAAAAGCTGTGAATCAAATATTATTGGTTAAACTATTGCTATTAGCTAACTTAATGACTGTGAACTTGGGCCTAAGAGAATAAATCGATCTAAATTTAAGAACAAAATTCTTCAATTTAGATTACAGAGATCTTAATATTTCAATCTTGAAATTTGGTCAGTAAGACTGACGTTCTCAAATTTAACATAAATTCTTAATTTATAGAATGAATTCTTAAAATCAAAAACGTGGTCTTAAACGTAAAGAACGTAATATTAAGTTTAAGATTACATCATTAAATTGTTAAGAATATGATCTTAATTTAAGATATTTATTAAGAAAAAATCTTGAATTTGATCTTAAAAAAGTGAACATTTTATTCTTGAATTAAGAATTTTCGCATTTAACAGACTATAAATATTAAAATGATTTGAGTTTTGAGCGTAAAATCTTTATTTTAGCACGTTTTTCCCCTTAGTGTATAAAAAAGTATATTCGCAATTCAATTTTCTCGTTTCAGACCTTTTTTATTATGAAGCGAAGTTATAACAAAGCGTAAGGATATATTGTTACGTTTGTTAGACTTAAATAAAGTCGTAGAGGTAAAAAATCTACTTCTGCGCGCTTAAGCATTGAAGTGACAAAAGATTGATGGAAATGCAGTTTTTTATAATGCCTCAAACGAGTTTATATCCATTAACTTGACAGAAACTTATTAGATTTTACTTCTGCCCAAAACTCGACATTGGACTCAAAGTTTCTCCATTCTCCATCCATTGTTATAGTAACTAGACAAAATGATGCTATTAAACTATATTTGGGTACCTACTTGCTTAAAGTCTTCTTTACATTAATTATGCTTAAAATGTTAAAGTTTGAGGGTATTTCTGCAACCAAGCATTGTACAACCTTATTCGAATTTTTTGAAATGTTCTGCTTTTTGAACGATAGCCTTCCTGGAAAAAAAAATAGATATGGAAATTTATTTTTGAATTTTGGGTCTAGTGCCACCGCCACGAAACAAAAAGCACTAAAAATTAATTTAAAAAGCACTGAGCACTAACTTCAAAATTGCTCGCGTCAAAAATTTCAAAAAGCACTAGAAACGGTGCGAAAAGCACCGAGTTGACAACGCTGTTCTTTTTGTCATTCTTGCATTGATATTAATTCTTCAGTTCACTTCTTCTGCTTACTCGTCAAAAATATTTGGAATCTATTGTTCTTAATTTACACCCCAATTCAGTTCGCGGTTTTATCATTTTGTGTAATCAACATGTTTGTCAAGTGTTCTAGTAAGAAACTAAGTTTCAGTGTAAATTTTAAAGTGTTTTTAGTAGTAAAAATTTAAATAATAGTTACTAGTGTAAAATATAAAGTGTTATTAATATGAAATCAAAATTAATTTTGCCAAAAGTATGAAAACTTTAGCGAAAAAAAGCTTTTAAATCAAATCCAACAAAAAATGTCTTGTAAATTATAAAGTTGAAGAAGAATTCAAAAGCATACCAATCTGTAAATTTTCTTTACCGTGTTTGCTCTTGTTTTACCAAAAATAAGTATGTATTTTTTAGTGGGAGTTGGGTAGGGAAGTAAATGCAATCACTCGAGAGAATGTATGAGATGAGTGAAACTTTTATTATTTTTGTTCTTTTTATTGAGTGTTTTATTAAGAGTGTGAGTGTTTTTTTCAGGGTTTGTTATTAAGAGAATGACAGTCATTAATACTCCAAGGTAAGATCTGTTTAATTTAATTAAAAGTAATTTAAGTAAAAGTAAGTACTTTTAAGCAGCATTCGATCGTCACCGACATTGTGGAACAGGCAGTAGGGCCTTATATACTTATATTTAAAATTAGAAAGCAAAAAGAAGAAATAAGGGAAATAAAAATAATAATAATAATAAAAAATAATAATAATAATAATAAAAAATTATAATAATAATAATAAAAAATAAAAAAAAGGGAGATAAAATAGAAGGGATAATATTAAATAGTTTGAAGAAAAAGAAAATTAAAATAATAAAAAAGAGAATAAAGAATGTACCTACATACAAATGTATATATACATACATAGGTGGAAAAAGAAAATCTAATTCATTTGGTTTGTAATTTATAGCTTATTTGGAAATAAATTACTCTCATTCTTTTTATTGTATATGTCTACAATAATAATAATTTAAATAACACTTGAAAAACACACTTGGGATTTGACTGTACCCAAACAAGTTAGAGAACTCGGAGTTGGACTGAAACGACCTCACTTGTCTTAGCACAATCGATTATGAAAATCAGCAAAAATAAATAATCGAATCGGTTCTCCCGAAATTCTATATATAGGTATAGCTTTATCATACATTTTGAAAATTTCATGAAAAAAGCACGGTGCTTAGAACCAGGAATATTCTAATTCCTGACTAACCACACTAGATACTCGACTACTGAGGCTTGCTTGGATTTAGTTTACATTTACTGTATTTAAATATTTTGACTAAAATGCTTTGTTTGGTATCAAACTCCTTTTTGTCAGGTCTTGTTTTTTTTAATGATAATTTTGCTTGGCACATTCTTATTGATGGGCATGCAAACGAATTTGTGTGCATAGAATGTGTAGTGTTATGAAAAAAAAATATGTACATAGGTATACTTTAAGCATTCGTACTTACATACATACATAGTACATACATACATATATACTTATGCATAAATAAGAGTTTGTATTCTGTGTTGAATTGAACAACCACAACAACAACAATATGCTACCTTGAAGGAATAATATTGTTTTTTGTTGTAAAAACTCAGACTTATTTTATATACATATTTACATACGTACAACATAAATATATATGTATGTGTATATGAATGTACATATTTACATATGTATGTATGCATTAGGGTTGTACTTTTAAGAACGAACTAGTTCAATTGAACTATTCCCATAAGTGAACGATGTGAACTAGTTCAGACTAGTTGTTCCTTTTTGGTTTTTGTTGTTATTTTAGTCTTTCTTGTTCTTTTGGTCTTTATTGTTCTCTTGGTACTTTTTAATACCTTGGTCTTGTTCGTTTTTTGTTCGTTCGTTAATTTTTGGTCTTTATTTTGTTTTGTTTATCTTATTCTCTGTTCCTGACCAATGCACATGCAAAAGAGTAAAATATTATAGTTTCTCGTTTGCATGCTGTTAAAAATACGCAAATGTAGTGTGCCTATTAAATTTTTAGCACAATAATCAAAACAAACAAAAGGAAATGTATACTTAGTGAAATATACAAGTGAGTTTTACAAAATTAATAGAAATAATTTGTAGTATTGAACTAAAAAACAGATTGCGAAAAAGAATATTAGAATTAAAAAAGTGATTATAATTTGTTTTAAACTGAAAACGGATTTCATTTTAAAAATTTCAAAAATATTAATTTTTACCTTTTACTTACTAAAAGCATACAACAAATAAGACTACAAAGCACAAATGAAAATACGTCTAAGCAAAGAAAATTTTTACTCAATTAAAAGAAATAATTTGTTGTGTCGAATATAAATCAGTATTAAAAAAGTGATTAAAATTTGTTTTCAAATGATCAAACTTCATTCTAAGCATTTCCAATCAAAAATTATTAATTAAATAAGGTCGTTAAGATTGAAATGAAATTACTTTAGAATATTAACAAACGAATAAAACATTGAAGAGGATTCAATGTATGTATGTATGTATGTGTAATCTCTGATCTGTTGTTCACTGCACAACTGACCGAAAAGAACGAACTAGTTCTTTTTGTTGTTGGGATCAAAAAGAATAATCCGCAAAAGGAACAACTATGCCCAACTCTAGTGTATAGTATGTATGTCATGATGTTTCCAGGTGAAATTTTTGAAACTTTTTAGAGGGACTGATCTAATTAATACATATTTTTGAGTAAAAAATTGCATATTTTTTAACTAAATTTCATTTAGGTATATTACATATTTTTCTACCCGCTGTACTTATTTCTTCGTTTTGCATTCAACAAAATAAAACAAGTAAGAGTGCTATATTCGGCTGTGCCGAATCTTATATACCCTTTACCAAAGTGCGTTTATGTAGTATAGAGATACATACACAAGCACAGAGATATGTAGGCACATATTAATTTTGTGAAAAAATTCTTACTTTTTTCTCTAGTGCAATTTTTAGGTTTTTGGCATTATGTTTGTTTAATTGTTTTAATTTATGTTTAATTTGGTGCTTTTTAAATTTTGGCGATTTATTTTGATTTGCTGATTTTTTTAGTTTTGGCGATTTTTTTCATATAGGCAATTTTTTTTTGGGTTTGGCGATTTTTTTCTGTTTTTAACGTTTTTTTAATTGTGGCGATTTTTTCGTTCTGGAGATTTTTTTGATTTTGACGATTTTTTTCCATTTAGGCGTTTTTTTTTTATTTTTTATATATTTAATTGTTTTTATTTTTTTGTGGCAATTTTTTTAGTTTTGGCACTTTTTTTCTCGTTTTGGCGATTTTTTTCAGTTTTTGGCGTTTTTTTTTAATTCTGGCGACTTCTTTTCCTTCTGGCAATTTCTATGATTTTGACATTTTTATTTTCATTTAGGCTATTTTTTTATTTTTTAGCGATTTTTTTCATATAGGCAATTATTTTTTTGGTTTGGCGATTTTTTTAATTTTTGGCGTTTTTATTTCTTTTTGGCAATTTTTTTAGTTTTGACACTTTCTTCTCGTTTTGGCGATTTTTTTCGGTTTATGGCGTTTTTTTAATTTTGGCGATTTTTTTTGATTTTGCCGATTTTTTTTTCATATAAACGATTTTTTTTCATATGGGCAATTTTTTTTTGTTTTGGCGATTTTTTTCGGTGTTTGGCGTTTTTTTTTTAAATTTTGGCGATTTATTTTCGTTTTGGCGATTTTTTTTTTGATTTTGGCGATTTTTTTCATTTAGGCGATTTTTATTTAATTTTTGGCGATTTATGTTCATATAAGCATTTTTTTGTTTTGGTGATTTTTGCGGTTTTTGGCGTTTTTTTGTCATTGTGGAAATTTATTTTTAGTTTTGACACGTTTTTCTGGATTGAGCGATTTTTTTCGGTTTTTGACCGTTTTTGAAAATTTCAAGAGTTTAACTCTTACAGTTTCCCAGATATAGCAATTTGTCAAAATTACATAGTCAAATTGCATTCACTGATGAACCACCCTTTAATTTAAACTTTTTTAATTTTAGTGTTAATTGTTGTAGCCTATATAAAAATACACTAATTTTACAAATTTCAAGTGTCAATATACATATGTACACACAAGTGTACGTAAATTACACGGGATTTTAAAAGTTTTCGTCACTCATTTTGGAACACCCTTTAATTTTTAGCTTTTATATATTTGTTGTTGTAGCGATCAAACTTCTACATACACTTTCCAAATTTCAGACCCGTAGCTCTTACCGTTCCTGAGAAAATAGCCTTCTTCCTAAAACATGAAATATGTTTAATTATTAGAAAAAAAGTTAAAGTTTTCCAACCCTGGAAACGTTTTTTTAATTTGTTAAATTTTAAACATTTTTTTTAAAATTATAAATACCAATTTTATTCATACCGAAGTATAAAATAAGTCAATTTAATAAAAAAGTAATAAAAACTTGTTTTCGGTAGTTATTTTCTATGGGAAAATAGAGTTTGAGTTTTCCAGCTCTGAAACCAGCTGATTTTCAATAGCAAAATTTTTCGGAAAATTTCTGACACACCAGTCCAAGAACGAAGTCTCTAGCTGTTCTGGGATCTTGGGAAAACCGATTTCGCGTACAGATTGACGGACATCGCTTGTTTGTCTTCCCTATGCATAAGGATCCAGAATATACATATATTCTTTATGTGTCGCTTATTAATATTGTAGAAATTACAAACGGAATGACAAACCTATATATACCCTTTTACCATTTTTTGGTAAAGGGTATACAAATCGTTTGATTCAAATGAAATGTTAGTAATCCGGTTTTTAACTGAAAATACTATTGTTTTAAATGATTTTTAATTTGAATTTACCTACATAATATTTTGAGTGGAGACTTAGTATGTTTCTATATACATACTTCCAAAAATATTCAGGGCTATCATGAATAAAATTCCACGTGAAATTTTTCCCCTTTCCAATTAGAATTTTTTGTTTTCCCTATTATCCCTGATTATCTACTCCCGGCAAAAGATAAGAAAAATACAGCAAAAATACTGAAAAATCTCGTTTTTGGGATTGCGCGAATTTTTTTTCGGGAATTGCTGAGAACCCAAAATCAAGTTTTATTTGTTCTTACTTTTTGGGTTTTATTTTCTAAACTTCGTTATGTTTTTGAAATTTATCTTACAGCTCGTGATCTATTTTATCAATATTATTATACTATACAAATATAGTAAAAAGAAAATTTTTGGGTCTGGTAAAATATCCATTAAAATTTTATGAAAACTTGTTCGATATCCAATATTTATCATAATGAAGATATAAGAGTATTTTATGATCACCCCATACACGTTTCAATTCAATTGGCAACTAAGTCGGTTGTTATCCAAATCAAGGCGTGTATGGCTCTGTCAATTGATTAGTTTGGCAGTTGTCGAGTTGAATGAAAAAAATCAAAAAATTTTGATTTTTCAAGTTGAGTAGTGAATTTTTCAATTCGATTGTGCTGTGTGTTCTTGAGTCTCGTTATCAGCTGTCAAAATTTATGTTTGCAGCTTTATTTGGTAAAAAATAAGTAAAAAAATTTTTAAATTGTATTTAATTTCATTGATTTTGAAACGAAAAATATAAGAATTATTGAATGAAAAAATATAAATTTGTCAGTTGACTGCAAATCGTCCAATTCAGTTTCTGAAGTGTGTGGCCAAGAATCAATTCAATTGAAAGCCGCAATTGACAACTGAATTAAAACGAGTATGAGGTGCTTTCTGCATATTTTTATTTTATATTTATATATTTTTTTAAATATTTTGTATATATTGATATTTTAACTCAGTCAGTGCTAATGCTTGTAAATACATGATTAAATAGGAAGTTTTTAACACAAAAGCAGTCCTGTTTATTGTAATTACATAATGATTTAATTGAACGAGTTTATTTTGAAAATATGGAAAGATAAGGAAAACTGCTCAATTTTAAGTTGTTTTCTCCTTAAATTATTAAATTATACTGCAAACTGCTTGGGCTATAAAACATTATTACGATTTTTTATACTTCGATCAGTTTTTCTTTTAAATGAGATATCTTAAAGTTCACCAAAGCACGTTTAATTTTAATGTCTTAAAAAACCATAAGAAAACGAAATTTAAAAATTTAAAATTTTTTTTGTGTTCACACAAAATTCCTAAAAACAAATAGTATGAATTGTAAACTCATACTCATTAAATTTTGATTTGTACTTCGACGAAAAAATAAACTAGACAGATTTTTTAATATACAATTTCATCACGCACAAAACGCTTGTATGCTTACGCGAAATGACGCTTGAAAACACGTAACTTTAATGCAGCCTACGTGTCAATTTAAAGGAAATATCAAAAAGCAAAAAAAAAATCATTTATTGTTAATATATTTTTTAATTAATTGGTTTTATAAAACATAAAGGGAATGTTGTACTTTATGTTAAATAATTCCATATTTTATTTATGAAAAACTTTTAAAAATATATTAATTAATACCTTTGAATAAAAAGTATTAATTAACACTGTTTTTTCTTGCTCATTTATTTAATATTATTTTATTTAATATTTATTTAATACAAAAGTAAATATTTTCAGATATTTCAAATACATTTTTATTTGCTTTTGTAACATTTTAATTTTAATTTTAATGCAATATTTTATTAAGTGTGAGAGTAATGGCGTCAATTTATTAATTAATATTTTTTTAATGATGTGTTGGTGTTGATCTGTGGTTTGAAATTTGTTTGAAAATAACTAGGATATGCTTGAAACTCTGAAAAAATAAATGTAGGTAATAAATTCATAACAAACATCATATGCAACAGCAACTTTAAACACATTTATTTTATTTGTGATACATATTTAAATTTTGTTTAACTAGAAATCAGGAATAATTTCTTAATAATCGGGCTCCAGTTCAGTTTTTGCCATTTTTGTAGAATGAATAATTTTTTTTTCACTTAATCTGATTTTTTAAAAAGAGAAAAACAAATTTACCCAGACTTTAGCTGAGGAAAACGCTGACATTTTTCTGTGTGAAACTGAAAATGTTTTTACTTCACAAAATGTTATTGCACTGTGTTCTAGAAAAGTAATGAAACTTTTTTATTCAAATAAATACTTCAAGCAACCTGAAAAAAGAAACGTATGCTATAAACACAATTGGCACGAACAGCGAATTTCGCATAGACGAACTTTTCTTCAATAATTCGTTGCCCTAAACACAATTAAATTTGATAACTTAACAGTTCTACTCAAAGTGTTCGTGTCTTGCTATGGATGGATACCAAATTATGAAAATATTCCCTGCAGTAAAATAAAATCAAAAATATTCTTAAATATTCATGAAATTTACGAAAAAAAATTTTGAAATATGTATATATATATACATATATATATATATATATATATATATATATATATATATATATATATATATATATATATATATATATATATATACTTTTGGTTTGTGGGCTGGACAGCTTTAACTTTGTTTGTTATACAAAAGTAACCTCCTAAAACTAACTTTTCCTTTTTCTATATAAATTAAACATATCTTTTATTCGTAAAAGAAATATTTTGGTGTTAAAAACCAGAAAAATATATAAATATGATTCCAGTGTAAGTTACACTTCTTGTATTAGATATATTCTATGTTATGGAAAGAAAAGTTTAGTAGCAAAAATTAGAAAAATAAAAAAGACAGCTGCGGAGCTGGAAAATTTAATCATTTTTTTTGGGATATCAAAATAACACAAATAAAACTAATTTTTTCATTTTATCCTTTTTTCTTTGTTAAATAAACGTATTTTATAAAACTAAATTGGTATAAGGAGTCAGAAAATTTTAAAAGGATGATTCCAGTGTTGGATAATTTATTTTTTTTTGTATATAAAAGTAACCAGGTAAAATAAGTTATTTCTTTGGTAATTTAGAAAGAAATAAATTAGTAAAAACCAGAAAAAGTAAAATTATTGTTAAAAAAAATTATGGTTGAAAATAACTTTTTTTGGTACAATAAACCAAAAATTTTTTTTCAGCTAAACATATACATATTGTTATATTTGTTAAATTTTTATATGGATATCTCGTTTAAGTATAAAAGAAGGTTTTCCTATGTTGCTTATTATGCTTTCAGTACAGTTTTGTTTAAAATACATGGTCTTTCGTTTACAGCTTTTAACAAGTTCTTATTAATTTTTAGTAAATTGAAATAGAAATAAAACTTATCGCTAAAGAAAAGTCAGAACTATAAAATATATTTAAGGAAATTATCCACTTCATTTCGCTGAACATTTTCCTTTCTGCTTAAAATAAGCGAATATGATTCCAACCAGCAACCAAGCAGTTTAAATTTAGACACCTAACAGTTTTGCAACATCAAAGATTATTAAATACGGGAAAATATAAAACAAATTAGTTTACTTGGCATGGAGGTACAATACAAAAACTATGTTAGGATTATTAAATACACGTTTTATCAACATCTCGAGAGCGAGTAAACAAGCCCCAATTTGTTGGTATTGTATTAACGTGACGTCTATGTTGACAACTGGAATAAGGGTGAATGTAACTTATATCTTAAATTCAGAGTGTAGAATAAAATACTCAACTGTTGCTAAAATATCGAGAGGTCACTTACTAAAAATGGCACTATAACAAAAATTTATAAATTTTATTCCAAAACAAATATGTATGTATGTATGTACTTATGTATAGATCTGTACACAGAAAAAATTATTCCTAAAAAATTTTCAAACAAAAGTTTTTTTGAAATAAAATTTTTTTTATTTTTTTACTATTCCAGTAAATACAGGGTGGCCCAGAAAGACCGAAGTGGTGTGAAATCCTTATAACTTTTTATTTAAGACATATTTTTTTATTTTTTGTTTTTTAAATACATTAAATTTATAGGGAATATTTTAAGATTAGTTATTAAAAATTATATCCCGCAAGTGGTGGCCATTTTCTGCTTCGCACAAATGTGCTCTTTCCAACACATTTTCAATGACCTTTCGCAAATCTTCCGGTGTTATGTTGTTAATTTCGTCTCGAATATTGGTTTTTAATTCCTCAATAGTCCTAGGCTTATTAAGATAAACTTTCCCTTTTAAATAACTCCAAAGGAAACAGTCTGGAGCAGTTAAATCCGGGGAACGCGGAGGCCAATTAAAATTGCTTCTACGCGAAATTATTTTTTCACCAAAGATGTCGCGTAAAAGAGCCATTGTGGCCCTGGAAGTGTGCGCTGTGGGTCCATCCTGTTGGAACCATATTTGCGGATGGTTTTCCACGGTTGGCTTTACAAAATTTTCCAACATGGCCCGATATCGATCACCATTGATGGAAATAACGACACTTCGTTCATTTTCAAAAAAATATGGGCCAATGATCCTTTCTGAAGAAACACCGCATCAAACAGTATACTTAACTGGGTGTAATTGTCGTTGATGAAGTACTCTCGGGTTTTCCTTAGCCCATATCCTAAAGTTTTGCTTGTTAACAAACCCATTTAATTGGAAATGGGCTTCGTCACTCATAAATAAGTTATGAATAATGGAAATGGAAAGAGCACATTTGTGCGAAGCAGAAAATGTCCACCACTTGCGGGATATCATTTTTAATAACTAATTTAAAAATATTCCCTATAAATTTACTGCATTTAAAAAACAAAAAATTAAAAAAATATGTCTTAAATAAAAAGTTATAAGGAATTCACACCACTTCGGTCTTTCTGGGCCACCCTGTAGTTTGATCCAATTTTGTTCTAAGCAAAACAAAGCACAATATGGAGTGAACAATTCTAGTTGATACAATTAATATAAAGTAATACTTGTATCAAAATTGTTAAGAGAACACATTTCCGTTCCAATATAGAAATTGCATACTGTACGCAACAGTTATTTATTTTATTTACTTTTTATTTTCATTAAAAAATTTTGTTGAATCAGACAATCTGTTGATTGAAAAAATCGGGGTTTTTTTCCAAACAAATTATTACAAAATTTTGCATTTGAATTTACAAATTTCTTTGTAGGACCTAAATTGAAAAAATTAGTATTTGATTCAGAGAATTTCGCGTTTGAAATGGAAAATTAGTTTTTTCTGTGTATACTACACACATAGCAACTGCCCAGGCAGAAATTGTGACTTTGTCCAAAAAATATGTACCACCACAACACAGCAAATCCAAAATTACGACTCTTTCAAAATTGTTGTACCACCACAGTACTGTAAACACAAAAATATGACTTAACGTTTACAAATACCGCGTTCTTAATAATGCTGTACCACTACAATACTGTATTTACAAAAATCCGACGTTGGTTTCCCAATACCCCGTTTACAATAATTCTATACCGCTACAACACCGTAAATACAAAAATTTGACTTTAGTTCCCCAAATACCCCGTTTACAATAATTCTATACCGCTTCAACACCGTAAATACAAACATTTTACTTAAGTTGGGAAATTTACATTGTGACGACCTTATAAATTTGTATTTAGAGTATAGTGACAACATTGAAAACAAGAGTCGGAGGACGGTCATTCGGCGTTATCATTTTAATGTTATGAGTACATTAAAATTTTGGTAAATGAATGTTGTACTGATGTTAGTTGTACCCGTAGACAATCGTAGTAACGTCGTGCTGATTGTCTTTTTCTGCCTGGGTGCTCTGCTTTAAACTAATTTTGAAGTTCCGTGTCGAAAACTGTTTGGTAAGCAAGCGCCAAATTACAGAAAATAAAATACCACCTGATCATGTAGTATTTAAATTCTTCAATAAATAAAATGATTTCTCCTTATATTATTATATAGCATGTCTTGCGGAACTTCATGTAAGCTTTAAAAAAATTCCAAATAGACTGGTAACAAGTTAAAAATAAGATGTGTTTGAATATATTTATTTTGTTGTCTTGGTCACCTATAGAATTTTTCAGGTATGGATCTTTTGCAATTGCATCTCCTATTATACGATTTCAACTTTAACTATAATTCACACTTATATTTAAAGAACTTATAACCTCACAAGAAACAGCAAATGAGCATTTTGGATTATTGGATATACATTTTTATTTATTTCTTATTAGTTGATAAAGTTTTTAAATGAATAACTATAATATATATGATAGCACTTACCTTAATATATGATGAAAACGAATATTAGGGCCTAAAACAAGAATAAAAAACCTATATTAAAATAGTTTTAAGAAATTAAAATAAAGGTATAAATATATGTGTAAATAAAAGCTGTCTTATTTACAAAAAAATTATTTTGTTTTATAAATGGTTTATTAAACAAATTTTGCATGAAAAATTGTTTCACAGAAAAAAGTGTTCACCAATTAATATTTTCAATTAAGAATTTAATTGTATTAATTAAATTTTTAATTGTATTAATTAATTTGCGTGGAAAAACTTGATTGATATTATCAAATTGTTTATAGGTGAAAATTTAATTAATTTTTTAATTAATACTACAAATATTTTAATTAGTATTACAAAATCATTTCATATTACTTTTTTGTGTGTTTATAAATGTATTTTTTATGAATAAGAACTGAAAAGCAGTATTCGCGGTCAAAATGCATGTCATAAAGATCCTGTACGTGTGCATGAAGAACTCACCAAACGCGTGCATGCTTTATACGAAAAATTAATAGCTAGCTTCTTTTTACAAGCTAAATGCAACCCATTTGACAAACTGCACACAAAAACTTTTTACATATAGAATTTGACAGTTCCTTGATTCTTACCTTTAACTTACATTAAAACGTACATACATAAAATTAAGCAATAAATAAATTTTTACAGCAGAAAAATCATTTAATTAACTTTCAACTAAATATTAGTATCAAATATTTCTTTTCAATAAATTGCGATTTTCTTTACACACAAAAAAGTAATAAGAATGATTTTGTAATATTAATTAAAATATTTGTAGTATTAATTAAAAAATTAATTAAATTTTCACCTATCAACAATTTGATAATATCAATTAAGTTTTTCCACTCAAATTAATTGATACAAATAAAAATTTAATTAATACAATTAAATTCTTAAGTGAAAATATTAATTGGTGAAAATTTTTTTTCTGTGTAATAAATATTCAAACTAACTTGATTTAAAATCAGAAATAATTTTTAGTCATGCTTAAAGCTATGTACAGACGACTGTCAGATCTTACAATATTGTCAGCTCTGTCAATGTACTGGCAATCGAAAATTGGCAGTACAATATTCCTCGTCAGTTCACACGGTTGTAAGAAAATCTTACAATTTATTGCCAGACGGTTGTATGGCAATTAATTCATCTGACAAAATTCTCAGTGAATTGTCAGTTCACACGGTTGTCATATGCACAAATTGTCAGATCTGTTGTTATGCGTTGCCAGACTCAAAGCGTTTGTTAGAAATTGTTAAATATCAATCGTTTGTGTTTGTGTTAAATGTAAAAACGAAAGTATAAATTATTATGGACCATAAAGAAGCAATTGCAATGATATTGTGTGCATATATTTTATTATAAATGTTTTATTTAAAATCAAGCGTGTGCAGTGTTGCCCATAGAAATAATTCTCTTACAATGATGCCATTGTCAGATGCATAAACTTTGCACATCTGACAATATTAAAATGTCTGACAAATATCTGGCAATAATTTAACAATGTGTTTACACGATTGTAAGAAGTCTGACAATTTGTTGCCAACTGCTAGTCTTTCAATGGACTGACAATGGTTTTTCTGGCAACGACGTCTGACAAAATTTGTCAGTTCACACGGTTGTAAGAAATTTTGAGCACATTTTACTGGAAATATTGACATATTGATCTGACAACCGTCTGTACATAGCTTAAGTTCAGTAATTTCAATTCTTATTGAATGAAATATATTTTAAAAATCTACAAATGTCTCACTTAACTTGATTTCCTTTCATTTTTATTACTGATGCTCATTAAATTTAAATTAAGTTGTATATCTTCATAACGAATCTTTTATTCAATTAAAAGTTCCTGGTATTATTACTGCATATATAAAGGATATATTGAAGAAACAAGTCAATGCATGTTTTCTAAAGGCAAAAGGTAGTGCTTATGATATTCATTCATGTATTCAATCAAAGATTTGTGGTGGCATTGCTTAACCAATGTTCCATAGAATTTAGATTGCTATTGAATATCAAATAAAATAATTAATAATATTAACTAATAATATTGACTATAATAAAGGATAGTGTGGTGGTTGCAAATAATGTTTATGGGGAAATTGTATGAATGGTTTGTATAGTTAGATGAGTACTTTACAAAAGCTCAATTAAAATCGATAACCAGAATTAATTATCATATGTATTGCGTATTAAAAATCGAGTGATTTGTTATATTTTAACTTATGTGGTTAGGCTAGGTTAGCATGTTGTTGAGAAGAGAAAGTTAACTTGGGTTTAAATAACAGGTTATCTTGTATTACTTAAGAGAAGAAAAGGAACAACACAAGTATAGATCAGTGTTGAGATATGGCTATTCTTAAATTGTACCATGAAAATGGTAAAATTGTACTAACTTAACATTTGTATTTGTATTTAACAATTGTACCAAAATGTAGTATATATACAAATTCTAATAGTGGGTACACACTTTGTAAGATGCTTCCACAACACGTTTATATTATATGCTGCATACTTTGACACAGACACTAAAACCTACAATGCAACCTAGTTATAAACATAAAATCATTTTGAT
Source organism: Tachina fera (assembly GCA_905220375.1). Taxonomy (NCBI): domain Eukaryota; kingdom Metazoa; phylum Arthropoda; class Insecta; order Diptera; family Tachinidae; genus Tachina; species Tachina fera. The sequence goes on along the minus strand of LR999965.1, from coordinate 46,023,969 downwards.
ATTTTCGAAACTTCGAATGCAATTTCATACGCAAATATAAACAAGATTACACACTGTGCGACCGATTATGCAGCCTACCTGGTTGCATAAGCACGTTCTTAAGTCTATACCATAAAGGCTGGCACTCTGTTCGAAATATGTTCAATACCATTGATTATTTCGCGTGAAAAACTTGACATTCACTAAATGTAGCCCAACTCGCGTTTTTTATAAATTTCTAGCTTTTATTGCTTGCAGTATGCAACATTGTCAAAATACCCTGCGAAAAAAGCACTGCTCATGTTGTTTCGCAGATAAACTAAAAAAACAACAAGAACAGAGTACTACTTTCGCGAATTTATTTCGTAAATATTTCATACCAAATACTTTTTATATGTAGTTTTACAGCATTTCGCTTGAAATTGTGAAAAGAGTACCAGGTTTAAGGAACTGGGACAAGTGCTACCAAAACAAATGAAAAATATGAGCATAAACTACCACTGTTGCAAATTTTGTTACTTATGATCAGTGTTATAGTAAGTTTACACGATACGTGGTTCGCGCTCTATTCATGCTTTACACCGCAATCATGACGGAATTAACTTGCCTCGCCATATAAAATTATGAGAGCGAATCAAGTAGATTCAATATGAATCTACTTGCGTAGCACGTAAAATTGGTATCTTCTCTAAATTTTATCGCCAGTTTACCTGAACCAGCTATCAAAACAAAAAATATATGTATATGGATGTGTGTGTTTGTGAACAAATAAAAACAAACCAAAAAAACATAGATGTGTTTTATATAAATAAATTAAATTATGTTATGAATAGTATAAAAAAGAAAAAAAAAAACAAGTAAGAGTGCTATATTCTGCTGTGCCGAATCTTATATACCCTTTACCAAAGTGCGTTTATGTAGTATAGATTTACATACATAAGCACAGAGATATGTAGGTACATATTAATTTTGTGAAAAAATGCATACTTTTTTCTCTAGTGCAATTTTTAGGTTTTTGGCATTATGCTTAATTTGGTGCTTTTTAAATTTTTGGTGATTTTTTTTTTCATATAGGGAATTTTTTTTTGGTTTTGGCGATTTTTTTCGGTTTTTGGCGTTTTTTTTAAATTTTTGCGATTTTTTTTCGTTCTGGCGATATTTTTGATTTTGACGATTTTTTTCAATTAGGCGATATTTTTATTTTTTATATATTTAATTTATTTTATTTTTTTTTGGCAATTTTTTAGTTTTGACACTTTTTTCTTGTTTTGGCGATTTTTTTCGGTTTTTGGCTTTTTTTAATTTTGGCGACTTTTTTCATTTTGGCAATTTATTTGATTTTGAAAGTTTTTTTCATTTAGGCGATTTTTTTTGGGAATTTGGGAATAGGGAATTTTTTTTGGTTTTGGCGATTTTTTTCGGTTTTTGGCGTTTTTTTTTTATTTTGGCGATTTTTTTTCGTTCTGGTAATTTTTTTGATTTGACAATTTTTTTTTCATTTAGCGGTTTTTTTTTGGCGATTTTTTTTCATATAGGCAATTTGTTTTTTGTTTTGGTGATTTTTTCGTTTTTTGGCGTTTTTATTTCTTTTTGGCAATTTTTTTAGTTTTGACAGTTTTTTCTCGTTATGGCGATTTTTTTCGGTTTTTGGCGTTTTTTAATTTTGGCGATTTTTTTTTCGTTTTGGCAGATTTTTTTGATTTTGCCGATTTTTTTTTCATTCAAGCGATATTTTTAATTTTTGGCGATTTTTTTTCATATAGGCAATTTATTTTGTTTTGGCGATTTTTTTTTATAATTTTGGCGGTTTATTTTCGTTTTGGCGATTTTTTTTGATTTTGGCGATTTTTTTATTTAGGCGACTTTTTTTAATTTTTGACGATTTTTGTTCATATAAGCATTTTTTTTGTTTTGGCGATTTTTGCGGATTTTTGTCATTGTGGGAATTTTTTTTTTTCGGTTTTTGGCGTTTTTTTTAATTTTGGCGATTTTTTTTCGTTTTGGCGATTTTTTTGATTTTGCCGTTTTTTTTCATATAAGCGATTTTTTTTAATTTTTGGCGATTTTTTTTCATATAGAAAATTTTTTTTTTGATTTGGCGATTTTATTTTGGTTTTTGGCGTTTTTTTTAATTTTGGCGATTAATTTTGTTTTGGCGATTTTTTTTGATTTTGGCGATTTTTTTTCATTTAGGCGAATTTTTTTTAATTTTTGGCGATTTTTGTTTACATAAGCATTTATTTTGTTTTGGCGATTTTTTCAGTTTTTGGCGTTTTTTTAATTCTAGCGCTTTTTTTTAATTTTGGCGATTTTTTTCGTTTTGGCGATTTTTTTAAATTTTTGTCAATTTTATAATTTTCGGATTTTTTAGTTTGACCGTTTTTGAAAATTTCAAGAGTTTAACTCTTACAGTTTCCAAGATATAGCAATTTGTCAAAATTACATAGTCAAAATTTCATTAACTGATGGACCACCCTTTAATTTAAATTTTTCTAATTTTAGTGTTAATTGTTGTAGCCTATATAAAAATACACTAAATTTACAAATTTCAATTGTCAATATGCATATGTACTTACATACATACAATTGTGTGTATATTACATGGGATTTTAACAGTTTTCGTCACTCAATTTGGAACACCCTTTAATTTTTAGCTTTTATATATTTGTTGTTGTAGCGACCAAAGTTCTACAAACACTGTTCAAATTTCAGACCCGTAGCTTTTACCGTTCCTGAGAAAATAGCCTTCTTCCTAAAACATGAAATATGTTTAATTATTAGGAAAAAAGTTAAAGTTTTCCAACCCTGGAAAAGTTTTTTTAATTTGTTAAATTTGTAAAATTTTTTTTTAATTATAAATACCAATTTTATTCATACCGAAGTATAAAATAAGTTAATTTAATAAAAAAGTAATAAAAACTAGTTTTCGGTAGTTATTTTCTATGGGAAAATAGAGTTTGAGTTTTCCAGCTCTGAAACCGTCTGCCCGATTTTGCTGATTTTCAATAGCAAAATTTTTCGGAAAATTTCTGACACACCAGTCCAAGAACGAAGTATCTAGCTCTTCTGGGAGCTTGGGAAAACCGATTTCACGTACAGATAGACGGACAGACGGACATCGCTTGTTCGTCTTCCCTATGCATAAGGATCCAGAATATATATACTTTATGTGTCGCTTATTAATATTGTAGAAATTACAAACGGAATGACAAACCTATATATACCCTTTTACCATTTTTTGGTAAAGGGTATAATAAGAAGAAAATATAGGGACGCCTTCAAAAACAAGATTTTAAATGAGTCGAATGTATGTATGTATGCTTATGTGTATGTACATATATGTATGTATACAGGTGCGTATGATACGTATGTACCCAGCTGGAAAAGTAGGCATTAATTACATAAATTACTATTTTTCAAAGCAAAACAATGCATCCCTTAGAAACGAGTGGGTAATTTCATCAAACATAACTAAAATAATTCATTACTTATCTAGGACATGTCCTGTGTTAACAGTAATCAATTCAGAAATGAAAAATTATACATGATGTGCATTACCTTATAATTTACTATTCATTCGTGCGTATGATACGTTTGATATCTGCATGAGATTTAAACCAATTTGTAGTCACTTGCAAAATAATTAATTTATAAGTTAGTGTTTTTTGTCAATTGATTATTTTATTTACTACAGGGAGTGATGCCAACTAAAGACCTGCATGTCTTATAAGAACTTTTAAAATATGAGGGCAATTTGAAATGCTTTAATACAGGAAAATCTTTTAAAAGAAACGCTAACCAACGTTGTCGACAATACATTTGTTTAACTTATTACAGGTATAAGAGTAAAGAAGAAAATAGTTCATGACTGAAAAATTTGTGGTGTTTGTGCTTTTTTCTCTCATTGGTGCGTTTACAAACGTCATGCATGTACATACATACATACATACCTTCATAATTTGTGTATGCTCTCTTATTTTTCTGCGATCATACAAACTCATTTAAAGCGCATTTACATGAGTTGTGTGCGCTTGCTTTAAAAAACCTCCCTTAAACACAAACCTAATAGTTTACCATCTAAATCTTACACACACACACCCAAACGTACAACATGCAAAATAACAAGCATACATGTATCAACAGGACTTCTATTCATTGTTTGTTATAAACAAGACGTCTTGGCGACATGGCTTGTTAACAGTCATATACACGTACACCAATACATCCATCGTGCTTCGTTTATAGTATATAGGCAGCATTTATTTTTGGCTTAGTATAATGCATGCCACGAGAATACATTTAAGAAACATGACGTATTTACATTTCAAGACAGCTTACGCAGGCCACTAATGCCAACTACACGAACAGTGATGCCAACTTTTTTAGAGCAAAAAACACTGTGCCTTTATAAAAAAGCAGTAAATGCAATAAAGCCATATTTCGATTTTGCTTACTTATAAATAAGTAGAATATGAGTAGGAAAATAATTTAAGTTCAAGACAACAACAAATTAAACAATTGTAATGAACTATTTGCTTTAATAATATTGGAAAAATAAAGTAGTACTCGTAAGCTTATATAATCCTTAAAAATTAATTTCAGAAACAAAGTAATTTTATTTTCAGGATAAAGATTTCAATTAAAATTTTATATAACTGCCTAAATTAAATCATTCCGTATAGAGGAAATATAAAAACACTTGATTAAAATGTATGTGAAAATGTTTTAGGATTTTGGTCGATATCGAGTCCCTCAATTTATTACTGGGGTTACATTGTAACTCGAATCGAAATAAAATGAATTCTGCGTACACGCATACAGGGTGAAATAATTTTCTTTTGTTTCAAATTGCAGAGTTCTGAGTACACTTATAGCCTGTTTGTAGAACGCGACAAGGGCGACTCGCGACGAGCCATTTCATATGGAAGACTACGTAATGAAAGGCGTTTGTATAACGCGACTCGACTTTTTCGTGCAGCTTACGTTAATTCGCGTATATATATCACACCCTGTGGCAAAACATTATGTTGCCAACATGTCCAAAAATTGTTTTCATTTATCTTTTTTCATAGAAAATTATAAATTCAACTTGAAAAAATGGTAACCCTATTCTTGTGTTGAAAAAACACAATTGACAATTGAATGAAAAATTATTTGTATGTATTTTTTTATTATTTTGTTATAAAAAAAATCAATTGTTTTTCAAAATATCTGCTGTTATTTGAAGAACAAAAATTAGGATATGTATGAAACTGTGTAAAATCCATGTGAGTGTATGTGTATTGTCAGTATTTATTCATTTTGGTGCACATTTTTTGAACACGATTATAATTTTTCATTCGCCCATCTTGACATTTATAATGAGCCAAACCGTGTTACACAAACCCAAATAAATTGAGAGTTGTTAGGTTTTTTAATTAAAATCGTCAACAGTCGCGATCTAAAAACCAAAAAAAGAAAAATGCTAACATGTTAGCGATTATTATCGACGAGTCGTGTTCTACAAACAGGCTGTAACAAAAACTATTTATGTATGGATGTGCATATATACATACATAAGTACTTTAACAGAAAGTCTTATGTACATATTTATACTAATATATAAATATACTCCTCGTTTAAGCAAAAAGTCTATTCATTTTTTCTCTGGCCATTAAACTGTTTTAATAAAACAGGCGTTCATCTGAAGGCGTTCATCTGAATTTATTTTCTATTCTTTTAAGACCATATTTTATATGAATTATAATAATAATAATAATTTAATATTTATTAAAGTTTCCACTTCAGCATTTGAACATTGCAATGTTAATAATCCTGGAGCAAATATTGACAATTTCAGAAATGGATTATGATTAGTGGAATTTCTATAATTATAAACTTCAATCAAAAATTGATCAGTTCTGAGCAAATTTTTCCATTTATGTAGCCTTAAATTTCAGGTACTTCGTTCTATTTATTCAATCACCAGCAAAAATTACCGCTTTGCAGAAGAGTGTTCGTGTCTTTCAAGTAGCTAGTTAAAATTATTGTATTTGGTCAAATAAATATAAAAAAAATCCTTCGTTCATTAAAAACAATACGCATATCGTTAAATGTTACCTAATTTGAAGCATTTAATGAAAATGTTCCCAATATTCTTTCTCTGAATACATCTACATTTCAGATAACAATTTTTTTAGTTTTGACACTTTTTTCTCGTTTGTCGATTTTTTTCGGTTTTTGGGGTTTTTTTTAATTTTGGCGATTTTTTTTTCGTTTTGGCAGATTTTTTTGATTTTGACGATTTTTTTTTCATCTAAGCGATTTTTTTAGTTTTTGGCGATTTTTGTTCATATAAGCATTTTTTTGTTTTGGCGATTTTTGCGGTTTTTGGCGTTTTTTTTGTTATTGTGGAAATTTATTTTTAGTTTTGACTTGTTTTTCTCGTTTTGGCGATTTTTTTCGGTTTTTGGCGTTTTTTTAATTTTAGCGTTTTATTTTTATCATTTTGGCGCTTGTTTTCGTTTTGGCGATTTTTTTTTTAATTTTTGGCGATTTTATAATTTTTGGATTTTTTAGTTTTACCGTTTTTGAAAATTTCAAGAGTTTAACTCTTACGGTTTCCAAGATATAGCGATTTGTCAAAATTACATACTCAAAATTTCATTAACTGATGGACCACCCTTTAATTTAAATTTTTTTAATTTTAGTGTTAATTGTTGTAGTCTATATAAAAATACACTAATTTTACAAATTTCAAGTGTCAATATACATATATACACACATACATACAATTGTATGTATATTACATGGGATTTTAAAAGTTTTCGTCACTGATTTTGGAACATCCTTTAATTTTTAGCTGTTATATATTTGTTGTTGTAGCGACCAAAGTTCTACACACACTGTCCAAATTTCAGACCCGTAGCTCTTACAGTTCCTGAGAAAATAGCCTTCTTCCTAAAACATGAAATATGTTTAATTATTAGGAAAAAAGTTAAAGTTTTCCAACCCTGGAAACGTTTTTTTATTTGTTAAATTTAAAATTTTTTTTTTAATTATAACTACCAATTTTATTCATTCCGAAGTATAAAATAAGTTAATTTAATAAAAAAGTAATACAAACTTGTTTTCGGTAGTTATTTTCTATGGGTAAATTGAGTTTGAGTTTTCCAGCTCTGAAGCCGTCCGACCGATTTTGCTGATTTTCAATAGCAAAATTTTTGACACACCAGTCCAAGAACGAAGTCTGTAGCTCTTCTGGGAGCTTGGGAAAACCGATTTCACGTACAGACAGACGGACAGACGGGCAGACGGACAGACGGACATCGCTTGTTCGTCTTCCCTATGCATAAGGATCCAGAATATATATACTTTATGTGTCGCTTACTAATATTGTAGAAATTACAAACGGAATGACAAACCTATATATACCCTTTTACCATTTTTTGGTAAAGGGTATAAAAATCGCATAGCGAATGGGGTAACAAAGTATAAAATGAAATTACGCTAGAATAAAATGCCACAACGTTTAAAAAAGAGAGACTATCCGAATGCACAAATTCACCTCGGTAAATACTCTATTTTAGTTAGCATATTGACTACAAAATCGAAGGTCCTGAAATCCAGCCCAGCATCCAACAGTCAAAAAGTCAAATAACAGCAACGTTCATTTTTCTGATGAGCATTATTATCCATTTGTATCACTCTTTGTAGGAAAGTTCAAGTGATGAAGGCATAGTCACTGGTCACTGAACTATATCGAATTCAGCAGATACTAATCCCAATGTAACATCCGAGCAACCTCCTTCATCGGTATTGTAAAACAGAATCATCGGCGAAATGAATTAACCAATAAAATTGCTATTATCCAAAGCTTTGAAAATTTAATATGCCTCATTGACACAAGAGGAGCTGCAACTTTGCCTTAAAAAACGCGCAAAAAGCAGAATTACAAAAGACTAAAGCTTTCCCCTATCTCTTCGTTTACCACCTATCTTCTTTATCACCATCAGGCTGTACAATTTTAGAGCAAGTTACTTGTTTGAATATTAAAAAACTTCTCATGCAAATGTTTTTTACGATTAAATCGAAAATAAGGCTCGACATATTGAAAGACAATTGTACTACATTTATATTCACTATTTTACCATTCTTACTTAAATTTTAAAGGTAAAATCCAGTACTCGCAATTGTTTGATTTTTCGTTTAAAATAATAAAATTATTCAAAAAGTTAAAAATATAAAAAACAAATATCGCTGCTGCTAATAACCTTCATACATTTTTCTATATAAAGCCAAATATTATGTGATAATTCTTAAGGCCCAACTATAATATGAATGTGCTGGCTTAAGCTAATGCCAGAATTAAACGATAAGTCTGTCAAATACATAAGCAATTCAGATGTGACTTTTAGGTGGCCACAATGTACTTACATCCACTTAAGTATTCTTTAGGCACAGTTGCACATGTAGGTATTGTTCAAATTTTTTAGTAATTTTGTTTCTTCTTATAACTACTAAATGAATGCAATTCAATCAAATTAACTTGTTGGAATGTCCTAATCTATTAAAAATTCACGTCTAATTATACCCATCACTTTATTACTTGTTTATTTGTTTTGCCTACCAAAAAGTACAACAGTGAACATACATAAATAATCTCAAGTGTATGTGTGTATATGTGTATTGTAAAACAAAGAATGAAAATAAAATTTTTGCTTTTTTTCTGAGTTCAAAATAAGAAACAATAAAAAAATATTTAAAATCAATGAATGTTTTCTGCTGCTGTTTGCTTGAGTTTAAAAAAAAATGCAAAAACAGTGTTTTCCGTACGGAATGTGCGTTCAGTTTGGCACTTAACTTAAGCAATTGACATTTGACGAAACTTGACGAAAAGTTACATAAGTACATTATAGTTTGCCACATACGTTTTATATGTAACCGCACAGTTGCTTAATTTCGCTTATTCCTATTATAGTTGGGCCTTTAGTATTCTGACAAACACTAGCAGAACAAAACAACTAGCGGTTTTCGAAGGTCGAAGGTCATCATCAGCGTTCTTTGTGTTTGGTGTGTGGTGTCACTTGATGTACATTTCTGATTTTATACGCAACTTTTATGGCAAATGGAATATGTGAATTGCATTGATTCATCGTATTTCAATATATTAAAAGTATTTTTGTAATGAAAGCTCAATTTTAACATGCCTACAAGTCTTGCTATTGTCGTTTGCCATGTGCTAATTATGCACATGCCAGTTAATTTGATTATTTTGGTTCTACTAGGTTAGGGTTAGGTAGGGGTGGCAGTCAGAAAACCGGACTCACTTAGACCGTTTTGGTCCATTGTGATACCACGGAGACTCTGCTTATGCGGAGTCCCCACCGTCGAACCATCCAGACCTGAGTATAAAGCTGGTAATACGTTGAAGTTTAACACTAGCAATGTCAGAAAGTTCCCTGAATTCAAGAGCGCCCATTGTGGCCATTCTCTTTCCTGCAAGGCCAGGACAGTGACAAAGAAAATGTTCTATGCTTTCCTCTTCATCAATATCTTGGCAGCTACGGCAAAAGTCGTTGTGTTCAACCCTTAGCCTTTGTGCATGCCTACCTATGAGACAGTGTCCGGTTAATACGGACACTAGAATCGAGATTTGTTTCCTATTCTTCGAAATTAGGTAATCCGTACCTTCTCTATTTAGGTGAGTCCATAACTGCCTTGTGATCACGCAATCATTTCTTGTGACCCACCTTCTATTTGTTTCATCCTCTGTCTTGCGCCTAAGTCTGAGTTTGAAAGAGAGGTGGGGTAGACCTACAGAGGTTTTATAAAGACGTTCGTGTAGTAGAGCAGGGGAGGTTTGGTCAATCCTCCATCCCCTAACTTCACCATCGAGTATTCTGCAGTGGCCTGTTCCATTTCCTTTTTGGTTTGTTACTTTAAGTATATTTTTAATTAATTTTTTTATTTTTATTTAATTTTTTTCCACAAGCCCATAGCTATTAATTTAAGTTAGTTTAATTATTTTATTTAAATTTCAAATCATTTTCAAAAACACGTATGTTAAAAGAAAAAATGTCATAATATTTTCTGTTTAGATATTCCCTGCAAAATGGAAATAATCCCAAAACATTAATAATGTTTCCGTTTGTTTATATTTGTTGCATGAATATTTGGTTAACATTATAGCGAATGGACCTATTAAGAAAATTAAAAAAAAAAAAACAGTAACTAAAATCTAACTAAATGAATCGTTTAAAGAGCGAAGGTATACAATTTTTAAAGGAATATCGTGCCTTGTGCCTTTAAAGGGGTTTAACTAAAAATTTACAAATTCTCGGTAGAAGTAAAAATATATAATTAATATACTCCTATATCACAAAAAAGGATACTTGTGTATTTTTTTTATTTTTTTCAGAAATAGTACGCAAAATGTTGTAAAATTTTTACAATGGTTAGATATGAGTATGTTCACTGTATATCGCTGAGTTGTAAAAACTTTTGAGTTAACACTCTTTAAAGGAACAAATGCGATATGCTCATATGGATGTATGTACTTTTCACACTCATACTTACATACACTATCCTTCAACTGAACATAATACAAAAAACAACATCTCAAGGATATTTTCGCATGCAGTATACAAAGATAGTGTAAACATGTAAGTTAAAGTTTATTATTCTTTCTTTCTATAGAAACTTTTTACACTATGGCCCCATCTGTAAGAGAGCACTCAAACGAAATCCTTGTTTACGTATTTTGCTATGCATGTACATATGTATGTGTGTGTGTAAATGTCTATTGCATTAAAAATTGCATAAGTATGTGTGTAGTTTTATAAAAATCTAAAAAATTGTAAAAGCAAAATTTTGTTTTTATTACTTTAAAGCCCCCCGAGTAAATATGCCACAAAATGCTGTTGCTGTTGATGGCCTTATGGAAAGTATGCTAAAATCAACAACAATACATCCTATCTGTTTTAGTTAAGACAATTTCTCTTGGTTATATGCAATATCTCGTTATGCAAAAAAATTATTTATTTACTTTATGCAATTCTTAAAAACAAATTTCTTAAATTGTCTAGTTTTTTTTTTTAAATTTTGATATTAGTACTTCTATCTTTTAATAAGAAATTTACTTAAACAAGTAAAATGCATTACTCTATGCTTGCATGTTCTTTTGTTTAAGATACAAGACGACTAGAATTTTTTTTAGAGTCTAAATGAATTTGGTTTTAGTTTTACTTGACACTGTTATGATGTATTTTAATTAAAATATATTAAGCTTTTCAGTTTTCTAGCTCTATAATATTAATTTAAAACGAAGCACAATAACTAAAGGCTGTGTATATCCACAGTAGAAGATGTCCTTCAAGGACAAGTAGCTGAAAGTGTTTCAAGGAAAAGATTTGTCAATTTTACTGAAAGAAGGATTAAAATATTATTCGAATAAAAACGAAACAATACTAGAAACACAAATAAGAAAATAAATTTTTTTGCGACTAAAAAAACTTACGAAAATTAATATATTCAGTTAGATAAATATCTATTTATGTATATCTTTTTTGTTAGAAAACGCAAAGTTGTGCTGTTATGAAACTCAAAACCATACACTCAAAAAAAAAAATTAACTAAAACTTTGGAAAATTTTCTAAATTTGAACAAAAAAAAGTTGTTGTATGGCGCCAAAGCTGTTTTTTACTTGAAACCAGTAAAATATTTACTAAATTTCTAGTTCATTAATGAACTATTTTATAGTAATTATATTTTCATATTTAAGTAAAATTTTTCCTAAAATTAAGTAAAATTTTCCAAAAAATTTTGCAAAAAAAAATTTTCGTCTTTGATCTCAAATTTAGTAAATTTTCCATTTTTTTGTCTTTAATTCTGGTACTTATTTTTATTTTTAATTAAATTCTATACCAAATGATATGTTATTTATATACATACATACATATAAATTCCTTGAGAGGAGACAAGTATTGAACCAGCAAGCTTCTGATTGATAGGCAAGCACTCTAACCAATTGCCTAACAAGGCAGCCTGAATAAGCATTGAAATTATTGAGTTTTAAAATTTTATTTTATGTACAAAAAAATTAATTTCAAGTTCAAATATTCCTCGAAAATATGAAAAACTTACTTAGATTTTTTGCTTAATGCAAACTATATTTTGCTTAATGCAAAATATATATTCTATAATTTAAAGAAAAAATACTTAAAACTGGTAAATATTTTTCTAAAATTTAGAATAACTTTTTATATCTTTCAAGTAAGTCAAATTTCATGAACTACTCAGGAGTTTATTTTTTGATTTAAGACGAAATTTACTAGTCCTTAATATAAAATTTCCTTCAGTTTATAACCATTTTCCTACTCTGAGTAAATATTTCCTTTAAGTCAGTAAACATTTCCTGAAATGTGAGAAATTTATTGTGTATTTTTATGACTATTTTTGAGGATATGAACTTTTTATTTTTTACTCATATTAAGTAATTTTTACTAGATTTTTGTAAAAATTTACTTAAACTTAGAAAAAATTACTAAAGCTTCGAAATTTTTTTTACTTGAATTTAGGAAAAAAATTTCTTAATAATAGTACATGTCTTTTTTTTTGAGTGTATGTTTCCCGGTTCGCACTATGCAAGTCTTATTGCTAAGCTGCTTAGGTTGCTGGAGTCATAGACGAGGGGAAAAGAAACGAGTACTCAGCTTCATGTACTGTCAATATGTTCTGCATTCTCATTCGTTATGTTAAAAAGGCACACATACATATCTACACAAAACAATGCATAAAAAATATATACTCAAATATAAGACTTTCATTGCATATTTATAAAATGCTCTTTAATAATTGTGGGAAATAATATTTAACATGTTACGTACACTCAAGAAAAAAAATATTACTATTATTATGAAAAAAATGTTTTAATTGTAAGGAAAAAATAATTCTTAGTTTAAGTAAATGTTTCTAAGACCAAGTAAAATTTTACAAAAGCTCTATTAAAAATTACCTAGTATGAGTAAAAAAATAAATAGTTCATGTCCTCATTATTACTATTTATTTATTTAATCTTTATGAATATAATTCTAAGATTAATTTTAATTAGAGAGCACTAGCAATGTTGGCCATCAGCTCTACCACATCCTTAAAAATAGTTCATAAAACTTAACATTTAAGTCAATGTTTACTGCCTTACGTACCTTTTCACAATGTAAGGTTAAGAGTTAACGTGAACTTTAACTGACAGTTCTTCATACAAAACTTGCCGTTAAAGTCCCTGTTATATTTTAACCATACATTGTGAAAAGGTACGTTAAAGGAAATAATAACTAAAAGTAAGAAAATGGTTTTAAGCTTAGAAAACTTTTATACTAAGGATTAGTAAATTTCGTTTTAAATCAAATTTGACTCACTTTAAAGATTTAAAAAGGTATTAAAATTTATAGAAAAGTATTTTTCAGTTTTAAGTACTTTTTCTTTGAATTATAGAATATATTTTTTATTTACATTTATCAAATAATCTAAGTAAATTATATCTTCATATTTTTTCTTAATTCACCATATACATATATGCAAATATTTTATCCTTGAGAGGAGACAAGTATTGAACAAACAACCTTCTACAGATAGGCAAGCACTCTAACCAATTCCTTAACAGTATAGCCTGAATAAGCATTAAAATTATTGAGTTTAAAAGCTTTATTTTATTTACAAAAAAATATCTTTCAAGTTCAAATATTCTTCGAAAGTATGAAAAATGTACTTCGATTTTTTTTAAATGCAAATAAATAATATATGCCATAATTCAAAGAAAAAATAATTAAACCTGGTAAATATAATATTTTTCTAAAATTAAGAATATCTTTTTACATCTTTTAAGTAAGACAAATTTGACGAACTAACCAGGAACAGTGCTGCCAGAAAAATATTGCCTCTTATCCCCAATTTAAAGCATTAAGTTCCCAAAAAATCTCCATTTCAAAGAAAAATCCTAATTTCTGTCCCAAAAAAAATATTTTGTCAATGTTTTTGTTTGACATCATGTTAAAATTATGCTGTAACTTAATCCATTCTTTAAAAAAAAATCTTTACAAAGCTTTTCTAGAAAATATTTGTACAAGATTGTTAAATTTATCTTAGTCCACACCTAAATTAATCCAATCGAATATTTGTTTCTACTTAAGCGTTCGCGAGAAATAACAGAAAATTCGACTGAACTGGGAACTGATTTTGCCACTTGTGAGCTGCATAAATTTAGTGAACACATTTAACCAATTTGATGGAACTATTTTAATTTTTTAACAAAGTATTAAGAGACTTTTATTGCTTTCACCATCTGTTCCAATGACAGTTAAGTTATTAAAACTTATACATCAAACACATAGATCACAGCAGTATACAGGGCTACACGCCTACAAGTGACTCTGCAGCAAATGTAGCTAAGCTATTTAATTATTTTTAAAACTTCAGCAGTACCATAAGAAACTGATACTGAAACATAAATATATATTTCAGTGTTGGCGCTTTCAAATATTTCACATTTATAAAAATAAAATTGTTTATTAAATTGCATAAAAACATATAATTTTTTTATATTTTTTTTGAGAATTTCACTATTTAATGGTTTAGTAATTTCTTTAATACGTTAAGTAATTTTTGGCATTGCGCTTGCTTCCGATTTGTCAACTTTTCGCGAATTTTTTCAAACTGTTTTGCGATTTTTTGACATTATTGGAATGTTACATCTCATGTCATCATGTTAGTAAGCATTTTGCATTCCTCAATCACAGTTTTGGCGATTTTTGATCGCGATATAAGCGACTTTTAGCATGTTTTTAGCTTTAGTTTTGCGAGCTTTTAAACAATATTTGACTTTGTTATCATCCCGTTGTAACCGTAACCTTTTGCAAGTCTTCGTCATTTTACCAAATTTTCGGCATTCCTTATAGCCCATTCAGGCTGACACGAAATTAAGTAAAGGCAGAATTAGTTTGTACGTGCTGTTCTGTTCTGAATCAGCTGTTTTGTTTCTGTTTAGTTGAAAATCTGTATGTGTGGTTAGTTTTTCCTTTTTCGTTCTGTGCTGTTGCGGACAGATCTGTAGAAAATAGAATTCAACGTTAAGGGCCAATTTCACCAACTTATTTAAATATGAATTCATATTTAAAAGTAACTTTTTCATACAAAAATTAATAAAAATCGACATTTAAATATGAATTGATATTTAAATAGAGTTGGTGAAATTGGCCCTAAGTGACACCCAAAAGTGTGTATGTATTAGTGTGTTGTGATACTTTTTGTACAAGTGTAATCAATTCTATAGGTTGCCATGTGATTTTTTTTCACAGAAAAAGTAATTGCAAAATATTTTATACGGAAAAGAACGGCACAGAACAGCAACAGAAAGTAAAGACTAATGAAGCCTTAATTTTAAGTTCAAATTACGAACGAAATGAAAACTGTTTATGCAGGTACTGAATGACATTTGAGTTAATTTCGCAAACATATTATTCACAGCGGCAGGCATTGAAGTTGTTTTTTCAGTTGAATAAATTCTTTGTTACACAAAAATTTTCATAAATTTAATAGATTTCATTGTTTTTTTTTAATTTAATATTGAATGTCAAAATTGTTATTTCTTTTAATTGTTGTTTCTCATAGTTGTAAATTTACTCATGTTTGCAAATAAAAGTACTTTTAGTACAAAAACAGAGTTGTATATTGTAATTTCTTGTTGATTTCATCGAAATTAAGTAAAATAACTTAATTTGGAAAATGTCAAAATATATGGGAAATTAATTAATTTCAACTTGTTTTCGACCGAAATCACGAAACTGCTTAATTTGGGTCAGCCTGAATGGGCTATAAGCATCAATTTTAATTAAACATTTTGCTATATTGTGAACACTGTTTTTGATATGTAGGCATCAAAAGTAAAAATTGGTTTAATATGACTACAACAACATATTTACCACCGACAACAACCTGCAGCCTGTTGCCTTCTTGCCGTCAAAATAATAATTCTCATATGTATTCTATCCTTGATATTTTACACTCGGTAGCTTTCTGTGGTATACACCCAGAGAAAAAACAGCTAAGAATCAATAAAACCATAATAAATTACTAAGAAAGATTAACGAAAGTCTATTCATGTTGAAATTTTTTATTTCAATATGCAAAAATGTACAGTATTAATTTATTAATTTTATTTATTTTTAAGTATCTCAATACACATTTTCTATTATATTGAAAACTATTAAACTAATGTGACACATTCTTAGTTTTAAGCTGAAGCTTTTCCCTGCGTGTATGTGTTTTGTGCTATTACCATTCTTATTAAATAGTATGATTGCCACACTACTCTAAAAGATAGACAGAAATGTTGTTACTACAAAACTATTTAACGTCAACATCCACGATTAATTTTTATTTTGATATATGGAAATTAAATCACTTAATGCTTATACTACTTGAAAATAATATTTAGAAATAGAAAAACCCCATATAACGTAAATATTGTATTAAGATAAAATAGAAGAAAAAGTGATGTTAGAGCTCAAAATAAAAAGTCCCCATATCTCTCCCCGCGAAATTCTGTTCCAAATGAGAGGCGAAATTCCCATTTTGTGGACAAATCCCCTAATCTGGCTGCACTGATCAGGAGTAAGTCATTTCCTAAATATTTTTCTTTTTATTTAAAACGAAATTTACAAGTATACAATTTATCTAATCTTATAACCATTTTCATATTTTTAGTAAATATTTTCTTTAAGTCAACTACCATTTTCTTAAATGTAAGAATTTTTGGTGTAGTTTTGTGAACTATTTTTAAGGATATGAACTTTTTATTTTTTTCTCACACTAGGTAATTTTTACTAGATTTTCGTAAAATTTTACTTGGTCCTAGAAACATTTACTTAAAGTTAGACATTTTTTTACTCACATTTGGAATATTTTTTTCTTAATAATAGTACGTCTTTCTTTTTTTTTTGAGTGTACTCAAACATTTTTTGATTTATTAAAAACTAAATGGGTGGTATTTTGTGGCGCGACAGAAAATCTTTCTTGCAGTTTTGGAAGTGTCATTGAAATATCTAACATGTAGGAGAGTGACTGGCGTAATTTTTTTTTGGGATATTTTAATAGCGAATATTTATATCGAATATATATGTCGAATATAAATTGTATGCTATATTTTGTTAAAGTTTCTAAAGGTACGGTCACACTTGACAAAACTTTTACCCAAAAAAGCGTAACCAATAAACGTTAATTAAAACAATTCTTATTGAATGAAATATTTTTTCGTGCTAACCTAAATAGAAAAATGAAAAAATGGAAAAAACAGAAAATTAATAGTGATACTTATAAATGTGTTTACCAAAGGTAAATCAATTGTATACACAACAATCGTTTCTCATATTCCGTTTCATTGTAAATTTAAGTTAAATAGCTGATGTTAATAAGAATCTCTACCCAAGTAGATAGACTAGGGTGCTGATGAACTGCGTGGCTCCACAGAAAAGTATCAGTATTTCCCCCAGCTTAAAGTCTAAGTTTAATTTTTCTTCTCTTCTTTAGAAACTCACATTAATTAATAAAAATATTTCATTCAATAAGAATTGAAATTACTGAACTTAAGCCTGACTAAAAAATTATTTCTGATTAAAAATCACTAAAAGTTCAATTAAAAATTTACAAATGTTTCAATTAATGAAAACAGTTATGATCCAGACACTTGTTTATCAAATTAAACAGTTTCGCACACGACTAATAGACAATGTCATAGAATCTAACACTATTGGCTACTCTTTGACTTGTCAAACTTTTGTCTGAATTGAAAAAGTTTTCATTGGAATTTAGTGGCTACGTTTTTTTGGTAAAATGTTTGAAAAGTGTGACCGTAGTTTGAGTCTACTACAGCGATCTTCAAAACGCGCACGCGTGCGAGTGCTCTCACAATAATGAATAGAGCAATAAGCACTGTTGCCAATTCAGCTATTTTCTCGTCAAATCTAGCGATTTTTAAGTACATTTTGCGGGAGAAATTTTGATTTAGCTATTAGCGGGAATTCTAGCGATTTTTTGCATCATAATTCGCTTTAAAATGTGAGCTTGATTAGATGCACTGAACGTAAGAGGCAAACTGTAGAAAAAATTTGTTGAAAAGCGGCAGTACAATGCCAGGTTTTAAAGCCAGAAAGTTAGCTAATCCATCTTGAGAAGAGCTTTCATACATAAGCAAAAACGTTTATGTTATTAATCCTTTAAATAGCACTTCAGATAACTGCTATGTTTACGTGTTTTATTAGATTCAAAGGGCTTTTGTGAGCAGAAATGTGGTAAACCAAATCGGGAAATCGCCATGTAAAAATCAGCAGCAGGTGTCAGCGCTTGATGGCAGAAGCCTGCTATATTTGAAAAAAAAAATTTACTGGGAAAGTCCTGAATTTTTATAAACATATATAAATATGTATATAATAAATACATACATATGTATGTATGTATGTGTTTTTCAATAAAATGAACCTTTTATTACCGTATTACATTGCTTTTATTTGGTATTTGATAATATTTTTAGAGAAATACGGGAAGTATGGAAAAAGTTAACAAGTTACAGTAAAATCTTTGAAAAAATTTACAAATAAATTTGTTTTTAGCTATTTATCGCTAAATTTTAAAATTTTTTTGAAATTCACCTTTTTTCTAGCTATTTTCTAGTCTACTTTAGCGATATTTGTTGGAAAAAAGTTGGCAACATTGGCAATAAGAGATAATTTGTATTTCTATGTAATGTGTACTCAATTGTTACTACAATCAAGGTTACCACTCTAATCTCAGACTATTCATATGAGCCGGTTGTGTAGTCGCATTTTAATAGACAATAATGGCTTCTTTTTAAATTAGTTTGATATTAAAGGTTTTCTACTTTTTAGAGCTTGAATAATCATATTTGAAACTAAGTTATTATATACTATTTAAAATACATTTAATGTGCATTGATCTCTTTTTGAATACGAGAAATTGACCCGAATTGGAGTTTTACAAATATATTAAAAATATATCCTGGCATAGCATGGCTGCATGAAGAGCAAAAGCTATTACGCTCAAAAACGAAGCATCAACACAAACATAAGTATGAATGTATATGTGTGGAGATGGCTGGTCCACGGTTGGTAAATGTGGCACGATCGTGCCATTTTTGGCACAATTCAATGATTAATGGCACGATGGCACGCTCACCCAAATTTTGGAACTGATGCAACATCCAAAATTTTTGAAAAAAGTTTTTAATATTGTATAAAATACTTCACCAAAATTTGTAAAATCTGTTGTAGAAATGTGTACTTTTAAAAGCTGCAACAATGAAAGTATTAGTTTCAAGTAAATGACATCTTACATGTTGTTTTTTGTTCGCTTCTTTTTTGTTCTCCTTGTCTAAATGGCGCACCGAGTCGCCTGCCTTTTTTGTCATACATAGATTAGCCGGCGTCGAAACTATCGGTTTTTTTATACTTTGGCCAGTTATATATCATTCGTTATATTCGTTCGTATATGTGAATTGTTCAAGATTCAACACAACTGACTCAAAAAACAAGCAAATTCTATAAGGTCGCGTCCTTGCTAGCTTAAAAAAATTTAAAGTGGACGAAAATTTATTTTTCGCTGCTGTACGACTCGCCTTACTTGAAATAGCGCGCTGCCGCCGCCGGTATTTAAAAAGTTCAACCGCCACCGCCGATAAACATACATAAACATAAAACCAAAAAATAGTATATTAACACAGAAGTTCGTAGATTTCGTGTAAGAAAAACTTTGATTTTTAGCTTTCGTTGTTTAGAACAAGTATTTGCATAATTATTTAAGTGTATGCTAACTATAAATAATATAAATGGACAAATTTTCAAATAGGTAAGTTACCTAAAATATAAAATGTAATTTTTTTAATACTCACATGTTTTTTTAGATGTGTGACCAAAACCGATACAGCTTCATGTTCAAAAAATAAAAAAGACAGAAACTTTAGATCGGATTGGTTGTTATTGTATCCATGGTTAAAAGAAGATCAAAAAGGAAAGAAACTGTGTACTCTGTGTGATACAATAATTATTGGGAGTCAATATCACCTTAAGAGACATGCCGATACAGACGTCCATAAAAAATTAGAAATTGAAGCCAGAAGCACACCAAAATTGGATAACTTCATTACAAAGGTAACAACTTCAGATTCTATTTCTAGCAAAGCTAGGAACCTGGAGATTATGTTGACAATTTTTGTGGCTGAACATAATCTAGCATTTGCTGTCCGGGATCATTTAAATGCTTTACTAAAAAATGCGATAACAGATTCTGTTATTGTGAAAAATTTCAATATTAATCGTCGAAAAGGTACAAAATACATTGTGGACTGCATTAGCCCAGCCAATACAAAACAAGTTGTTAATTTATGCAAACAACAATACTTTTCAATCGTTGTGGACGAAAGTACGGACTGCACAGTGTCAAAAAATTTGGCCATTTTGGTACGATTATTTGTTGGAAAATGTATTGATCGCTTTTTGAACTTGGTTCAAGTACCTGACGGCTCTGCTCAATCGATTTTTAGTGATATAATGGAAGTTTTACAGAATAATGAAATTCCTATCAACAATTTAGTCGGATTTGGTGCGGACAATTGTTCAGTTATGATGGGGAAGAGTAATGGTGTGCAGACTTTGTTAAAAGAAGTTCAACCAAATCTGTACGTCAGCGGTTGTATCTGCCACAGTTTGCATTTGGAGTCACAAAATGCTGCGCAGTGTTTGCCCAAAACAATCGATGAACTAATAAGAGGCATTAACCATTATTTTTGCAACAGCTCTTCTCGAAAATCAGATTTCTCCAACTTCCAAAAATATTTCGACTCGAAAGAACATGCTATTCTCAAATATGCACCAACAAGATGGCTATCACGACAAACAGCAGTGGATAGAATAATCGAACAGTGGGATCCCTTAACATATTATTTTACCCTATCAAACTTCGAATCGAAAGAAAATGAAAAAACAAAACTAGTTTTTTGAACAATCTAAATGAGGCTACAATGAAATTATATTTCTTTTTCTTATCCTATGTTTTGAAGATAATCAATGATATTAATATTGAAATGCAAAGTGAAGATTGCCGAGTTCATGTACTAATCAAAAGGATTTCATTTTTGTTCAAACAGTTGGCTCGAAATTTCTTAAACAAGCAATATATTGATAGTCTTGATATAAGTTGTATAAATCTTAACAACAACCAGCTTCCAACAAAAGAAATTTATTGTGGCGCAGCAGTTGAGCTCTGCATCACAACAATATCTATACCTGAAGAAGAAATGCTTAAATTAAAAAAAAATGCCAAAGAATTTTACATCAGGTTTTTGGAATATTTGAGAAAGAAATATGATTTTAATGACTTCTTTTTAATTTGGTTTCCCAAATTTTCCCCTGACCATGTTTTAGGTTGAGAAACAAACAGTGTTGTTCCTTTTATAATGAAATTATTTCCATATGAAACTGAAATGGTAGAAAAAATCAACAGCGAGTATCGAGCTTTGTCAGACTTAAAAGAATTGAAAAAAATATAAGGACTTAAATATATCCCAATTTTGGAATGAGGTTTCTACAATGAAAAATGGTTTGAATGAACTTTTATTTTCAAACATATACAAAATCGTTCAAGGGATTCTATCTATTCCACACTCTTCGGCAAGTGTTGAAAAAGTTTTTTCAGTTCAAAATTTACTTAAAACTAAAATAAGGAATAGACTTCAGGTAAACACTTTGTCGTCTTTAATACAATCTAAAGATTTACTAAAGTCAAACTCAAAATTATGCTATGACAGTGATGTCTTAAAAATGATAACCCAAAAGAATTTTACAAACTCTAACTTTGAAAACGAGGCTTTATTAGAATAAGAATTTTACACCTATATTTACAAAATATATTAATATTATTTAATATTACATGTAAAATATGTATTTCATCAAAAACATAATTAGATATAATATATCTATGAAAGTTTCTTGTTGAAGACTGAAAATTTTTTTTCTACTTGAATTGTTGAATTAAATAAATAAATAAAATAAACAAAAATTAATTGAATTCCTATTAATCAAATGTATTGACATTTAAAATACAAACTCAATAAAATTTACAATTAATACAATATATTTCACCGTTTTCATGAGCCCAGCTGTGTATGTATGTACATTTATTGTTTGGCACTTTTTAAGTAATTTTGGCACTTTTTGGCTAACTACTACTAAAAAAACTAAAATTCTCAAATACCATCACTGGGCTGGTCTACTACGCTTATTTTTCTTTGTGATTTTCAAAAATATTATTATTTGTGAATTTAAATGTCTTTACGCTTATGCTTAAAAACTGTGCCAACTTTCTTTAAAGAATTTTAAATTCAGATGAAAAGAGTTAGTACTGGCCATAGATCTGAGCTTATTATTTTCAAAATAACCATTAAAGCTTTATTCAAAATACAAACTTACAAATAACATACTCATAAGCCCTCTTTTATACAAAAGTTGTTTATAATGTTTTTAATATAATTTTAAGCTCTTTTATATGATCACATTTTATGTTTTCATACAAAACTTTTTATGTTGCTTTATATGCTGAATTTTAAATTCTTTTTACCTGTATTTACTGCAATACAAATTTATACATTGTTTACAGCTCACACATCCTTTATATACGTGTATTTTCTATACAAAATCTAAACGAGAAATAAAGAAGATTAAGTTTTTTTTCTTTTTCTTTGATTTTGCTAAATGATATTTAAATGCATCATGGCAAATTCAATGCACACGCAAAACTTTGGGAAATTCATATGTATTCTGTAGTTTAGTTGGTTTGAAATTTTGTTGGGATTTATTGAACGTGTTTTGGCATGTTTTTAACAATTTCCAAGTGGTTTAAGATTCTATAAAATGTAAAAATTTTCAGTCTTTCCTGAAGTGCTTCCAGGAAAGTGCAAGTTAATGGTGAATTTTTTAGATTAATTTTAAAATAATCTTAAGATTGGCAACTAATTACATGTACTCTCCCAGAAATACATTTGGTACGAGTAAGCACTAATGCAGAAAAGCACGTATTGCACCCCCTTTGCCTTACGAGAATACAATAACGTAAGCTTATGACGATATATAACACATACACTAAAAAGTTGGTCAGCTGCTTATACCAACCTGCTTCCAGGTAGAGAAATAATTTAACTACTGTGAGAAAAATATTTGATTTAGATTTCATTTCATTCAGTTCAAAATATTTTCAAAATTTTGTAATGGATAGTACTCCTATAATGACTTACAAAATAATGAGTGTTAATTAATTAATTAATTAACTAATTATTTATTATGCATTATAATGACTTCTGCGTAATGAATAATAGAAGCATATATTTATATCATTATGATAAAGTGTTTATATATTTGTTTCCTCTTAATCAGGCTCAAGGTCATAATCATTTAAATAAAACCCTTTTTGTTTTATTAAATTATTGATTTTGTTTAATCTTTTATTTTTTCAATATTATCAACATATTAATGTGTAGTTTCCACAATGGAAGCAAGTGACTTGTCTAGAAAAAATATATAAAAAAGCACTAAAATTTTTGAGTGATTCCTATACAAATTTGCTAGACAATTCGGTTGCTTGCATTGTGGAAACTACACATAAGTGTTTATTTTATAACTTTTAAATTTTTACTAATAAAATGAATGATATATTTGTATTATATTAATAATCATTAGTATCATCATCATCATCATCTTTTTTCTTTAATAATAAAATATATTATATGTTCGAACAACGAAGCAGCTTATCTACAATGTCGTATTGATATACCCTTTTGAATACACTTGTTTAATTAATTACTTGTTTTTTAATTTGAGCATTAAGATGTTATAGGAAAGTTCATAGTTGGAACTAGTGGTGGTGGTTTCTGTGTTAGTAAAATACCAGTTGGACACTAGTTCGATTTCCTGCAGGGTTATAACACCCCTTTTTTTGGTCGGGGCTTAAAAATATTTAAAAAAATATAAAAATTCCCAGTGAAAAAAATGGAAGTCATTCTAGTGGAACTACATTTTCATTGCTTCCAAGAAATCGATATTTTTAATTTGCCGATAGTGAGCAAAAAACCATGTAGAAGCTTATTTTAGTCATACAAAACCTTGCAACTCTTCCATAGTGTTAGAAAATACTCACCAGAATTAAAAACAAGTAAGAGTGCTATATTCGTCTGTGCCGAATTGCAGAAATTAACGAACTTAAGGCGATAATTTCTCTACATGTTTAACATAACTTAACATATAATGAAAAGGTACCAAAAAATAATACTTCAAACAAGGACAAGGATATGTAAAAATCATTAGACCTGATAGGTACCAAGTTGACTTATTTACAGATACCAATCAGATGTTATCATTGACTTTTTGAAAGCATGAACTTTTTTATAGGTATTCTTAGAACTTCAGACTACTACCATAGGTATGTATGTATGTGCATGTAAATCTGTCATCTGAAACCCCTATAAAAAGAAAAACAAAACTCTGTAATATTTTAGTTATATCTATATATACGAAAATATTTAATATCCTAAGCAAAACTTATTTCCCTGATTTATTGACTGTTCTATAATGATACTAATTATTTCAAATATACATGCGAGGAAAATTAAAATTTGCGTGTTTATTTTATTAAAAGAAATATTTATGTAGAATAATATGCGCACGCACACATTCTAAAATGTTCTTTATTTTCGCTTTGCATGTCTGTATGTATGGATTTCAAATAATTTATTTGATTTTGCGACACACACATTTCTATGTGAATTAAATTATATACACAAAAATTATATTACATTGAGAATTTATCGGGTGTTTATTTTTATACCCTTTACCAAAAAAATTTAAAAGGGTATAGTATATAGGTTTGCCATTCCCTGTGTAATTTCTACAATATTAATAAGCGACACATAAAGTATATGTATATATTCTGGATCCTTATACATAGGGAAGACGATTAAGCAATGTCCATCTGTCCGTCTGTCTGTACGTGAAATCTGCTTTCCGAAGCTCCCAGAAAAGCTAGAGACTTCGCTCTCGGACTGGTGTGTCGGAAATAGTCTGAAAAATTTTGGTATCGAAAATCAGGTAAATCAAGTAGACGGTTTCAAATAAACTTTATACTTCAGTATGAATAAAATTGGAATTTCTAATTTAAAAAAAAATTGAAAAAATTAATTAAGGGACGGAAAACTTTAACTTTTTTTCTCATACAAAAGTAACTCACTTTTTTTCAATAAATTAAACATATCTTATGTTCATAAAAGAAAGCGATTGATGTAAGAGATCAGAAAAATTAAAAGGATAATTCCATAAATAATTTTTTATTTATTTTTATTAAATAAACTTATTTTATACTTCACTACGAATAAAATTGGTATTTCCAATTAAAAAATAAATAAAAAAATTAAAAAGACGTTTCCAGGGTTGGAAAACCTTAACTTTTTTTTCTGATACAAAAGTAACTTACTTAAAAAAAATTTCCTTTTTTTTATAAATTAAGCATATATTATGTTCTTAAAAGAAAGAGATTGATGTAAGAAATCAGAAAAATCAAAAAGGGTGATTCCAGGTTTGGGAAACTTACACACTTTATGATATAAAAAATTAACTACCGAAAACTAATTTTCATTATATGTAGTTTCTACAAGTGAGGCAGACGACTCGTCTAGAAAATTTGTATGAAAATCACTCAAAAATATGAGTGCTTTCCATATAAATTTTATACTCAAGTCGTCCGTCTAGGTTGTAGAAACAGGGGGTTAATTTTTATTAATGAGGATAAATCGAGGATATAAGCTATATTTTAAATCATTAAAAACTGTGAAAGATATATCTAATGTTTACATGAATATCATGTAATTTATAGTCCAGTATTTGATAGGACTTGCAAATTTTCAATTAATCGGTGTGATGGAGGTGGACTGGATCGAACTCCAGTCCTCCATTAGGTGTGTATCGTGTACTTTAGGCCCCACTAAGCACAAGAAGACACCGTCGGAAAATTAAGCGCACATATATCAATTAAAGAAAAATTTTTTTTGCGACAAGTCTAGTGTACATGCATGCTTATTTGACGATAGAAAGAATTCAAATACAAATTATAGTCTATTCATAGTATGCAACTTTATATTCCAGCTACTATTCTTAATGTCAATATTAAATATCATTTTGGTAACTTGAAACTCCCAGATTTTTGGCAAAATATTGCTGTTGCAAGTTACTAAACAATTTGTTTATCAAAAAGTGCTTAAGAAGCAATATTGCATGACAATCACATAAATCGCTGTTAAAACATCTATTTTTGCGATGTATTCGTACAACATGCCAACATATTTGTTTCCATATTTAAAGAATTTTCAAGTACAATCACAGCTTAAGTGTTTTATTATGGTAAATAGAACCTATAGCATGGTTAGAATATAAAAGCTTGCCAAAGACAATTTGTATCAAAGCTGACATACATATATATATGTATATAAAGGTATAATAAAAAGAAGTTAAACAATTTTTATTCAGATTATAGAAAATGTGTGCATGCAACTATACTATAAAATCCATACGAATAATAGCATAGCAATTTTTTTTTTTTGATAGTTTCTAAACAAATTTTCAAGAAGGGTTGAATGCATAAAAATATTACATATCTAGCGATTAAAAAAAAAAAAGAAATCCCTTTGTATTCGTATAAGCCACGGGTTTAGTTACAACATTTTTTTGTTTGATTTTATTTTTTTCTTGAGGCAACTTGATCTTGAAACTGCAAAAAAGTAACAAGTTTATTTATATTTATGTATGTATGCTGTAACGTTAATTCAATCAACCAAAACTTTTACTATGGTTTCAACAGATACTGACCTAGTAACAAAACGGAGTATGTTTATCAAATATGTATTCAGCCCATAAATCTGTTGGCCTTTCAGTATGAAATCAATCAAATTACAATTTTTCATTCAAATTGATTTAATTGCCTTGCCACTTGCACTTTTTTTTAGTATTCTTAAGTAAGTCAGAAAATCATTGCATTAATTTTGAATGTATTAAAATTTGTTTTATTATATTCATGTTTTATATTTTCAGCAAAAGCCAGACACCAAAATTTTGGTTTTTTAATACGCATGCCACACAACAAGTTTTATGAACTAGTGTTTTTATTTGTTATTTTAACGATAAAGTTTGCTTATTGTTTTTTTCTTCTTATTTTGCATTTTAAACCACATTTACACCACACACACACAATCAACCGAAAGTGATAAAATAAGACAAACAAAACATAAAAATTTATTTTACATACTCTAAATTATAAATACCCTACAAGAACAGGTTCAGTAGATACACGCTTTTCGCTACATTTAGTGCACAACGAATTTTACCTAATTTTTTTTAGAACAAACACAACCCGCAAAGCGTTTAGCTTGTCTGCAGAAAACACCCAGAGTCTATGGTGGGAATCGAACCCACGACCTCTGGACTGAGAGGATAGCATCGCTACCACTCAGCCACAGGGGCACTCAAAGAAGAAAGAAAGATCCGGAGGTCTAATCACCATCATACGCAATATTGATAAAACAAATTTAATTTGGCATTATTGAATTCTATATTGAATGAAAAGAATCTGAATTTAAGACCATAGCATTCGACATAGTGTGCACAGTGGGTTTGTGATATTCGGGATTTACTATTTTAAATGAATTTTTTTCACTGTTTCTGCTGTTTGATTTTCTTAAAATGTTATTATATAAAAGTCCGATTTTTTCTACAAATTTTAATACGTATTTGGTTGTGGGATTCAAATACTACTATTTTTTCTAATTTTTTGAAATTTGTTAAAAAAATTTTTTTTTTCTGATATAAACCACTGTGCAAAAATTTTCTAGGATTTCGCAGAATATATTTAAAATATGATTTAATTTATTTTGTTTTTTGCATTGGCAACTAAGAATTATTTCATCAATTTATTTCCATCTCGTTGTCCAATTGCCTTCTCCATGTATGAGCTGGTCTTCCTCGTCTCGTGGTCCACTGTAGATAGGGGGAACTAAATAAATACCCCTTATTTGTGAGATGCTTAAGGGGACGTAATATTCTTAAACTCCATGAAAACATGATGATAGGGTCAACATACATTCCAGTGAGGAGTAGCTCATTCAATATTTTGTAAACAGTAGTTAATTTTTTATTATCTATAAAGCTTTCAAAGCTTTATGTACACATACATATGTATTGAAGCACAATATATTGGAAATAGAAGCCTTATTAATTCCTAGAGTTTTAATCAACAATTTTTCCAAATGTATTAGTAAACAGATATAAAATTTTATTATTGATTTCATGTCAAAATTTACAACCCAAGCTGCTGGTATAAAAAATCTCAAGCTAAAAATCAAATTAAAAAAATTCTAAATCTATTATCACATTAAGTGCTAAGTTGTAAAATAATTTTTAACATTTTGGATAAATAAACAAATAAACTGTTCTGTATTCAACGAAATGTATGAGTGTTTGTTTGTTGTGCCGCACAGCAGTTTGTATGTGGCACGAATGGGTGTTTATTGTTTTAATATTGCTTTTTTTTAAATTCAATCGGTTTATGTTTGGCTTTGCCGATAAGAAAAGCTATACAAATATTGTTCAGTACTTGAATGCACTTGATACATCAAAATTTTTTTGATATTTATGTGTAGATTTTTGTCTCTTTTTAAATGTTCTCAACGAATTTGAATTAGGGAACCAGTGTTGCCAAAACGGCGGTTTTCCCGCTATATATGACTGTATTTTGTTGTCATTAGCGGCAAGCCTATTTAAAAAACCACCAGCGGGAATTTTAGTGGAAGAATTTCGCAGTTGACGGATTTTCAGCGTTTTTCTGAAACTTATAAAGAAAGATATTAAATCAAAATAAATTATTTTGAACACAGCTATGCGGCACGTACTCTGGTATTTATGTTGAGTTTTTTTTTTTCGATATATACATGTACAGCGAAAAGAAACTAACGTCACTTTTTTACAAATAAAAAATTGAGATATTGTGGTCGTGTAGTATAATGTGAAGCTTTAAGAGGTTAAAAATAAAAACAAATCTCATTTTTAGTAAATAATATTTAACACGAGATTAAAATTATATTAGAAACCAATTTAATCATTCTTTTCGTATTAAAAAAAATAGTAAACAAATCTTTAAACAAACGAAAAACAAACCGAAAACTGGGTGATTGGACCAGTGAGTATGAGGTAAACATAATATCAACCAAAATCTCACAAAACAATATAACTTTTTCTGAATAATTTATTTTTGATTAGAGACTTTTTTTATTGAAATTTTCCTTCGAAATTAAACGTCAAGCCAATTTGAATTGAGCCACAGAGTTTATTTTATCAACAATATTTTTTAATTTCAAATAGTCAGAAAATCAGGGAATTTTAACAATATTTTACAAATACTTCAAGCAAAACGGCAAGATATTATTCCACACGTGTAGAATATTTAGGGTCTATCGCAGAAGATATTGAAAAGATACTGCATCCGATTAAACATTAATATTATAAGATGGAATAGTCCCTTGGATTCTACTTTTTCCTGGTTCGAAGTTCGTGTATCGAAACTCTGCAGGAAATAAAATACTTACTTAGAGAGTAGGCTGAGTTTTGCTTACAAATATTGAGGAAATATGAGATTCCAACATACATAAATCTATCCATATGTTACATATTTTATAGAATTTATCTTATTCTTTTTTTTTTACCAATAAACCATAAAAAAGACATATGTTGGTTATAAAAATTCAGCGGTTATATTAGCGTTTAGTTTTATTCGGCTAGCGCTTTTTATCGGGTTTTCGGGGGGTAAATGGTGGGAAATGCCTACAACATTTTGGCAACACTGTAGGGATCTAAGAAACTCAGCAATTTGGTTTAAGACTTAGTTATAAGGAAATAAAATTAACACTATGTGTACATGGTTTTTTTTTGCGAAACATTTAAATTTAATAGTTCGAGGGAAATAATATTATCGTAATGACAACATGATTTAAAGATTTTTTTTTTGGCAAATTCGTACTTAAAATAATATTTATATGATTTTATTATCAGCAGTAATACGATATTCGTAGGAATAGTTTATGAGAAGCCGATTATTATGAGATTGAATTTAATTTGCTTCTTATTGATAAAATTCGCTGTTATAGTAGTATTAAGGTTAAAAATACATTGATAAGTCGTCATCAATTCGAAAATGAATTTTTGTATGAGTGTCTAGATTAATTCCATATAAAACCTACGAGTGATTGGGCCTGACCCTTTCGAAATCAAACCAATCTCGGTATGGTAGTTATGCTTTTTACAACTAAAATTTTTACTAAAAAATTTTAATTATATATCCAGTGGTTCCCAAATTATGATCCATACAATGTACGAAAAAATAAAAAATTTTCTTAAAACTGTCTTCATACAAATTGTTATAACTTTTTTAATATCCAGGGTAGCCGAATGATTTATGCGTTGTTTAAAAGGTATTATAATAGTGCTCCAACGACTATAAAAATCAAAAAGGTTACAATTATACATGTTGTTTTTTTGCAATCCACGATTCATGGTGCTGTAAGTAAAAAAGTGGCAATTTTAAAATTTAAAAAAAATATATATATATTATTGCTTACCCCTTTCACTATGTCATCACCAGGGAAACCACAAATATGCAATTGCATGTTTTTTCTTGTCTGATATATCAATGCGGAATTAAGATATTTATCCATTTCAGAACTTTTTATGAATTCTGGCATCGATGTGTTAGTGCATATTTTACCCTTTACAGCATTTTTTTGCATACTTCAGTCTAACACGCATATTTTGAGCATTTTTTGACTTTTTAGAGCATATTTGGCGTTTTTAGAGCATATTTTGGTACTTTAAAAAAAATTATTTTAATATTGAAAAAAAAAATTTTAGTAAAAATTAATTTTTGCCGTCAAAATTTAATTTTGTAGTGAAAGAAACAGTAATATGGGGAAGCAAACATTTTGCTACCATTATGAAATTAGACTTTAAAAAATGCCATTGTGTATGTTCTGGCTTCCCAATCGATTTCACACGTTTTCTTGTGAGTTCTGATGTTAAAACACTTGCCTCACCTATTTAAGTTGAATTTTAGACCATACTAACTATTAGTATGTGTTCTAACATCCAAATTTAGAAGAAGAAAAAATTTAAAATGAACGATTTACAATTTTTTTTAATTTTCATTCACTTGTAAAAAGTCTTGTGAAAGAAAACCAAAACAAGAAAATTAAAAAAGTTTAATTCGTCCATATCTATTTTCTGCTAAATTTTAATACTGGTACAAATACTATTGATTTGTATATTCCAAATGTCAACTTAAACAGGTGTAACATTTGTTTTAACATTCTCACTGGATGTTAATTTCAATAAAAACTTTGGTAATTGTGACGAACGCTGCCCCGATTACATCAGTTGAGGTTGAAAGAGAACACTTTCAATGTACCTATAAAAGTTTATTTAGATGTGACCGTCGTCGATTTTTATTTAAAAAGATAAGTGAAAAGTTTTTGTTTATTGCAATAACAATTATAAATAAAAAGCTTGTCTTATTCTTCAAGATACGGTTCCATCGTGATCGGGTTTGAAGTAAAAGTTAAATTTTTGTTCTTAAGTCCTAATTTACACTATGCAAGTCTTATTGCTACCGTTTCTATTCCCCCCGTCTCTCTCTCTCAACAACAAACTAATCAGCTTATCAATAAGACTTGCATAGTGTAAATTAGAACTAATTAATTTTTTTTGTTGTTTCCTTATGTTTATTTTATTTTTGTCTTGTTTTATATGCAAATTTTATTGAATTGCTGAATTAAAATTAGATTTTCATTTCCAAATAATCCAATTTATGTTATTTTTAAGATCATATTTTTTGAGTTTTTAGTGCATATTTCGAAGTTTTTAGTGCATATTGAATGCGCATAAAACACTTTTTTTGGAGCATATTTCTGGTTTCCCTGGTCATCACCAAATTTCTATATGGCACTCTTACAGGTTTCTGAGATATAAATAAAACTTTCAGCAAAGTAGGAAAAAGAATTAAATTTTTTGTATATTGAAAATATATATTTATTTATTTATTTATTTTTTTTGTAACAAAATGCTTAATAAAAAACAAATTAAAATCTTAGTAATACATATTCTCAAATTCAAATTTTTCATCTTTTGAGTAAAGTTTTAATCTGAGTTGATGTTTCCCTTCTGGAAAAAGCAATAATATTATTGCGTTCCACGTATTATTTTTATTCCATTAAAGCGATTATAGAGGAGCTGGTCTTCGTTTTTATGGTATTCGTGTGATAAGAACTTGAAGTTACAGTTTACTAAATTTTGACAGCACAAATCATATAGTTGTCGTGGATTGGTTATATGATTTACTAAGCGCTGGTGGCAAAAAATGCCACTCAGCAGTACAACCAAAATCTTCTTCCTGATGCCAGAAAAATATATAAAATTTTGGTAGGGCGCTTTGAAATTTGTTTTTTAAAAACAAGATTTAAATATTTTTCCAACTTTGTTGAAACCTGTAAGAGTACCATATAGAGATTTGGATATGACATAGTGAAGGGGGTGAGCAATAATATATGTTTATTTTTTTAAAAATTTTAAAATTACCACTTTTTTAGTTAAAGCATCATGAATCGTGGATTGCAAAAAAAAATGACATCTATAATTGTGATAATCTTTTTAATTTTTATAGCCGTTGAATAACTATTAATACCTTTGAAACAAGGTATAAATCATTCGGCTACCCTAGATATTAAAAAAGTTATAACAATTTATATGAAGGCAGTTTTAAGAAAATTTTGTATATCTTCGTACATTGTATGCATCATAATTTGGGAACCACTGGCAATATTATTGATGTTATTTGGTAAACCTTTTGGTTGTGCAAAACTTAACTACCATATCGAGTTTGGTTCGATTTGGAAGGGGTCGGTCCCAATATCTTGACTTTTTGGTTGGTTTTAATTGGAATAAATCTGTACTAATATGAAATATATGATATAAAGACAATAATTTTAAAATACTCACAATTTGCTTTTGAGAGGTGAATTAAATAGCAAAAAAATTGTAGGCAATCAATCGCACTTACATGATTTTAAAAAATTTACTTGAAGTTAAAATCTCGGAGAGAAAATATATAAAAGTAGATATTTGCTTTAGTTTTATCTAGTTCTTTGCGGTGAGCAAAACAAAACAATAACGAAAACAAATATTTCTCTTCGCACTTCGAACGGAATTAAGTACATACTGTTTTCAAAGGCCACCACAACTTCATCATCAGTGTTCTGGTCCACTGAGTGTAAATTGTATGTCCACTTCAACTCTCTATACATATTTTTAATTTAATACAAATGAAGTATAACAAACTAAATTAGTCTCGATTAATAAACATTTGTTTAATATTTATTTGATATTCATTGAGCTGCATAGTAAAAGTCCAAGAAATGTGTACCAATTTTAGTATTTATTTGTTCAAATTTGAAAAAAGTACAAACGTAATGTTTTCAAGAAAAGTTTAGTATAAAAAACTTTTCTTTTTGTGTTGTTTAATTCAAAAGAAATATGAATTACAAAATAAAAGTATGAAAAGGAGTTTTTCTAGTTTTTGACATCTAAAAGTACATTTATCAAAAAAGTACCAAGTATATAATAATAAAAATAATAATAATAATTACATATTTAGATTTGTTTTATTTTGTATATATTGAATTATTATATTAATTGAAAAAGTACTATTTTCAAAAAGTACTTTTGCCAAATAGTATCTTTATCAAAAAATACATTTTTTTCAAAAAGTACTTTGTTTCAAAATACTTTTTCCAAGAAGTACCTTTAAAAAAAGAATTCCAAAAGGAAAATTTTTTAAAACGTTTTTTTTCCAAATATTACTTTTTTAAAAAGTACTTTTTCCAAACAGTACCTTATTAAAAAAGTACTTCACGAAAAGTATTTTTTTCGAAAAAATTCCTTTTTTTTAAACTTATCTTTCTCAAATGTCAAAAAATTGCCTTTTTCCAAAAAGTACCTTTTCTAAAAGTAGTTTTTCGAAATAGTACCCTTTATCAAGAAGTAGTTTTTTCATAAAACATCTTTTTCAAATACCACTTTTTATATAAAGTACGTTTTTCAATCATGTATCGCTTCAAAAAAGTATCTCGCCTGAAAAGTATATTTTTTTTACTTAAAAGAACTTTTCCCAAAAATAACCTTTTCAAAAAATATATTTTTCTAATATCACTTTTCAAGTACGAATAACTTTTCTTAGGTGTACCTTTTTGAAAGAGTACTCTTTTATAAAATACTAGTGCCAAAAAGTACATCTCTCAACAATTACCTTATCCAAAAGTTTTTATAAACATATCAAAAATACATTTACAAAAATTAGATTTCCGAAAATGTGTCATTTCCCTTTCAAGCACCCTTTCAAAAAATTGTTGTTTCCAAATATTATATTTATTTTTTATTTTTTTTTTTTGAAAAAGCACTTTTTTGAAAAGTACCAAATTCATATTCAAAGTACCCCTTTGATGATAATGTTCAAAAATACAATATATCAGTTAACAAAATTCAACTGATATTCAAAATGTTTCAATTCTCCCGAATATAAAAACTTTCCCGAATATAAAAACTTTATCATCGTTTCTCGTACTTACACTTTTTGGTACCTCTTTTGGGCCCTTCGAAAAAATATATATTTTATTATCTCAGCTTCTACTGACTGCGCAGTCAGGAGGAAATCATAGTAAATTATTTTTAAATGTTCGTTATATACATGTATGTACCTTATCATTCACAAAAAGTACGGAAAGCGGGTACGATTTTACCCCTTATGAGTGCATTTTTTACACCCTTTCAACCAAACACGTGTCAGCCTATTTTTGGCAGCATTCGTTGGCTTTTATAAAATTTCTGAAAATAAAAACATTTTACAAATAACTTGTTTTTATTTTGAGAAATTTTTTTGGAAATTTTCTTTTCAAATACACATTTAAACGATACAATAAGGCTGGTGAATTGAGCAAATGAAACTATTAAATCAAATACTCGTAAATATTTTTTACATAACTTTATTATTTTAAACTATATTATTTAAATAATCTAAGAATCTTTTAACTCCTTATAGCTAATAAATCACTGAATGTTTAAACATAGTTTAAGTTAATTTGTTTGTTGTTTGTCTTGCTAACACAGTTGTTTAGCCTTTGTTTTAAAATACATCGCTGTAGTAAAGCTTTTTAAAAATCTCTCATGTCTTGAAAGGTCTTATGAATGGTCTTGTGCAGGTCACTAGTTAGCTGCTGTTTTTGTTAATGTTATATTAAAAAAATTTTTATTATTTAAGTTTTAAAATTTGTTAACGCACTATTAATCCCAAAATTATTATTTTACTT
Organism: Tachina fera; assembly: GCA_905220375.1. NCBI lineage: Eukaryota > Metazoa > Arthropoda > Insecta > Diptera > Tachinidae > Tachina > Tachina fera. Next base: position 45,988,454 of record LR999965.1, on the reverse strand, counting down.
ATTCAGTAAAATATTTCTTTTATTAAAATACATTGAAATTGCTTATTGAGGGTCTTAGCTGGATCCCATGCACATTTCACTGTTGCTAATGCAGATCATCAGGGAAACTTTACCCAAAGCTTCTTGGAACAACTAGAGTTATTATGTTATAAACTTTCATTTAAACAAATGAGAAGCTCAACAACAAATAACAAAGTTGAAACAAGAACTCAATAATCAACATGTTTCTTTTTTTCTTGGTTATGATATAACCAATACAAATCTGATAATAATGGCATGGAAGCACCAAACACACATAATTTTTTTTGTCAATCACAGTTGTAGACGATCTCATAATCAGCCGTCCAATAAATATATCACCTTAGGAGAAAAATCACGATTGCGCGTTAAACGAGTTTTCATCGCTGCAATTTGAAATCGTTTGCTTTGTATAAAACAATTTTCTTACATCATGGCCCACTTATTATTTTCATATTCCCCACTTCTTTGCCGTGCTAAATACAACCTTCTACTAAGCTGAATGGTCCTGAATGATGGATGATACTGTTACGTTTAAATTTTATTAAACGTGTGAGTTCTTTTGATTGCTCAAAAATAAAAATAAATAACAAGACGATTTTCTTATTTGCAACTGAACTTCCTTTTATTATTGACTAAACCAATTACATCTTGTCTTTTCTTATTTACTTCTTAACGTTATTATCCACGTCACGATGTCTTTTACTTTCAACGATGTTCACTCTACTAAATTCCAATTTGTACTGACTAACTCTGACATACGGCAGCTCTCTTTTTATACTACCAAACCGGATCTAGAATATTCGCAAGTAGATGACGTGGCAACATGCATTCATGCACTTAGTAAAGACCAACACATAAGAAACGATATGGCCGTATAGGCGTGTTTGTTTATTGGTAGCCAGATGTTCAAACAGTCTTCTAGCATAATGGGGAAAATTCATATCGCCGTTTCTAGATGTTTGTAGGTGATTCGATTGGCCGTTAATCTTTGAATTTTCAAAGTAACGACTTGTATGTTGCTAGTGCAGTGTGCTATTTTTAGTACAGGGTGATTACCATAAGTGCTCGCACTTTTATTTGTATACGTGTATGTCTGTAGCTTTGTATACAATTGTTGTTGCTATAGTGCTTGCACGTGAATATGTGTGTACGTTTAGCGCTTTAGTTAAATACTTCTAGATAATTCTTTGCATTAACCCTGTAGGAATCTTTTTACGTAACAATACTATTATAGCGAAGTGCTGCACTTTGTCACCACAAATTCAGCTGCGCTCAGCACCAGCCGATAGTACGGTTTTAATATAATAATGCAGTTTAATATTTGAAGTTTGCGTTATACTTATATGGATACATATGTATATGTAAGCTTTTTGTTATGAAATTGTAAAACAAAAAATAAAAAAATCAGTGTGTGATAAAATTTGTGGCGATCAGTTGTGTTCTTGAAAGAAAATTTATAAAAAGTGGTTAATATTGTGGCTTATATGTGTTCTAGTGATTTGTGCATATGCTGAAAGTAATAATTAGGTTTGTTGTTGTATAGAATATATAAAAGATATGAAAATACAGCGAAACTTGTAGTGGCCACTTCGATTGCCGGCCAAGCTGCCGGCTGGTGGTAAATTGTTTATTTATTTATTACTCGCGGAAGTTACTTACTGCAAATGGTTATGAGTGTGTGTTTATATATTTTAAGAAGTATTGAAATGATTTATAACATAGCTGTTGCTTCCGGTTAACTATGGCAATAGCTGCTGCAACAGCCGCGGCATGCCGGCATCAAAAAGCATCTAATCCCACGAAACATATGCAGGTAAGTCAAATTTATAACCCAACAAACATTAAGTTTTGATTTAAAGTTGAAATTGATATATATATATATGGATTTGGATTTGAGTTGAAATAGTTTTGAAAGCTCTTAAATTTGTTCTTGGTTGGCTGTTGCGTTCTCATTTCCACATTGTGCATATGACTTAGACGTAGCAAGAAGACAAAGTTCCGTCTTTGATTCGGAAGTGGTTCGGAGGCTGTTCAATTTCAAATTTCCTTGAATTTGCTCCACAAAATATGTAACCTCTGTATACTTTGTGATTGCTGTTGTATCCTTGCTGCTGCCCTTGCTGGTTCTGCTGTATTTTTTCTTTTTTTATGAAGAAATAATGTAAATATTTTTCCATATTTTTAATTTAAATAAACAAAAAAGTCAAAAAATTAATCAAAAACTCGTATTCCAAAAATTAGCAATAATAGCAATAATTCTGAGAGTAAAAAATAATTGGGACAAACGTCAGAAGATTAATATGGCGACGAAAAGAGAAAACGGTTTTACCTTTATATTATTGTATTTTGCCCAAAACTGTCCTTTTTTAAATGGCTTATGCTTAATAAATCAGTGAATATTTAAACAAAGTTAAAGTTAATTTTCATAAAAAATTTAAATTGATTTAAATACACTTTCACTTTTTCAGTGGCTAATTAAAGTGAATATTAAATTACGTTGAAAGTATGGTAGCACTACAATATTTCCAAATGTTATGGAAAGCTTTCTCTAGAACAGCTGTTCAATATAAATAAAAAAAAGATTTATCAATTTGCAGAAAAATGAAATAGCAAAAAACACATTTTATGATACCAAAAGAGCATCGGAATGTATTTTCCATTTATATATTTCATCATATTAAAATATGTGTTACATTTGTTATATATTTGCAAAAATTAAACGAAATTCTCTTTAACACACACATGCACAAAACATATGGTATGTTTGTAAAACTTAAACAACTCTTAAATGCACAATGTTGGCTATTTAAGATTCATTTAATTTTGTGGTGAAAAACAAAATTTTGTGTTTAAATCAGATTTAAAAATAAAATACATATAATCATTGACTGACTTATTTGCCCTTAGTCGAACAAAATCAAATGTCTAATAATGTGATGCTCTAATAGCGAATAAATTTCCAAGAGCTACACTACCTATGGACATACTATTGAGAGTTTCCTAAAAAAATATTTTGCTCGTACCTAAGCAAAAATAAATTTAGTTTTGAGATACCCTGAATATTATACAATAAGTTCCCAGGAACAAATACTATATAATCATTATCAATGCAGTTTTCGTTTATTATACAAAAAGTTTTAGAATATTTCTAAACACTAACGGCCCTACGTTTAAGCAAAAATTGGCATGAAGTTAGTACAAGTGACGAAATTGAATTAGGTGTTAACGAGTTCCCCAATACAATTTGACATTAAAAATGGTCGCATTACGTAATCTTAATCCACCTCTAAGTCCTAGCATGATTTTTAATGTGAAGTTTCATGGCAAAACTCTTTAAGATCATGTTCAATATTGCCACCTATGCTAACTTCGTGCCAATTTTTGCTTATACATAGTGCCTTATATATACATTTATTATATTATATATTATCTTTTCTAAAACTAAAGTCAAAAGAAAAATTAAGTTGGCTTTAAATTTCGCTCAAAATAAATATTTCACTTTAAGAAAATAGCTTAATGTAATCCATAATTTTATCCTGCTCATTAAAGCGGCCAATACACTACAACAGCATGCACGCACAATCAAGCGATTGAGCATTCATGCTCGAAGCACACATTATACCAACAAGCTGGTACAATATTAATTTTTTACAAAATTGCGGTAAGGGTGGTTATGAATAGTGACAGGTTTTGCTACAATTTATTTATTTTTTTCAGTCTATGGACAAAAAATTCTTACAATTAATATTGGTATGTTGTTAAAATTAGCAGCTATGTATAACTAAAGAGCTAAAATTCTCTTTTCCATTGAAAAAAATTATATTTCAATAAATTATATTTTTTAAATGCATGTTTACTCCATGAAAACTTTGCTCAACTGAGCTAATTTCACCATATACTACACCAGCAAGCTTGTACCATCAGCAAAGTATCAAACTCTATTTGACATCACTACAGCAACACGTGCAATCACACAAAATGCCCATACACGACCCAACCGCTGGCACAAACACTTGATTGCGCATGCATGCTGTTGTAGTGTATGGGCCGCTTAACTAAAGATTACAATACTTAAAGAAGCAGGGTTAAAAGACAAAAGCAAACCTATTAAAAAACATTAAGAAATAAATACAAGAAAACAATACAGCAATAAACACAAGGAAAGAAAGTTAAGAAAAAATATTAAGAAGAAAAAAAATATTGAAATAATGAACTTGATTAAAAAAATCTAAAAAAAATTTAATGTTCATTATGGCCAGCCAAGTAGCAAGTTGGGAAGCACATCTTGTAAAGTTATATTTCTTTTAAAAGTACAAAAAAAAAATAAAATAAACGATATGCAGTGCACAAGGAAGCGGAAGCAAAAAACTTTTCTTATTTCCATACTTTGCTTTTTTTTACACAAGACAATTTCGGCACTGTGCCGTTTATTTTCGAATCTTTATTTAGAGTAAAAACTTTTTTCGCAGAGAAAAGAAAGGGATAAAAAAAGGACATTGAAATAAAACTTTATCCTGTTAATGGTATGAAAATTTTATTTATTTATTTTTTTGCATGCTGCTAAGTTTGAAAATACCTTTAATAGTTTATTAGCAAGAAACACATAGAATAAATAAAATTATTTTTTTAGCAGTCTTATATAAATATTCTGCAAATGTCAAGTAAATACGTACCTATGTGACCATAACACAGTGGTTCCAAGGGCAAAATAAGAATTTAAATTTATAACAATTAATAGTGCTATATTCGGCTGTGCCGAATCCTATATACACTTTACCAAAGTGCGTTTATGTAGTATAGAGATACATACATAAGCACAGAGATATGTATGTAGATATTAATTTTGTAAAAAAATTCATAATTTTTGCTCTAGTGTAGTTTTTAATAAGTGACCTCTCGGTATTTTTCGATTAAATATGTTTTTTTTTTGACATTAGCAATAAGTTGAATATCGATGCCTTCCTTTCTAAAAAAAATACAAGTTTTCAGGAGATCAAAAACGAAACGGTTCATCTCTTTATATTTCGGTATTTGGATAAAAGTTCACATGCAATTATTAAGGAATTGATTATATCTATATATATTAGTAGTAAGTTTAATTATGAAGCGCATTTATTGAGATACGAGTTTGGTACATTAAGAGTAATTTTAATTATTGATACTTGATGAATAAGTTACTCGTTTGTTGCACTTATAGCTCAACAAATAAATAATGCCATTATATCAAAACTATCCAATGAAAACAATATTTAATATCCCACTTGACACATGAGATTCGATCTAATGTTCGCTTAAGTTTCGAACTTCGAAAATAGTTTTAGTATTGTACCTCCATATCAAGTAAACTATGTAACTTTTTTTATTTAATAATCTTTGATCTTGCAAAATTGTTAATTTCCTCAATTTAAACATCCCATTGGCAAAGGTATTGGTATTGTTATTATGTAAACGTTTATTCCTAAAAATTTTTTTGGAATTTCTTGAGCACAAAGGAAAATGTTCTTTATTTAATTTTATAGTTAGGACTGTAATTTAGAGATAAATTTTATTTCCATCTCCATTTACTAAAAACAAATTCAGTAAAGTGCGACTCTGACTTGCGCACGAAGGGTTCCGTAGTAATACTATATGAACTTTAGCCTATATAAAATATAATTTTGGCATTTCTTTCGTTCTTGGGGGTTTTTCGGTTTTAAGCGTTTTTAATATGGTTTTTTTTAGTTTGCCGTTTTTTTTAATTTGGAGCTTTTTTAGTTTTGGTGCTTTTTTCTCGTTTTAGCGACTTTTTTTTAAGTTTTAGGCATTTTTTTATTGTGACGGTTTTTAACATTTTGTTTTTTTTTTTTAGAGATTTATTTAAGTGCTAGATTTTTTTATTTTTAGCGATTTTTTCCATATAGGCATTTTTTTTGGTTTTGGTGGTTTTTTTTTTGCTTTATGGCGTTTTTTTAATATTAGTGATTTTATTTCGTTTCGCCGATTTTTTGATTTTGGCGATTTTTTTAGTTTTGACACTTTTTTCTCGTTTTGGCGATTTATTTTTCTTTTTGCAATTTTTTTGATTTTTGCGATTTTTTCACTTAGGCGATTTTATTACTTGTGACATTTTTTTTATTCTTTTGGCGATTTTTTCGGTTGGTGAACTTTTTTTTTCAATTATGCGATTTTTTTAATTTTTGGCGATTTTTTTTCACATAAGCAATTCTTTTATTTTGACGGTTTTTGACATTTTGTTTTTTTCATTTGAGAGATTTATTTAAGTGCTAAATTTTTTTAATTTTAGCGATTTTTGTCATATAGGCATTTTTATTTTGTTTTTGGCGATTTTTTTCGCTTTTTGGCGTTTTTTAATATTAGTGATTTTTTTTCGTTTTGTGATTTTTTGATTTTGGCGTTTTTTTTCCATTAAGGCGATTTTTTTTAGTTTTGTCACTTTTTTCTCGTTTTGGCGATTTTTTTCGGTTTTCGGTGTTTATTTTTAATTTTGGCGATTTTTGGCGTTTTATTTTTATTGTGGCAATTTTTTTTAGTTTTTACACATTTTTCTCGTTTTGGCGATTTTTTCGGTTTTTGGCCTTTTTTTTAATTTTGACGATTTGTTTTTCGTTTTGGCGATTTTTTTTTGATTATGCGATTTTTTTTCATTTAGGCGATTTTTTTAGTTTTGACACTTTTTTTATTCTTTTGGCGATTTTTTCGGTTTGTGACGTTTTTTTTCATTTATGCGATTTTTTTAATTTTTGGCGATTTTTTTTCACATAAGCAATTTTTTTGTTTTGGCGATTTTTGCGGTTTTTTGTGTTTTTTTATTGTGGCAATTATTTTTTAGTTTTGATTCGTTTTTCTTTTTGTGGCGATTCTTCTGGGTTTTTTTTAATTTTGGCGATTTTTTTTAATTTAGGCGATTTTTTAAGTTGTGTTGATTGTTTTCCGTTCTTGGCTTTCTTTTAATTTTTTAGATTTTTTAATTTTGGTGTTTTTTTGAATTTTTGGTGATTTTATTCGGTGTTTTGCCGTTTTTTTAATTTTTGCGATTTTTTTCGTTTTGGCAATTTTATAATTTTCGGATTTTTTAGTTTTACAGTTTTTGAAAATTTTAAGAGTTTAACCCTTACGGTTTCCAAGATATGGCAATTTTTCCAAATTACATAGTCAAAATTGCATTAACTGATGGACCACCCTTCAATTAAAATTTTTTTAATTTTAGTGTTAAATGTTGTAGCCTATATAAAAATACACTAATTTTACAAATTTCAAGTGTCAATATACATATGTACTTACATACATACAATTGTATGTATATTACGTGGGATTTTACAAGTTTTCGTCACTCATTTTGGAACACCCTTTAATTTTTAGCTTTAATATACTTGTCTGTTGTAGCGACCAAAGTTCTACATACACTGTCCAAATTTCAGATTCGTAGCTTTCACCTTTCCATAGAAATTAGCCTTCTTCCTAAAACGTGAAATATGTTTAATTATTAGAAAAAAAGTTAAAGTTTTCCAACACTGGAAACATCTTTTTAATGTTTTTATTTTTTTTTAATTTTTTTTAATATTAGAAACACCAATTTTATTCATACCGAAGTATAAAATAGATTAATTTAATAAAAACGTAATAAAAACTATTTTTCGGTAGTTATTTTGTATGGAAAAATAGAGTTTGAGTTTTCCAGCTCTGAAACCCGTCTGCTCGATTTTGCTGATTTTCAATAGCAAAATTTCTGACACACCAGTCCAAGAACGAAGTCTCTAGCTGTTCTGGGAGCTTGGGAAAACCGATTTCACGTACACACAGACGGACATCGCTTGTTCGTCTTCCCTATGCATAAGGATCCAGAATATATATACTTTATGTGTCGCTTAATAATATTATAAAATATGTCTTTTGTCAACGAAAATGCAACTCTGATACGATGAAACTTTGTTGTTTTGAAATTTTTATAAAGCCATTAGGTCAGAGGACAAGTTACAGCTTTTCATATAAACAACATTTCAAAATGTTTCGTTCGCTATCGAATGACATAATTTTGTTCATTGTCTTGAGTTTTCATTTAAAGTCGCACGTTCCACTCGTGCTATAGTGTGAAAACTTCCTTTAATCATACTCTTCTCTTCAGCAAACAGACACTTTACATCTCATATTATTTTTGGCATGCAAAAAAAGGACAGTAATAAATCATTTTATGATTTATTGTTAATATTCATTTGTCATCTTTTTTATGAATAATATGAGGTGGGTTTGAGAAAAAAACATATGAAGTAAAATTTCTTTTTGCAAATCTGTATAATATGAATTTCATTTTCATTTTATATTCAAGTATTTTTGCACGAATTCGTCAGTCTTAAAATTACTTAAAAAAATAGAAATAATTAAATAACTATATGTGACGAAGACAGAGCAATTATGAACTCTTATATTATGACTATTGATATAATAGACCTTTTATAAAGAGTCTTTATGGAAATATGGAGTCTTTATGAAAATTAAATCACAAATTTTTAAGCACCCCAGCAAAAAATTTCAAAAAAGGTAATCTGGTTTGGAATTAAGCATTTTTAGTGGAAGCACTTCCCTACTGGATTACCAACTTAATGATTTTGACAAGGAGTGAGACTAAAATAATCGATTCTTGAGAAGGACTTACTTTTTTAATCGGCTACTTGATCACGTAATCTATTTAATCTAAAAAAATCATTCTCCTCATTTAGCGACTTGTACATAATTTGTTCACATTTTAGGTAATGTAATCAGCGTGACCGTTTGACCGGCTAAAGTGGCAAATTGCCACTTTTTTGACTGCCTTGCCACTTTTTCGAGTGCTTTTGCCACTTTTTGTCTCCCTTATTTTAGAGTGAATTATGTAAAAATACATTGAAAATAAAAGGCTTAGTGTAGTTTTTTCGTTTTATTTTAATTTTGCCCCTATTTTTTGTAAAATCCCCTTTTTGGTGCCACTTTTTGAAAAATGTACTACAAGTACTACAAGTACTGAATTTAGGAAGGGTGATGCTATACCTCACTTTCACTGGGAGACCCAATTGGGACCATTGTGATAATTCAATATTCTATGACTGTTGTTTATATAAAAAAAATTTCTAGACAACCATTTAAGCGCATACGATTCAATTATTTGAATCACTTCTGTTCATATGTTAAAGTTATAGATGTTTCACCAGAAATAGAAATACTTGTAGGTTAATTTTTTACTGTGGTATAATAATAATCAATTTCAAGGTATTTCTTATGCAAAAAAAAAATTATATATCACTGAAAAAGTTAAATATTAGTTTTGGGAAAAAGAGCGACGAAAATATGAAAACTCGATATAAAAATTAATATTGCTGTAACTTTCTGGAAAATCACTTAAATAAACACAAGAGCAATTTGAAATTAAAAAATTAATGCTAATAATAATGTCTGCAAAAGGAAAAGGCAAGCTTTTTTGAATTGCAGTTGAAGTATAGTGATGAGTTGCTTAAGCAGCAAGGAAATGCAGCTAGAAGTGCTTAACCAACAACAAGCAAACTTTTTTTAATTAGTATTAATTTCGACAGGTGTTGAATGAAAACAAGATATTACCATAAACATAAAGTAAAACTTAAATTTTCATTTCCTGAACGCACCGTAGAAAAATTGCAAAGCTCTAGCAAATCGCATAATTTTAAGAACATACCAATGATGCTTCTTTTTTCAGAATATGAATTAATTTAATTCTTATATTTACTTAAGCACTTTCCCATTTTTGTCACACACACACATAACCTTGTGATCTCTCTTTAAAAAAAATCGGTAGCATATTTGAACGCACCTCGTATACGTTTGTACTTTTTATGCGTTTGACAACATATGTGTGATAATATTTTTTATTCACATCTTCATATACATGGATGTATTTTGTTACACAATATGCGTGCATGTGTTGGAAAATTATGTTTATAAATGAAGGAAATTGTGGGTTTATAAAACATTAAATTCATTAATTTAATTTCTTGCTTAAAACAATGAATTTATTCTTTCTTTTTTTTTTGTCATCAAATGTAATTTATCATACTCAAATAATCATTGCCGGGCTTTTAACCAAAAATGTTAACAACATTTCATTTAAGTTTTTTTCCTGGAATCCTTTCAAGGATTTTGTAATATATTTGCAAATATTAAAAAAAAAAATAAAGAAACTTGAATTGGTGAAGAGCATATTTTAGGCTCTCAAGACATTAGTTAATGGTAGAGTATAGTTGCTCGATAATAGAAGAAATTTTTGCTCTTATTTGTTTAAACAATAACAATTAAAGATTTCGTTTAGTGAACAACACGAATCATTTATTTCAATTAATTGATTACAGCAAGTTAAAATAATTTCATAGTTAATGCTTCTATTTTTAATACAAAAATGTACATTATAAATTAAATTCCTTATGAAAGAACAAAATTAATAATTTTAAAAACTTCCGATATATCCAGAAAATATATGATATCTGCAGAGCGGCTGGACCGATATTTTTCAAACAAAACTAAGAACATTCTCGATCAAGTCACCTTTCAAACTAAATTACAATCGGTTCAGACGCTTGGTCTCTACGTGGACTCGGACAGACAGTTAGATACACAGATGCATACACACACACTACAAATTTATAACAATCTTTTTTTTTTGGCCGGGGTTTAAAACTCATATCATTCATTTCATGAACATGTTTAAATACCTAAATATAACATTTTGTTTACGAATAATTTATGTGAATATATAGATAAAATTATAACAACATACATTTTGTTTAATACATTGAGGGTATTCATTTCAGTTTTTCTCCTCGTTGGAAAAATGGAAAAAATGTAATTTTTTAGAACAAACACAGGGAAAAAAATTTAAAAAAATTTTTTGAATTTTTTCCCTGTGTTTGTTGTCAAAAATTACATTTTTCCATTTTTCCAACGAGGAAAAAACTGAAATGAATATTCTCATTATTTTTGTTTTGATTGATTTTTTTTTTATTTAAAAATCTTTTTCCCTTCACGTAACAAAACACTCACAGGCAGTTTACGGCAATTAATTATTTAAAGTTTTAATTGCGGTTATTAAACCACTTTTCATTCTTGAATAGCCACTGATGAAAGGCCAATACCTTCGAATATGTTTTTCACAAACATTTTAATTCCTCACCAACACAAAGTGTTGGCTATTAAAACTGTTTTAATCAAAAGTAAATAAAATATGTATATAAAATATAATGAAATATTAATTCAATATTTTTTATTTAAACATTAATGACATAATTTAACTTTTAAAGGCATGTCAACTTCATATTTCTTGCCACAACTTTTTAAAACATTTCACAAACAGGATTATTTCACATACACAAACATATAAATATATTTAAGTCCCATTACGCACACACACATACAGAAGTATATGAACATCATAATTTACTTATTTATTTATAAATATAAATACAAATGTACTGTGCGAGCAGTTGGAAATTATTCATAAAATTCAATATTATCATCGTTATGCATAATAAATTCTTACATATTCTGTTTTAATTTTTGTTTACACCGTATCCATCATTGCGAAATATCTCTGCCTCAATGGCATACGTAATTATTCCTTGTTATTCATTGGTGTCTCCTTGTCTTTTGGTTATTCCTTATCTTAATCATTATATTGTTTAATATTAAATAAAATAATTTTAATCTCAATTTATGAATGTCAATATTTCTGGGTCATATATTTTCATCAACATTAACAGCAACACTGCTATACAGTGGGATTAATGGAAATATATAATAAGAATGATTTTTTATTGTTTTTTTAATAACAAAAAAAATACAATAAGAGTGATGCAGGCAGCATAATTTTTAGAATACAGGAAGAGTTCTCAAAGGTTTTTAAATATATATATATATTTACCACATATAATTTTGAAAAAGCAATAACTCTTACTATCAAGTTCAGGTATATGTTAAAACGATTTGTTTGAATTTGAAATATGTCATAATTTGTTATGCGTGAATCACGTATTAGTCTCGTGTGAGACACGCATGACTCACTTGTTAGATACACATGAGTCACGTGTAATCGTGTTTGTATTTGTATATTAAAATAATTAAAACAAGTAACGTTTGTGATTTTAGCTAACTTGTGACCTATTTTTGGGTAACTCGTATCAAAAGTCATAACCTGAGCACACATCTGGCATTTCTTTTAATGCCATTTTCAGAAGGTGTGCGTGCAATGCCGTTCAGATTATGTTTTTTTCATGGAAAGATATCATAAATTAAACACGTTGTAACTAGTACACTATTGCGATGTCGAAAAATCCCATAGAGTATATTCTTCAATAAAATGGCAGGCAATTCATCAGAAGCGCAAGCGAATAAAAAAATATATGATATTTTGCTTATTTTTTGCTTAAGTTCTATTTTTTTAAATTAAAAAAAATCATGTTCGTTAATTACTTTGCATGGCGGGTATCCGTCTCCCTTTATGTACCCTCAAAATTTTGGTGAAACATATAGTTTAGTTGGGCAGATATGCATAATTATTTTAGTTCTGAAGATATTGTAATAATAAAATGGGCGTTACCCATCTTCTCTTTCCTATATATAGGATATAGCAATATTTTGTGTGAACATGCTGTTTATTGTAAGATCGACTCATATAAAATTTAGTGACCCTCAATTTTGTAGTTGTGGAGGTATGAACTGATCCGCCAAAAAAAGATTCTTTGGCCTCACTGTGCATCGGGAAAATTTAAATAAAAAGTTTTTTGTTTACATAAAAATATTCAGGCCGTATTAACTCTAATTCATGACAAATATATTTTCTTGTTTTTTTTTAACAAAGTAGAGAAAGTTTCCTGTGCAATAAATAAACAAACCAAAAAATATTAAGGGGTTTCATGAGAACGCTTAAAATTGTCATTTGTGCAATTGGGCAAACTTGCGAGACTTGTTTCATGAAGCCCCTTTTAACCTTTTGTGCAAACAACTTATGTAAATTTGAAAGAAACGTCAAAAAATTAATTAAATAAAAATAAAATAATAAAATTTAAAGCCGTTTTTAACTAAAAAACATATTTATAAAAATAAAAACGTGTGTGTGTGTGTGTCTAAAATTGCCTAAATAAGTCCAAAAAAGCAAGAAGTTGATGTTAACAAAATGCACAAATGCACAGCTTAAGTTTACGAGTCAAAATTATTGGGCAAACTTAACAGGTTTGTGTAAATAAATTTCTATAAAATTTTTGACATTTTACTTACGAGATTGTAAAAATGCACAATTGCACAGTTTGCGAGACTTTTGAACAGTCTCATGAAAACCCCTATTGTTTTTTTTTCCAAACTACTCATATACAAAGCTAAAATAAAGATCTCTATTTAAAACGTTCCAATATTTTCTGTCCATCAATATTTCTTTGAAGTTTGATTTAAAATATTGCTTAAGATAATATTTTCTTAGATGATTTGGATACAGAAACTTTAAGATTTTTGCAATAAAGAAAATTAAAAAAGTCCACAAGTATTATATTATAAAATGTGTATTCTACGTGTCAGGAGTATTGAGTTGTTGTTGAATTTTTGTATTTTAATAAGTTAAGAAAACTTTTTTTCTTTGCCCATATTATCAGCTTATTTCTGGGTTAGCAAAAAGATTGTTTCAATCAAACTTATTTCATACTAATACTTTTAAAATGAATCATTTTTGTTGGTACAGTTGAAATTTGTTTATTTGCTAAACTGCTTTATATAACAGGCTACAATGATTTTATAAGAAAACTTAAAATTTCCATCACGACTGTCAGTGAAAAAAATCAATACTGGTAATTTCTACAACATTAGATTCTTAATATATTGTACAAAAATTCTATTAAAACTTTATCTGTAGAAACTTTTACAATAAACATGAGTTTAGACAATATTTAACGTTCCATAAAAATGTTATTATATTTTAGCACGTAACGACAATTATAATTTTATTATATTCGCTTATTGCTTTGCATTTGTCTCCAATTGCATAAGTATTGGCTTGCTCATAAACGGTATTTATGTTTATGCTGTCGGCCTTATCCTTTAACCTGTATAATTTAAGCTTGTTTCCGTTTTTTTAACAAAAAAAATATTTAGGGCCAATTGCATTAACTCTACTTAAATATCAATTCATATTTAAATGTCGATTTTCATTAATTTTTGTATGGAAAAATTACTTTTAAATGTGAATTGATATTTAAATAAGTCGGTGAAATTGGACTTTAATGTATCTGCATGTAAAACACTTTTAGTTACTAATACTCACAAAAAAACAAATATTTTGCTTTGAAAATCTAACGTTTTTGTTCAGACAAATCCATACATACTAGTTATGTAACGAAAGTCAATTTTTGATATTCGCGAATACGAATACCAATATATCGAACGATATTCGCGAATACGAATACGTATATTGTATGCAATATGAAATATTAAAAAATTGTTATGAAAAAGGACTTCACATTCTTGTTAGCGTACTTTAAAGTTAATCAAAAGTACCCAATATTTTAATGATCGTCATTAAATGATATTTGAAAATAATACAAAGCACAAATTTCTATAAAAAAAAATTAATGTATTTGTACAAACTAATATTTTTAGTCATTTATTTAAATTTCGTTTATGCATTTATTTATTTAATTTCTTTGAAAAAATATTCGTATTCGCATCCGAATGTATTCGTATTCGCCTGAAAATGGCCGAATATTCGACAATTTGAATACGAATAGGAATATTCGTGCATCACTAAAACATACATATAAAAAATCAATTGGCATACTTTTACTGTTACTTTTAGTGTTACTACCGTAAATATAAACTGTAATATAGTGTTCAATGTTGTCAACTCGGTGCTTTTCGCACATTTTTTAGTGCTTTTTGAAAATTTCGACGCGAAAAATTTTTAAGTTAGTGCTCAGTGCTTTTTTATATTAATTTTGGTGCTTTTTGTTTCAAGTCGGTGGCACTAAACCAAAAATTCGAAGAAAAATTTCCTCATCTATTTTTCTTTCGAGCAAATCTATATATAAGAAAAAGCTCTGAACTTAAAAGGAGCATTTAAAAAAATTCTACTAAGATTGTGCAAGCCTTGTTTGAAGAAATAAGCGCCATGTTACTCTCAAACTTTAACATTTAAAGCACAATTATTATACAAAATGTTTTGCCACACAACAAAGAAGACAAAATAGAAGTATTTACCCAAGTATAGTTTAATATCGAAATTTTGTCTAGTCTAGGGAAAATATTGAGTCCACTATCGAGTTCTCAGTTGATATGGACTCGTTTGAAGCATTATCAAAAGTTGCATTCCCATCAAACTTCTGTCACTTCCATATCTAAACGCAGAAGTTGATCGCGTTTTTTTTTTCTGTGACTTTATTTAAGTCTAAAATATGTAACAGATTGTCCTTACACTTGGTTCACGCTTTGGTTATTTATAAGAATGAATGGTAACTATATTTCCCAATGTCCAGCGTATCAAAATCAACTTTGTTAACTTCAAAATCTATTTTGTGAGCATAGGTCCCTTTTATTTTTCCGTGTTACGTATTTCTTATTTCATGTGTAAGTAGTTCAAGAAGCACTAATCTAATTACAAATCTAAGAAATTAATTTTACATAGAACTTTATATTGATATTCACCTGATCAAAATCACAATATGTTATGAAACACCTGGGGGCCAATTACGGCATTCGATTCGATTCGAAATTTTAAAATATTTCTATATAAACTCCATTGAAATATTTTGTAATTTCGTTCAGTGACGAGTGCCGTAAATTGCCCCCTGATATTCTTTTATGAAAATAATTTTACGAAATTTTATAAAAAATTATAACTCGTACACAATGTCGGTATTCGTTTTTTGATGCAAATGGTCTTGTATAGCTTTTCCTTAGAATCGAAGAACAAAATATACACACAACTCAAAGCTATGATATTTTGCATTTGAACTTACTCAAGACTATCTGCATCAAACATCGAATACCGCCAATGTATATATACATACATGCATATGCAAATATATTAAAGGCTAACGTCCTTTATCCAAAAAAATATTTTACTTTAGCTTTAAAGTTCATAGTAGTTGTCAAGCACTTTAAGGCTAATAGTGCTTTATTAATAAATTCTATGCAAAACACAACTTTAATTATTTTGTTATTTAATAATAAAAACTGGTAACACTTCACAGCTTATGATGTACAAAATCGAATACAATTTCATTCGGGTGTTCAAATATTTTTTTATTTTATTAAATAAATTTTTATTTTCTTGAAGTAAAGCAACCTAATTTAAACAATATGAGCTTCTGACATGGTAGGAAGTATATTTTCTATGAATTATACGTAAAAAAATACAAAGAACAAAGAAGAATTATCACCAGGGAATCTAGAAATATGCTCCAAAAAAAGTGTTTTATGCGCATTCAATATGCACTAAAAACTTTGAAATATGCACTAAAAACTTAAAAATATGCTCTTAAAAATAACATAAATTGGATTATTTGGAAATGAAAATCTAATTTTAATTCAGCAATTCAATAAAATTTGCATATAAAACAAGACAAAAATAAAACAAAAAGAAGAAGGAACAAAAATTTAACTAAATTTAAATTTAAAACTTTGGAACTGTATTGTGAAGAATAGGACAAGCTTTTTATTTATAATTGTTATTGCAATAAACAAAAACTATTCACTTAACTATTTAAATAAAAATCGCCGCCGGTCACATTTAAATAAACTTTTATACATTGAAAATGTTCTTTTTCAACATCAACTGATGAAAATCGGGGCCGAGTTCGTCACAATTACCAAACCAAGTTTTTATTGAAATTAGCGTCCAGTGAGGATGTTAAACCACGTTACACCTGTTTAAGTTGAAATTTGGAATATACAAATCAATAGTATTTGTACCAGCATTAAAATTTAGCAGAAAAAATTGGATATGGACGATTTAAAATTTTTTAATTTTCTTGTTTCGTTTTTCTTTCACAAGACTGTTTACAAATAAGTGAAAATTAAAAAATTTGGATGTTAGAGCACAAACTAATAATTAGTATATTCTAAATTTTAACTTAAACGCGTTTAGCATATGTTTTAACATCAGAACTCACAAGAAAACGTCTGAAATCGATTCGGTAGCCTTTTTTAAAGTCTAACTTCATAATGGTGGCAAAATTTGGCTTCCTCATACTACTGTTTCTTTCACTACAATATGAAATTTTTACGGAAAAGGTAGAAATTTTTACTAAAAAAAATTTTTTTTAATATTAAAATAAATTTTTTTTAAGAAGTACAAAAATATGCCCTAAAAACGCCAAATATGCTCTAAAAATTCGAAAAATGCTCAAAATATGCGTATTAGACTGAAATATGCAAAAAGATGCTTTAAAGGGTAAAATATGCAAAAATATGCACTAACAAATCGATGCCAGAATTCATTAAAAGTTCGGAAACGGATAAATATCGTAATTCCGCATTGATATATCAGACAAGCAAAAACATGCAATTGCATATTTGTGGTTTCCCTGATTATCACAATTTAATTTATTCTAATGAAATGAGTATTTGAATATCCAGCTTTTTTCGATTTGTTTTGTTTGCATGTACATCACCAAAACATTTTTGTATAATTGTATTTATTTTAATATTTTTTTATAGATTTTACCATGTATTTTGATTCAATGAGATAATTTGATGATGTTTTCTTTCTATTGCCTGACAGAAGTTGTAAATCTAAGCTTAGAGCTAACAATTCTAGCTTCATTTTCAAACACAACATGAATCAATATGTGCTATATTAATAAAAATATTTGGGGTACAAAATACACATTTTGAAAATATCAACTTAAAGTAGTCTTAACAAACGTGGGTACCTTATTTAGAAATTAGATATTATAATTTCTTTTGAATACATTTTTACTTAACATTGCTTTGCAAAGCTTTGTTAAGTTTTTTTGCATAAGACCGTAATTTGTTAAGACCAAACAGTTATAAGGAATATGGTAATAAAGATGTTTATAAGTGAATAGTTACGAGTATTTTAAAAGAATAATACTTAAAGTTAATTATTTCGAAGCTTTAAGAGTTACACTCAAAAAAAAATATTAACTAAAAGTTAGAAAATTTTCTAAATTAGAATAAAAAAAAATTTTCGTATGGCGCCAAAGCTGTTTTTTACTTGAAGCCAGTAAAATATTTACTAAACTTCTAGTTCATTTATGAACTAGTTTATAGTAATTATATTTTCATATTTAAGTAAAATTTTCCTAAAATTAAGTAAAATTTTCCAATAAAATTCGGAGCTTTGCAAAAAAAATTTTTTCGTCTTTGATTTCAAATTAAGTAAATTTTCCCATTTTTTTGTCTTTAATTCTGGTACTTATTTTTATTTTTAATTAAATTCTATACCAAATGATATGTTATTATTATATCTGCATATTATATTTTTAATTATAATTCACCATACATACATATAAATTCCTTGAGAGGAGACAAGTATTGAACCAGCAACCTTCTGATTGATAGGCAAGCACTCTAACCAATTGCCAACAAGGCAGCCTGAATAAGCATTGAAATTATTGAGTTTTAAAATTTTATTTTATTTACAAAAAAATAAATTTCAAGTTCAAATATTCCTCGAAAATATGAAAAATTTACTTAGATTTTTTGCTAAATGCAAATCAGTAATAAATTCCTTAATTCAAAGAAAAAATACTTAAAACTGGGAAATATTTCCCTAAAATTCAGTATACCTTTTTACATCTTTTATGTAAGTCAAATTTCATGAACTAATCCGGAGTAATTCATTTCCTAAAGTTTATTTTTTGATTTAAGACGAAATTTACTAGTTCTTAATATAAAATTTCCTTCAGTTTATAACCATTTTCTAACTTTTAGTAAATATTTCCTTTAAGTCAGTAAACATTTCCCGAAATTCGAGAAATTTATTGTGTATTTTTATGAACTATATTTGAGGATATGAACTTTTTATTTTTTACTCATATTAAGTAATTTTTACTAGATTTTTGTAATAATTTACTTAAACTTAGAAAAAATTACTTAAACTTAGAAATTTTTTTACTTGAATTTAGGAAAAAAAATTCTTAATAATAGAACATGTCTTTTTTTGAGTGTAAGTAATATTTTCAAACGCCATGTGAAAGTAATTAGTCAAACTTTCATAGTAAAAGCAGTGAGATTATGTTATTCGGTATTTTAACACATTACTTTGCCATCAGAGTTTTTGCTTGGCATTAAATAATTTTAAATCAACTTACCTTATTGTTATTGATGCAGCATAAATTCCTCAAGTAATTTAAAAAAATTCGGACGTTAAAAAATATTTTCACACACACGAAATTATTATTTTATTTTGTGTTTTATTGTTAAAATTTCTCTGTTCTAAACTCTTAATTGTTTCATACTTTTCTGCATATGTATATGTAATTAAACTGAACTCATTATAATTTGAAAAATTTAATTATTATTCTTTTAATGCTGCCTTTCTATCCATTATTGAGGCAGCAGCAGCACACACACACACGCTCGCGCGAAAATGTTTGCTCTCTACTTAATAATTTATTAATTCCTATTAAGAAACTTTGAGTTTTTGTTTTTTTACAGCTTTTGAATTTTATAGCATAAAAGGATTTCAGTTGCTTGCTGACTCAAACAAGAAATCAGCTTATTAACTCTTTGTTTAATATTGTTGGCGGCACTTTGATTGTTTTTGCTTATGGTGTTTCGTATTAAAAGCAAAAGTTAACTGCTATTGTTAAACAAAAACAAAAAAACACAGTCAGTGAGTTATAAGAAAAATAATTGCACACTAACACTCCGTCATACACACTGTTATTGCAAGAATCCTTGCAAATGTACGTAATTAAAAAAGTATCGCAAGCTTTTTTTACAATAAATAAAATATTTTTATCGAAAAATTTTCATTAATGTAAATGTATCCTTTCGTTTTGTTGTTTGCTTATTGCGCTTGTAGATTTTGTTGTTGTTGTTGTTTTTATATTATTGTTGCTATTGCTCTTGTTGTTATATTAATGTATATAGTGCTTCCTCTTGCTGCTGTAGCTTATTTTTGTATTGCTTACAGCTGTTTACAATTGTAAATTTACACAAACACATTAACACATACATATGTAGATATGTAAATTCCAATTGCCCACCAGAAACTACAGTAATATTTTACGAAATATATATTTCCGTTATTTTGTTCTTCGATCAAAAAGTCAATTATGCTACTGAAATAATATGAACTATGGTGTATTAATATCGTCACATAAAGTGAAAAAAGGCGTAACTTAAAAAAATTTTAAAATCGTCTTTTTGATTGAATGTATGATGTAACAAATGATAATCCGTCTGTGCTTAAAATGCCCAAAAGTATCGAACTTATTAATTAAATTTATCATGGAAACTAATGCCCTAATTCAGTACGAAGATTTATGACGTTTTTGTTTGAAAATACTTTTGAGTCCATGTGTTTGAATTCTCTAAAAGGTCATTTACATTGTATCGAGATCTAGTACTTACAAGATTTAGAGCTAAATCTAGTTGCTGTTTTCTACATTCCCTATACAAAACAAAATCAACTTTTTCCATACATTTGTACAAAATATACTCAAAATCTATAATACAGTATTTTTCGTTTATAGCGAACCCGCTTAAAACGAACTTTCGCCTAAAACGAACCATTTTCGAAAGTACGAACTTTTATTTCTATAAAACCATGAAAATTTTTTCACTTATAACGAACCCGCTTAATGCGAACTTTCGGTTATACCAACCTTTTTTTGCATGTAAATTGTTCTTTTTTTCGCTTAAAACGAACCAAGAAGTGTGTTGCCATGAACAAAAAATTATATTTATATATTAATGTGCAGCGTAAGCTGTGTAAAAAATTTTCTTCAGTCTTGCGACACTCCACAACAAATTCTTGACCACTTGGCCCAAGTGGAAGTGTATATAAATGAAGCCAATATTAATACTAAGCAAACTAAAATAACTAATTTTTTAAAAACTAAATAAACTTATTTTTTAAAGACTACAATGTTCTAAAATTGTTTTAATAAATAAATAAATAGCCAAAGTGTTCAAAAAAGACATGTGCACACAAATTAATGGTTTCTTGATGTCTTCTCTTAAAACGAACTTCGCTTAAAACGAACAAATTTGATCAGTCCCTTGAAGTTCGCTTTAAGCGAAAAGCACTGTATTTATTTATTTTCTATTACCATGTTCAACATATTTGTAAAAAAGTTTGTGAATTAGCTAAGCTCTACATAATTCTCGAATAAAGGTGTGTAAATGAGCTAAGTTGGCACGTTATGTATTGCAAATTTAAGACAAAGGACTTTGTCTGGGATATGAAATATTGAAAAATGTTGAAAAAGGTTAGTGTAAACGATATCGATTTCGATAAAGATTTCAAATGAAATCTGCTTAATTTAGAGACTATGTAAATGCAGTACAAAATGAATGTTGTCTTTGATAATGAAAAATAAAAATAATATTGCCATATTTTCAAAACATAAAAATTAAATTAAAGTATTATGCAATAGTTTGAAAAATATATGAAAAAATATGTGTTGGTTATAATGTTTGCGACAAAATAATAAAGCAATTATATGAACCTTCTCGCCCAGACAATAAGTAAAAATTGTTTTAAAAAATCGCAACTGCGGCTTTTTTTTCGTCCATAGAAAAGACGATACAATCATCGAACAGAGTTATAGCATTATATGTTATGTTTTTTACCCCTATCGTTGCTTGTGCCCGTTTTGAATTTATATGACGATACATGCAAAATTAATACCCATATCGTTCTATGTAGATATCGTTTATAAAAATTATAATGGAGAAAAAAAACAAATAAATGTTATGCCGAGTACACTTTATAGCATTTTGTGACATCGCAATAGTGTGCACTAATAGCAATGTTTGTCACTTACGATCGATATTTATCGTTGTATTGCCTTCCATATAAAAAAAAAATAAATGGGAATGGCGTTGATAAAATTTTGAAAATGACACCATAAAATGGCAACACAATAAATGCTAGATGCGCTCATGGCCTTATTCAATGTTTCAGTTAAATAATATATAAGATATATAAATAGTCATTTAAATTTGAACCGTGTAAGCGTTGTAAGGCCTTTTTAATGCAAAAAGTTTTCTAACAACAAATTCATTGAAATTTACATTGCCAAAAATAGAAAAATAGAGAAAATTTAATTTTTAATGTAAACATTTAATTACAATTTGTATTGTTAAGAAAGCTCTTTTCATTTTAAGGGAATTTTTTGCATGTAATATTTAACATTGAAAATTTCTTTAAAGAAAATTTAAAACCTTAACAATTTTTAACCAATTGGAATCTCTTCAATCTTGTTTTAAGTTCCAAAAAGCAGAAATTTTTTAAATTAAAATAGAAAAACATTTTAATAACAAACAAGTACAAAGTAGAAAATAATTTTCAAGCTTAAAGAGTTTGTATTACCCCAACAGAGATTCCAATGATTAATTAATTTTGTATAATAAAAGGCATGGAATGCAATTTACTATACTTTTCATACTTTTAATAATGACTCTAAGGGCCGTTTTCACAACTTACCTTTAGCTAAAGGTAGGATTTTGTTTGCCCGATAAATGGCTTTGCATTATAAAATCTTCATTTATTATTTTTTTATCCATTAAATATTATTATTATTGATAATATGCAAATAAAAAATTTTAATTTTAATAACGAAAAAATATTTATCGGGCTAACAAAATCCTACCTTTAGCTAAAGGTAAGTTGTGACAATGGCCCTAAATTTATAAATAATTATTACATTTAATACTTGCATGAAGCGCATATTTTACTATAATTAAATTAGTTTTTCAACTTAATTTTTACTTTAATGTTATTCAAAATTAGGACAACATAATTGATTATTGGAATTTATATTTTTACTCGTAGTTCTATTGGTAATTAGAGTGTATTTCTTAGTTTTTTTTTATAAAGTATATTTATATTTATGTGACATTGACAAATTATTTCTGATTTATTTGAACTTTTTATAATTTATTTATTTTTTTTTTAATATTATATATTTTTTAACGCGTGTTAAAATGAATATCAACTTAAAGAATTTATTTTTTGTTAGTTAAGCGCATTTAAAGAGACATTTCACTGCTGCTCAAGCAACTCATTTGTAGATTTCAACGTCAAAAAAGCTTATAAAGCTCCAGTGCTTATGGACAAATTCTCACTAGATTATTGAGAACAACAATACTACAGATAAAGTAGCCTACTAAGATGCCTGAGCAGCAACAAAATGCAGCCAGGTGTGGCTTATCAACAAAGAATAAATTTTTTATTTATATTTTTCCCTAATTTTTAGTCTTAAAAATTAACTTAGAGAACACAATGCAACACAATGAAAAATATTGGAAATGACAAAAGTTGCCACTAGTCAACACACTATTGCAAATTCACAAAATGCCATAATGTTAACTCAGCATATGAAACTAGAAAGAAATATTTACTCTACGGCGAAGTAATAGAAAATATTTTTTTAATCTTGTTTTAAAACACTTCAAAGTTTTTTTAGTCCTGTTTAAGACAGTTTAAAGTTATTTAATGCATGGATGTAAAAAGGAAGGGTTGCAAAATGTTAGCAAGTGAGAATGCGTGAGCGTTAGCGAATTTTTTTTTGCTTTATTTTAAAATATTAAAAAAGTAAACAGCTCGTTTTAAAATGTTTAAAAAATTTTGATTGGCTGTTACTTTATCAGGTGTTTTGTGTGTGATTTTAAAATTAATTGGGTGCATCTTTAATAAATTTTTATATGAGGCTTCAAACTGTAGTCATAAAAGTGATAATGTCACAATGTCTTAAAATTTTTGTTTGAAAGAAATAACCAAAGCAAAAAAAAAAATTGTGTTAGAATAATGTGAAACATTTGTAAATTTTTAATTGAACTGTTAGTGATTTTTAATCAGAAATAATTTTTAGTCAGGCTCAAGTTCAGTAATTTCAATTCTTATTGAATGAAATATTTTTATTAATTAATGTGAGTATCTAAAGAAGAGAAGAAAAATTAAACTTAGACTTTAAGCTGGGGGAAATACCGATACTTTTCTGTGCAGCCACGCACTTCATCAGCATCCTAGTTTATCTACTTGGGTAGAGATTCTTATTAACATCAGCTATTTAACTTAAATTTACAATGAAACGGAATATGAGAAACGATTGTTGTGTATACAATTGATTTACCTTTGGTAAACACATTTGTAAGTATCACTATTAATTTTCTGTTTTTTCCATTTTTTTCATTTTTCTATTTAGGTTAGCACGAAATTATTTTACTCTACCTCAGTATGTTTAACTATTCTTACTTATCTTTTTACGATCATCACATTAATTATTTTTACTTATTCGATGTACCATCGGTACATGCATGTAAGTATTATTGTAGTGGTCTTATGTTACTTGTTGTTGCATTCTACAGTCTTATTTTAGTTATTCCAGCGTTCTGAAACTGTGATAACCAAGTGAACAGTGATTGCCAAGTGAACATATTTTTGTCACGTGCCCATGATGTATGAAGTGAGAAATTTTTAGATTCTTTTATTGAACTGTAGGGAATTTTAATCAGATATAATTCATAGTTAGGCTCAAGTTCAGTAATTATTATATTATTCCACCTTCGAATATGGCATACAAATGGGCGATTTTATTGTACAATACAAAAACTTGCACAATTACCCAGCAAACAATTTCAAAAAAGGTAATCGGATTTGGAATTAAGCACTTTTGGTGGAAGTTCTTCTCTACTGGATCACTAACTTAATGATTTTAACAAGGCGTAAGACTAAAATAGTCGATTCCTGCGAATTAATTACTTTTTTTATTTGGCAAATTGTTCACGTAGTAATCTTTTTAATCTAAAAAAAACATTCTCCTTATTTAGTGACTTGTACATAATTTTTTTTAAATTTTAGGTAATGTGATTTGTAAGCGAGTAATGAAATTTGGTAATCAGAAAAGTAAGTCATTATATGGCAAGTAGTTCTAATGGTAATGTGTAATTTTTTACTGGGTATATTACAAGTGGGTGGGCCACTCTAAGATGCTGCCAAAGGATATGTATCTTCGTGCAGGAAGTTAAGCTTGCCAAGATCTACTCGTAAACGTTTTTATGGTTTTTTTATGGTCTGCACCAGCTAAAATTGGTTTTTTATAAAACAACCCAAAGGAAATAGTTAGTTAAATTAAGCCAATTAATTAAATGCAATAATCAACTTAAATAGAAATAAAAACCAAAAGTGATTAAAAAATGTATTTATTTATGCGTACAAATTTAATTAATTACAAGGTTTAGTTGACTCAATTACATTTTTAATTGTGTTTTTTGTTTTAATTTCCACTAAAGTTGTTTAGTTCAGGAATATTTTTCCTGAGATGTACGTGAGATTTAAAATATGTAGTTCAATTTCAAAAAAAAAAAAAAACACAACAGACGACAGACGACAGGGCTGTTCCTTACCCCAAATTTGATTAAGGCAAATCGAGTATGTAAGAATCATCCAAATCGGTTCACGAGTTCGTTTTATATATTGTCGCAAAAGAACAAACATACCTACATGTATACATAGGCTGATGAACACAATACCCTTCTTTGTATCGCGCACTCGGGGAAAATGCTTTGTTTAAAAGCAAAAAAATCAAAAATAAAATAAAATAGATTTGTTTCTACATAATTAAGAAACTTAAAAAACAAAGTTAATTTCCTGTAAAACTACAAGTAAATATGACTCACAAAAAAAAAAATTCACATAAGTTAATAAAATCCAGGCATTGCAATTCGAAAGCTGTGTAAATCTAGATAATCTATGATAATCTTCACATAGCTTCTTTCTTGCTGGAAACTATTAAAAGTAATTTTGAATATAAAATAATAAACTCTTGCTTAGATGTTATTTGTTGGGCAAAAAAAAAACACATTGAATTGATTTTTTTTAAATAATGTTTCACTTCAACAGAATTCGTAGTATTCTTACATAAAGTGACTGATAAATTGATAATTTTTCAAAGCCTTATAAGGATTATTCTGAGTTCGGAAGCCTTAAATACTAATTTAACTATCAAATCATGACTGTTTTGTACATAATTCTCTTTTTATATTATCTAAGCAGTAAACGACCAAAAAAATGCATTTTATTTTAATTTAAATTTTTTTTTATTAAAAAAAGCATAAGCAACATAGTTTTCATAAGTTTTCTAACGAAAATCGATTATTTGCTACGGTAAATAATAGATTTTCATAAAAAAAAAATTCAAATAAAAAAATATGTCGCTTAAGTTTTTTTTGACGGTTAGCTACTGAGGAACTTGAAAATATTTTTTCTGAAAAGCTCTTTTGAGTGTAAGTAATTTTGAGCTTTTCGCACTGCAATGGTTTTCCAATTGGGACTTCCCTTCTTTAACAGTTTTCAGCGACCGTATTGCTGAAAAACATCTGTGCAATTAGCTGTGGTGTATTCAGTTTGTTTCACTAAATAACAAATTACGGAAGAAGCGTTAAACAGCATGTGCAAATGATAAAATATTTTTATCGATGAAACATTTTGGCAAGTGTGGAGGAGCAAAGAAATACAAGCGCAGGCGTATATTTTCAGAATTTATTTGCATATTTTGAGATGTTATAAAATAATTTTGGATAACTAAGTGGAAAGTAATTGCTTTAAAAAGCAACATTCTTACTGCCTTATTCATAAAAAATATTTCAGGTTTATTAAACTCTTATTTGACATATTTCTATGGGAAATTTGTCAAATAAACGTGTAATAAACCCAAAATATTTTTTATGAATTAGACTGTTAATCGACAAAAATTATTAACATTACATTTACAGGATTACATTTTGATCCTCATACTAATTATTCCAATTTTACTTAAAGTATTTGTGCATTGCTATTCAGATTAGTGGATGATATATAAAAAAGAAGTAACAATAAAGTGGATTCAACAGCCCACTGCACTCGTTGATTGAAATCATACAATTCAATTAGTCCAGAAAATCAATAAAAATATAAAATGTTCATTAGGGGTCAAAGCAAATTATTCTAAACACCAAAAAATATTCTATATGCAGGACAACCCCGCTATAACGAACAATATAGTGCTAGGCTCATTCGTTATACCGAATAATTCGTTAGGTCGCAAAGTTTTTTTTTAAAGTATTATTTTAATAATTATAATTATAATTATTTGACAAAATTGAATGAAATAGAAAAACCTGGGGAGTGATATGTTTCTTCTTCTAGGTCATGTCGAGTTAAAGAAGAATCCATTCGTGAAATATGCCGGACACCTCCAAAATCCGGATTTACGGTTAAAAACCCGTTTTTTACCTTTGCGCACCTATAAGCCTGTAACTTTTGATAATGATCCGATTTTAAATTTTTTACCAGAAACGAAAGAAACTCAGATCTTTCGAATGATTTTTAATTTATCTAAAAAAACTTGAGAAATTTTGACGTTATTGTTAAGCATACACAAATTTTGTAGATTTTTCAAAAACTTTTCAACTTTGGTGACTTTTTTATACATTATTTTAATAAGAAACTATAATACTATTGAATTTATTAAAAAGTACGTTTAGTTACGATTACAATGCGTATTTGGGGTTAAAAATAGATAAGCAATTGACTCATTATTATTTAAATCATTCGAAAGATCTCAATGGGCGCATTCATAAGACGTAGCTGTTGAGCTCAACAGTTGTGAAACTGCTGGCAACTGTTGGCCCCAACAGCTACTTCTTAGAAACGGCTTGATGTATATAATGTAATTGTATATCTTTATTTCGTTGCTTCATTGCATTTGTAATGTAAAACTTAGCAAATATTTGTTGCTGCCACCTAACAAAGCATATACAAGAAATAGCTCTATTTGATCAGCTGTTCAGGCTGAGCACAAGTGTTGACTATAGGTAGCGAAAAAATTTTATGATGGAAAATTACTCAACTGTTGAGTGGAGCGGAGATACTCAACTATGCGTTTCTAAGACAATCACTCAACGGTTGCGCAACTGTTACGTCTTATGAAAGCGACCAATTTCTTCTTTCCAAATCTTAAGAAATTGAAAATCGGATCATTTTCAACAAAATTACAGGCTTATAAGTGCGCAAAGGTTAAAAACCCGGGTTTTTAACCGTTATTCCGGATTTCGGATGTGTCCGGCATATTTCACCATTGAAATCTTGTTTTACTCGACAAGCCCTACAAGAAAAATAATATCCGGTCCCAGATTTTTTTGCACTGTCGCACCGTGTTATTCTATAATATTTAATTATTTCACATTTATGATAATTATTTTTATAGACATTATAGAATATAATGAAAATAATGACATCAATTTGTTTTCAAATATGTTACCAAATGCAAACTAATACTACGTTAAAAAATTTGTACGTTCATTACATCGAATTTTCGTTAAAGCGAGATTCGTTATATCGAAATTTGCCTGTACTACCTTGAACTAAAAATTTTTAATTTTTTAATTTTTAAAAAATAAATTAAAAATTTAATTGAATTAATTCAACTTTTGTTTTAAAATTTAATTTAATTAAAGGTTTAATTGCCTAAATTAAATTTTTAAAAAATTTTGGAGTTTATTTTTAATTAAACATATTAACTGCAGGAATTTTTTTCTCAACTTAAACTAAAGAAATTTGAATTTTTTTATTAGAGTTAAGCATACTTTAATAGGATATGAGTATTAAAAACTTGTATAGTATTCCGAAACAAAATCAAAAGTAATTGAATATTATGGTGTTTTTATGAAGTTAGACAGAATTTAAGTAGTAAATTAAAGCATTGAACTTTTTCACAATAACACAAAAAAAAGATTTAAAATTTTGCTATTACTCTTATCTGTAGTTAATTATATTTCTTTTATTAGACATATGTATTTATGTACATAATTCTCGTTGTTATTTTTTTATAATTCACTTTATTTTATCACTATCCTTTGTTTATATTAATACAACCGAAATAAAGCATAGTTTTTCTCGTTTAAATTTGCATTTAAATATTAACGCTTTTTGTCGTTTTAGTCCATTGGGTTTAGTCCTTCAAAAGAACTTCCCCTTCCGTGTACCGTGCGCTTTGAATTGACGTTAAGTACTAAAATCGCATAGTATTATGAAGCTGTTGATAAATGTAAGCGACCAAAAACAATAACACGAAGTTAAAAAGTGAGAAAAAGAAAACTAAGTTACTCGTGTAGTCTATCGTGTTGTACTGGCAGCATAAAAATAGTCCATCAAACACAAACAACAGCAAAAGGCAACCAAATATGTTTAGCATTGTGCTTTGAAGTTTTCAAGTGCTGTTCGTCAATACAGTTATGCCGTGTGGCTTCTAGTCTAAACAACGACTTGTGATGGTTGCTTGTGATGGTTCGCTTGAATGGTTCTTTAGCTTCCGGCTGCTGTTAGATGGCCCTGCATAACAAATATTTTCTTTTAGTTGGCTTTTGTTTTAAGGCAGCATAAAAAGGTTTATCTTGCAACTTCAAACATACCAGAGAGATTTTAACACTTGCTTTCAAACATGTTGGCTGAGAGAGATTTTCCAAACAGATGTTTTAATTCTCTTAATTCAACACCGGCTTTTTTATTAGCTCTATTGTAAGCGGTTGCTTTAAAGGCTGAGGCACAATGAATCCGTCATACGTTAAACTTCGCCTTTTTCAACTGACATTAACGCAGCGACGGAGAAAGTTGGCACAATGAGTACTTTATTGACGGAAGCATTTGTAGGTTGATTCTCCATTTTATTTACTAAATTCAACTTTTTTATTTATTTCATTTCACTTATTTATTCATTATGTATACCTTGCCTATGGGCCATATTCGGTCATATCATCTTTTGTTTAATTTTATTTTTGCTGCCACAAAACACAAACACATACTTAAAAACATACCAAAAAAAACCAAGCAATATCTGCAACCTACTCAACGTACGCATAAAGTTAAAAGTTGAAAAAGTTTTGTACTTTGCGTTGACGAACACGTACTGAATGTAACAGACCTTATAAGAAAACATGTATTTCAACTAAGCTGTCAGTTGAAAAAGTCGAAGTTTAACGTATAACGGATTCATGGTGTCCCGGCCTTAAGTCTTTTAGGTTGGACGGAAAAACTAGTAATTGAGTTGATTCCCTTGAAATTTAAATGAAAATTGTTAAAATGCAAGAATTTCAATTATATTTGCAATTATTACAAAATTAGTTTAAGAAATTACAAATAAAGTCTTCAATGAAATATTTTCAAGAATAATTCGTAGTATAATCCTTAGTATAATATACTCAAAATAATTATAATATAGAATTTTAGATGCAGAACTAGTGCGTCAAATAGTGGATAAGTAATTTTAATTGCTTTATTAGTTTTACAACTGATAATAGTTTCAAAAAATTTCATTACGTTTTAAACCACAATTTATTTATTTGATTCAAATCAATTATTCACTATTAAGCACGTAGCTTTTTAACATGATATAGATTATTAGGGTTTTGCAAGTAATCGCGATTCACAGAAAAAAATGATTTGTAAATAGAATTAATTTTTTTTGTTATATCAGTTAAATAATTAATTGATTTTGAACCTACAACGATACGATTTTTGTAAATACAATTAACTAAATTGTATAAGTTAAAGGAAAATCTGAAAAATATTTTCAATTAATTATATCAAAAAGTAGTTTGTTAAAATTTATTAATTTTTTTAACATTTATTTTTGTTAGATTTCAAAGTTTTTTTTTTTAATTAAAGCTATTGTTATATTAACAAGGTGAATTGTTGAATTTCTGCACAAATTTTGATTATCATAACTGTTACACTAACAATTTTATTTTTATACACGATCACAATCCTCGAAACGAAATTTTGCTTGTCTGCGAAAACACTAAATCTCTTTGGGCGGAGTTAAACCAGCAACCTCAGGGATAATAAACTGACTTGCTTACCTCTCCGCTAAAGAGCACAACACTTTATTAGATACACAAATATTGAATATATACAAAAAATGATTTCTTGTTTTATCTATAGATATCTATATATACATGTGCACGGAATGCGCATGATATAATTTAACAAATAATTTTGTTGAGTAATTTAATTGACTAAATAAATTTAAATTTGTTATATTAACAATGATGATTGTTAATTTTTTTTAAATTAAATGTTAACAATTTGTTTTGCTGATTGCATTTCGATGATATTTTATCTGTGCTTACGATTCAAGAATATGTTATTAACCGATAATCGCGATTAAATAAAGAAATATACTACCAGTCATTAATCAGTATCATTAATTTTTTTTTAAAACAAATTCCATTATATAATTTTTTTAATATTTTATATAAGTTTTGTAATGCGAGGTTCCAATATAAGATAAACTGCTCCTATTTGCCAACCAGGTGAAACAAAGTTTTATCAATCCTAACGTAATTTTTGGTTTAGTACGACGTTGAAGCAAATGAGCCTTTTATACCTATAGGTATGTCTTAGAAAATGTATAGTATCAACCCACTTAAAATATGGAAACGCTTTGGAGGTGGTCGGAAAATAGAGGCAAACTAACGTTATTTTTATTTCATTGGATAGATTTTGTTTGGCTACCAAATTAAGTGAAAAGTTAAGAACAAGTGGGATCTTAGACTATAAGCAGTTTTATTTGATTGCAAGTGTTATTTAACGTATTTGATGGCGGATCAATAAGCCCGTGGCTTTTTGAATGAAAGACAGTTTTATTTTGCAAAATAAAAATTTATTTTTCAACATAATCTCCTTTTAACTCAATACACTTAGTCAACTTTTTATATCCCTTCCAAAAGTAAGATTTTTTAGGTTCTTAAAATAGGTATTTTTTGGTCAATAATTTCATCGTTGGAGCTAAATCTCTTTCCACCAAGCCATTTTTTTAGGTGTGGAAATATGAAGTTGCCACTTTGGGCTGACTCTGGGGAGTCACCCATCTTGCAGAAAGCTTTTGCATACCCAAGTAATCATTCAAAAAAAAGAAACCACTGAGCCATGTGGGATGCCCATGGCATCAACAATCTTACGCACTTGTACTTTTCGATCGGGCAACACAATATCGTGGATTTTTTCCACATTTCCAGGTGTACTGACCTCATTTGGCCGTCCAGAACTTTTCACATAAATTCCTTGCTTGAAAGTGCTAAAAGTTTTAAACGTAATCGAGCGATTAATGGCTTCGACTACCACTGCGCTTAAAAGCTACGATTAATAGCGATTTTGGTTACGATTATAATCGCAGTGCGAACCGTATAGATTATGTATGATTTTATTAGGCTTAAGTTCGTATCGCTCTGTAAGCCAAATTACGTGTCACAAATTTTTTTTTATCAACTAACACCAAAGTTAATTGTAGATATTCTGACAAACACTCGTAGAATGGAACAGCTAAATTTTTTCGAAGGTCATTGCATCTCCATCATCAGCGTTTTTGGTGTTTGATTCACTGTGTGTGGTGTCGCCAGTTAATGTAGATTTTTGCTCTATATACTCAGTTTTCAGTGCAAATGGAATTTGTAAATGGTTTTGATTCATCGTATTTCAATTTGCTGAAATGTTTTTTTTTTTCTGATGAAAGCTCAATTTTAACATCACTAAATTTACAAAAGTATTGCCATTGTCGTTTGTTCTTTACTAATTATACACACGTTAGTATATATATATATATATATATATATATATATATATATATATATATATATATGTATATGTGACTTTAATCCATCAAGCTTTTAATGCTAGATGGGGCCAAAAATTTATCTGGACAATTGCCAAAAGAAAAATTTTTACTTTTTTTAGATTAGCACATCACAATTATTTTCAAAAAGTTCATTATAAAATTTTTACCTTTTGCTTGTAAAGCAGTGTTAATTAAATTTTGATATTCTATCAAAGATTGTCTGTTATTGAAAAAAACTCGTGATTATTTGTGTTCTTACTTATTTATTGTATCGATTTTATTCTGTATAGAAGAGGATAATCATATTAGGTAATGCTACTAATGTATTATATATTTACTCTCATATTCATAAAATTTAAAATAAATTTGAAATATAATTCACAAAAAGTTCTATTGTGTCATATCGTGACAATTTTATTTTTCCGTTTCAGCACTTTTTGTTAATTCTGGCATCGATTTGTTAGTGCATATTTTTGCATATTTTACACTTTAAAGCATATATTACGGGGTTATTACGGACGTTAGTTGCAATAGAAATCTCATTTTGCTATTTTTGACGGACTCAACCGCGATTACATTTTTATTATATAAAAGTTTATTTAGTAGCTACAGGCAACGATTTTTATTTGAAAATCTAGGTCAATATTTTGTTGTTTATTGCAATAGTAATAATAGATAAAAAGCTTGCCTGTAATCTGGATAAATAGAATACAGTTTCAAAATTTTAATTATGATATCGTGATCTCTTTTGAAGATGAAGTTAAATTTTTTACTGCAGCATCCATAAAAATTAATTTGTATTATTTGTTTTTTTTTTTTAAATTTTTATGGCAATTATGTTTTAACATACACTTGTTTGTTATTATTTTTTTATTGTTTCCTTTTTATTGTTTAATTTATGTGCAAGTGTTATTGGATTGTTGAATTAAATATATATTTCCATTTACAAATAAACAAAATTATGTTATTTTAAGGGGATATATTTTTAATATATTTTCAAGTTTTTAATGCATATTGAAAAACTCATAAAACTCTTATTCATAGCATATTTCTGGTTTCCCTGATTATGACAATATGACATAACAGAATACCTAAATTTGTACAATAGTTGTGAAACTAATATTAAAAGAAAAAAAGCAATGTGCGTCCGATCACAGGGGATCACAGGGGACATCTAGTAATGAAATTTTTTTTTTAAGTTGGAAGTACTTATGCTTTTAGTATATTTTTTTTAAATTAATCAATTGAAAGTATCAAAACTTGCAATATTGTAAATACATAGGAATTTGCTGGTTTTTGTTTGTTTTATTTAATTTATCTGGTTAGTAAATGGGCACACTGCAGTATATACATACATATGTACTGCATTAAAAATTGCAGTAAGCAGTAAATTTACTGATTACTGAAAAAATTTAGAAAATTTTTACTGATAATAAAATTTAATTTGCATTACCAGTACAATCGTAAAAAATTTAATTCATAATAAAACTGTTGGAAGTTTTTTTTTTTTTTTTTTTTTTTTTTTTTTTTTTTTTTTTTTTAATACATGTATTTATTTATTGTATCTTCAAATATGAACTAACAATAAGTATTCAAATCTTAAATCTAAAATATAATTATTAGGACCTAAACTTGTTAATAGTTATAAATAATACATAAGTAGTGATAATAAAAAAAGAAAAAAAAATTTATAAAAAAGTATAAAAAAAGTATTTTCAAGAAATCCCATTTGGCGTGTTGAGTAATAGAGCCCTTGTGTCCCTCTTTTTTAAGCGGATGTGTCCAGTAAAGTTTAAAATATTACGAGCAAGCGGATTAGGATGTGACTCGAGTTTTGTTAAATATTTGCCTGCGTATTTTGCAATTTCTTCAGTCACTAGTGGCATATTTAAATCACGATGTATATTAGAATTTTTGATGTACCATGGAGCCGATGTTATTAACCGTAAAATTTTGTTTTGCCTTCGTTGGATTCTCTCTACATTGGAAGCTGAAGCAGTGCCCCATAACTGGATACCGTAACACCATATTGGCTTTAAAAGCGACTTGTATAATAAAAGTTTACAGTCCATGCTAAGTGTTGAATTTCTGCCAATCAACCAGTGTATTTGAGATAACTTAATTTTCATCTGAGTTAGCTTAAAGTCAATATGATGTTTCCATGTAAGCCTTCGATCAAGGTGTATACCAAGGTATTTCACTTGGGAGTGTTGAGGAATATTTTGATTATTGATTCGAATTGGGGAACAAGTATCTCTTCTTAGGGTAAACGTTATATGGACACACTTTTGTTCATTTACCTTAATTCTCCATAAGTTCAACCACATTTCCAATTGTGTAATATGTTCTTGTAAATATCGGGAAGCCTCGTGAGGGTTTTCATGCATACTAAGGCAGGCTGTATCATCGGCAAACGTAGATGTATGGATATTGCTGCTCAAAGGCATATCACAAGTATATATCAAATACAAAACTGGCCCCAGTATGCTCCCCTGTGGCACACCGGATGATATAGATTCGGGCACACTCATGAATTCTCCTTCCACAACCGTGAACTTCCGTGTAGTGATGTAACTTTCTAATAAATTCACTAAATTTATTGGTAGATATGATTTTAATTTTAGAATTAGACCTTCATGCCACACTTTATCAAATGCCTGAGAAACGTCAATAAACAGGGCAGAACAATACTTCTTTTCCTCAAATGTTTTTCTTATAAATTGAACCAATCTATGAGTTTGTTCAATGGTGCTATGCTGACTTCTAAAACCAAATTGATGGTCTGGGATGCACCCACTATCTGTTAAGGTTGGGGACAATTTTGTCATTAGCAGCTTTTCGAAGAGTTTTGACATAGTTGACAGCAAACTTATTGGCCTATATGACTCAGCTTTAGTAAGATCTTTTCCCGGCTTTGGAATCATTTTGATTTTTGCAAGCTTCCAGAGTTGTGGATAATACTCCAGTCGCAATATGGCATTAGAAATAAACAGCAAGATTCTTATTGCAATATGCGGCAAGTTCATCAGCATCTTGTTACTAATTCCATCAATACCTGGAGCTTTCTTTGGGTTGAGTTCAGCAATTACTTTATGTACATCATGCATCTTAAATTTGGAAGTGGCAAAGTTTTTTTCATTCAAATTTTGAAATTTTTGTATTAAAAAAATTTAGCCAGTTGGCAGAATTAATGAAAATTAATGAAAATTCAATGCACCACATCATATAATAAATAATTTAGGCACTTTATAAAAATCGCAGAAAATATTTTAGTAATCAGTAGAAATTTACTGGTTAAAAAATTATTTTTACTGAAATTTTAGTAGCACTGCAAAGTGCCCATCTATAGTAAATGCCTTAAGTACATATATTTAATATTGGCCTATGGTAACTAAAATAGGATATATAAATGTTTGAATCTAGTGTATTTAAAAACATATGGAAAACTGCATCTATAGTAGTGGAATTATTAGTTGTGAAGGTTTGTGGAGAATTGCTCATATGTAAGTGGAAAACGTCAAATAAATAAAGCTTGCGACTATGGGTTTGCAAAATTTGTATTAAAATCTCCACCCATAATAATTGGCATGAGATGGAGATTGATATGCAATTGTCGTACACCAGCTTCAGTGTAAGGCAACAGCACGTAATGAAGATATGTTATAATATAATATTATAAATTCTTTATAAAGACTACTATAAATCTTTTAAACAAATATTTGACATTTAAAACGCTCTTTTATTTAAAATTTTATATTTTTCAACTTTCTAACAAAATTATCCCCACTGGCAACATTATTACACTTCCCAAGCTATTTCTATTAAAATTAACTCCTGAAGGTATGCTTTAAAATTCGGATGAGTGTATTTCTATGCAGCTGTTAAGTTTCTCTTGTACTTTTTGTTCGTTTGATTACACTAATACACTCATACATAGCTCACACCGATTTGACAACGCGGTGTGCATCTTATTCAAAATTTGTGATTGTATTGTGAAAAAAATGTTTACAGCCCAGCGTACACATAGATGCTTACACATCAAAAAGAATATGCTAAACTTAGCGCCTTAAATTCTAAACTAGCGACATTAATGACCATGTCCGCTTGGAATACGAAACGAATGAACACTTTTTGTATATTTCGTTTAGTGCAATGTTATATAAAACATGCATATGTATATACATAGATAAAATTTTACTCCTATATGCTAGCAAAGTTGGTATATATTTAAATTCCATAATAATTACATAGTATTTAAAAGTTATGCAAATACTCGCGCCACTTACAGTAAACGAATGTCCTTGAAAGCAAAAAAAACACATACACAAACTCGCACACAACTTAAAATTTTTTTTTTCATTTCAGTACCAGTGTGAATAGTTGTAATTTAAAGACAAGTTATGGAAATAAAAAGTTAAATCTCAGAAATTGTAGGCCTGTCAACAACAACAACAACATCATCATTCATATTCCACACGTAAGGATTCACACAATGTTGGTTGTGTTGTTCGTTGTCGTTATCGTTGTCGTAAACATTATGAACTTGCACTTAACAATTTACGTACGTACATAGTTTATAACAATACGACCTTTGACACAATGCTCTACTTTTTCACACACACTTTCACACGCACACAAACCCACACACAAACTTTTATCCACATAAGAAAAAACGTACAAATCACATGGAATATTAAACACTTTTCTAAGTTGCAGCAATCCAAAAATTAAAAAATAATATAAAAAAGATATGATATTTAAGAGAAGCAACCAAAAGAGCGCACCTGAAATCGATTGGCAACATGCGCAGTTCAGTTTTGTCATTGTTAGCTTAAGAGACTTTTTCAAAACAGGATGCTTATTGCATCCTTTTCTCTGGCGATTTGTTTGTTTTAACAAACTTTTTTTACTCGCATGCTGTTTACTCCTGTAAGACTTAAAAGTTGAATTCATGTTTTAGATTTATTGAATTTTTTTATCAATTCCTTTTGCTGTATGATAGAGCAGCAAGCATATTATGTTGTTTGGCAGATTTGATATTTCATTACTTATTT
The DNA here is from genome assembly GCA_905220375.1 of Tachina fera. NCBI lineage: Eukaryota > Metazoa > Arthropoda > Insecta > Diptera > Tachinidae > Tachina > Tachina fera. The sequence goes on along the minus strand of LR999965.1, from coordinate 45,950,557 downwards.
TGGGAATTCAAAAAAAAAAAATGGTTAAGTATTGTTAGCCTTTTAGGAAATAAGGCACAACACTCAAAAGGAAATAAAAAACTTGTGTTTTTTTGGGATTATTACAATTTAAATTTAACACTTCTTAACGTACTAATAATCCCAAATTACTCGCATTATTTTACTTCTTCAATGAAAAATTTTTTATGACTAGAAATATATTGAAATGAATTATTGATTAGGCTAAAGTTCGTATCGCTTTGTTAACCAAATTACACAGGATAATTATTAATGAAGAAATAACACCAAAGTTAATTGTAAATAATCTGACAAAAACTTAGTAGAATGGAACAACTAGCTGTTTTCCCGACTGTGCTGTAATAAATAAAAAACAATTTAAGTTAATTTAAATTATTATTTTTCGAACTTAAGTTGTTTCTATATTTATGAGACGATTACAAAAATGATTTTTTTGAGTTATGACGTTAGTTTAGTAAATAAGCGACATAGTTATTCCCCTTTATAATTGTTCTGAATTTTATGTGTAATTTGAACGTAAAATTGAAAACTAGTAATACTACTGCTAAGAATAATGAGTTAACAACAAAAATAAGTTATTTATTAGCAGATTAAGTAAGGAAAATTTATTCATATACATCAGGGATTATCTTGAAACCTCTGTTTATCCATTTATGCGAACTTCTTTCGTGAACTGCAAACAGTGCAAGCAAATATATATACATCTCTTGCTTTTATAAATGATTTCTAAATGGCATAAATTTAAGAGAAAATATATGTATAATCATGATTGCTTATAGCTTATTAAGTCTCTAAAATGCTTTCCTACTAAAGTCCTGCACAAGACCACTTAAAAGAACTTTTAAGACATAAGGGATTTTTCTTTTACTTTACTACAGCAAAATCTTCTAAAACAAACTTTAAACAACATTGTTGGCAATACATTTGTTTAAGTTATTGCAGGTATAGCAGTAAAAAAGAAAATACTTTGTGACGCAAGAATTTGTGATGATTGCATCTTTCTACGCATGGGCGCGTATCAAAAAAGTCATGCATGTACATACACACACACGTTGTGTATGCTCCTTAATTTTTCCGGGCAGAACAGAGCACTGTAGTGATCTACTCTCATTAATTTTATCTTTTCCCTATATTTATTTTACTAAGCAGAAAAAAATGGGTATGCTCATGGTGTTGCTTGTGCAACACTCTAATACAAACTCCACATGCATTGGAATTACTTGTGTGCACTTGCTTTAAAACACCAGCCTTAAACACACTCTTAAACGTACAATATGAAAAATAACCCGCATCAACACTTCTTCTTTTGATTGTTTGTTATGAACAAGAAGTCTTTGCAACATCGCTTGTTAACACTCATATACATACACACAGAAAAAAAAGATTTGTAAATACAAATAATTTATTTGTGAATACAATTAAAATATTATTTAAAAAGGCACCTACAACGATTTTTGTAAATACAAACACACATTTGTAACATAAGAAAACAAAATCAACTCAATTATTTCCAACTACGATTATTGTGTTATTAACAATTGAGTTGTTAACAGAAAAAAAATTTTTTTAATGAATTTGTTTTTCAAATTCTAATGTGTTGTTTCTTTGTTTGTACTTTTTTATATTTTTTTAGAATTTTGTTTTTTGTTTAATTTTAAAGATGTTTGGATGAGTCGAACCGGCAACCTCTTGATTAATAGTCTAATGTACTTACCACTCAGCTAAAGAGCAAATCGTTATTAGATAAGCAAATAATGAATACACACGAAATGCGAGTTCTTCTGTTTCTTCTACATGTGCGTATTCCATTATGATATAATTTAACAAATAATTTTGTTGAGTAATTTAATTGACTAGAAAAATTTAAATTTGTTAAATCAAATATGAATTTTTTGCATTTTTGTGCCATGTATAACATAAAATTTGGTTAGTTCAGTTTATTGAAAAAATTTCTGTGTTTGTCATATCAACAACTTAATTTTTTATATTAACTAAATATATATTTCAATTTAAATTTGCATTTTGATGATATTTTTTTCTGTGCATGCTTCGATAATACGACAGCATTTATTATTGGTTAAGTATAATCATAACACGAGAATACATTTAAAAAACAAGACTTATTTACATTTTAAAAATTCAGTTAGCCGACCGTAATGTAATGCAACTGCAACAGTAGGAAACAGCTGATCGATATTGTTATGTAAAAAGTAATGAAAATGATTATATAGATGTAATGTTATGTAGCGTACTTTACACATAAAAATATCAATCAGCTGTCTCTACGTTGCAGTCAGTACATTACAGTCGGCTAACTGAGCCTTAAGACTGTTTATGCAGGTCTCTATTCCCTACATAAGCAATTCCAATATAAATGATGCAAATTTATTTTATTTATAGTTCATTATAATTGAAGGGAAAACAAGCAGACAAAAATTTTCATTTATGTTTTAGTAGTTATTACATACTATTTTTCTTTCTTATAAATTTCAACAACTAACAAACAAAATCCATTTAGACTGTAAAGACTAATAATAATAATAATAATAATAATAATAATAATAATAATAATAATAATAATAATAATAATAATAATAATAATAATAATAATAATAATAATAATAATAATAATAATAATAATAATAATAATAATAATAATAATAATGATGTATACAAGCATAAAGTTTTTGTTTGGATTTCAATTGTTTTGCATTTCCAGCAAAATAATTAACACTTCCCTTTATTCTACGGTCATAAATATTGAATTGTTTAAAGTGGTGTTGTTTTGTGTGGGTAAGTATGTGTATGTGTGTGTGTGGCTACGTATGTGCATATGTATGTGTGGTGTGTGGCTTGGTTTATCTGAGGTCATTAATGATTATGAATTTTAGGCATAAATTTAATGAATAATTATCGTTATTATTATGTGCGTGTGCGTGTGCGTTGCTTTTTGTTAAAAGTTAAAGACCAAAGTTTTAGAAGATATTTACGGAAATCCATGCCTTTTCTACGTATAAATGAAAGCAATTAGTATGCAATAATCATACATACTAATATAACCACACACATATCCAAACACTTGCATGTGTATTTACATATGTACATATATTGTACATACTGCAACATGTAGACCATTTCTATATACAAATATGGAGCAACACCTAGAAAACAAATAACAGTACTGAGAAAAACTAATTAATTGAAAATATATATTGAAACTAATTTTGAAGAACAGGTGGGAAAATAAGTTGTATCTTAATAGGTAAAAACATATACACAGAGAAAACAGTGCCTAATAAATACCTCATAAAATAGAACAAAATTAATAAGATATCTACATATATGTTTTTTTTCAATAAGGAAATCTTACTAATTTCATAGAGAAAACCTTTTTGAAAAAATCAAGAAGAAATCTTGTAGTTTTTATTAGGTTATCTTATTGATTTTTTGAAAAAGGATTTCTTCTTGATTTTATTAGGCAACCTAATAAAACATGAAAAAATTGTCCTTATGTATTTTCATTTAAATTCTGTACGATATATGTAGTATGTATGTATGTAGTATATTTAGATGTTATTTATTTATACATACATACATACATCTTATATTATATTATTAATTAACCCTGCAGTCAGACTGGGGCCAAGTGTCTCTATGTCGACACTAAATTTCTAGTAGTAGTTACATTGTCTACAATTTCTCTTCTATTCGTCAGTATAAAAGAAATAGGGAAAACAGATGTGGTGTATTTCTGGTGGATTTTGCAACAATTTGTCAACATATATAAATTTGTATGTACGTAAGGTATAGAAATGTACCAGTAAATGTCTGGTTGGTATGTTTCCATGTTCCCATAAAAACTATGAATTCAATATCTAGTCAATTGTTTTAGTGTTACTAGTAGATTTTCAATGACAAGCTAAATGTCTATAGCACAAAGTATTGTTTGGGAGATAATTGTAGAGTAGTACTGGTGATAAAGTCAAAAGCGACTCAGTATATTTTCACCATCGACATTTCCTTCAGGGAACTAATTCACCATACATACATATTTATTACTTGAGAGGAGACAAGTATTGAACCAGCAACCTTCTGACTGATAGACACGAACTCTAACCAATATGCTAACAAGCCGCCTGAATCCGCACTGAAACTATTCTACAAAAACATGCTTATACAAGAACGAAAAATATCATGAAAAAAATTGTCTCTATGTTTATTTATAGATATGAAATAACAAGAAACCTAATAAAAACAAGAAGATTTCCTTATTAAAAAAATTAATAAGATGCTTTACACATAATCATATAGGAACCTAATAAAATCAAGAAGAAAACCTCATTGAAAAAATCAATAAGGCAACCTAATGAAATCAATAAGGAAAACCTTTTTGAAAAAATCAATAAGGCAACCTAATGAAATCAATAAAAAATTCTTATAGTTTACAATTTATAAGAAACCCTACAAGAATCAAGAAGATTTTCTCTATGGATTGTTTTTTTGGTGCAAAAAATCACGGAAATTGAGTAAAAAAAGTTGTGAACAATAAGATTTCTTCTTGATTTTATGTGGTTTTCTTCCTGATAAAATTAATAAGATTTACCACATAAAAACAATAAGGAATCTCTATGAAAAAATCTTCGCTTCTTTCTGCTGGGTACCCGTTATCCTAAAAACGTTTCATAGAGAAAATCTTATTAATTTTATTAGGCAGTTTTTTTCTCTGTGTAGTGTGCAAAAAATATTGTGTTAAAATTATATGGAAACTTAGTGTAAAAAATTTACATCTTAATGGATTAAAAATTTAATTGATTTAATTGAATTTGTGTTTAAAAATTTAATCCATTTGTTTGAAAATTGAATGCAAACAATTAAATTTTTTGTTTTGTTTGTTTATACTCGTTGAATACTAAAATACTGTTTAGACTTGCACAGAAAAAAAAGATTTGTAAATACAAATAATTTATTTGTGAATACAATTAAAATATTATTTAAAAAGGCACCTACAACGATTTTTGTAAATACAAACACACATTTGTAACATAAGAAAACAAAATCAACTCAATTATTTCCAATTAAAATTATTGTGTTATTAACAATTGAGTTGTTAACAGAAAAAAATTATTTTTTAATGAATTTGTTTTTCAAATTTTAACGTGTTGTTTCTTTGTTTGTATTTTTTTATATTTTTTTAGTTTTGTTTTTTGTTAAATTTTAAAGATGTTTAGATGAGTCGAACCGGCAATCTCTTGATTAATAGACTGATGTTCTTACCACTCAGCTAAAGAGCAAATCGTTTGTAAATAAGCAAATAATGAATACACACAAAATGTGAGTTCTTCTGTTTCTTCTACATGTGCGTATTCCGTTATGATATAATTTAACAAATAATTTTGTTGAGTAATTTAATTGACTAGAGAAATTTTAATTTGTTATATCAATAATGAATTTTTTGAGTTTTTACGCCATGTATAACATAAAATTTGGTTACTTCAGTTTATTGAAAAAAATTTCTGTGTTTGTCATATCAACAACTTAATTTTTTATATTGACTAAATATATATTTCAATTTAAATTAACTATTAACAATTTGTTTTGCTGGTTGCATTTTGATGATATTTTTTTCTGTGTGTATATCTAATATTTTTGCTTTGATAATTAGCTGAAATTTGCCGCTACCATATTAAATAGCAAAGCGTTACCCTACTTTCTTGTGTTTCATTGGTGACTAAAACGCGTCGAACAAGTAAAATTTTCCATTAAAGGAAAAACAACGTTTAACAAATTGTTTTTGCTTACCATACAATTCTAAAATTAAACAAACGTGAGAATTTCAATGTGTTTTCCTCTCTTTTAAAAATAGCAAATGATAAACCAAAACATTTTTTTTACATTTCTGAAATTTTATATAAGTTGTTTAGAATAAAAATTTTTTTAAACACACTTCGAATTAAGATCTTCAATTTAATTCAAGTTTGTTTTTAATATGTTTAACGTCCATTTTCACAATGTATGGTTAAGAGTTAACGTGAACTTTAACTGACAGTTCTTCATATAAAACTTGCCGTTAAAGTCCCTGTTATCTTTTAACCATACATTGTGAAAAGGTACATAAGTGAGTTACAATTTTGTTTAAGATTTAAGTTATTATTAAAAAGTTAAACCGATGCATTTGAGACGCGTACGTCCCTTTTCACAATGTATGGTTAAGAGTTAACGTGAACTTTAACTGACAGTTCTTCATACAAAACTTGCCGTTAAAGTCCCTGTTATCTTTTAACCATACATTGTGAAAAGGTACGTTAGTAAAATAAATCTGTAAGACACTCTAACAAAATATTGAATAAATCAGCATTTAAAATTAAAATGAATGTAAAACATCGTGGTTTTAATATTTTTTACTTTAAACACCCTTAAGAATTATTTTAGGAGGATAACTATTAACTATGAAAACTGTCGATTAATGCTTAATTAATACCCATTGGAAGTACCAATTTGAATAAAAAATTGTGGCTTACATTGTTACTCTGCCTTAATTTATATGAATTTTTTTTTTATTTCAGAAACAATATTTCTAATATTTTTCTATGTGTTACAGAGTTATTGCAGTAAAAAAAATTCATATTCACCCTTATTCCAGTTGTCGCCATCGACGTCACTTTAACACAACACCAAAATATTGGTGCTCGTGTATCCGTTATCGAAAACAACTGATTCCTGTTTGCAGGTTTATACTATTTTCTAGACTTAGGGAACGGAAATAGATTTCCAGTTGCGCAAAATTTTTCTCGAGAGCGAGTAAACAAGCCCCAGTTTTTTGGTGTTGTGTTAAAGTGACGTCGATGACGACAACTGGAATAAGGATGATTATTTTATTTTAAAATATTTATTAAATTTAATAATTCAAAGATTTTATAAATTATATCAACAAGCAAATGCTAATAATGATAATTAGTATGTGATTATTAGTATGTGCAGCTTCCAAATTATTGTAGAAATTGTGATTAACTGGTAGAATGTATGGCAGTAATGATTTTATTTTAATCATCTTATACATGTGTGAAGATAAATTTCGAAATATAAAACTCAAGACACAAACCTATTGCATTAACAGAGCTCTTTTAACCTAAAATAAACAAATCTTGTAATTATGTAATCCAAATGGAATTCTGGCCATATTTTCCAACAAAATGAGCTAAAAAAATCGAAACATGCAGATTATTGCATTTTTCTTTATGAAAGAAAAAAAAATCATAAAAATAAAAAATTCAAGCAACTATAATTTTTTAACTATCAAAGTAAATATAGTTTTTTATGGAAATTTTTGAATTCCTAAGGAACGAAAATACCTGGGCGGCTAAATTTTTTTTTAAATTTATGTCTTTTGTGCCCTTTTATGATATTCAGATGTCAAAATCCTAAACATTTGCGTTTTTCATAGAGATAATCAAAGTTTGAAAATTTAGAAAAAATCAAATTTCTCATTCAATTCTTCCCTTCGTTCTCTATCACTATCCCTTTCCTACAGAAGGTAACACCTAGTAATAGAAGTAGGCATTCATGGCCCGAGTGTTACTTCTCTTTAAAAAAACTAGATCGATAAAAAAATAGAATGTTAATTAATATTTAAACAAATGGATAATCGCAAAACTATTCAATTGGCTAGTGCCACCGCGTGTTTATCAATTATAAGAATAATATTAAAAAAATTTAAAAAATGGGGAAAAAAATAATGGAAAAAGCCAGAGCTTAATATGCGTGCCACCAAAGGATTCTATTGTACTCTGCAACCCAGTTTAAGGAAGCAGGATTTAGTTTGGTTTAAAAATTTCGTGTACATGAAGACCGAAATGTCTGCCCTTTTTTTAGGGTTCCGTACACCAAAGGTGAAAAAAGGAACCCTATTGATTTCGCTACGCTGTCCGTTTGCCCGTCTGTCCGTCACACGGTATTTTCTCAGGAACTGGAAGCTACGGACCTGAAATTTGAACCTTGCCCACTACAACAACAAATACATGAGAATTAAAAATTAAAGTGTGCTCCAAAACGAGCGACGAAAAATGTTAAAATCCCATGTAATATATATACAATTGTATGTACATATGTATATTGACACTTGAAATTTGTAAAATTAGTGTATTTTTATATAGACTACATCAATTAACATTAAAAGATTAAAAAATTTAAATTAAAGGGTGGTCCATCAGTTAATGCAATTTTGACTATGTAATTTTGACAAATTGCCATATCTTGGAAACCGTAAGAGGTAAACTCTTGAAATTTTCAAAAACTGTAAAACTAAAAAATCCAAAAATTATAAAATCGCCAAACCGAAAAAAAAACGCCAAAACCTGAAAAAAATCGCCAAAAATTTAAAAAAAAAATCGCCAAATCGTCAAAAAAATCGGCAAAATTAAAAACAAATTCTAGCACTAAAATAAATCGCCAAATTCGAAAGAAACGTCTATATGAAAAAAAAATCGCCAAAATGAAAAAAACGCCAAAAACCGAAAAAAATCGCCAAAACGCGAAAAATCCTCCAAAACCAAAATAATTGTTTGTGTGAAAAAAAAATCGCCAAAATGAAAAAAAATTGGCAAATTTAAAAAAAAAATCGACAAAACGAAAAAAATCGCCAAAAATTTAAAATAAACGCCAAAAACCGAAAAAAAACCTCAAAACGAGAAAAAAGTGCCAAAACTAAAAAAATCGCCAAAATAAAAAAACGCCAAAATAATAAAAATCGCCAAAATTAAAAAAACTTCAAAAACCAAAAAAAATCGCCAAAACGTGAAAAAAAGTGCCAAAACTCAGAAAACGCCAATAAATTCAAAAAACCCCAAACAAAAAAAAAACGCTTAAAACCGAAAAAACCCAAAAACGAAAAAAATGCCAAAACTATAGTTTATATTGGCTAAAGTTCGTATTGAATTACATATCTCGTGTCCGTACGGAACCCTTCGTGCGCGGGTCAAAGTCGCACTTCACTGAATTTATTTCTTATTCTATCCTTGTAAATGCTACATACACATACATACATATGTTTCCATAAAGCCTCACGAACTTCCAATATCTAAATTAGCTGTGTCGTCATGCATTCCGTCATCCAAGGCGCTTGAATTTTTCTCACACTCTTCTATTCTTTTTTACTTTTCGTTTTCCATACTTTTAATTTTTTATACCCGCACATATTTAAAATTATTTCAGTATTTTCACAATGCCAAAATGTCAACATGCTGTCATTTGCCTTTGTTTTTGCAATGCAGCAATCTTATTCGCACAGTTGTTTGCGCAAACAGTTTGTGTTGTAATGCCACACAACGAAAAATATCGAAAATTAAAAATGTTGCCACTAGTTCCTACTGTTATTTTTGACATATTTGTTACAAAATGCGACAGTGTGTAGTTGGTTTTAGTAAATACATTCATTTTATTTTATGAAATGAATTAATTCTTTTACATTAACTCACATTATTAACATGTTCTTTTTTGTCAAATATTTAATAATATTTACACAATAAACAACATGAATTTTGTTAATATAAATAGTACGATTAACATGTATGTTCATATTTACATACATTTCTAATTACTACACACTGAAGCAACAAATAAAATTCTAACTTAAAACATGTTGAAATGGGTTAGAAATACTCGTACATACTTCCTCAAATAATAGTAAGTTAAATTAAATGCATATTTATGTACATATGTGTGTGCAAGTGCAACGGTTGCTTGTATAGACTAAACATCTATTAGTTATTGAAATTATTATTAAAATACCCATTTGAACTAAAAAGTGCTCTTATAGAAACGGAAATGAGTCTACAATTTCAGTTCAAATGCTAATGTCACCTCTATAAAATTCATGCGTATTCGTCATTGAAAATACATTTGCTGTTTGTTGTCATATGAATATTTGTAGTTATTTATACATATTCATACATATGTATACATGTACATATGTGGTTGTAAAGATTAGTATTGCCCCCATAAAAAAGGAAACAAAACAAGTCTATACACATTGAGGTGGTAAAAAGGGCTTCCTTGTACATAATATTAAATCCTAATTACGGTGATTTTAAAAGAGTACATTTAGTTTTAAAAAATTTCAGTTGGCTATATAGAAGCGTTTGTTTAATTCTGTTTAGCGTAGGAATTATAAAATTTAAGAAAAATATGTTGGCTTCGTATCGCAGTTTACTTCTCCAGCTGGGGTCAAGTCCAAAAGGGGTGGGGGTTATTGACAACTTTTTTAAAATACTTATTTTAGCCATACCAAGTCTTATGACGCTATCTCATTTGGAAATAACTTTTGTAATTAAAAAAATTTATAAAATGAAAAAAATATATATATTTCAGTGGTTTTTACAAATTTAATTTTGCCACTGGTTGGATATGATCAGCCTTAAAATTTGCTACACCAGGTCTAATGTACATACATATGTATGCCTTAGTATACATACATAAGTATATATAGTATATGTAGATATCTCACATGTATTGTATGTACTTATTCATTTACTATACGGTACTCTTTTGTCAATTAATCAATCAATTTCAAAACAACGACTACGAATGATGACGATTATGATGTGGATGAGGATGACAGTGAAAAGTGTATGCTTACGAATGCGTGCATGTTTGTGCATTTGACATGTGCACAAAAGTATTAAGTACATATATTTTCTGCATTTCTACTAACTGTATGTTTACTTGTGTCAATTTATACGTTAGTGTTTATGAAGTAGTTTTACACTTGGTAAATGTAATACAGACACATTTCACAGAAAAAAGTAAAAACAAGATTCAATTAAAAAAAAACAAAGATTCAGTTAAAAAATTAATTAGTTTTCAACCAATCACGGAAATTGTAGTATTAACTCATCCATTTTAATTGAAATTTTTTTTGGTTTTTTTCAATTAAAAAAATATTACATTAACTAAAAATTTAATTGATGGTTTTCTAGAGATTCAATTAAAATTTAATTGAAATATTTTTGAAGATTCAATTAAAAAATTAATTGAAATACTTTTTAGGATTCAATTAAATAACTTATTAAAATTTTTTAAAGATTCAGTTAAAATATTAATTGAAATATAAAAACTCTAAGAGTATAAAAATATAAAAAATTGTAAAAATATAAAAAATGTTATGTACATACATATGTATGTATGTATGTATATATCTACATATAAAAAATTCACAAAAATGGAAACATTTGTGTATTGCACCAAAAACCTAACTGATGCATCGCATGGCTTTTGAAGTTTGAATGGAGGAAAAAAGTACAATGGCCGTATCCGGTCTTGCGTAAGTGTAAATGCAGAATATTTTATGATTGGATTTTAAAGAAAGGCTTCGATGATTTCCATATCTACTTACGCAAGACGTTTTGCATCGAACCCCTAATACCGCCAATGTACTAACTTTACCATCCACATTTGGTCTATAAGCTTGCATATTTTATCATAATTGTCTTGTTATTTCTCAACAAAAGGGAACAAAATGAAATTCTGTTTTTTTATTTTCATATTTAATTTTTTATTCAACTTATGTCAAAATTACTAAGAATCAAAAAAAAATAATTAAGCTGAGTAGCTTTTTCTCCCATATAAAATATCAAAACCAATTAAAAGATTAATTGAGTATTTTAATTGAAAATATTTTTTCAAAACAATGTGGCATACTTCAAAAAACAGCTCGATTTTCATACATAAAAACAAAAGTTACATTATTTACATACAATTAACATGTAAAAATTGTTACCCATTTCAGAGTATTCTGAGTTAAGCTCTGTTGATAGCACTTTTTTGTTAGAGCAGCAAAGTCAATTAAAATAAACATATATTCAATTAAAATTTTAATCAAAAGTATTATTTTTTCTAAGCAATCACTTAATCAAAAAAAATTCAACAATAATTTTTTCTGTGTTGTTTCGTATTGCAAACTCTGTTTAAAAGGAGGTACTACATATTATTTGAATACCAAAATGTATATAAGTATATACTTATACTTATATCAACATTTTAATTTATGTTGTATCAATTAAATATAATGGATTTAAAAATTTATTTTTAAAATACTTCTATGTCTTTTTTTGGAAAATTTTTTGATTAAAATTTATTTGAGATTGCTTAAGATCCCTTAGTTTTCTTTCGTTCAATAACTTTCCAATCTTCCAAATTAGATTTAACTTACTTATTTGTAAATATTTTTGTGAATAAAATTTTTAAAAATAATCCTATTTATAACTCCCACTTTTTAGGGCATAATCTTGTATGTAAAATTTACAAAATGATCTACCCATTCACATTGCAAGAGAAGTTGATATTAATAAATAATTCTATAAATAAAAGTCGAATTTTAAAAACTTTGAGACAAAACAATTTTGTTAGATTATATCCAACAAAAAAATTATTCAGATCGCTTGATGCTTACAAAAGTTGAAAGAATTTAAACTTTCGCAGTTTCCAACTTAAAGACTTTTTTGGAGCTACCTTGTCTGCAAGAGGTTGCCTTCAAATAAAACAGCTCAAAAATGTAACACTGCTTCTATTCAAAACAGTTCGTTTTATTGTAACCGTTGAAATAGTTTAAAAGTTGCTGACATTTTACCATGTGTTTTAATTTCACGTCACTGTGCTGCGTCAAGGAAAGAGATTTGGAGGAATTAAGCGTTTTATTGTAACTTATATAAAAGAGCATCATCTTTTTAATTCATCATTATTCTGAACTTCACCCAAAACAGAGCCAAAATCTCTGCTTCCGTCAATGTACAATAATTCCTTACTTAAAATAAATTTTTTAAATTATGACATACATAAACAAACTGTGCGAAATATATTTGATATTATAGCATACGTGAGCGTATAACTAACCATATGATTTTTACGAACTGTCATCCGTTCTTAGCTAATTATAATAAATTAAATCCAAGAAAAAAGCAGCAAGGACAGAGTTAATGAATGAATCTTAAAACTTGGCACAACATGCTCTCATTAACTGCTCACTAGGAAAAGCTGGAACCAAGCAGCTGCGGTAGCTGATTTTTTACAAAGCTGCAAAGAAGCGTTTGTATTTTTTGGAACTCATTTTTTATATATTAATCTACATAAGTTGGAGATTGCCAACTGATTACTCTGATTCCTCAGCTGAACATATATATATATAATAATAATCACATTCGTAATTTTTTAATTATTTTGATAGTACATCTATTGTGAATAAAATATACCACTCAAATTGTTGTGTAACTTAAAATACGAATCTGTTTGCAATCGTGTGTCATGATGCCACCACTTGCATACGATTATTACGCAATTATCTACGATTGTCATTACGATCCCGCGCTTGAAGATTAGAGACCAAGTGTCTAATCGTCGCTTTCAGTAATGCGCTCATTCGATCGATCACGTTCTTTCAGTATGAGATTATTGCATTAGCTATCGAGCAATGAAATAATATTGATCGATATCAAATGTCAAAAAACGTCATCGAAAAAAATTAGAGTTTGTAGTGTGTTACTAAAAATAATTATTTTTTTTGAATTTTCATTTTATAAAATTTACCGCTAAACAATATTTTATTTTCTATCCAAAATTTATTTATTAATTAATTTTTCTAAGTGTATATTTACAAGTCGCAAGCGACTTTTTGTTCAACAAATCTGTATAAAGAACAATTTATGTCGGTAGTTGCTGTAGATGACAAAAGATTAATTTGCATTATACGGAAATTGTGTGTCAGTATTATCAGCTAAAGCAGACCACTAAAAATGTCACTTGGCCTGCTCACATTAATACTGACAATACTCAAACACAGACGCAAAAAGTACATCTTATGATAAAGTAGATGCAATATTTGGGTGCAAACATTATAAGGACTACATATTTACATATGGAGATATTAAAGACAAATAAGCGGCTGCCACATAGACCACAACACTCACATGTCCTTTGCTAAATTCGCTCATGCATTACGTTGGAGCAGATATGAAACATAAGTAAAACTCACTGACTGATTATGACCACCATCATTGATTGTGCGGCCGTACATGTCACTGTATCACTCGGTAAATAAAAAAAAAAAATACTCGTATGCCTGTTATATGCAAGATATATTTATCTTTTACATTTCAAAGAACCATGTTTAGTTGCGGGATATATAGATGTATGCTGAGGTGTAAATAATTTTATACGTGAAATGTATTCAACAATCAGACTGCAAAGTTCCAAAAGTAAAAGAAAGTTAAATAAAATTGAATTTTATTCATGTATTAGAGGTCTTCGATTTAAACAAAAGAACAAGTTAAAGTAAGATATGGGTTCCAAATGCCTTAAATTAAGGGCCGATAGTCCCTTAAAATAAGGTTCGTTAAATCTGTGTGGGAGTCATTCGATACAGGCGCCACGAACTAGGCCGCCATACTTACAGGTTTCTTGTCATTTGCTGGTATCGCTAAGGATCAATCCTGGTCTATGCGAGGTCCTTGTCCACCCAGACTAACCTAACCTAACTTAAAAATAATCTTTTTCTGCTATCGTGAATCTATTGTGAAATTTTTTCCCCTCTATGTGTCTCAGTGAATGTAAAAAATTGTAAAGCTTACAAATTAACTGAAAAGCATACAAATTTAAGTTAAATAATAAAAAATACACAAATTTTAGTTTCCAAATAAATTTTTTTTAACGTTAAAGTTCTGTTTTTAAATATTCAATATGCAGTGGAAAAAAATTCTTTAGTATAGCACCGCAGTGCACCACCTTGAAATTTACTGTATGTGAACCAAAGGAATTCATACTGCAGGAAAAAGGGCGCTGCAAGGATTTATTGTTAAGAATCATTAACTTTACTTACTAATCTTGTCCTAAAAATAAGTACTTATAACTTTTAATACATAAAAAAACAAATGTTTTTCTAGTTCAAAAACAAATATTTGTATAGATCCAAATGCAAATCTTTAATTCATTCAATGGTTTTTCATATGTACCACTTATCTTAGACATTCCACTTCACCCATCCCAATGATTTATGTCACTTCAAAGACTTCTTCTAACCCTAGTTTCGATAAACAATTTACAGACATTATTGCCTGTGTTTTTCTTTTGTATTTTCTTTTATTCATGGCTATAAGCATTGTTTCTGTATACATATGTACATATGTATGTATGTACATACATAAACATCTATCTTATGAACACCCAATTACAATGTCAAGATGTTTGGCACTTTGATTTTAATTTTACACTAGAAAAGAGTTGCTGGGATGAGCAGCGTTGCCAGACTTTATTAGTTTTTAATTTATATATTATTTGATGATATTTTTTTTTACATTTTGCTGATAGTGAGTTCAGACCGAATTTCACGATATCAAGTATAAAAAAATCAATGAAAACCAAACTTACAAAACTTTGCAAGCCTATTCCCGTTTACTACTTCTGACTTTATAAAAACTAGTTCATGGAATTTTTATATATTTGGTATTTTGTATGGAAATGCTGTAGCGACGACTGAATGAAGTATTTTTTCAATCAACTCCTACAAAAATTAATCTTCTAACAAATATTTATAAAGAAATTTTTTTTTTCATATTATGTTTTATCAAACATATTTTTGTTTATATAATTACACAATATATAAGCGGAAATCACCCTTTGTTGCACATCTACAATTTTAGCAAACATAGCATGAATTTTTGCTACAAAGCGTGAGTGTCTTTTTCCAGTTCTCAGAAAATTAATTAATTAATTTGTGGCGGCTCTGCAGTCGTAAAATTTTTTAAACGCAGAGGCTTACTTGTTTCTATTGCAAAAAAAAACGAAAAACACAGCTTCTTTAGCATTGAGAACATTTGTAATTTTCAATATGCAATGGTTTTTGGTTATGCATATTTATTCCAGTGATGCAAATCTCAGTTGCATGTACTTTGTTGTTCTGGTCTTGCAGAATATAGCACGTATGCTACATTTGCAATATCTGCAGGACTTGCAAGGGCAGTATGCAACAAAGAGTGATTTCCGCTATAGATTTGATACATCATAACTACCTCTTTGCAAAAACGGCAAAAAATTTTAATTTTTTTAAAAATAATTTCTTAGTAAAATTGTAAATTTTTTGAGACATTTCTCTCCACTTACGTTGTCATAACTCAAAAACAACTATTCCGATTTTATTAAAATACAATTACAAAAACGATAATATATGTATGTACATAACCTTTAAACAATTTACATATATGTATATTCTCAGCACTGGATTACCAACTTTATGATTTTAATAAGGCGTGAGACTAAAATAATCGATTCTGGAGAAGTACTTACTTATTTTATTTGGCAACTTGTTCCCGTAATCTATTTTATCTAAAAAAATCATTCCCGTCATTTAGCAAGTTGTACGTAATTTTTTTTGAATTTTAATGAAATGAAATTTTTAATGTAATGAAATTTGGTAATCAGAAAAGTAAGTCATTATATGGCAAGTAGTTCTATTGGTAATATGTAATTTTTTGCTGGGTTGTCTTTAAACCGGCTCAGTAGTTTCGAAGTTATAATATAAAATTAATAAAAAACAATAAATTTTTGCGTCAAAATAGCTATTTTGATAAAACGTGAAAAATAGAAAATGGCAAATAATGTTCAGTTTTATTGCTTTATCGGAAAGCCAAGTGTAATAGAAACAAAATGAGATATAGGTAACAAAAATCGATTGATTCTTTTCGAATTAAGTGAATTCGCTCATTTTCAAAAACATTTAGTTTAAAAACAAGTAAAAGTGCTATATTCGGCTGTGCCGAATTTTATATACCCTTTACCAAAGTGCGTTTATTTAGTAGAGAGATACATACATAAGAACATAGATATGTATTAAATATTTTTTTTTTGATATTAGAAATAAGTTTAATATCCATGCCTTACTTTCTTAAAAAAAAAAGTTTTCAGGAGAGAAAAAAACAAACGCTTCATCTCTTAATACTTCGGTGTTTGCATAAAAGTTCATATGCAATTATTGAGGAATTGATTACATCTATGTGTATAAGTAGTAATAACACACTAATCTTCTTTAGTTTAATTATGAAGCGCATTTATTGAGATACGAGTTTGCTGCATTAAGAGTAATTTTAATTATTGATATATGATGAATAAGTTACTCTTTTGTTGCACTTATATCAAAACTATCCAATGAAAACAATATTTAATATCCCACTTGACCTAAGGTTTGATATAAACGAATACTCACTAAAGCGAAGAAATTTCAAAACAAAATTGTTTTTCGAAAAATTTAAAAAAAAATCTAATGTTCGCTTAAGCTTCAAACATCGAAAATAGTTTTAGGGCCATTATTATAACTTGTCGTTAACTAAATGTAGGATGTTATTGGATGGATAAACACTTTTTCATTATTACAACTTCATTTTAACAAAAAGTGAGCGATAAGCTAAAGGCAAGCTCATCCTACCTGTAACTTTTATTGCGAGGTATAGTCATTTGAACTTGCCACATTTTCTCCACTTGCCACACTTTCTACTTTATAAAACAAAGTCAAATATATTTGTTCAAAATATGGCATAAAACAAAAACAATACAACACAAAACACATAAGAATAATAAAAAACAAAAAAAAAAAGAATTGGCAAAAATATTTTCATGATGTTTGTAATTTGACAAATAAACAAAAGCAAGTTGCCACTAATCATTTTTAGCAAACAGTATCCACAATATCCACAGAAATGTTGCCACCAACCAAACATTTTATTATTTATTTTATCGGACAGTTGTAATAATGGAAAATTTTAAAGGTCACTTTATAGTTCAGTTTTGCTAAAGTTAGGAATAACTATCCGAAACTTTATCGTTAAGTCATAATAATGGCCCATAGTATTGTACCTCCATACCAAGTAAACTAACTTGTTTTATTTAATAATCTTTGATTTTGCCTCAATTTAAACATCCCATTGGAAAAGGTATATATCGCGGTATTATGTAAGCGTTTATTCCTAAAAACTTTTTTCGAATTTGTTCAGCACAAAGGAACGGTTTCAGGGGAATGAACGAAACGAAACATGTTCTTTAATTAATTTTATAGTTAGGACTGTACTTTAGCGATAAATTTTATTTCCATCTCCATTTACTAAAAATAAATTCAGTAAAGTGCGACTCTGACTTGCCCACGAATGGTTCCGTACGGACACTAGATATATAATACTATGGATATGAACTTTATCCTTTATAAAATATAATTTTGGCATTTTTTTCGTTTTTGGGGTTTTTTCGGTTTTAAGCGTTATTTTATAGGGTTTTTTTGTTGTCCTGTTTCTGGCGTTCTTTTTAGTTTGGTGCTTTTTTAATTTTGGTGCTGTTTTTTAGTTTTAGCGATTCTTTTATAATTTTTTTTCTTTGGCATTTTTTTAAGTTTTGGTGCTTTTTCTCGTTTCAACGAGTTTTTTAAATTTCTTAGCAATTTATTTTTATTTTAGCGATTTTTTGAGATTTTGGTGATATTTTTCATTTAAGCGATTTTTTCATTTTGGTAACTTATTTCAGTGCTAAATTTTTTTTGCCAACTTAGTGCTTTTTTCGTTTTTGTGATCGTTTTGGTGCTTTTATAGTGTTATTGCTTTTTTCTCGTTTTAGCGAAGTTTTTGGCGTTTATTTTTATTTTTGTGACTTTTTCCATTTTGGTGATTTTTTTATTTAAGCAATTCTTTTCAGCTTGGCGATTTACTTTAGTGCTACATTTTTCTACAATTTGGTGCTTTTCGTTTTGGTGATTTTTTTCGGGTTTTTTGAAGTTTTTTTTTAATTTGGTGTAATTTTTTGTTTTGGTGCTTTTTTCTCGTTTTAGCGATCTTTTTAGTTTTTGGCGATTTTTTTTTCATTTGTGCGATTTTTTTGCATTACGGCGATTTATATCATTTTAGCGTTTTTTTAATTTTTGCAATATATCTTATTGCTAGAAGTTTTTTAATTTGCTGCTTTTTTCGTTTTGGCGATTTTTTTTGGTTTGGAGATTTTATAATTTTGATGTTTCTTGTTTTACAGTTTTTGAAATTTTCAAGACCTTGCCCTTACGATTTCCAAGATACAGCAAGTTGTTTAAATTACATAGTCAAAATTACATTAACTGGTAGAACACCCTTAAATTAAAATTTTTTTTTAATTTTAATGGTAATGGTTTGTTGTAGTCTGTATTAAAAATACAGTAATTTTACAATTTTCAAGTATATATATTAGATTGGATTTTAAAATTTTTCGTTACTCGTTTTAAAACACCCTTTAATTTTTAACTTACATGTACTTGTTGTTGTAGCGACCAAAGTTCTACATACCCTGTCCAAATTTCAGATCCGTAGCTCTTACGGTTCCTGAAGAAATAGCCTTCTTCCTAAAACATAAAATATGTTTAATTAAAAGAAAAAAAGTTAAAGTTTTCCAACCCTGGAAACGTCTTTTTAATTTTTTTATTTTTTTTAATTTTTTTAAAATTATAAATACCAATTTTATTTATACTGAAGTGTAAAATAAGTTAATTTAATAAAAAAGTAATAAAAACTAGTTTTCGGTAGTTATTTTGTATGGTAAAATAGAGTTTGAGTTTTCCAGCTCTGAAATCATCTGCTCGATTTTGCTGATTTTCAATAGCAAAATTTTTCGGATAATTTCTGACACACCAGTCTAAGAACGAAGTCTCTAGCTGTTCTAGGAGTTTATCGTACAGACAGACGGACAGACGGACATCGCTTGTTCGTCTTCCCTATGCATAAGGATCCAGAATAAATATAGTTTATGTGTCGCTTATTAATATTGTGGAATCTACACACGGAATGACAAACCTATATATACCCTTTTACCATTTTTTGGTAAAGGGTATAAAAAATCATTTTTATCGTGAATTTAAAGAAGAAATATACAGAAGCTGAAATTGAAATCAATAAAAATGAGAGAGAGAGTATACAGTTGAATGCATAAAATAAAAATTTTTAACATTTAAAAATTTTGACGATTTTATTTCATCAAATGAAGCTTTATGGCAACGCTGAATATGAATATGGTTATATATTAAATAATAATTTATTGTTTATTTTAAAGTAATTTTGAAGCATTTTTTATGCTTTTCCGCATATTTTTTTATAAGCAGTAGATAACTGTTTATGGATTTCGTTAAAATAAATAACAACACTAAATTATTGGCTAATAAATAATTTATAGTAAAATAATGGTCATTACAAAATGAACACTTTCACACATCCGGGAATGAAAATATATTGCTTGGTAGGTTCCGCCATGGTAAGGAAATAAATATATGTTTGTTTGAAAAGAGCAAGAGGTTAGAAGTGCAGAAGTAGTAAAACTTTGTTGTTTTTTATTTGTCTTCCTCCCATAAATTCTATTTTTACTTGGTCAAAAAGCAGCAATAATATAGAAAAAAAAATTTCTCTTAGTTAGTATTCAGTTGCACATGTTTTTATTTTATTTTTTTTTGCTAATGTATTTATAATTAACATAAACATATATCAAAGTTTAAAGTAAAAAAAAAAATTATATATGATTGCTAGTGGTAAGTGCTCTCAGCTTGTTGTTGGCCATAAGGTTATTTTGAAAGAAAAACCAAGTCAAAATAAAA
Source organism: Tachina fera (assembly GCA_905220375.1). NCBI lineage: Eukaryota > Metazoa > Arthropoda > Insecta > Diptera > Tachinidae > Tachina > Tachina fera. The sequence continues at coordinate 45,929,916 of LR999965.1, read as the reverse complement.
CAAGACGTATGTTTTGTATATTTTTTTGGGACAAATTTCTATGCAAAGAATTGTTGTGTATAGTTATAAGGAAAATTGAAACTACGCTTGATACCGCAAATCATTCCTTTGGAATTAAATTCCTTAAAATCTTACTGAATAAAATTAAAAAAATTGGTTAATATAAGAAATTAATAAAAAATTGTTTTAAATGCTCTTTTATTAAGTTTTTTTTTAATAATCATGCCCCCAAAAGTCATTTATATTTTGTGAGCCTCCCTTTATCAATTCAGGCTTATTAACTGAGAAAACATTTCGGTTCAGACACATCAAGTTTTCTTTCTCAAGTTTTGCTTTTGTATGACAGAGATGATGATGATGGTTTGTATATCTATACTCTTCTTTCTCAGTATCAAAACCTCCGTAATTTAGTTGCAATTTCCATTCAGTCACTTAAAAAAGTGTGGCTGAGAACCCCGAAATGAAATAAAAGGAAGAGCTTATTTGAATGTAAACTAGAATATAAATTAGAAAAAATTCTAATAAGACTCAACTTGTTTTTACATTTTAGGTGCTAAAATATAAATTAAAATTTGGAAAAAAAAAATTAAACACATTTTTTTTGATTAAAGAGAAAGTGCTTTTTTGTAGAAATTGTCTAATTCTTAGAATATAATTAAAAAAAGTTCTGATAAAACTTTTAAAACTTTGCTAAAGTTAAACTTGAGTTTTGGAGAAAAAAATTCACACATTTTATTCAAATTAAAATTTAAAATTAATTAACAAAAAAATATTACACATATTCTAGTTTAAATTCACAAAATTTCTTTTTATACCTGATTTACATTGAGAATTTTTTCATGAAATTTAGTAAATTTTGTTGCACGCAACTTTTTCTATTTGCTAATTGTAGGTATATAAAGGAGAATGGCCGACTTCCTAAACGCAGATTGCAATGCATAATTAAAATCCATACACTTCAAAATCCCGCATAATTTTTATTTTGAATGCAAACATATGTATCAGTTGCATAGCAACGTTCCTAAATGCCGATAAAATGCAAAAACCGTCTCTGCAACGCGAGGTTGCACTTAAGATAAATTAATTAATTTTTTTTTTAAATTATGCATTGCAACTTGCGAAAGAAAGAATCTCTGATGCATTTTTGACAACGCCTTTGATATAAGTTTCTTTTCCCGGCCTCCTATCTAAAAATAAAAAAAATTTTCATGCAACTAATATCATGAAAAAATGCCTAATGTAAATCAGGTATTACTAAAAATAATGTTACACACATATTTCACTTATTACAAAACTAAAAGAAAGCTTACGCATAATTTTGTTGAAGACTGTACCTTTAATAAATTTATTTCCAAAATAAATTTATGGTTAGACATGTTATGAATCAATGGACATAAACATTAAGAGAAACAAAAACTTTTTTGGAAGAGCCACAAAAATTTGCTGAACAGAACTCATGTATTCAATGCAAACAAATCACAAGACCCTTTTTGGTTGTTACAAACAAAAGTGAAACCCAAAACTATGCAGCGCAATATATAGAATTGCAACTAGGACATATAATTACATAAAAAATAAATAATGTCTACTACAGAGTGTTTCACAAGTAAGTTCATATTTGTTTGATTTACTAGCGAGATTTCCACATGCGGACTTTTTAAAAATTCCTTTACGATTTTAAAACAAAATATTTGTCGTGAAATGGCAGCTATCATGAACTCTATTGCAACACAATTCACTAATGGATTAAATAATTTTCCGCCAACTTAAGGGTTTACATTTGATATTATCTATTGTTTAGAAATAAATTACTAAATTATGTATTGAAATAAAAATTTTTAGGATGGAGAGCTTATATATTTTTTAATCATTCCACAAAATATAAACTTTCTTTTGCGACACGCTGTATAATTAAAGATGTAAGCATAGAAGTTAAACACGTGCAAGAGTATACAATAAATTATTATTGACTTTTTTTATTTATTCTTTGCACGCGACAGAATTTAAGTTTCTCGCTTGCTTGAAGGCTTTTTATGTATAAATAATTATGTGCGTTAAAGTAGGAAATAACACAATAAGTACTTATTTATGATAGAGATATTATTATTCCAAGTTTTTTTATTATAGCGTTTAAGATATTACTTGTTGCTGCTATGGCAGAATTTGTCAAATAACAGATACCTAAAATGTAGAAGATTTAAATACTCAATATTATTGTTTAGTTACTTTAAAGTAAATTTAGCTATTACATTTTTTTTGGCATATTTTAAATTTTAGTCGCACAAATTATCAACGATAATTGTAAACCATAGCATCTGACAACTATACTCTATATATTTTTTTTCTGCAAAGTTTTTCTCTCTATATTTATATATCTCTCTATCAATCTATTTGTCACTATTTAGTCATCTTTATTGTTATAACAGAGTTCAAAACAACCAAACCCAACATAACGTAAGACTACAGAAACTAGTATATTCGGATGGAACTGTGCATGTCTTTAATAGAAGCATACATTTTGTTTTGCCTCGCTATCTTCCGGTCACTTTGTCATTTTTCAACCATAATTCGAAAAATGTTTAAACCAAAATCTTAATTTTTTTTTTGTCAAATGGAAAAATAAGAACCATTATACGAAATGGAGAAAAACACAAAACTATGAAATATACACAAAAATGATAAAAGAGAAATTCTGCTCAGGACTTGCGGGTTGGAAGAAAAACAAATATATTAGAAATGCACAAGTGTACATAAATATATATATGAAGTTAAGTTAGGCTAATAAAGTAAGCCAATATAGGGATGAAACGATACCACTAAAGTATCGATACTTTTACTTGATACGGCATCGGTTCAGAAGTATCGATACATACTCAGTATCGAATAAAAAGCATCGATACTTACTTGTATCGGTCAAGGTTTTCACATGATTTAAAGTAGCGAAAATAAAATTAAATACCCACCAAACCAAATGCTCCTAACTCGTAAAGAATTCTTAGGGCCTGTTTCTCTAAATGCGAACGATAAATTCGATCGAACATTTATATCAAAAACAAAAACAAAAAACTGAAATTTGTTTTTGTTTCCAATATTAATATTCGATCGAATATATCGTTCACATTTAGAGAAACAGGGGGTTAACGATTAGTCGACATAATCTTCCAATTTCTGAAGGGATTAATATAAGAAAAAACTAATTGTTTAAATTTCTTGCAGACTAGTTTTGGTAGAATTTATTTATGAAAATACTACTTCAACAAACTAATTTCCCTGAATTACAAAAATGTTCAAGTTAAATTTTATTAAAAACATAAAAATCACCATTAAATTTATTTATCGTCAGCAAAATCAACATGTCGCCAAATCAAAAACTTAGACGCCAAACAAAGTAGAAAAATCGCCACGTTTGGGATGGACTGGAGCAAAAAATATAGTCGAGATGACATTTTAAATGTTTGTGCAAATTCTTTTTGTTCCCGCAATAACGCACGCATTTAACCTTCTGTCAGTGCATAGGGGTCAAATTGACCCCAGTCTTTGTAAAAGTGATTTAATAAGGTTTTACACCAACTTACTATACCAAGCAACTAGATAAGCCTCAACTAATGTTTAACTCACACATTGCAAAAAAAATAATCGAAAAAACATTATAAATGACTAAGCTACGACAGTTTTAAGCAAGTCAAGCATATTTTGGTGCATTGGGGTTAATCTGACCCCAATTTTGTATTTAGTTTTAAAACTGTCGTAGCTTAGTCATTTATAATGTTTTTTCGATTATTTTTTTTGCAATGTGTGAGTTAAACATTAGTTGAGGCTTATCTAGTTGCTTGGTATAGTAAGTTGGTGTAAAACCTTATTAAATCACTTTTACAAAGACTGGGGTCAATTTGACCCCTATGCACTGACAGAAGGTTAAATTTCTTTGTGTTCAATAGAAACGACTATTTTTTAACAAAAAGCTTAGAAAATGCATTTAAATATATGTGGGGTCAGGTTGACCCCATGCACAGACTATGTAAAATTTACTATGCACTGACAGAAGGTTAAAACAATTTTCAGCCCGCAATTTTATCGCCTTTTCTTAAAAAATATTTGATTTGGGTGGGTTGTTCCATTTTCACGAACTTACTCTGATATATATTCTAGATATAAATTTAAATTTAGCACGAACAAATAAAGTTGTGTTAAACTGGCGTCATCAACTTTTTTATAGCCAATAAGGAATGAGTATATTTTACCGATACGAGTACTTTTTACCGATACCTACTTAGTACTCGGCAATAGAGTATCGATACCAAAAGTACTTGGTTTCTAAGAAAAAGTATCGAGTATTTACTTGTATTTACTCGTATCGTTTCATCCCTAAGCCAATAAAGTAAAAATTAAGTAAAAGTAGTAATAACAAATAACTGTGGCAGAATTAGGTTTAGACTTTAACTGTACTTCCTATGCAGATGGCTGTCCCTATCAGCCCAGTTATGAATTTTCCCAGTAATCATCATCTGTTTCAGGCAAAAATCCTCCTGTTCGAAATGGGGAATTGGGAAATAGAAAGTGAGAGAGACAAAGAGAGAGAACAAAATATGAATCAGCTGTTCTGTAATAGAAATTTAATAAAAATAATATTTTTTCATTGCCAATAAGATTTTGTGTGTTAATATAAGTATCTGTTTATGCTTAAACAGAAAGTAAAGCGTAAATGGATTGAATTTCCAATGATTGTATGAACAGAGGAAATTGTAAATTTTATCTTTGCATGACTTGAATAAAAATTCCTAAAAGCAGAAATTAATATAAAATTGGGGTGCTTATATTATTTTTTTAAATAAATGTTTATACGGCGGTAATGCAACATTTTTAATTTGATTTTTGAATTCTTGCATTAGTTCTCTTCAAAATGTTTGTGGGGAAAACTTTAAAAAATTCTTCCTCTCCCTCCAATTTAGAATCTACTCGAGTTTCCTAGACTTTCCTATCAAATTTGATCTAAGCCAAGTTCCGGCCAATGCACGCAGTGTGCATATTTACAGGAAGCCATTCGAGCTGTTTTTACCCCCTCATAACTTTGTTCCCCGCAATCGTAAAATTATAAAATTTAAACCATAATTATAATAAATTTATGTTACCTTATATGCGATGTTTGAAAGTTTCACAATGAAAGGTTCCGGAGATATGGAGGTGCAAAAAGTGCATATTTTAAGACATCTCACTGACCACTGACCACTGACAAACTCATCCAATTAATGAAGCATATCCGCTATAGCTAGAAAGCTGAAATTTGTTACACTAGTAGATCTAGGTCAGCAATGAACAAGAAAAATCTGAAAACCTAAGAATTTTAACCAGGGGGGTAAGGCTACGCTCATAAAATTTAACTCTTCTATTTCATATACTTCGGGTCAGCACATTTGAATATACTACATATTTATATATTTATTACTATACGTTTTCAACGAAACTCGACAGGAAAGATAGCTAACCTCTACAGCAAGTATTGGCATTGAAAAAGTGGGCGGTATCACGCCCATAAGAAGAAAATACATAAAATGTACGCGATTGAGCTGAAATTTAATAGACATGTAGGTTTAGATTAGCAACTAACTAGAAAAATCTGAAAACCCGGAGATTTTGACCAGGGGTCGGTTCTATTCCAATGACAAACACAATTAAAAGAGCAAATTTAAAATGTTTATCTCAAGGGATTTTATTGAAATTTGGCACAAATATTGGAATAATGCAAAGTTATAAAATTTCGTTGAAAAAATGGAAGTTAACACGCGCATACAATTTAAACCTCATGTACTTCGGATCAGCAGATTTAAATATATTATTTATTTAAATATTAATATCCGTTTCCAAAGAAACTTGACACGTATGATTGGCACTGGCAAAAAAATTTATTTAAAAAAAGTAGGTCGGAATACGCCCATAAGAACTAGAGAGTTGAAGTTTGATACGCATGTAGGCCAAGATGAGAAACCAAATAGAAAAATCGTAAAACCCAAATATTTTAACCAGGAGTGGCCGGGGGCCACGATAATTTCGTGGCTTGAACTAAAAGCTATCATCTTAAAAACGGCGCGATGATAATTGAGCGCTGCTTATAAAAACATCTTGAGTTTAAAAAAATTAAAATTTTAAGCTAGAGTTTGCACTAGAGAGCTTAAATTCAAAACACAAATCAATCTAAATTAGAGATCACCAAGAAAGATTTAAAATCCTCGAAGTTTTAAATGGGGGCATCCACACGCACTTTAAGCTAAAAATAAAGAATTTAAGTTAAAGGATTTACGAACAGGAAAAATCTGAAAGCACCGATTGTTAAACTAGGGAAGTAGGGCCACGTTTATAGAATTTTTATCGAAATATTATACGGAAGAGAACTGAAATTCTGCAAAAAAAACAGCTTAGGTAAGTTACCAACTAGATAAAATTAAAACACACACTACTGTATTGAAACCTTGCATGCAAATTTCACTCATACTAGCATTTAATTTTGCGTTTTCAAAAGAACTTCGTCTTCGTAGACTTTACTACAATAAAATTTACACTATATTTTACATATTTCTACTCAGATGACTCTTAAAAAATTAATCAAATTACTCAGTCCTTAGTATGACACAATGATGCACATATCACCCTATAACCCATTATTTTATGTAACTCTGCCTTTTGAACTGGCACAGACATTATGAATAGAACTATAACAGACTAGAAATTTAAAGCTTAAAAAGTTTTATTAAGAAAACCTTCCAAAAAGTAGTCAGATCTTCACAAAAACATAAATGTGAAAAAAGGCCAAGTTCCTTTCCAAAATGTCGGCCATCAAAAGTAGTGAGATACAATTTTTTACCAAGTTCGTGTTTGGTACAATACTTTTCACTGCAATATGGTATGCATTATATAAATTTGAATCGTAAGGGTGTTATATAATTTCTATATAATCTGCTTACTTGACAACTTTTTTTCCGATATAAAGAAATTAACATTATTATACATTATTTTCTCCTTTCTTAGAAGAGTAAAAATATTGCCAAGTTAGCACATTATTTAGAAATTATATAACACTCTTACGATTACAAATTTATATAATGCATACCATATTGCAGTGATAGGTATTGTACCAAACACGAACTTGGTCAAAATTTAGTGAGATAAAAATTTTTTGATGGCAGAAATTTTGGAAAGGAACTTGGCCTTTTTTCACATTTATGTTTTTGTGAGGATATATTATTTTAAAACCATTATACAGGGTGTTTTTTTAGAGGTATAGAACTTCGAATTGAAATAAAACACAAGAAAATCGTTTTAATGTCCATCAATTTGGCTTTATTGGAAGGATAATTTTATGCCATTAATGTTTAAATATGATTTCGATCATGTGGCCGCCGCAGCTGGCTCGAATAAAGCCAATTCTACAGGTCCAATTTTCAACCACTTTTTCGAGCATATGGGGCCGTATGTTGGCAATAACGCCACGAATGTTGGCTTCCAAGTCCCCTAACGTTTCTGGTTTGTTGGCGTAGACGAGCGACTTCACATATTTCCAAAGAAAATAATCCAATGGTGTAAAATCACACGATCTTGGTGGCCAATTGACAGGTCCATTCCGCGAAATTATGCGCTCATCGAATGTTTCCTTCAATAAATCGATTGTGACGTGCGCTGTGTGGCATGTAGCGCCGTTTTGTTGGAACCACAACTCATCCACATTCATGCCATCCAATTCGGGAACAAAATAGTCGGTTATCATGGCTCTATACCGGTCTCCGGTGGCGAATCGATTCATTCGGGTCCTCTTCAACACTTTGCTCTACAGCGGCAATTGTTTCTTCGGTGCGCACTGTTCGACGTCTCTGCGGATGCGTATTATCACATAGAGTAAACGTAGTGCGAAAACGATCCATGGTTAACCGAATTAATTGCTCTGATGGAGGATTATGTCGACCATAAAATGGACGGAGCTTGCGGTAAACTTCGCGAACTGAACCATTATTTTCGAAATAAATTTGCACGATTTGCAAGCGTTGTTCTTTTGTCAACCTGTTCATGATGAAATGGCAAACCAAACTAAATATTAATCACTTGACAGCTGACAAAATGGCCGCCAGTTAAAAAAGTGATGCCAACTTAAAGTTCTATACCTCAATAAAAAACACCCAATACATAACATAACGTACTGCAAAGAACTAAAATTTTAGTTTTTTTCACCTTTCAACATGTTACAAACTACATATACAAGTTGTCATACTTGCACACACATATTTTTATAAATAATTTCTAATGAATAAAAGTATTTAAGATACTTGGGCCACATTGGCTGGTTGTGACTATTTGTCTAGCAATTCATATGCAGTGAGAAGCATAACTATAGTCGAATGTTTGATACAGTTGATATCCAACTTATCAGTCCTAAAAACATAACATGGTGTAATACAATTTTTATTATTGTTATTATTCTATTAATCAAGTATTTATCAGGTATTCGTTCTGAATTTATCCACCAGCTATATGATCTGGTGTGTCTTTAGTTATTACACGCAGTGTAAATATATTAGACATGTGTTCGTTCTTAAACCAGCAGACATGAACTCGACAACATTCTTGCGACAATAATTTTATACAAATAGTTTTTTATTCCCCTTAAGCAAAAATTGCTTCAATTATTCCACTTTAAAATGGGGTCCACTTGACCACTAAAAACAAGGAAAAAACAACAACAACAACAACATATTTAATAAACATAATAATGATATGCAAACTAAATTTTTAACGCACAAGCGCAAGCACACATAATTAAACATTAATGCATTAATTTTTTATTTACTGTGTTGTTGCCTATTTTCATTTACACATTAGTTGAATGCAACAATTTAGTATGTGCTTGTCTAAGTACTCGGTGTGCTTGTATCATTTTTGCTGTTGCAACTTGTGTATGGTTTAATACAACATTTGAATTTTAATTAATTTTGCTTTTATATAAAGTTGACAAGAGAAAAACAATTTAATTAAAGGGCATGGTTTTATGTTATTCATTTCTTCTTTCCTTCTTTGCTGTCATTGTCTAATAATAATTATTTTTTAATTTATTTTTTAAAGGTCTGCATATTTTTCTGGCTGTTCTAGAATGTATTTAAGGTAAAAAGTCAGTTATAAAATGTCAATTGTAATTAAATGATAGCCAACTAGGCACTTAAATGGCCTACTTATGTATCTACTTATGAATTAAAATATAAAAGATTTATATTCCTATATAAATTTGTTCACATTTAGGAAGTTAGTAAAAAAAATTACACATACATGTATATATGTATGTACATATGTGTATGAGTACATTCCCTGTAGTAAATAAAATAGTCGATTGACAAAAAACACTAGCTATAAATTAATTATTTTGCAAGTGACTACAAATTGGTTTAAATCTCATGCAGATATCAACCAAACATATTGAATAGTAGCAGACGTAAGAAATAAATAAAAGCAAAATAAGTAAATGAAAAGAAAATAAAAAAAATCAAAAGAAGCATGCCATGAAATCAAATGCCAAATGTTTGTGTTGAAAAAAAAAATAATAATTTCAATACTTCAATACTTCAATACTTTTCTATGAGCAGGACAAACTCTCGTATGAATGTGTATGTATGTATTTTTGTTTTAAATATAAAAATGCTAATTATTTCTATATATCAATATACATGTATACTTAATATATGTAGTATATACATAGGTATTTATATATATGATATACAAATGTGTATGAAGATTTACATAAATATTTATTTAACTATAATAGATATTAAGTGACTTCAGAGTGGTTGAAAAATAAGTAGTTAGTAGTCAATTTAAAAGTCATGCAGAGATGGCCAATTGACTACTGCCTATGACATGCCTATATTAAAATAGTGAGTCGGCGACAAGGAAAAAAGTCACTTAATCAACCAGTTGTGTTTATTAAAAAACCAGTTTGAAGGTACTTACAAATGAGTTTGAGTTCCTATAGGGTTTATTAAGATTTTAGTCTTTTCCTTTTCATAATTTGTTTTCTATGTCATTGAATATATTTTTATTATTAAAAATTAATAAAAATAGCTAATAAGGTGTTGGTTTAATATTAGAACATAAATATATGTATGTATGTATGTATGTACATACAGACCTGCCTACATGTTATGTATATGTAATAAAGTAATTGAATTTTAATTTGTTTAAAAGGGAATAAAATTTCCAGGAATACATGTGTACGTTTTTATATTTGCACGAATGCACATAATTTTAATACATTTTTATTTTCTGCAATAAAAAAAGGTTTAACACGATATATTATGCAATTAAAATATATCAATGTATCTCAAGGTCTATAAAAAAGACTAGCACCTGCAAATTTTAGATGAGAAAATTCATGTTGGCACTACATTTTTCGCTCCTAGTTTTATATCTTTGTCGCACCATATAGCAGCTTTATGTCAGTGAAAAAAATATTTTAGAGTAAATTTGAAATTCCGCCGCATGATAAATGCAAGTGCTTGTCCCTAGCCCGGAAAAAGGAGAATGGAAGGTATGAGGAAACAGGGAATCCTTATCCTCAGGAAACCCCAAAACCAACCAATGGAGGTATAACCACATCGTTTGTCCATCTCCGGAAATTATTACAGACCCAAAACGTCTTAGGTTCGTATGCACACCTTTAAGATCACAAAACTGATACGAAAAGACAGCAGTTCTGCCACCATACCAGGCAACCTGGGCCAATAACTTTCCCGAAATTTAAATGGTTACTTTAAGATAGGTTTAATAGCTAATAGTGTTTTCCTTTTACAAAAAAGCGACATTTAAAAAAAATGCAATTTGCTGTTCTTTTCTCGAAAATGTTTCTCGTTTCCAAACGGACCACCAATGTTCTATGTCTACTTTATATACGGCATAATTGATTGTAATTTCTGTCTCTTAAAAATGTACATAATTGTTACTGCTTTGATAAACAGCTGATATATAATTATATATAGGGCTACCAGACAATCTTGAAAAAAATCGTTTCGACTCCGCATTGTAAAAATGTATTTTTGGGTCAAATATGTTTTAATCAGTTTTAAGTTAAAACTTTTATTGTTTAAAAGAATTTTAAAATGCTATGCAAAATGTATTAATGGGTACGTTCATAAGACGTAGCTGTTGCGCAACCGTTGAGTGTTTGCCTGAGAAACGCTCCACTCAACAGTTGAGTAATTTTCCATCATAAATTTTTTTCGCTACCTATAGTCAACATGTTGTGCTCAGCCTGAAAGCAGCTGATGGAATAAAGTTATGCCTTTTATATCCCAGTAAAAAAGAGACTCCGAAAAAGTCATGAAAATGTAGAGTTTACAATGCGGAAGTAGTGCTCTAAGATCTAATGATTTTTACATAGGGTTGTCATTGCAAGAAGCTCTCTTTTTCTATGCCTGGTCACTGAATTGGAAGCGATATTAAGAAAAATTCCCTTTTTTGTGTTCTATGATAATATTTTCATCTAGCTAAAAGGGTAAATAGTTGCCTTTTTTAACAATTCGTTTCTTTTTATACGAATTTAAGCTCGAAACATTGTTTTCATGTAAATTGAAGCAAATAACTTTTAAATTTTAGACTAAAAATAATTCATAAATTTCTTTAAAAAAAAATTTTTTTTAAATTCTGGTGAGTATTTTCTAACACTATGGAGGAGTTAGAAGATTTTGTGTAACTAAAATAAGCTTCTACATGGTTTTTTGCTCACTCTCGGCAAATTAAAAATATCGATTTTTTGGAAGCAATGAAAATGTACTTCCATCAAGCCGTTTCTAAGACGTAGCTGTAGGGGCGAACAGCAGTCAACAGTTTCAAAACTGTTGAGCTCAACACCTACGTCTTATAAATGTGTCCAATGTGATTTATCTATTGCCAGAAATCCAAACTTCTATTCTAGCCTATATTAAAAATTTGTATTATATTATATTATATTATATTATATTATATTATATTATATTATATTATATTATATTATATTATATTATATTATATTATATTATATTATATTATATTATTATTATAAATTGCCATCGCCAGGATAGAAGAACAATTTCAATAACACAATTTTTATAATTGCACATGTTGTTAATGCTATTCGATATTTATTTTGTAGTCAGACTGAAGAAGTAAGACAAAATTTGACAGATGTAACAACATCAACGATGTGGCCGCTATCAAAAGTCAAAGTTCGGAAGTTAAAAATTTCAAGTTTCCATAACGAGCCAGAAATAACCCTACTGGAAATGAGTTACTGAAATTAACACAAAAAAATTGTTTCAGTAACACATTTGCAACAATCTTACATTGAATTCAATAGTGTCAGTCAATTGTCTACACCCAGAAAAAAGATTGGTTGGAAAATGGTTAGGCCAATAAAATATCATTTGCATGAACTATATTTCAGTTCAATTTTCTATTAATCCAAAAAATAATCCATGTTCATTGCCATCAGGGCACAATTGTAATAAAAATATGATTGTGACAATTCTTAAATTGATTGCATCAACCGAACGTATGCTTTTGTCATGACTAATGAACTGATTGATTAGCACAACCGAATAAAATATTATGAATTGGACTTAACTACCAACTTGTTTGGTATTGGCAACTAAAACATTGTCGTCCTACAACAACGTTAAAATAAACACTTTCTTTCAGTTGCTTCAACTAACTAGAGGTTGAGTTTACTATCATAGTTTATAGCAGTGATTTTCAAAGATATTATGATTTGTGAATTTTCAAATGGTTTTTGAAAGTCTGTGTATAAGATAACAGATTTGTGGCTGTTCAAAATTTGTAGTTGAAGAAATTTATATAGACATGCTTCACCACCAGAAAATAAATTTCAATTAAAATAAACTTATGACAATATGTCTAATAATAAATTTCTTAAATTTTGTATTTTTATTTGTGCTTATTGTTTATTTTTGTTTCAGCAAGGAAGACCAATTTTTCTTTCACATGTATTAGTTATGATATTGTTTTAGTTACACTAATCATATTTTCAGTAGCAAGAATAACTTTTATTTCAAATTCCATATTGTTAACCAATTTTATCTGTTTTTGCAACTATTGGGTTAATTGTTATAATTAAATATATTTTGGTACCACAAGAAAATTGATAGTTGGTGCAACCGCCAAAAATTCGATTGGCAACAAATTCGGTTGTCTTAACGAATCTGTTTTTTCTGTGTAGTTATTCCATCGATAGTGGTGATGGATTTTTTTATTGATTATAGTTGCAACACTCTAACATTTATGTTAGTAGTGAAAGCGGGTAAACAATCCCCAATTATTTGTTGTTTTGTTAAAGTGACCATAACTGGAATAAGGGTGAATATAAAAAGTATATTTTGTCAGTATACCAATCATATCTATCATTGATTAGTAAAAAGTATTAGAGTGAGCCCTTAATAATGTGATAGAAAGTATGTACATACTAAGCAATGAAGAATTAATACTGCATGACTACCGATCTAATGACCGGTCAGTTGACTGATACTATTCTTATAGGGAGGCTTTTCACATTTATATTTTTCTGAGGGTCTCAGTACTTTTTAACAGACTTCAAAAAACTCGGCACACTTTAGACCAATTGTAAAAATTCTTTTTTTTTTCGAATATAGAAAAGTGAACGGAAACTCAAATTTGCCAAATTGAAAGAGACATCCAATAGTAGATTATAATAATATTTTATTAATTAAAAATATTTTATTTAACTGAATCTAGATTATTTTTAAGTTTTTAGTGTTTATTTTTAAAGTAGGCTTAATGTTTTTTAGTTTTAGATATTTTTTTTCTTCTTAAAATTTGTTTCTAAATTTTAATTGTAGTGCTTTGCTACTCATTTAAAAAAAAGAAATTAACTAAAAGTATATTGAATAATACAAAAGGGTTTTATGGGCATTAACACGCCCACTTTTATACACTCAATATTTTGTAGTCGAGCCATATGTGCAAAAATTAGCGTAAGAATCGGTTAAGTAGAATTGCGAGAGACAAGGCGTTAAAGTTTAATGGGAGTGCGCCACCCTATTATAAAATACAAAATTATTACAATATATATGTGAAAAGTGAAAAAAGCACGACATTTTTTTTATCAATAACTTTATAGGACAGATCATTCACTTAGGGCCATTTTCACAACTTGCCTTTAACTAAAGGTAGGATTTTGTCTGACCGATAAATGGCCTTGCATTACAAAACCTTGATTTATTATATTTTTATTCGTTAAATATTATAAATATTGATAATAATAACAATTAACAATTTAAGTTCAAATAATGCAAAAATATTAATCGGGCTAACAAAATGCTACCTTTAACTAAAGGCAAGTCGTGAAAATGACCCTTAGTTAAATTTCGTCTTAAATAAAAAACGTTTGTTACAACTTTCACATATTGCAAATAACTGGATATTGAATTTAGTTTGGTATTATTTTTGGAATACATACATATATGTATGTATGTATATTTTATTTTATTTGTTTTTATTCCCCTTCAAGGAAGCTATAGCCAATATCAAATACACATTCTAGTAAAAACAGCAAAACAATACACTCCATTTCCTGCTAAGTGAATGATGAACTTTAATTCTTAATGCATTAACAGACCTTAGGTTACAAATATTTATTACAAAACTGATATGTTTGTGCTTTATTGGAAAACCTTTATGTATATGTATGTATATACACACACACGCAAAAATATGCACTGAATTCTTCTCAAAACTAAGGTAAATTAATACCTTAACCTTTTAACTTTACCGCCTTGACGAACAAAGAACAGGAACAAAATAAAATTTTCAAGAAAAAACTAAAAAGTCGCACTAAGCAAAAGAAATATCGATAACGTTTTTATAACAACAATTTCAGTGGAATCTGAGATCATTTTGATTGACTAACGAAGTGAATGAGTTATTGCGTAAAAGCAACAATAAAACAACAAATTATTTATTATGCAGGAAGTTTAACGAGGTGTTTGGTAATTTTGTTATTTTTAAATTAAATGATGTAAATACAAATTTTAAATTATGTATTAATTTTGTTAAAAATTAGAAAAAGAAACCAAAGTTGTTTGTTTATGTAAATCAAGGTTACGAACCTCACCAGCACTTTAACAACCAGAAAACGTGGCATACGTGCATTATGAAGTTACATTGATAGCAGGGATGCTTATTGACGTGACAAGCGATATCATAAACAAAACGTCTTTGAGTTAAATAACCAACTGAACTATAGACTCTACGCAGAGAAAAGAATATGATTGAGGTGACCATAATCCAACGGCAACATACTATGATATTATCCGAGTTAAAAATAATATTATCTACACTAAAAATTAACTATTTTAAAACTAATCTTACTCGTAGTATTGTAAACATGACAACACTAGATTTGGTTAAAATATAGTTGAGGCTTATCATACTATGTTCTAATATTATCATAATATTGTTAGATACGACCCCAGTATTATTTTACCTTCTTCTTTTATTCCATATCCGAATTTGAATAGAAGCGATTACATATTTGGTATTTCAACTTAAAACAAAATTAATATAGTCGTTTTAATAATTTAAAAAATATTGTCTATATATATTTGAGCAAAATCTTCCCTGTTTCTTGTAGTATGTATTAGTTCATGAATGGTTCTCTTTTCATACTTTTTATTATTTCACGTTCTTTCCCTCGCAAATCGGTAGCAAAAATTAAAAATTCAACATCACAATTTCTGCAGACGATGGAAAGATGACTACCTAAAAGAGCTACATAAACGATATAAGTGGAAAAACCCGAAGCGACAAGTGGAAGTTAATGATATCCTCACAAAAACATAAAAGTGAAAAAAGGCCAAGTTCCTTTCAAAAATGTCAGCCATCAAAAGTAGTGAGATAAAAATTTTGACCAAGTTCTTGTTTGGTACAATACCTCTCACTGCAATATTGTATGCATTATATAAATTTGTAATCGTAAGGGTGTTATATAATTTCTAGATAATCATATTTAAATGTACTATTTATGTATTTACTATTATCCGTTTCCAACGAAACTAAACAGGAAAGATAAGTACAACCCAGGAAAAGTTTCGGGTTAAAAAAAGTAGGTGGGAACACGCCCATAAGAATAAAAATTAAAATTTGCGCTAGTGAGCTGAAATTTGATAAACGAACAGTTATAGATTAGCAAATTACTAGAAATATTTTGAAACCCAAAAGTTTTACATAGCAGGGCGGGGCTACGCCCATAAGGCTCATAATTTAAAAAACAAATCTAATACGTTAGACTTAAGCGATTTTATTGAAATTCGGCATACATGTTGCAATAATACAAGGCTATAAATTTTCGTTGAAAAAGTGGGCGTTAACACGCCCATACAGTTTAAACTTCCTATTTCATGTACTTCGGTTCAGCAGATTTAAATATATATATACTATGTATTTATATATTAATATCCGCTTCCAAAGAAACTTGACACGTATGATTGGCACTGGCAAAATAAAATTATTTAAAAAAAGTGGGTGGGAATACGCTCATAAAAATTAAATAATTAAATTTGCGCTGGAGAGCTGAAATTTGATACGCAAGTAGGCCAAGATGAGAAACCAAATAGAAAAATCTAAAATCCCAAATATTTTAACCAGGAGTGGCAGCGGACACGATAATTTTGTACTGAAGCTTTTAACTGAACTTTAACTAAAAGCTATCATCTTAACAAGTAAGAGTGCTATATTCGGCTGTGCCGAATCTTATATACCCTTTACCAAAGTGCGTTTATGTAGTATAGAGATACATACATAAGCACAGAGATATGTTTGTACATATTAATTTTGTAAAAAAATTCATACTTTTTTCTCTAGTGCAATTTTTAGGTTTTTGTCATTATGTTTAGTTTGGTGCTTTTTAAATTTTGGCGATTTATTTTATTATGCTGATTTTTTTAGTTTTGGCGATTTTTTTCATATAGGCAATTTTTTTTGGTTTTGGCGATTTATTTCGGTTTTTGGCGTTTTTTTAATTTTGGCGATTTTTTCGTTCTGGCGATTTTTTTGATTTTGACGATTTTTACATCTAGGCGATTTTTTGTGGCATTTTTTGACACGTTTTTCTCGTTTTGGCGATTTTTTTTCGGTTTTTGGCGCTTTTTTTAATTTTGGCGATTTATTTCCTTCTGGCAATTTTTTTGATTTTGACAGTTTTTTTCATTTAGGCGATTTTTTTTCATATAGGCAGTTTTTTTTTGTTTTGGCGATTTTTTCAATATTTGGCGTTTTTATTTCTTTTTGGCAATTTTTTTAGTTTTGACACTTTCTCCTAGTTGTGGCGATTTTTTCGGTTTTTGGCGTTTTATTTTAATTTTGGCGATTTTTTTTCATCTTGGCGGTTTTTTGAAATTGACTATTTTTTTTCATTTAAGCGATTTTTTTAATTTTTGGCGATTTTTTTTCATATAGGCAATTTTTTTCTTGTTTTGTCGATTTTTTCGGTTTTTGGCGTTTTTTTAAATTTTGGCGATATGTTTTCGTTTTGGCGATTTTTTTCTTTTAGGCGATTTATTTTAATTTTTGTGATTTTCGTTCATATAAGATTTTTTTTGTTTTGGCGATTTTTGCGGATTTTTTGTAATTGTGGGAATTTTTTTTGTTTTGACACTTTTTTCTCGTTTTGGCGATTTTTTTCGGTTTTTGGCGTTTTTTTTAATTTTGGCGTTTTTTTTCGTTTTGGCGATTTTTTTTATTTTGCCGATTTTTTTTCATATAAGCAATTTTTGTTTGTTTTGGCGATTTTTTCGGTGTTTGGCGTTTTTTTTGAATTTTGGCGATTTATTTTTATTTTGGCGATTTTTTTATATTTTGGCGTTTTTTTTTAATTTTTGGCGTTTTTTGTTTGTTTTGGCGATTTTTTCGGTGTTTGGCGTTTTTTTTTTAATTTTGGCGATTTATTTTTATTTTGGCGATTTTTTTATATTTTGGCGATTTTTTTTTAATTTTTGGCGTTTTTTGTTCATATAAGCATTTGTTTTGTTATGGCGATTTTTGCGGTTTTTGGCGTTTTTTTGTCATTTGGAAATTTATTTTTAGTTTTGACACGTTTTTCTCGTTTAAGCGATTTTTTTCGGTTTTTGGCGTTTTTTTTTTTCATTTTGGCGATTTTTTTTGTTTGGGCGATTTTATTATTTTCGGAATTTTTAGTTTGGCCGTTTTTGAAAATTTCAAGAGTTTAACTCTTACAGTTTCCAAGATATAGCAATTTGTCAAAATAACATAGTCAAAATCTTATTAACTGATGGGCCACCCTTTAATTTAAATTTTTTTAATTTTAGTGTTAATTGTTGTAGCCTATTTAAAAATACACTAATTTTACAAATTTCAAGTGTCAATATACATATGTACATACAATTGTATGTATATTACATGGGATTTTAAAAGTTTTCGTCACTCATTTTGGAACACCCTTTAATTTTTAGCTTTTATATATTTGTTGTTGTAGCGAAAGTTCTAAATACACTGTCCAAATTTCAGACCCGTAGCTTTTACCGTTCCTGAGAAAATATCCTTCGTCCTATAACATGAAATATGTTTAATTATTAGAAAAAAAGTTAAAGTTTTCCAACCATGGAAACGTTTTTTTTAATTTGTTACATTTTAAATTTTTTTTTTAATTATTCAATTTTATTCATACCGAAGTATAAAATAAGTTAATTTAATAAAAAAGTAATAAAAACTTGTTTTCGGTAGTTATTTTCTATGGGAAAATAAAGTTTGAGTTTTCCAGCTCTGAAACCGTCTGCCCGATTTTGCTGATTTTCAATAGCAACAATTTTCGGAAAATTTCTGATACACCAGTCCAAGAACGAAGCCTCTAGCTGTTCTGGGAGCTTGGGAAAACCGATTTCACGTATAGACAGACGGACAGACGGACAGACGGACATCGCTTGTTCGTCTTCATTATGCATAAGGATCCATAATATATATACTTTATGTGTCGCTTATTAATATTGTAGAAATTACAAACGGAATAACAAACCTATATATACCCTTTTACCATTTTTGGGTAAAGGGTATAAAAAGGGTACGATGATAATTGAGCGCTGCTCATAACAAAATCTTGATTTAAAAAATTTACGGTGAGTGGGGGTAACGGCCATAACAGAATGTGTACTAGAGAGCTTAAATTTAACACACAAATAAACCTAAATTAGACATAGCCAAGAAAGATTTAAAATCATGGAAGTTTCAATTTGGGAAGCATGGACACGCCCTTTAAGCTCATTATTAAGAATTTAAGTTAAAGGATTTACGAACAGGAGAAATCTGAAAGCACAGATTGCTAAATAAGGGAAGTAGGGCCACGTTTATAAATTTTTTATCGAAATATTATACGGTAGAGAAATGAAATTTCGCAAACAAATAGACTTAGGTAAGCTACCAACTAGATAAATTTAAAACACAAGCAACTGTATTGAAACTTTTTATGCACATTTTACTCATGCTAGCATTTAATTTTGCGTTTTCAAAAGTACTTCATCTGAGCAGACTTTAGAAAAATAGAACGATTCACTCCCATTAAAATTTACACTATATTTTACATATTTCTACTCAGATGACTCATAAAAAATTAAGCAAATTACTCGGTCTTTATCATGATACAATGGTGCACATATCAAGAAAACCTTCCAAAAAGTAGTCATTTCCTCGAAAAAACAGAAATGTGAAAAAAGGCCAAGTTCCTTTCCAAAATTTCGGCCATCAAAAGTAGTAGATAAAAATTTTGACCAGGTTCGTGTTTGGTACAATACCTCTAACTGCAATATGGTATGCACTATATCTTTTGTGTTTGGTCTTAAAAAGCGATACGAACTTTATGCTGATCAATTCAATTTTAGTTACCATAAGTCAATATTAACTATTTGTACTTAAGGCGTTTACCATAGATGGGTACTTAGCATTACTACTAAAATTTCAGTAAAAATTATTTTTTAACCAGTAAATTTTTACTGATTACTAAAATTTTTTTCTGCAATTTTTATAAAGAACCTAAGAAATTTATTATATAATGTGGTACTTTGAATTTTCAGAAATCAGTAATGTGTATTGATAATGAAATTCTACCAAGTGGCTAAATATTTTTCATACACAAATTTAAAAATTCGAACTTTGCCACTTGCTGCAATTTTATTTTAAGAACGACCCTACGATTTTACTGCTAGTGCAAATTAAATTTCATTATCAGTAAAAATTTACTGAATTTCTTCAGTAATCAGTAAATTTACTGCTTACTGCAATTTTTAATGCAGTAAATAGGTACTGCAGCGTTCCCATTTACTAACTAAATAAGTTAAATATAACAAAAAAAAAATGTCTACACTGAAAGAATTTTTTCATAAGTTCTATGAATTTCGACATTAATCCAAAGAAAAAATTCATTAAAATTCAACCAACGTCACGCTTCTTTGGATTAATGAAACCAGTTTGGTTAAAATTATTTTAATGAAAACTACATCAAATGTATTAAACAGTGCCATCAATGCAATCAAGGAAATTCATCGAAACAACGAAATAATTTTATTAAAACGATGAAATAATTTCATTAAAACCCCGAAATAGTTTCATTAAAACAACGAGATAATTTCCAACGAAATTATTTCATTAAAATAACGAAATAATTTTATTGAAATAACGAAATAATTTTATTACAACAATGAAATAACTTCACAAAAAAAATGAAATAACTTTATTTTAACAATTAAATATCTTAATTGAAACTGTGTGCGTAAATAAGCATACCAAGAGTACAAGAACAATCATACAGAACTACCTTTGATGCAAGGTTTTTGGTTGACAACTGTTGAAATGCATTTAATTTACAAGACTTTCATGATTACAATGCAATTTTCATTGCTACAACGAATACATTTCATAGGTATAATGAAGTTCTAAATTGCTGTATATTTTATTATTTTTTTTAGTTTTAAAGAATTTAATTTTTAACTTAATTGCTTTAAGATATATACTTATCTATATATGTTTATTTCAAGCAACAACTGTAAATATTTCTTACATATAAATGGGTTTCTTAATAATTAGAAAATATTGTTGATATAAGTCCAATGAAATATTGTTACTACGAAACTATAATAAAAACGAAGCAATTCCAATGAAATTCTTTCACAATATTCGTGAAATTTTCATTAGATATGTGAAAAAAAATTTATTGAATTTGTTTTGTTGGATTTATAAAGCAAAATTCTTTCGGTGTATGAATTTACAATATTGAAAGTTGTGATACTTTGAATTGATTAACTTAAAAACTATACTGAAAGCAAAATTACTTCCAATTTTAAAAAAAAAATTTCATTACTAAATGTTTACAAATCTCCCTGTGATCGGACTCAAATTGCCTTCTTTTAATCAAACCAGCTTACGGTGATAGTTGGCACTTTAAAAATTTCGTTTTTAAAAAAAGCTAAATGTTAATATTATTTCGTGTTCAGCACATTAATTATTATTAATAAATATTTTTTATTACTTTAAAAACATTTAATATAAAACCTTAAAATTTTCTCTAAAAGATGACAATATTAAATGCAAATTTATTAAAACATAACGCTTCTACTCGCCTTTATTCTAAACTTTTTCTACGTATAAAAAGGACAAACTTTAAATTCGATATCTGTATAGGTTTGCGTATGTGTGTGTGTGTGTGTGTGTGAGTGTGTGTATGTTTGTATAAAAGTTATTCAATTAATTTGAGTATTTTTATTACAATTATCTTGTTATGGGCGCTTACTTGCAAGTAAAGTGAATAAAAGTGAATGAGGGAATAAAATTCAAGAATCGCACTCCGAAATAAAAACAAAAGAAAATAAATGCATAGGGGGAGCCCAAACATAAGCATTGAAAAAATATAAAGACTGCTGCATAAATATGTATGTATGTGTGCTTGTATGTCTGTACTTCATTTAGTATTTCCTTTCTATCATTTATTTAAAATTACATAGCTTTGAATATATCAGACGAATGTCCAACTTGTGCATCTTTATGTGCACTCTCACAAAATACGGATAGATACAATTTGCTCACTAGACTATTCGTTCTTGTTTGAAATGGTATTCAAACGAGTATCAATTGCAGAAGGCGAAACAAAAGGAAGGAAGGAACAAATTGTATGAGTATATTTCTGTAGGGTCACCAGTTAGCCTGAGAGATGATCGGTCATCGGCATGACTTGTGTGCGTAGGGAGTTTATTGCGTTGTGCGAAAAGTCTCACGGTGAGTACACTTTTATGAATATGAAGCCACCAATGAAACGGAAATTGACTTATTAAAGATGATTTTATATTTGATATGTGATATGACATTTCATACAAGCCATATATGCTGTTAGTTAATATTCGAGTAACTTCAAAATAAACTCACAATCAATTTCTTGTTTTACTGATATTTATTTGCCTATCGTTCCGGTCATCTAATGAACAGTATAGTTAATATTCGTACAAGTAGTTTATACAGCATTTATATATATATATATATATATATATATATATATATATATATATATATAACTCCAGCAAAATGGTTTAAGAAACGACATTTTCATATCCTCTAAAGTAAATAAATAATAAATAACAAATACATGTTGTCGATTTAATACGATGTCATATTAAAAAGCTCTTGGCACTTTTAATAAAAACCATCTTTATAGTTAATACAGCATTTATTGTACAAAACTTTATGACAGAATTCTCATCACATCCCATTTATTTTATAGAATTAACAAATACTATTTACTGAGTACAAATAAAACAGAACATCAAGAATGAAAAGTACAGGGTGGCCCAGAAAGACCGAAGTGGTGTGAATTCCTTATAACTTTTTATTTAAGACATATTTTTTTAATTTTTTGTTTTTTAAATACAGTAAATTTATAGGGAATATTTTTAGATTAGTTATTAAAAATTGTATCCCGCAAGTGGTGGCCATTTTCTGCTTCGCACAAATGTGCTCTTTCCATTTCCATTATTCATAACTTATTTATGAGTGACGAAGCCCATTTCCAGTTAAATGGGTTTGTTAACAAGCAAAACTTTAGGATATGGGCTAAGGAAAACCCGAGAGTACTTCATCAACGACAATTACACCCAGTTAAGTGTACTGTTTGGTGCGGTGTTTCTTCAGAAAGGATCATTGGTCCATATTTTTTGGAAAATGAAAGAGATGTCGCCATTTCCATCAATGGTGATCGATATCGGGCCATGTTGGAAAATTTTGTAAGGCCAGCCGTGGAATACCATCCGCAAATATGGTTCCAACAGGATGGAGCCACAGCGCACACTCCGAGGGCCACAATGGCTATTTTACGCGACATCTTTGGGGAAAGAATAAATTCGCGTAGAAGCAATTTTAATTGGCCTCCGCGTTCCCCGGATTTAACCGCTCCAGACTGTTTCCTTTGGAGTTATTTAAAAGGGAAAGTTTATGTTAATAAGCCTAGGACTATTGAGGAATTAAAAACCAATATTCCAGACGAAATTAACAACATAACACCGGAAGTTTTGCGAAAGGTCATGGAAAATGTGTTGAAAAGAGATCATTTGTGCGAAGCAGAAAATGGCCTCCACTTGCGGGATATCATTTTTAACAACTAATCTAAAAATATTCCCTATAAATTTACTGTATTTAAAAAACAAAAAATTAAAAAAATATGTCTTAAATAAAAAGTTATAAGGAATCTACACCACTTCGGTCTTTCTGGGCCACCCTGTACTTTAGTTAACATCTTTTGACACAAATTCCAATTCAATGAACAGTTTTTAAATAATTATCTTCTTGAAATGAGTTGTTAGAGAAAAACACAGAAAATACCTAATTTTTAATTAACATTTTTAATAAAAAATAAAACAATATATAAAAATTTAGTTGTTTCAATTAAACTTTTTAATTTAATTTAATTTATTTTTTTAGAAAGATAAATAACATTCAGGCAATCAGTGCCTACTACTATTAATAGGTGTTACCTTCTTTCGGCAAGAAATAGTAATAGAGAAACGAGGTGGTGAAGGAAGAGATAGATGAAAGCTTCATTAATTTACAACTCTGTTTTCGCACGTTTTTAATAATGCAGTGCTGCAGCGCCTCTGGAGTTAATGAGGCATATTAAATTTTTGCCATTTTATTGGTTATTTTATTTCGCGGGTGATTCTGCTACAAAAAACCGACGAAAGAGGGTTATATTAAAATTAGTATCTGCTGAAGTCGGTACGGTTTAGTGACTATGCCTTCATCACTTGAACTTTCCTACAACAACTGTTACTAAGGGACATTTTCAATATAATTAACTGTTAATTCATCTTTTAATCAATAAAGTTTTGAAATATTATAAACAATAACAATGTATGGTTAAAAGATAACAGGGACTTTAACGGCAAGTTTTGTATGATGAACTGTCAGTTAAAGTTCACGTTAACTCTTAACCATACATTGTGAAAAGGGACATAAGTCAGATTTATATTTTATTATTATAATTATCATATGTTCATCATTTGATTATATTTAACTATGAATTTTACGTAATCAATTGACACTTTTGAGAATCTGCAATTTGGAAAATTGTAAAAGAGTTTCCAGTTTGCAACTTCCAAGTGTCAACCCGTTTCAATTTTTAAATATCAAGGTTGGCTTTAAAAATTAAAGAAAAATCAAATGTAACTTACTTACATTTGAGCTCTCAAACAACTTACATTAAAAATTTGGATTACATTGAAAATTAGTCAACGTATGGTTTCCTGAAAAAATATATATATATACCTACATAAAATTGTGTACTTTGTGAACATTTATATCTATATTTAACTTGAAATAAAACAAATAAAAAGGAAGAAAATTAAAGAAACCACTAAGAGAATCCAACTTTATAGTAAAGGATACCCTACAAGAAAACAGGTAATATCTCCCTTTCTTAAGGATCGAACAACAGAATTAACCATCCCGTTCGCTCATTTTCTTCTCTTATGACCTAAATTTCCTCTCATGGTTGGTCCCCTTCTTCCTATCCAAATTTACCATCCTGGACAAATTATTTCATATTACATAATTAAATTTAAAAAAAATTTTTATTGATATAAAATTTATGGCCTCTTTCACAATAACGAAACGAAACTTTTGACTTACAATTTATATTGAAAAGAAAAAACTTGATTGTCATGTTTTATTGTTGTTTTTAATATAAATTTTCAGTCGAAAGTTTCGTTTCAGTTTTCTTTCGTTATTGAGAAACAGGCCATTAATTTCATTTAAATTTCTACCCAATAAAATTTTGAAACAGAAGTTTAATTGACTAAATTAAATTTAGTAGTTTTTAAAAAACTTTCATTTTTCAAATCTGTTGTCAGAGCACACATTTGAATGAAAAAAAAATTAATTAAAAACTAAATTGTTTCAACTAAACTTTTTAATTAATTAAATTTTGAAACAAAAGTTCAATTAACTCAATGAATATTTTAAATAAAATTTTAAACAATTAAATTTCGAAACAAAAGTTCAATTGGCGCAGTTATATTTTTAAAGAATGTATCTTTTTCAAATTGGTTGTCATAGAAAAAGAAATATTTTCCAAACAACACTAGATATTAATTTAGAAAAAAAATCAGTACACAATTCAAGTTTGACAATAAAATGTTTTTATTTAACTAAATTTTTTGCAAAAATTGTATGCCCCTATCATGGTTCTCAACTAAATTCAGTTTGGTCGTCTAAGAGTAGACCAAACTTGCACACAACCAAATTGTGTTTTAGTGTTTTAGATGCAATTGTCATCGCGTTGCCAACTTAAAATATCAAATTTGACAGAAAACAATTAATTTATGTGAACATTAAAAAACACAACGTTTTAAATATATATTTTTTTAGTGTTTTATTTATTTATTTATTTATTAAACATATTAATGCAAAGTAAATTTGCTTAATATGGTGTTGCACAAATATGGTGTTTATGGTTTTTAGTGTTTTAGTTCAAAGAAATCATACCAAAAAGATACAAATATCTGTAGATTTATTTTATGACGACGACAACCAAGTCGCAAATATTTATGTGCTACGTACGAAAAGAAAAATTTGTGAGGATTCAAACCCTCTTAACCACCCAATGCAAGGTAAGGAATAATCAAAATAGGGAACGAATTCCTTAAAAATTATTTCGTAAGATTGTTTGGTTATTTCCCGCAAAAGAAAGAAACGTTTTATTACTTTTTATTATATGTTGGATCACCCAAAACCATATATAAAGAAATCTTTGTATGTGCCGGGTACACCGCTGATACTTAAACTGTTAAGAAAAAATTTTTTTAACGAATATTTCTACTTACGGTTTTTAATTTTTTCTGCTTTTTATATCGCACAAACCTGTAACTAGAAAAACCCAACCACAGACCCAACTACTAAAAAGCAGTTGTGTATACTCAGAATTTTTCTCAACCAAACTTACACAGATTTGTAAATGAGAATGCCAAAAAAAAACACAAATGAAAAGTCAACTGTTAATTTAGTGAAGAATGGCAATTCAAATTTATCAATCCCAAACAAACTATTTTAAAAGTTGCAAACAGTGACTATCACGGTGCATTAATTGACTCAATGAAAATTTTAATTCAACAATTTATCAGTTAAATTTTTATACAGAAGTTACATCGGTATTCAGAGAAAACGCACAATGAAAAATTACAATTTTTTTAGAAAAAATTTACAAGAAATTGAAAAAAAAAACAATAAATAAATATTAAATTTAAGTGTGACAATAAAACTTTTTAATTAGTTAAATATATAGACAAAATTTTAATTGACTTTTCAGTTCAACTTTTAATCAATTAAATTTGGAAACAAACGTTCAATAAGAGATATTATATGCAGACAAATATTTTCTGTGTGTCAATTTAACTTTTTAATTAATTAAATTTTTGAATGAAAGTTAAGTTGACTCAATTAAATTTTTAATTGACTTTTTAATCAATTAAATTTTTAAATAAAGTTTAATTGACTCAATAAAATATTTAGTTGATTATTTGAATTTTTTTTCTCAACTAGAGGTGTTAACTGCAGTCTTGCTGATATAATTTTCTTTACTAAAAAAAGTATTTCCTTTTCATTTGCATTTATTACTATTGCTATATTAATTTTCGGGAATGTATCAATATATTGCAGAAACTTAAACTACCATTATTCGACCCCACAATATCTTAAGAGGAAAGAAGCACACAGTAGTGTATGTATCTTCTTAAAAAATAGCTTTGAAAATGAAGAGTACTTAAATTCTCTATGGGTTTTTATATTATACTTCAGTTTTTTGTTTGTTTATTATGCATTTGTGCGTGTGCCACACGGTAGAAATATGCAAAAAAAAAAAATTGCGTTTCTCAGTCTTTAGTTATTTTGTTCTCTTTTATTTTAATTCAGTTGATATTTCTGTTAAAACTTCAAGATACGGCATGTTGTATGGTTTTTGAAGTGGTCTCAATGAAAAGTTCCACTCAATGGCTGGCATTTGTTTTGTTCTTGAAACAAACTGAATGAATGACTTGGTCGCTCGGTTGCTGGTTTTAAATTACAACAACATTTTATAGATATATATACATATATATGTATATATGTACAATATATTTTGCAAACTGTATCTGCTGGTTTTAAATTACAACAACATTATATATATATATATACAATATATTTTGCAAACTGTATCTCATACAAAAATTAAATACATTTGTATCTACGGCTGGGAATTTTTATAAATCTTTGTAATCGTATGTATGTATATTCATCATGCGTATGTATTTATGTGAATATGTTTGTAGAAATTTTATTTTTTGTTTCACCAACTTGCAGTAATGTGAGGACTTGGTTATTTCTTTTGCTATTTTTTTTTATAAAATTTAATACTTTTTATATGCTTATGATGTTATAGTTTCTGTGTTTGCTACTGATGGTATTGTCGTGGCTGCTAATAATGACCAGAAGAGACAATAAAATTTCATGTTGTCAATGTCTTTTGTACAGAACCAGGCTTGCCATTTTAGCACTTTAAGTGCTAGATTTAGCACTTTCTTTCTTCTTTTAGCACTAAAGATTTTGAAAATAATGCTTAGTGCTAGTTTAGCACTCTCTTTAAAGTATTTAGCAATTTTTGCACTTTTTTATTTCATTAAATTCACAGATAATTCGTTAATACAAATTTTTATCCAATTAATATTATATGTTATTATACAAAAAGGAAAAAGTGCTTAAGTCGAGGTAAGCTAATTTTGAGTTAATAGTACCTCTGTAATCAGAATATTCGTAAGTACTCCTGTTTAAAATCTCAATTAATTTGTGTTATTTTTCAGGAAGTTATAGCATTATGATTTGCGACTTATATTTTTTAGACTTCGAATCTCATTTGAAATAATAACTTAATTTAGGTTATACATACTTTGGTATATTGTCAAATTAAATGTATTACTTATAGTGTGTAGAACAATGTTTATTTAAAAAAATAAAGGTTAACAGATAATTTCCCAACTTAACTTCAAAAGAAATACTTTTCTGAAAATCGACTTACATATATTATATAATTGAACCGCTCTGAGATGCACATATGGGTAAAAATATATTAAAGTAGATACACCATTTGAAATAATAAATTAACAAAAGTTATTTTAAGTTTTATTCTTTTTAAGAGCTTATAGCGTTAATAAGGTTATTGTATATCTGTCAATTTATTCGGTTCATCTGATTTATCTATGTAGAATATAAATATATTTTTACTTAACTTACTTACTCTATTTAACACTCTTAACCCTAGACGCACTTTCTTCGTCGAATCGACGAACATCGTTTTTTCTTTCTAAAAATAAAAATAAAATAAATAAAAATAAAAAAATAAAAGTTCTTTGTTTTAAGGCCCAACTATAATATGAATAAGCTGGCTTAAACTAATGCCAGAATTGAACGATAAGTCTGTCAAATACTTAAACAATTCAAATGTGACTTTTAGGTGGCCACAATGTACTTATATGCACTTAAGTATTCTTTAGCCACAGCTGCAAATAAAGGTATTGTTCACAACTTTTTAGTAATTTTTTTCTTTTTATAAATACCAAATGAATGCAATTCAATCAAATTAACTTGTAGGACTATCCTAATCTATTAAAAATTCACGCATAATTATATCCACCACATTATTACTTGCTTTATTTGTTTTGCCTACTAAAAAGTACAACAATGAACACACATAAATAAACTCATGGGTATGTGTGGATATGTGTATTGTAAAACAAAAAATGAGAATAAAAGTTGTGCTTTCTTTTCTGAGTTTAAAATAAGAAACAAAAAAAATATTTAAAATCAATGAATATCTTCTGATGCTGTTTGCTTGAGTTTAAAAAATGCACAAAAAGTGTTTTCCGTACAGAATGTGCGTTCAGTTTAGCACTTAGCTTAAGCAAATGACATTTGACGAAACTTGACGAAAAGTTGCATAAGTACATTATAGTTTGCCACATACGTTTTATATGTAACCACACAGTTGCTTAAGTTCGCTTATTCATATTATAATTGGGCCTTTACTCATTGCTGTGTGCTCATTTTTCTTATAGCTCTAGTCATTGCCAAGCTGCTGAAGTGTGCACATGTCCAGTTTTGTCAGATGTGTGTAAGTATGTTTTTTTAAGTTTATGTTTGTCAAATCAAACTAAGTTTATTTTTTAGTTTTAAGTGTCAGTTTTACAATTTTAGCAAATGCCTGAAATAATTTTTCATTTAAAATACTGGTTTTTGTGATTTTTTTTTACTAGTTTAACAAAAAGTAAAAAAAAGCTTAAGTTAATTTTTTTGTTTATTAGTTTTATGTTGCATTGAAATAAGCAAACTTTATGTTTAATATAAATAAAAACTAAATTGTTTTTCTAATTAAACCAAAATTTTATGTTTTTTTTAATTGGGAGCGTTTGGGGCCAGATAAAAAATGCATTTCGTCAATTCGACGAAGAAAGTGCTTACAGGTTTAAAAATAAGAAAGTGCGTCTAGGGTTAAAGATTTTTCCTTTCTTGGTATTCCAGTCGCAGCTTGATTCAAAATTTATAAATTAAATATATCAAGCGGCCTGTACATAAAATATTATTGCATATGTTATTATTCACATCGTTTGGGTTACGTAAAAAAGATCAAATCTCGCACAATTTACACAACATCATCATCATCTATATTACTGTCGGTTTAACCTATACTATGGAATGATTGACACAAATCATTCAAAAAATGTGGCGAAATTTTTCTTATAGTAAAAAACTTAACATAACACTTTATAAATTTGTCAAAACATTACACAATATACTTGATTCTATTTTTTTTTGTTATGAAAAAATGTATCGTGCAACCTATAAATATGATATACACGTTAGCGATGATATGGAATACAAAAAGTTCATAATTTCATTGCAAGTGTATGAAATTGAAGAAACACCAAATTAAGCACTTTGTTGTGCG
This sequence comes from Tachina fera, assembly GCA_905220375.1. NCBI lineage: Eukaryota > Metazoa > Arthropoda > Insecta > Diptera > Tachinidae > Tachina > Tachina fera. The sequence continues at coordinate 45,899,366 of LR999965.1, read as the reverse complement.
TGCTGTAGAACATTTTAGCACTTTTATTTCTACAATCTAGCACTATTCCTCTTACAACTTATGGCAACACTGTGCAGAACAAAAAGAGCAGACAAAAATACGCGCATAAAATGTATTCATATATAAATGAAAAAAATGTAAGCATTTCAAGTATTTCCTTTCATTCATTTTATATCTGTGGCAATACACAAAAAGGCTTAAGTCATATTTAACTGCTTTGCAGGAGAGCACTTTAAAGCTTTCAAGTCAATTTACAGAAATTTATTTATTTGTCACTTAACCTTCATAGGGTCTTTGGGTAAATTTTGACCCATTTTAGGAAAAAAACTATGATTTTTTCTGAGAATTAGTGATTGATCTATGTGATATTTTCTGACTTTTATTTAATTTTATATTTTAATAGATAGAGTAGGTTTGCGGATATATAAACTTTCCAAAAAAAAATTGCATGCAAGATTTTACACTAAAGGTCTTCGGGTCAAATTTGACCCGTGTTAAAGTTTGGAAGTGTTGTGTCTGGTATTTATTGTAGAACAATGAACGATAGTGGAATAGAAGTTATCCTGCATACATTATCAGACGATTTAGAAAGTTTAACGTGACTGAAGATAATTTTTTTACATCTTATCGTTTAGAACAAACAATACTGAGATTACAAATCACTTTAGTTTAAACTATACATAAAAATACAAATGAGATAATACTCGTACCCTCCTTACATACACAGAAAAAAGTATTCACCAATTAATATTTTCAATTAAGAATTTAATTGTATTAATTAAATTTTTAATTTTATTAATTAATTTGAGTGGAAAAACTTAATTGATACTATCAAATTGTTTATAGGTGAAAATTTAATTAATTTTTTAATTGATACTACAAATATTTTAATTAATATTACAAAATCATTCATATTACTTTTTTGTGTGTATGTATACTCCGATAAAAAAGTCTGTGAATCTTTTTATTACTTTGCATTGAATTTAGTAATCGCGAAGACAAAAAGCTGCAAATTTGATTAGGTTACAATAAATAAAAGGGAAGGATATATTTGCTGGATCATGTTAGATCATGTTTTACTTGCAAAAGAAAAACTCATCAATGTTGTCAAGTGGTGGTTAGTAACATGCTAGATATATAAGCTAACAATGCTTTTGTATTATCTACATCGGCTAGCAACGGCTAGAAATAAACTGTTTTGCAAAACGTCGACACTTCTTAGAAAATTTAGGATTGCAGCTTACTATGCCTTATATAAAGCACCGAAAGACGTTATCAATATCAGTATTTTCACAGAAAGTTGAGTAGCCGTAAACTTCAACCAAATCTAAAGAAAAAATATTTGAACAAGGCAAAAAGAGAGCCAAAAGCAATGACTTGCCTATTATGCCTCAACGCAGAAAATAAAACACCATTAGATACTATTATAAGTTGCAAAAACTTTATATGCAAACTGCCTTCTGAAACAATTACTTTACGTACAATTCAAGGCGAATTCAGTATCAGGTGACCTTATCAGCCCAGCTGATTATCAGCTGTTGATGCGAAATTGAGCAATTTGAATCAAAACGTCAAAATTTGCTCAGAAATCTTTTGACAGATTGGTTTTCTAGCATAGCAAACTACATGTTGTTTTTTGTGTTGTAAAATTGTTGTACTGATAAGGTCACCTGATACTGAATTCGCCTTGGTACAATTAATATTAATATCAATTTAATATTACGTTTTATGTATCATGTATTATTAATCGAATTAAATCTATGAAACAATGTTCTCATTCATTGCCAAATAAATGAATTACAAATAAATGAAACTAGTACATAATTTTCAACTTGGGTAAAATTTGTCCCGAAGATCGTTAACGTCAACAATTTTAAAGACCCTAAGAAGGTTAAATTGGGAAATTCTTTGTTAACCTTAATTTTTTTAAGCAAATGTCGTTCAACACGCTATAAATAATACATTTAAGTTGAAATATACCAAACTATAAACTAAATTAAGCTATCATTCGAAATGAGATAAGAAGTCTAATAAAGATAAGTTGCAAGTCATAGTGCTATAACTTCCTGAAAAATAACACAAGTTAATTAAGATTTTGACTTTCAAATATTCAGACTAAGGAGTTACCATTTATTTATCTCGACTTAAGTACTTTTTCCTTTTTGTCACAGATATATTGAGCAAAAAATAATGCAACACAATACAATTGAACACTGCATAAACCACTACCAACTGTCCAATCCATCTGCTATTCATTCATTGCAATTGGTCTAACTTAAAGTACAAGTATATTGTGTAAACCTAAAAACTTTTAAGTTAGAATTTCCTGTTACATTAACAAAATTTTATTTCTATATATTTTATTACAACCGCAGAACACACTAAATAAGGGCATTCGCTTAATTGATGTTTGTTCGATTCACTGAATTTATATTTCAATTTCTTGTAACTTAAATATAATTATTTGAATAATTAAAATTTTATTTCAGTTTCATATAAATTCAGTTTCTCATAAATTTTTTTTAATTAGGGCTCATAAATTTTAAAGAATTTGGCATTATATTTCCTTTTTCTTATTTCTGAAACAGCAAAACCAGATACTGTTTCCATTAACTTTTTTCGGAAAATAAATAAATACGTATTAAACCTCAATTATGATCACTTATCATTAGATACGTATGCCATTTTCTTGCTTAATGTAAAGTAGTGCCAATTTGTAAATTTCAAGTATTTTTAGCGATTTTTTTAAACTTACTGACATTTACATGAAAATAAACACAACCATGTTGGACAACGACGTAATAATCAAAAGAAAAGTGTTTAATAATAGTTTAATTAATATTTTAACACTCTTGCTTACATTTAGAAAATAAATTAAAGTTATGTCAATCATAAAATAAATAATAATAATCATAACAAAAAAGTCATAAAATAGTGTTTTTCCTACTTTTTTTTGGATTACTTGCAAATAAATTTTAATAGTCGAAAGTAAAATAGCAATTGCTTAATATTGAGTTGTTGACAACTCATCCGAATTAGTGGTATCAAAATTGTTATAAAAACACTTAGATAGATCTTCTTTCAAATTGTGGTTTGAGTCAAAGTAAGATAGAGAAACATAAATCAATTTTCCTCGGAAAGAAATTCTTTCGAGATAGCGGAAGAGGCAGTAAAAATTTTTAAGATCTTGAGCTGGAAATATGGCGGTAGCTTATTTCACGTAATATAAAATACATAACAAAGAGCTAAAGATAAATTGACTAAAAATCCCATGCAGTCTGTAAAAATTAGTCGATATATATATATATATATATATATATATATATATATGTATATATATATATATATATATATATTATGTATGTCGATATATCGATATATATGTACATACATAGTAAATCAGTCCAAGTTAATCTCTTTTTTTGGTTTAGAATGTGCTTAAACCAGCAAACCTATAAATCAGTACAGTATTTAAACCATCTGTAAACGCATAAAATTTGGCGTTTAAACTACCAAAACAGGCCATATGGTTTTGTTACTTACGGACCATATGTTTTGCATTAAAAGAGCACTCAACTTTTTTTCAAAGCATATACTTTTTCTTCAGATCTTGTTCGATCTGTTTTCTTACTTTCTATTATTCTTTAATAGTACTATACTTCGCCAAGACATAAAATAATTTCCTTCTAGATAAAATTTGGCGACCTTTAATTTTTGATTGTGCAAAGAATTGATAGCCTGCAGCAAAACAGCTGTTTTTGAGTATTTATTCTAATGCTGCCACAATATTATTTTGTAAACTAAACATAAGTTACGGTTCACTGATTTACTCCTGTTCAGTTTAAATTACTTATAAATTTGAGTTAAGTTCAACTAAACAAGCGTTTAAACTTTCATTGATTTATTAGCCCTTTTGATTTTAAAGTTTATTTGAATAAAAGGTTTGGGAAAATTTTATTTTTAATAATTTTAGAAATCTATTGAATCGAGTCAATTCACTAATTTTCAGCATCTAAGAGAGTTAAACATCTTTCAAATGACGCAAGTTTTCATCCGATCCGTTGACCCATTTTTAAGTTATGAGATCTTTACATATATAAAATTTTTCGTCAAAGATACTTTGCGAACGAATCTACCAGAAATTGGCTTGTCTTTTTGATGCTAAGTGCAGATTAGTGTTGAACTCGATTGGGTAATAAGTTATTTTTTTGAAGAAAAACTGGTTTGTATAATTTTTTCGAAATTTTAACGTCTAAATGAGCTCAAAATCTTTCGAACGCGCCAAATTGTCACCCAATCCGTTCACCTGATCTTAACTTATACGATATTTACACACATACACACACATACACAAATGCATAAATACATACATACATAGATATATATATATATATGAATACCCTAGAGATGCAGAGATATCAAATATTAATATTAGCCTTTTATCCGATTTAAATAAATTCAAAATAGGCTGTTAAGCTGGGCTGTAAACGAAATGTTAAAATTTTTTTGAGAATGCAACATAAGTGTTCCTAAAGACGTGAGAACGTTGAAACGAACGCCAAAAGATGTTGTTGCCCGACCAATGGGGTCAGGGAAGTATTTTCATTATAGCATCGAAGACGCTTGATTGGTGAGTATGAACTATACACAAAACCAAAAACTGCAAAAGAATTTTTAACAGAGTTTGTTTCTGAATTGAAAATTCTGACTGATGAAGGATTTTGTTATGAAGAAAAAGTATATTTTATAAAAGTAATATGTTTTATAATGGATGCACCAGCAAGATCTTTTATCATTGGTACAAAAGGACACACTGGTTATTACTCCTGCATACGCTGCACACAAAAGGGTGCAATAGTAGTTTTTCCACAAATGCAAGAATTGGCAATGAGATCCAATGAGTCATTTAGGAATCGTGCTCAACCAGCACACCATAATATTAGAAGTTGTACAATTATTGAAGAACTCGAAATTGACATGATACAGCAAATTTCTTTAGACTATATGCACATTTTGGCGATTGCTTGCTTGGCGATGACTGCGCGATCCTTCTCAGGGAGTACGAATCGCTAACCATAGAATACGGCTTACAACTAAGCGATGAGTACGAGCGTACACAATAAGTCTAATCTTTTTCTGAAAACTTAATTCTGACTACAAATTTGATGACGTTCACGATGTGAATTGCGCAACATCGCCTACGCCTTACAACTAAGCGATGAATACGCGAGCACATACAAGTAACGGCAAATCGCCATAACTCGCGGTACTCGAATCGCCACCTGGTCACTATCAGCGAAGCGTTGCACGCGATTCACGTGGTTGACACATGCGAACGTTTTCGCGATTCGCCTGAGGATCGCATTTAGCATCCACGCGATGCATCGCAGCGATGTTAGACAACTTTTCGGCGATTCACGGGCGATGATTCGGCGATGGAAATTGTTTGCAGGGTATATACACAGAAAAAAATAGTCACAATTTAGATTCGATCACTATCTGTCCAAGGCGAATTCAGTATCAGGTGACCTTATCAGCCCAGCTGATTATCAGCTGTTGATGCGAAATTGAGCAATTTGAACCAAAACGTCAAAATTTGCTCAGAAATCTTTTGACAGATTGATTTTCTAGCATACCAAACTACATGTTGTTTTTTGTGTTGTAAGATTGTTGTACTGATAAGGTCACCTGATACTGAATTCGCCTTGTATCTGTAGTTGGTTACGGAGATGAAGTTTGACAACTTTATTCTTTAATTCAATAATAATATTTATCAATACAGCGAGTTCTCGCATTACAAATCAAAAAAAAAATTATTTGATAAATAAATTATCAAATATATTTACACATTCAAAAAATAAATGCCGATTTAACAACAGCATTTACAAAAACAACATTAAATTTTATCAAATTCTACAAATAAACGAATTGAAAATATTTTGATTTTTGAAAAAAATTATCTTTGTTTCAATAACTAATTTTTTTTTAACTAAATACATAATAACTTACATATTTGTAATTGTACTTATCAATTCTGAAAATATTTTTTCACAGGAAATTTAAAAAAAGTTGTTGAATACCGGCATTTTTGTTATTGAAACTGAAATGTATTTTTTAGTGTGCGAAAGTAGTCAGAATCGACTTCATAAACACGTCAAAATAGGAACAAAAGGCGATTTTCGAACAATGGGGTAAAATAATAATAACTAGATATACCAACTGACGTCACAATCGTCCGTATTCTAGAATCTATGTAAATGTAAATAATTTTATTAATATTAAAAAAAAAATTTATCTAAACGTCAAAAAAAATGCATTAAGACACAACCACCCACATACTTACATATGCACTAGTGGCCTGCGTAATCATTCTTGAAATGTAAATACGTCATGTTTTTTAAATGTACTCTCGTGGCATGCATTATACTAAGCCAATAATAAATGCTGTCGCAGTATAAACGAAGCACGATGGATGTATTGGTGTACGTGTATATGAATGTTAATAAGCGATGTCGCCAAGACGTCTTGTTTAAACAAACAATGAAAATAAGTACTGTTTATACATGTATACTTGTTATTTTGCATATTGTACGTTTTGGTGTGTGTGTGTGTGTGTAATATTTAGATGGTAATCTATTATGTTTGTGTTTAAGGGAGGTTTTTTAACGCAAGCAATACAACTCATGTTAATGCATGTGTGCGTTTGTATGTGCGCAGAAAAATAAGAGAGCATACAAAAATTATGTAGGTATGTATGTATGTACATGCATGACGTTAGTATAAGCGTCAATGAGAGAAAAAAGCACAATCATCACAAATTCTTCAGTCACGAACTATTTTCTTCTTTATTCTTATACCTGCAATAAGTTAAAGAAACGTATTGCCGAACACGTTGTTTAGCGTTTGTTTCAGAAGATTTCGCTGAAGTAAAGCATTTGAAATTGCCCTCATGTCTTATAAGACGTCTTTTGCAGGTCTTTAATATGTACATATGCATAATTAAATAAAACATGAAATTAAAAACGCAAACGAGATCCCTTTAACTAAGCTAATTCAATTGATTGAACTCTCTTCCTTTTAGTATTATGGCTTTTATACAATAACAAACAAAATACAACAAAAATAGAAAAAAACCCTGAAGGAAATGTCGATGGTGAAAGTGTACTGAGTCGCTTTTGACTTTGTCACCAGTACTACTCTACAATTATCTTCCGAACAATACCTTGTGCTATAGACATTTAGCATGTGCTTGTCATTGAAAATCTACTAGTAACTCTAAAACAATTGACTAGGTAGTGAATTCATAGTTTTTATGGGAACATGGAGACATACCAACCAGACGTTTACTGGTACATTTCTATAGCTTCCGTACATACAAATTTATGTATGTTGACAAGTTGTTGCAAAATCCACTATAAATACACCACATCTATTTTCCCTATTTCTTTTATACTGACTAATACAAGAGAAATTGTAGACAATGTAACTACTACTAGAAATTTAGTGTTGACATAGAGACACTTGGCCTCAGTCTGACTGCAGGGAATGTTTAGATCAAGAGAAATACTACAAACACGCAAACAATCTCATGTTTTGTTTCTTGTTTACTTGTAAGCTAATATATGCTTGTGTAATATGCTCCCAAAATACTAAACTGCTTTCCTTAACATATGTATATATTTTGCACATCTGTACAAAAAACCCTTTAAAACCATATAAATCTTTTTAAAATCGGTGCAGTAGTACCAGCGTGAAATATATTACAAAAAACATGTTTGCCTATTAATTATATATAGATTAAAAAAAAATTTTTGTTTTTGGCTTAGCACGTCTCGATACATTTCGTTGCTGCTAAGAAACACTGCAGTAGACTTCAACCACAATTAAAAAAAGCTTAAAAAACCCTGATGTTTATAAATAAACTCTAACAGCCTTATTTATAAAAATTAATATGGCTTTATAAGGACTTTTTAAGAAAAATTTGTTTTGAAATTTGTTCTAAGAAACCTTTTTAAAGCCTTAATAAGTTTTATAAATAAGGCTGTAATAACTTAAATCATTGAGAATTACAAAATTACAATCATAGTAGTCTAAGAAATTTAAAAAAACCAAATAATATTGCTTACCATGTGTTTTTTATTTTTTTTATTGGTTTGCTTAGAAGCAACGAAATGCATCTAGACGTGCTAAGCCAACAACAAAAAATTTTTTTGAGACATTTGTAGATTTTTAAGTGAACTTTAGTGATTTTTAATCAGAAATAATTTTTAGTCAGGCTTAAGTTCAGTAATTTCAATTCTTATTGAATGAAATATTTTTATTAATTTTTATTCAATTAATGTAAATTTAAATTAAATAGCTGATGTTAATAAGAATCTCATCCCAAGTAGATAAACTAGGGTGCTGATGAAGTGCGTGACTGCACAGAAAAGTATCAATATTTCCCCAGCTTAAAGTGTAAGTTTAATTTTTCTTCTCTTCTTTAGAAACTCACATTAATTAATAAAAAATATTTCATTCAATAAGAATTAAAATTACTGAACTTTTAAGCCTGACTAAAATTATTTCTGATGAAATTTTTTTTTTTAAATTCGTATTCATTTCGACTCGCGTTATATATAATGAAAATATATAGTAATTTATTTATTTAATTTTTTATTTCTTGGTGTACACAGTAATAATTGGTACTCACTATTGCGTTGAGTCAAACGTCTTTTGAAAATATACAAACCTGATACAATATATCTTATAAAAATTTCCATAAGACAATAAAATTTCAACACAAAGTGTTCGGGAGAGAAAGTTTGTGTTCATGCATGGTCGGGTCGTATCGTGTTGAGCAAAATTGACACACACAAAAAAACACGAAACGATTTTAGGATGAAATATGCATACATGAATTTCCAAAAAGGTAAAAATTTAAATTATTGTACCGTCTAACACGCAACTCCAGCAAATATGTTAATAGTGTAGGCTTCCCTTGAGTTTAAGTTCTGAAATGAAACAAAAAGATGTTTATTATTTGCATAAGAAAAAAATTATTTTTTGCTATTCAATTTGATTTCGTGCGAGTTGTATTCTATTGAATAGGGACAATTTTTCGCGTGCGTACTTAGTACGTGCGCCCAGCATCTGGCAATTCTTGTTCGGGTCGTGCCGGTGTTAGAAATATTTTAGCACCAATATTTACTTACAAAAAAATTGAAGCACATTTGTAAGGTGTACGTACGCCTTATGTCCGAAGCAATAAGTCTACGAGTAAAATTATAAATACACTGAGAGAAAAACCTTCGTAAATGCAACGATTTTCGACATTATATTTACGATTTTGTCATTATTTTTCAACCAATGCAACGCTTCATTCGTATTATGAAAATTGTTTCATTAGCTGAAAAAATGTCATATATACAACGAAATATTTTCATTCATAAGCAACGTACATTTTCATATTTTAAATGAAAAATATAATCATTGCGATGAAACATTTTAGTTTATACAATGAAGTGACATTAATTTTACTTTTTTTACGAACTATTTCATTGAATAAACAACATTTGTCATGTAAATCATGACAATATTTCATTACTGAGACGTAACATATAATTTTTTGATAATATCATATCATTGTGTTAACAACATAAGTCATTATTGTAATGACTGATTCATTTATTTAATTATCATTGTATCTTAATAAATATTCAACTTACGTTTGTATGTTGGCATTGGCATCAGAAAAACATTTGCATGATAATTGGCTTCCCCAGGCAAGAGTTGAACTTGAACTTGAAACTCATCGCGTGGTAGATACCGCGGTTACCGCTGCAGCCACAACAACCACAAATATTATTTAGATACACCCTAATACATACGTGCCATCATTAATTAAATTTTAATTCGAAGCTATGTAATTGATCTAATTAATTCAACATTATTTAATTTATTTGGAAAGATATAACGTATAAATATATATATGAATATATATATATATATTAAAAAAAATTTTACTTATCTCCAGGATTCGAACTTGGGATTACAAGAGTGGCACACTGTCTACTAGCTAGCAGCAGGATGTTTTCTTCATTATAGTTACGAAAATATATCATTAAAGTTGCAACAAAACTATAATTTCCATAACTATAGATTAATTACATATTTTTTTGATACTTTGATACAATTTGATACTTTGAAATTATTTTATGTAACCTAATCAATTTAAAATATTTTTTTGAATAAATTCGTCACAAAAACATGTATTTAAGTTTTTCGTTACCCGAATGAAAATTATTTCGTAACATAAATGATACTAGAAAATGTAAAATATTAAGTACTAGATTGGTTTCATTACATTAATGCAATTTACATCAATATAATGTAATATTTCATTTTATTTATGAAATTTGTCGTTGTATTAATGAAAGGGGTTCAACGTAACGGTTTCATTCCCGTGACGAAGTGTTTTTCTTTCAGTGTAGCTATGATTTGAATGCTAGCTATATTTTTCATAGATATAGTGTCATGGTGCAAAACCTTCGGATTTTATTTTTTGCTTGATGCTTAGAACAAAAGTGTCCTAAGAGTGAATACCCCAAAAAAGACTCATACACACAAACATACTGTCAAGCCACAATGTTAATTAAGATATTGAGTACTCGTAATTGAATTAACTTAAATCAACAAGAGCCATAAAAGTAAGAACATTACAATATAAATAAATACAACTACGAGTACATTAATGCATTCATTAAGAGAACGTACAGCAGAATATTGTGTTAAGTGCAAAGTTTTGTAAACTCTATTCAAAGACAATTTCAATATTTAAAAAGTCTATGGCAAAAAAAAGTTAACTAAATACGAAAGTGTAAAATAAGTTTATTCTCAAACTTGTATATAATTGAAATAAAATTGTATTAAATTGATCAAACTTTTGAGGGTTTCGAAAGTATTAGAAAAAAAGTATGCAAACTTTTAAGTAAAAGTTTGACATTTTCTAACTTATATTTTAATATTAGTAATTGCATTTACTATTTGTGCATTTATATTTTGATGGAAATTTGAATCACTTGTTTTTATTTTTTATTACAAATCTTCACCCACTTATAGTACTAAAATTTAAATAAGGACCGACATTCTGTGTCATTGTTCTGTAACTTAGTAAACTTTTATATAAATCAGCCTGTTGGAAACAGGACGGACAACCAAGATAGATACTTGGCTCACATAAACAATTTTAATTCAAACTGTCAAAGTCTTATAGTAAAGGTATGGTCACACTTATCAAACATTTGCTTAAAAAACGTAGCCAATAAATACTAATAAAAAATCTTTCAATTCTAAGGAAAGTTCTTAAAGTTAAACAATAGCCAATAATGTTGGATTCTATGATATTATCTATTAGTCGTATTCAAAACTGTTTAATTTGATAAACAAGTTCCTGGATCAAAACTGTTTTCATTAGTATTTGTTAGTTAAGCCTTTTTGGGCAAATGTTTGGCAAGTGTGACAGTAGCTTTAGCTTTTGAAATGATGTTATAACTCACAGAGAGAAGTGTAAAGACAGACTAAACAGATACGACTACCACAGAGACTTTATGACAAAAATATTACTTTATGCAAAGATTTTTCTATCTCTTACATTTTCCATAGCTGTTTATTTATTCCAAACTCCAAAAGAAATGTATGTATGCCATTGTGTAACGTTCTTAAAAGTTTTTGCTGAACAAAAATGTTACTGCAGTTGCAATATAAAGCTGCTTAATTTTAATAAGAAAAATAAACAAACAATTATACAGGCAATTATTATTATAGTAATATTTGAAATTATTTTCCTTTATAAAATTAAGATTGAAATGTTTTTCTTTCTAGTAGCAATAACAACAATTTCATTTAATTATTTTGAATGATAAAGTTCTCAAAACTTTAGTAATAAAGAAAACTTATAAATGTTTTAAAAAAAGGGTTTAAAAAATATGTAAAAGGAATCCTCACAAAAACATAAATGGGAAAAAAGGCTAAGTTCCTTTCCAAAATTTCGGCCATCAAAAGTAGTGAGATAACAATTTTGACCAAGTTCGTGTTTGGTACAATACCTATCACTGCAATATTGTATGCATTATATAAATTTGTAATCGTAAGGGTGTTATATAATTTCTAGACAATGTGCTTACTTGACAACATTTTTCCTGATATAAGGAAATTAACAAATAAACATTATTTTCTCCTTTCTTAGAAGAGTAAAAATATTGCCAAGTTAGCACATTATCTAGAAATTATATAACAGCCTTAAGATTACAAATTTATATAATGCATACCATATTGCAGTGAAAGGTATTGTACCAAGGAAGGTTTTCTTATTAAAGCTTTTTAAACTTTAAATTTCTAGTCTGTTATACTTCTATTCATAATGTCTGCGCCAGTTCAAGAGGGCAGAGTTACATAAAATAATCGGTTATAGGGTGATATGTGCAACATTTTGTCATGATAAAGACCGAGTAATTTGCTTAATTTTTTAAGAGTCATCTGAGTAGAAATATGTAAAATATAGTGTAAGTTTTAGTGGGAGTGAATCCGCATATTTTTCTAAAGTCTGCTCAAATGAAGTAATTTGGAAAACGCAAAATTAAATGCTGGCATGAGTGAAATGTGCAGGCAAGGTTTCAATACAGTAGCTTGTGTTTTAATTTTATCTAGTTGGTAAATTACATAAGCCGTTTTTTTTTGCGAAATTTCAGTTCTCTTCCGTATAATATTTCGATAAAAAATTTATAAACGTGTCCCTACTTCCCTTATTTAGCAATCTGTGCTTTCAGATTTCTCCTTTTCTTAATTTTGAGCTTAAAGTGCGTGTCCATGCCCCCCCAATTGAAACTTCCATGATTTTAAATCTTTCTTGGTTATCTCTAATTTAGGTTTATTGTGTATTGAATTTAAGCTCCTTAGTACAAATTCCAGCTTGAAATGTTATAGCTGTTACCCCCACTCTCTGTACATTTTGAAATTCAAGATTTTGTTATAAGCAGCGCTCAATTATCATCGTAACTTTTTTAAGATGATAGCTTTTAGTTAAAGTTAAGTTAAAGGCTTCAGTACAAAATTATCGTCACTCCTGCCACTCCTGGTTAAAATATTTTGGTTTTTAGATTTTTCTATTTGGTTTCTCATCTTGACCTACTTGCGTATTAATTTCAGCTCTCTAGCGCAAATATAATTATTTAATTTTTATGGGCGTATTCCCGCCCACTTTTTTTAAATATTTTTTTTTGCCAATGTTAATCATACGTGTCAAGTTTCTTTAGAAGCGGATATTAATATTTAAATAAATAGTATATATATATTTAAATCTGCTTATGCGAATTACATGAAATAGGATGTTTAAATTGTATGGGCGTGTTAACATCCACTTTTTTAAACGAAATTTTATAACTTTGCATTATTTCAACATTTGTGACAAATTTCATTAATATCGCTTGAGATAAACATTTTAGATTTTGTCTTTGACCGTGCGCCTAGATTAAAGAAAGCAAAATAAATGCTTCAGATATATAATTATGCCAAAAATACCGACTTCAATGCAAAGATCTGATAGAAGAAGATAAGAAGAATTACGTGAAATATAAAATTAAATTTTAGTCGGTGTGCATCCACCCATTTTCTTGAGTGCGTATAATGTCTTGTAAAAATCGGTAAAGTAAAAACACTTAAAATAGTATATTAAATATTAATGGGCGTGATTCCATCACTTTTTTTTTAATGGAGGATTGTGTCTATTTTAGAGCTCAAGGTGTGTGGTAAGTTTCGTAAAAAACGGTTAAATTGAATCGCATGAAATATTAAAATAAATTTTAATGTGCGTAACCCCGTAAATTTTTTTAACTTTTAAATTGTGTAACTACAAGAACCAGAGGTTTTTGATAGGTTTCAACGCAATCAAATAAGTTCAATATCATACAAATAAATAAAAAAAGTTTTGTCCCTGCCCACTTTTATAAAATAGTACCAAAAAAAAAAGAATTTATACAATCGATCTAAAATTTACGGGTTATGAAGTAACACCGCCAAAAAATAAAAAAATAGAGTTGAATTCATAACGTTTGTACTTGTATGCTTAGCGGCATTTTGAAAGTTTATTTCCTGATTTTATGTAAAATTTCTCGTTTATGCAGCTGGTTGTAATGTTATTTTTGCACATAAAATATTTGATATGTCCAGTTCCTATGAGAAACATTTATATTCATCTCTGTACTATTTTTTTCGTCCATTTTGTAAACAAGCACACAGAAACAAATTCCAATATAAAAAATACTAAGTTAATGCTGAATTAAAATTTTATTCATGATGTTATATATTTATATAGATATAAGAAATATTAAATATTGTTGTAGCGGTGAGCATTGAGCGGCAATCTAAGTATTGACCCGGCAATTTAATTCTATACATATAATTTTTTTCTTTCTAATACCTTTACCAATATAAACACGTAAGTTAAATAATTAATTAAATACAATAACTTTATTGCATTAAAATTATGTTGGTTAAAATTGAGATAAATTTGATTCAACGTGGTTATTTGTGGCATTTAAGTACGAATTTACATTAACATGTTTTTTAATTTAGATTTAACATTACGGAAATGTTAAGTCAATATGAAACGTACTTAATTCAGGAGGAACAATTTTCTTTGAAGATTACTGTAAACCATGTTGAATTAACATGAAACAACTATGAAGGAAAATTGTCGTAAATGTTTAAATTAACCTTGTTTACATAGTTGAAATATTTATTTGAGAGGAATTACCCTCCGGCGAAAATAGAATAGGTCAGAATATTAAACGAAATATTGCAAATATATGATGTCACAGTTTAAAAAGTTGAAACTAAGTTTTTAATTTTTTCAACGAAATTTTTTTTAAAAGTTAACGAATTAAATTTTTTAAAGGTATTTAAAAAAACATAAATAATTCTGTCAGTCATATTAAAAAAAATACTTTTTTGAAAATGTTTTTGGCTGTAATATCGATTTTAAGGGTGTAATCGAATTTCTAAGAATTTGTAATAAGAAAAATTTTTTATTATTTCTATTATATAATAATTATTAATTTTTCTTGTGTTCAATAATAATAAAATAAATGAAAATAGAAGAACGGAAGATGCCAACGCTTGAGTCAAAAAATACTTTCATGAATATTCTGCTGATATTAATTTATTATCTCGTTCTAGGCTAGTTCATTTCAAAAGTGCAGAGATAATATAATTTATAAAAAATATATATTAAACCAAAACTAAAGGATTTGTTAATACAAACGTCTATTTTATTGATTTTAAATAGAATATTTTATAAAAAAAAATTGCTTACAATACACGGCATGTTTTTGCTTGTGTTTTTTCAAGTTTACAATTCACATGTTTTTTTGTGTCTGTCAAACTTGATTAATTTACATACGGTTTTTAATTTTTGGTCACCAACTTGTATGTACAATTACACGTGACATCGGCCATGATTGTTTACAACAGCTGCTGGAAATTTCTTTGGTAGCGTTGCTGAAGTGTCACAAATATTTATTTAAGTTTTTTTCTTTTTAATCTGCAAATAATGGAGCTGGTGTCAACACTTGTTATATATTTTATATCATTGTTATTAAAATTTTAAAATGAGTTAAAAAGTGAAAAAATAGTTAATTTATCACTAATACAAATACTTTAAACTTGAACATAAGAAAATAGAACATGCTCTAATTGAAAATTTGTCTTATGTTTTTGCTTGTGTATTTTACACAAGCAAAGTTTTGAGGTCACCAACTACATGTTTTTACCGAATTATCTAAAATTTGACAGGAGCAATGTAAAAAACATGTAGTATATAGGCACCTTTAGTAAGTCCTTATATTATTAGCCAGCAGACTAAATACTGCTATCCTTGAAATTTGCTTCATGGTTAATTTTAAGTGGTTATTAAAAATATTAATGATATCATGAACATAAAATTAACATGAGCTGCTGTGCACTCAACACTAACAAATCATTTAACTTAAACAGCGATTTGCATAAGAAGAATTATTAATTATAATTTGTATCCCCCCTAAAGCACTTCAGCCAAACTCTTTTATCTACTTATACTGGTATTAATATACATATATAAATATATATTTTTTTCATTCCATAATTAAACTTCAATTTATCAAATTGAAGCAAAACCTGTTCAATCTTTAGAACGAGAAAAACATCTGTCGTTCTTAAGATCGAAAAAAACCACTCTACTTCCTTAGCAAACCATGAAGTGTTCTTAACATTTCACATTTAAAGCGCAGATGAAAGATTTTTTTCCTGTTTTTCCATTTTTTATTTTTAAATTTTTTTTTTGCGAATGGACAAGCGCAAAATTTGCAGCAAAAATCTAACCAACAATGTTTAGCGTTTAAAGTTATTTAAAGACTGCATAAAGAGGAAGAATGAAAAAACAAAACATAGAAATCAACCAAAAAGAAAAAAAAGAAAGAAAAAATTAATGAACCTGTACCAGCGTAGTCCTCATCATCATCATCCACAACGGATGTGGCACCTTGTGGTTTTTGCGTCTTGTTACGTCTCCCCATAGTATTCGTTGTTAAGTTGTTCTTGTTAAATTGCTATGTCCATCTTTTTATAATTTTTATACATCAGATTTTTTTTGCGCTCTTTACTTGCATTTGTTAAACACAAGTTGTTGAATTTTGTTTCCCTAATTTTTTTCTTTTTAGCTGTCAATCTTACACCAAGAACATTTTGGGGGTAAAGCACAAAAAAGGTAAATAAGACTCCCTATGACCGTTACATGTTTAAAATTGTATAGTGTTAAAATCACTACATCTTACATATATAAATCGTAGTATATGCAGCATGCAATAATGCAGCATACAGACAGACGTATGCATATACTATAATGTTAATGTTACAAGTGGGTACAACAACAGTAAGTGTGACCGCAGTCATTGTTTTCAACTACTCGTATTCATCAGTGGTTGTTGCAAGATTCAGTAGTAACTTTTGTGCTTCTGGTATACCCTGCACCACTAATGCATAAGGAGTTTGTCATTTGTTTTGCGATTGCTATGAAAATATATTTGTATTCTTATAAGAACTTTTAAGTTTTTAAGACGATTTCAGTTGTGACTAAATATCTTTTCATTAGAACAAGTTCCATCTTACCTTGGCTTGGCTGTGAAAGTTACTTTCATCGGCTGCAAAGGATCTTTCATTAAGCGCTTTTTAACTTCCAATTTAAATAGAACAATGTTTCTGTGAAATTTTGTGGAAATTTCTTAATCGTATCGGTATTATTATGGATAGTTTCGGTAGTATAAAATTTCGATTATTTTTCCCTATTGGATACTATCAACAACAAAAAGTGTGAAAATTGCTGACTACTTAAGAAATCGACGGCAGCTTTAAAGAAAATTGTTTCTCAGGGTAATATCGCACAATATGGTTAGACAATTCACATAAACTACACGTGAGATACATAACTACGTCAAAAAATTGTTCGTGTTGAAAATCCAATGTAGCGAAAGAATGAGAAACTTAGGAACATCCTATAGAAACCACATGTCGTTGGTGTCCATATCTTTAAATTCTGGCAAAAAGCAATTGCTAATCATCGACCTTTAGCTAGTGTTGCTAATAATTCGTCTTTTGTATTTGTTTGAATGAAACTTAATGATTTTTTTTCTTGTTCAAAGAGACGAATTATTTTGAATTTTTGTTCAAATATTTGAACGAACAAAAAATTAAAAATATTTTTCAAATAATTTTAAAAAGTTTGCAAAAAAACACACGCATTTGTAGTAGTTAAATTTTATTTTTATTAAAAAACAAAAACTAACTCATTTCACAAGAAAAACAAATAATTTTTGTAACAAAAATATATTAATAAATAAAAACATTATTAACAAAAATTAAAAATTTACTGAAATTTATTTGACATATTGTCAGAAGTGTAAATACTACAATAATTGAAATTTAAAATTTAAATTAAAATTAAAAATTTTAAAAAACTCAACGCAGTTGACGCTGTAGCATATATAAAGAACTTTCTTTTCCACTCATATTATTGAAGTAATAAAATCGCAAAACAGAAAAAAGAATAAATTAATATATACAAAATTTATGATAACTTCCAATCGACTAGACCGATTTTCTTCAAATATAGACTAGAAGATGTGATCGTATGATCGTCACTTTTCAATGAGTTTTTAATATACTTGTTGATATTGCAGTTACTATAATTATGAATTACGTTTTTGTTTTTGTAACTATAAACATATTTATCAGCACCCTAAATATTGCTATAATTAATTTTTTAGATTTCTTCTCAGATTTTGTTAAACCCCAAAAATTATGGCTGCATGGACAGTTTAGTCTATAGTCGGATTCAGCTAACCCCTCAACAATCAAATTCAATGTATTTTTATTTTACAGTAATAGTTTGAGATTATTAGTGTGCTAACAATTATATTATACTTAAACTTAAACTTAAACAATTCCCAAAAAATTTTAGTAAACACAGATGTTTTATTTTATTAAGTCTCATGCCTTAATTCTGTTCGGCAATTGTGTCGTCTTGTCTATGGACGAAAAAAAGTCGAAGTTGTGATTCTTTCAAATAATTATGATTATTGTCTATGCTAGAAGGTTGGTGTATGTGCTGTATGATTTTATTATAAACATTGCACATTGGTTTCCTGCATTGACCAAAAATCAAATTTATGAGTCAATCAATTTCATGAATCTAACAAATTTTGTTGTTTTGTTTTGCGAGATTTAATATTTGTGTCCGTTGAAAGTGGAGGTGTGCTTATATTGATTATATTGTATTTGAATAGTAATAAAAAAACTAAAGTTTACGTAAAAAGTTATTCGCGATATTATGGCAGAAGTCTCCAAAAACCTTACAAACACTAAATTTTAAATTATTTTCTACCAAATGAAATAACAAAAGCTGCAAAAATATAAGCCCATTAAAAAATCTTTGAATACTCCTTTTTTGACCTTTTCAAAACACGCGTTTTTTAAAAACTACTTTTTCATGTCGACTTTTAGTTATTTGGTCCTCATCCACACACAACTTCTTATTAATTGTAGATTTTTTACCCCTCTTTAAATTAATTTCATAATTTCATTCGACGAAAAATAACAAAAAACCGCATTTGGTTTTGTAATATTTCTTTTTAAGAAATAATTTTTTTAAGTTGTTGTTATTTTAAACTTTATATTGCAATTTTATAGTATTTGACTCACAGTTATGAATAAAGAAATGTAATATGTAATTCGGATTGTCACCATTACATGCCAACATACCATTTTTTTTAGCTCTTCATTCACTTATCGCAGAAATTAGAGCTAAAAAAATAGAAAACCAGGAAGAACGAAAAGTCAAGTGTTTTGAAGAGAAAAAAAAATTTATTCAACAACTATTTCAGGCCGAAGTGGGACTTTTCAGCCAAAAGCTGGTAGTTGCAGAAATTCGAAGGAGGGCATCACAACGCGGAGATTTTTTAAAAATGTCGATCTTTCATCAAAAATAACAGGCAAGATGTGCCACAACTCTCCAAGCTTAAATTTTTGAAATTGATGCCGAAAAGGTTGAGGAATATGATGTAGAGACAGCCAGAAAACTTGTTAAGGAATATCATATCGATTTACAAAATTCTGATCCATGGAGCTGAGGTGGTCAAGCATGCATTTGTGCCAATAGGTGAATTAACGGATGAAGCAGCTGAAGCGAAAAATAAGGATAAAAACAGATTCGATTGTCAATATACACAAAAAATATCGCGCATTGCTACAAATATAAATCTTTTAAATATGCTATTTTTAAGTTCAGATCCATTTATTTCTGGAGCTCGAAATATACCAACAAAGAAAAGAAGTAGTTTAAGTTAATGATTTTTAAACTTGTTTAGTATTTGATCTATGAGGAGTCGGAGAATAAAACGTGCCTTTTTAATTATTTAAAAATTTTGGAAAATCAAAGATTATTTTTTTCAGCCGATTTTTTTTATAGTATAAACCCAGAATATATAACAACCCAGCTAAAAAAATTAGATATCGTCCATATATTTTTAATATATGAATTTATATAACTATATATGCATATGTATGAATTCATGTATAGAAATATATGGGATTATACATGGCAAAACTTTTATATATGAACTAATATATGGACTAATATATGAAATGTATTATAACATATGAGCTCATAAATGAAAATTTAATTATGAAGCTCTTCATATGTGGATCCACATATAAATATAAGATTTTATATATGGAGCCATATAAGAATGTATGCATTAGAGTTGAGCGGTATTTTAAAACTTATTCTTTTTTTCCAGCGATTGAAAAATCACTAATCACAACTGTGACTGATTTTATCAAGTAGCAGGTTTTGGAAATACAGTTCTTTTATACAAACTGTAATTGTTCTTATATGCCTACTTAACATTAGATAGGCTGCCACATGAATTTTTTATACCTTCAGCTTTTGTCGATAAAAAAATCGTCAAATCGTGTCAAAGGGTCTTTTCTGGCAACTACGTACTTCTCGCATGTTCATATTTGCAAATTTTTGTCTCTCTGCCTCTTATACGAAAATCTCAATATTTGGACGGGGTTGATTTGCTAATTGCTTGTTCTTGTCGTTCTTCTTATTAGTATTTATCAATATACCAATACTAATAAAAAATTTTAAAGCAGAAGAGCTGAAATAATTTAAACCGTGATCACAGTCACAGTTTAATTTCACTGCTGCTCTTATTAGATTTTCTCAAAATAACAGAACTGCTACAAACAAAATACTGCTCCACTGTGATCACAGTCACAGTTTAAAAGAACAGCGATTTAGAAATCACATTTACAAGGATCACATTATTAAAAAATCACGTTATCGCTCATCACTAGTATGGATACATGATATCTCACATAAGATCGTTTTTGCAATCAAAAAAGCTTGGAATTTTATCACTGCTGAATTGGAAATCCATTAGAAAATACATACGGTATGCAAAGTTTATATGCGTACTCTCAACGTTTAAAAAGAAAAACTTTTGTTACAAAAAAACCATTCTTGTATGATTTTATACATTTTGGCCCCATTTAATATATCAAATAATCAAAAGGATAATCCAGTCATTAATTTTATAGAAAATAACAAAATTCTCTAGATAAGAAACAAAGTTCTGTATTGAACTCTGTTGAAAACTATTGTTAGACGGATTATTTTTTCTTTTATAAGTAATTGCATTGGTTTTCAATCTGATTTCTTAAGCTAAATGTTATGTACGAATATGATTTATGTGTTTTTTTAAATAATTGATTCACCTTTTGATGAATGAAATGACTTTTAGTTCGTTTTGAATTATTTGTCCAAACAAATGTTTCATTAAATACAACCTCTCTCTCAAGTCTAAAAAAAAATTAATTTTCATAATTTAATTTATTGCACACCAGTGCGCTTTTGCGAATCAAGAGTGTATGAATATGAACTTGGCATACTGTGGAGGGAATTTACACATACATGTATGAAAATGTATGAATATATATAATCATATATGCCCATATACCTTCATTTTTCGGATCCGAACCATATATGGGATATCATATATGCTCCATACATATTTTTTTAGCTGGGAAGTTCCTTTTTTATTATAAAATGCATCACTACAATGAGTCGCAATAATAAATGTTAACGATGCACAAAATTAAAGGACGTTATGTTAAAATAAAAAATAAAAAGAAACGTTTTGTTTAAAATAAAATGCTAAAATAACGTGAAGGTATGCTTATTATCGATATGGAAATATCGTATATTCGAAATATATTTACGTATTTAAGACAAAATCTGAAATAATAACGCTGTTGAGATTTTTTTAATTTATGCTTCTATCGTGTTCCAGTATTTAAATTTCAAACTGTCTTTTGTATTTCTTCTATCTTTAAACTATATTTATTAGGCTCTATGTTATATTTAATAACATTCAAATACCAGATAATAATCAAATTATTGTAAATAACGAACACAGTAGTAAGTATTTATGCATACAAGATTCAACAATTTCATTTAAAAATCAAACAAAATACTTCATAGTTATTGCATTATATAACTTTGTATAACTTTTCAACATAGTTTTTTTTCAGTGTTTATTTTGAATGAATTGAAATAGATTAAAAAGTTACAAAATTTTTTTAAAACAAACGTATTTTCGCATTGAAATACTTTATTTAAAAAAAATGTATCCTTCAAAGATAAAATGGCTACAGTTGTTAATATTTTTTCCCAAAAATTTCCAAACTTGTAAGTTCTGTAGGCATGCTATGAGTTGAAGACCGAAGCTTTTTAAGTTTTGGAGGTATTGATTTTTGACCGCTAGTCCATATAAAGGAAACCACTGTGCATTATACAGAAAACATATTTTTTCATATATTTTTCAAACTATTGTAAGTAATATTACACTTTGATTTAATTATTGTGTTTTAAAAACATGGTAATATTATTTTTATTAATCATTTTTAAAGACAACAACCATTTTTGAAGAAAAAACTTTAGAGATTTCAAAAATATTTCCAAACAAAAACGTCCCAAGTTTTTTTTTTACTGAATTAGAGCATTAAAGTCCACCTCAAGTCACTCTTTGGGGCAGATATTCATTTTTAAACTTGAAAATTTGCGTCAAAGGCAGTAAATTTGTTTCAAACCAGTTTGGTTAGAGAAATTTTTTATTTGGTGCTATCAAATAAGAAATGAAAAGAGTCCCAACAAAATAAAAACCAAAAAAAAAAACAGAAATAAAGCTCAATAAAAAATACCAAGTGAAACCAAACTCAAGATGAATTAAACCCCAAAGTAAACGAAATAAATCCCCATTAAAAATTCCTTTATTTTTAAGGGCCTTACTTCATTTTCTTATTTGGACGTTATTTTCTTGCACCTTATTTCATAACGCCTTTTTGTTTTAGTTACTCCGAAAGTTCTTATTCTTATTTATTTATATTTGAAAATCTTTGCAAAATGTTGCGTATTCCTCCTATATTAGTGAACAGACTCGAGAAATGTTATCAGCAATTTCGAAAAGAGTGTTAATTTTATACTAGCCTAAAACAACTCCTTATAAAATTGATTTTCTTAGTTCAATTACTTTCTTTCACAATGTATGGTAAAGAGTTAACATGAATTTTAACTGCATGCTTGTCAGACGAAACTGTGTCGTTAAAGTCCCTATTAACTTTTAATTGCACATTGTGAAAAGGGCCGTAAATAAATTGTTATCTCTTTGGGCTTTTGAGCATTGCGAGAAACTTCAGGTATGCTCTGGACTCAAACAATTTCCTTAGCGTACTCACAAGTTGTAGCAGCCGGTTGTAGCAGTTTTTCTCTGTCTTCTACTTCTTTTGATTGTTCCACAGAGCCACTGAATCCTTATTCGTAATTTTATAGTTTTTGTGCTGTTAAAGCGTTCAAACTACGCAGCTACTCTTCGTTTAAAGTTTAATACCAAACAGATGCATTTAATTTTTTATTTTTTAAAGAACTTGTTAACAATTATACACTCTAACTCAAAAAAACAAAACAAATTATATTTTTTCTTCTTGCTAAAGCATCTTTTTTATCTTTGATCGTTATGTTTTTCTTTGAAAGATTTAATTCTTCACTAATTGCCAAGTAGAAGAAATCTTGACAGAAGCACCTGTTCAAGTGTGTTTGAAAAATTTTGTTTTTTTTTGCTTTTGTAGATTATTTGGTAAATTGCTATAATAACAAGGAAAAGAACAATAGTATGCTAGTAAAAAAAGGATAATTATCTTAATTTTTTAAGCAAAAATTGTTAATTGATATTTGCTTGAATTATTAATTTATTTAATTTAATATATGTAAGTAAAAAAAGGTATGTTGTCAAGTCAGCGATTCAGTTTGTAAATGATGAGCAATATAAGGATAAATATATATATATATATATATATATATATATATATATATATATATATATATATTTATAAAAGAGTGTGAAATTATAAGTTTGTTTTTGTACTCGTATCTAGAAGAAAAAGAACTAAATTGGCTAAGGTCTATCCAAAGACTGACAGTAAGGCAAGTGATGTATCTTTTTTCTCATACACACTTACTAGATTCATGAATTTAATTCCTTAATATATGTATATTGAAATATTATTACATGAAAAAAATATAGTTTTATAAGTCGAAAAAACATAGCACATTATATGATACTGTTGGACAATAAAGGCCTGCGCAAAGTCTGAAATGTAAAAACGTCTTGTTTTTAAATGTATTCTCGTGGCATGTATTATACTAAACCAATAATAAATGCTGTCGTTTAATAAGCGAAGCAACATGGATGTATTGATGTTCATGCATATGAGTGTTAACAAGCAATATCGCGAAGACTTCTTGTTTGTAACAAACATTCAAAAGAAGTAGTGTTGATGCGTGTATGCTTGTTATTTTGCATACTGTGCATTTGAGTGTGTATATAAGATGTAGATGGTAAGCTATTATGTGTTTAAGGGTGGTTTTTTGTAGCAAGCGCACACTACTAATGTCAATGCATTTGTGCGTTTGTATGTGCACAGAAAAATAAAAGATCATACACACAATGTGTGTGCGTATGTACATGCATGACGTTTATATACGCGCCCATGCAAGTATCAAAAATTGTTCCATTTTCTTTACTCCTATACCTACAATAACTGAGACAAATGTCTTGCCAACAGTGTTGTTTTGTGTTTGGTTTAGAAGATTTCGCTGTCGTAAAGCATTTAAAAAACCTCTGATGTCTTAAAAGTTCTTGTAAGTGGTCTTGTGCAGGACTTTCTTGGACAAAGTGCATGAGCAACATATTAAGAAAACATGAAGTAAAGCAAATTTTAATGCTTTTCAGGTCCTTTACTGATATTGATTTTCCTACGTCTATTGGGCATATTTGATGCTAAACTTTAGTCTGACACTATTACATTCCATAAGAAAGTTGAGGGCTCTAGTTTAGTCAGTAACTAGTTTTGATTTGACATTGTGCATCTTCAAAGTTTTTAGCGCTGTCTGACTGAATTGCGACGGAGAAAGTTATCTCCTCGACTTCAGTCTACCGAACGAATAACAGTCTGAAAGAATTGCAAATATCACATAAAAAATATCAATGTAAAATCAAAATGCAACAATTTTGATTGCAGATAATATTAAATTTATTATAAGTTATATGTTGTTTAACTGTTTTGATGCTTATTTGCGTTGTTGATATGTACAAAGTACTGTTGTGCTCTTGCTTAATTTTGTTTGCTTTGGTATTGTACTAGTGTTATAGTCAGAGTATCGCAGGTTCAGATCCGGCCGGAGACTCTGAGTTTTTCTGCAGACAAGCAAATGTAGCTTCGTAGTTTGAGTTTTTTTTAACTATAATTTTAATATCAAATAAGGTTTATCTTAAATCATCAATTACATCAAATATGAGTTGACTGCAATACGGCGAGTTCGAGCTAAAATCTTGGCTGGGAAATCCAACTGCATAACAACAAACATAAATTTTTCAGATTTGCGATAAATCTTCGTGTTATTTCAGTAATAAATTCACGTTGTTTATATATTTGGTTCAACATGATTTTTCATTTAAATTCACTATTACTGGAATATGAAATCAACGTGAAATAAAGCCATTTTAAATTGAAATTATTTTTTTAAGATTTTTTTAAATTATGTTGAATTAATACACCCAGTATTTATTTCAATTTTTTTCCTCGTTGGAAAAATGGAAAAATGTAATTTTTGACAACAAACACAGGGAAAAAAAATTCAAAAATTTTATTCAATTTTTTTTTGCTGTGTTTGTTGTAAAAAATTACATTTTTAAATTTTTCCAACGAGGAAAAGAACTGAAGTGAATACCTTTATTATTTTGCTTCATGTATATAAAGCAAATTTATTGCCGAAAAATATTAAATTAATATGAAATTTGTCTGTGTGTAGACACCAGCTAAGAGATTTACCAGTATTCTAATAAAATAATCTTCAACGGTTTTAAAGTCTGTTAACCCAGAGTTTACTCCTAAAATGACTTCATTTAAGATTGATGTATGACCTGTTAATCCTGGCTTCACTACACTTGCCTCTGCGACTAGGTCAGATAGAATTCAAACTTTTGTGTCTCAGCTTAATAAAATCATATAAGCATTCGAGATCTGTAATAAAATTGTTTTTCATTCCTGTAATAAAAAAGATTTAGTTAAACTTCAGCAATCCGTTGTAATCTTAATAGCAAAAATGTTTAACTGGAAAATGCAGAAGTGATACGGAAGCTTTTTTGCTTAAGAAAATTAAACATTTTGATTAAAAAAATGCAAAACATACTCTACAATAAATATCCAACAACATTTACAAGTTCGAATTTGGTAATGCATGAAGAACAGTGTGTTTTTTAATTTGGAACGATTTTTCTTAATAATTAAATACAACCGAAATCGGTATTTTTATAAACCAAATTTGACGCTTATGTTTTTATTGACTGGTTCATTTTCCAACTCTATTTCTAAATAATTCTTTCTGCCAAAAAACCGATTTCAATGCAAAAATCTGATAAAAGAAGATAAGAGGAAGTACGTGAAATACTCATTTTGTAAATGCAAGATTGCGTGTTTTTCAGAGCTCAGGGGATAACATGCACCTTGTAAAAATCGATAAAGTAGAATCACTTAAAATAAAACATTAAATTTTAATGAGCGTGACTCTGCCCATTTTTTTTTAAATCGAAAATTGCGTCTATTTTAGAGCTCAAGGTGTGAAATATTACAAAAAAATTTTAATGGGCATAACCCCGCCCATTTTTTGAACCTTTTAATTGTGTAATTAGAAGAACCAAAGGTTTTTCATAGGTTTCGCAGCAATCCAATGAGTCGATTATAAAATTATCCTCGCTCACTTCCTTACAATATGACCAATGGGAAGCTATACCCTTTTAGACAAAAATCTACCGAGCTATAAAGTAACACCACACAAAAAAAAAATAAGAGACGAATTAATAACCTCCTCCTTTTTTGCAACTCGGTTAAAAAGTAATTACTTGTATAATATTCTGAATACTTAAACAGTTTAGTATCTTAGATACAGATTTTTTTTAAATCTTCTTAGTTCAAACTGATTTATATGTCTAACTTCTATCTTACTTAATAATATTATTTGCATTAAAAAATCTTTCAAATTACATTCTACACATACCAATCATATACATATATGCTTTTAATAAACTAAATAAGTTTATTTATATGATTTTATTTAAAATAGTATTTGTATAAATTTTCTCTGCAAATATTTTGCTTCATCTTAAGCAATAAAGGGAAAAGATGAAAATATTATTTTAATTGAATTCTTGAAATGAAATCTAATAAAACTTAAATATAATTGCAGTAACTCATACAGATACAACAATACCAATTAAATTCATACTTATGTAGTTGCAAAATTAAAAAACAAACGTACTTGTGCATATATAGAGCCAAACACCTGCAATTCAAATTTAATTCATTTGCAATAAGATATGCATGTTGTCAGCAATCAGATGTATGGCATTTTGAATACCCTTTGGTGCAAAATTCTAGAGCTCAGAATTAAATTTAAATTTCCTTCAGGCAAACTTCTTTAATAAACTGATTTGTGGAAAAGCTACAGCGATTTTGAAGCACTAAATTTATTGCATGCAATATTACCAGAAAAAGGACAACAAAGAAGATAAATTATATTTTTAAAAAGGTTCAAAATTTTTTTCTTTCAATTATTAGGCTTCGTAATTTATTAAGCGGTATCAGTTAAAAAACTTTATTTCCATAAGTTCTAAAGTGATTTCTTTTCATAAGTATGAAACTGCTTAAATTTTTTTCAAGAAGGTCAAATATGTTTCGGCAACGCCTTGCAAATTTAAAATGTGATTTCGACAGCCAGTTAAATGGTAAAGTTAGCTGTAGTGACCTGCACAAGACTATTTATAAGACATTCCAAGACATGAGAGATTTTTCAAATGCTTTACTAAAGCGAAATATTCTAAAACAAACGCAAACAACACTGTTGGGAAGACATATTTTTCAGTTGTTTAGCGTTTGTTTTAAAATATTTCGCTGTAGCAAAGCTTTTTAAAAATCTCTCATGTCTTGAAAGGTCTTATGAATGGTCTTGTGCAGGTCACTAGTTAGCTGCTTAAAAAGTGTTTTTGTTATTGTTATATTAAAAAAATATTTATTATTTAAGTTTTAAAATTTGTTAACGCACTAATAATCCCAAAATTATTATTTTACTTATTCAGTAAAATATTTATTTTATTAAAATACATTGAAATTGATTATTGAGGGTCTTAGCTGGATCCTATGCACATTTCACTGTTGCTAAAGCAGATCATCAGGGAAACTTTACCCAAAGCTTCTTGGAACAACTAGAGTTATATTATGTTATAAACTTTCATTTAAACAAATGAGAAGCTCAACAACAAATAACAAAGTTGAAACAAGAACTCAATAATCAACATGTTTCTTTCTTTTCTTGGTTATGCTATAACCAATACAAATCTGATAATAATGGCATGGAAGCACCAAACACACATAGTTTTTTCTTGTCAATCACAGTTATAGACGATCTCATAATCAGCCGTCCAATAAATATATCACCTTAGGAGAAAAATCACGATTGCGCGTTAAATGAGTTTTCATCGCTGCAATTTGAAATCGTTTGCTTTGTGTAAAACAATTTTCTTACATCATGGCCACTTATTATTTTCATATTCCCCACTTCTTTGCCGCAATACCAGTGTTCAGTGTCTGTGCTAAATACAACCTTCTCCTAAGCTGAATGGTCCTGAATGATGGATGATACTAAGTATTATAGCGAAGTGCTGCACTTTTTCACCACAAATTCAGCTGCGCTCAACACCAGCCGATAGTACGGTTTTAATATAATAATGTAGTTTAATATTTGAAGTTTGTGTTATACTTATATGGATACATATGTATATGTAAGCTTTTTGTTATGAAATTGTAAAACAAAAAATAAAAAAATCAGTGTGATAAAATTTGTGGCGATCAGTTGTGTTCTTGAAAGAAAATTTATAAAAAGTGGTTAATATTGTGGTTTATATGTGTTCTAGTGATTTGTGCATATGCTGAAAGTAATAATTAGGTTTGTTGTTGTATAGAATATATAAAAGATATGAAAATACAGCGAAAATTGTGGTGGCGGAAGTTACTTACTGCAAATGGTTATGAGTGTGTGTTTATATATTTTAAGAAGTATTGAAATGATTTATAACATAGCTGTTGCTTCCGGTTAACTTTGGCAATAGCTGCTGCAACAGCCGCGGCATGCCGGCATCAAAATCCACATCCAGCATCTAATCCCACGAAACATATGCAGGTAAGTCAAATTTATAACCTAACAAACATTAAGTTTTGATTTAAAGTTGAAATTGATATATATATATATATATATATATATATATATATATATATATATGGATTTGGATTTGAGTTGAAATAGTTTTGAAAGCTCTTAAATTTGTTCTTGGTTGGCTGTTGCGTTCTCATTTCCACATTGTGCATATGACTTAGACGTAGCACGAAGACAAAGTTCCGTCTTTGATTCGGAAGTGGTGCGGAGGCTGTTCAATTTGAAATTTCCTTGAATTTGCTCCACAAAATATGTTACCTCTGTATACTTTGTGATTGCTGTTGTATCTTTGCTGCTGCCCTTGCTGGTTCTGCTGTATTTTTCTTTTTTTATGAAGAAATAATCTAAATATTTTTCCATATTTTTAATTTAAATAAACAAAAAAGTCAAAAAGTTAATCAAAAACTCGTATTTCACAAATTAGCAATAATAGCAATAACTCTGAGAGTAAAAAATAATTGGGAAAAACGTCAGAAGATTAATATGGCGACGAAAAGAGAAAACGGTTTTACCTTTATATTATTGTATCTTGCCCAAAACTGTCCTTTTTTTAAATGGCTTATGCTTAATAAATCAGTGAATATTTAAACATAGTTAAAGTTAATTTTCATAAAAAATTTAAATTGATTTAAATACACCCAGGCAGAAATTATGACTTTGCCCAAAAAATATGTACCATCACAACACTGTAAATTCAAAATTGCGAGTATTCCGAAATTTGTGTTGCACCACAGTACTGTAAACACAAAAATTTGACTTAACGTTTACAAATACCGCGTCCTTAGTAATGATATACCACTACAACACTGTATTCACAAAAATCCGACGTTACTTCCCCAATACCCCGTTTACAATAATTCTTTACCGCTACAACACCGTAAATACAAAAATTTGACTTAAGTTGGGAATTTTACATTGTGACGACCTCAAAAATTTGTATTTGGAGTGTTGTGACAACATTGAAAACAAGAGTCGGAGAGCGGTGATTTGGCGTTATCATTTTAATGTTATGAGTACATTAAAATTTTGTAAACGAATGTTATACTGATGTCATTCGTACCCGCAGACAATCGTAGCAACGTCGTGATGATTGTCTTTTTCTGCCTGGGCACCTTAATTTTTTCAGTTAATATTAAATTACGTTGAAAGTATGGTAGCACTACAATAATTCCAAATGTCATGGAAAGCTTTCTAACGAACAGCTGTTCAATATAAATAAGAAAATAAGATTTATCAATATGCAGAAAAATTAAATAGCAAAAAACACATTTTATGATACCAAAAGAGCATCGGAATATATTTTCCATTTATATATTTCATGATATGAAAATAAGTGTTACATTTGTTATATATTTGCGAAAATTAAACGAATTCTTTTTAATACGACCACATAATGTTCATGTGCATGCATTCAAAAAACACACATATTTACAAAACATATGGTATGTTTGTAAAACTTAAACAACTCTTAAATGCACAATGTTGGCTATTTAAGATTCATTTAATTTTGGGGTGAAAAATAAAATTTTGTGTTTAAATCAGATTTAAAAATAAAATACATATAATCATTGACTGATTTATTTGCCCTTAATGTATTAAAATTAAAAGAAAAATGTTGGTGCTTTTTTACCATCTTTTTCGTATTTTTTGCGCTTTTTACTCTTCTTGCAACAGCTTAATGTGCTCTTCGTAGAGATACCATCACTGTTCTTTTCATTGTTTGTTATAAATAAGACGTCTGGGCGACATCGCTTGTTAAAAGTCATATACACGTACACCAATACATCCATCGTGCTTCGTTTATAGTACGACAGCATTTATTATTGGCTTAGTATAATACATGCCACAAGAATATATTTAAAAAAAACATGACGTATTTACATTTCAAGACTGCTTACGCAGGTGTCTAGTACATACACATACAATGTATATGTACTATACAGAAGTATATGAAGTTAGTTTTTAAGTTTTTCCTTTAATTTTTGTATAAGAATTTTCTTTCTTAAAAAAAACAGTTGATCGGTTTTTAATGAACTGTATAAACTGAAACCGGGTATTTCATAATATCAAATATTCGAACTATTCGAAAACCAGTTTCTGGAAAAATTTTAATAATCGATCACCCTGGCATTTAGATATTAAACTTGGGCGTTAACGCTGTTAGAAATTTTGTTTTTGTTATCCAATTTAGTTTCTCCCTGGGGAAAAAAAGGTTTACGTTTTATGTTTTAAATTATTTCGAGTTTAATTACCTAAATTTAAACTGGAGAAAGTTGCAGTGCAAAGAAAGTTCTCAGAGATAACAAATGGAATGACAAGTCTATGAATACCTTCTTTATATATGTATTAAACAATTTCAAGGAAAGGAAGCAAAAAATATATGCATATACTATGTTAAGGTTTAAGTTTTATATTGTACGACTATGATATATAATAACAAAATATTGAGATGAAAACTCTTTACATGAATATTCATACTCTAACGCACAATTTAATAATGTAATAAGAGCATCATCCAGATAATATTATTTATATTTGCACATGTATTTGTTATAACATATATATATATATATATATATATATATATATATATATATATATGTGCTTACATAGTAACACATACATACATATCCCAACTGCCTTGAAGTTAGAAACTTGTGAAAATTACAACAAAAAATTTAATAAAAACTTTTTATTCTAGGAATAATTGCTTAATATAGAGCCTGGGTTTAGTTTTTTTTTTAGTAATTTTTCAGAAATGGAAATGTATTTTATAAATTAAATAAAGTACTGGCTTACAGATTGAAAAAGAAAAAATTATTTGAACAAAAATTCATTATGTTAAGTTAGTTGTACAACTAACTTTGATGTTATTTGTTCATTAATAATTATCACATGTTATTTGGCTAAAAAAGCGATACGAACTTTATTCCGTTCAAATCATAAATATAGAAACAAATTAAGTTCGAAAAATAATAATTAAAATTAACGAATATTAATTTAGTTTAAGAAAACAAAGGTTACATATATTCAAGCATTTCATTATGAAAAAGAAAGTTTATAAGTATATGTATATAATTTAGGCTCTTTGAATTTATATTAAGAGCTAGTTACTTACTAATTATATAAACTTAGTCAGGAAACAAATTTAAATAAGTTCTAACCGCCAATGCTGTTTTTCAGTGATGGATTAACAGTTGTCAATTGAGCTAGAAATGCCATACTTTGTTTTCAATATAGATATAGAATTCTTGAAAATATTCAATGTAAATAGGGCAGCGCTCAAGGAGTGATGTGACAATTCTTTAATTTAAAAACTTCAATAACTGTTTGCTGAAATTTTGGAACATTAAAAATAAATAATATGGATTTAGAAAATGACGACTACGCTCCAAAAATAAAACCAAAAAAGATCATAAAATTTTAAATCCAAGGAAATAGACTTTCTTTTTAATTAGTTATAAAGTCATCATACACAGACCTCTTTGTTAAACGAAATCTTTGCAAGAACTCGCAATTCATTATAAACATAAAAATATTTCGTTTTTGTCACAATTGTCATATCCAAGTTAATCTGCTTTCATTATCACTAAAATATACTTTGACATAACTTTAAGCTTTAGTAAAATGGTTTATTTTTTCAATTTTGTAATATTTATTTCATATCAGAATATTTATCATTTTGTAGTTCTAACTTGAGTTTAACTGAGCAATGTTGCTCGGTTAAACCTAGATTAGTAACTAGAAAAACAAAATTTTAAGATAAACTACATTTCACCGACAAGGAGTTTATCTTTGTGTTAAAAACTAGCTTTAAGGGCCATTATTATAACTTATCGTTAGTTAAAGGTAGGATTTTATTGTATTGCATAGACACGTTTTCATTATTTTAACTACATTTTAACCAAAGGTGAACAATTAGTTAAAGGTAAGTTAATCTTACCTGTAGCTATTATCGTGAGGCTTAGTAATTTGAAGTTACCACGTTTTCATACCTTGCCACACTTTGTACTTAATATATGATAGCCAAGTCTTATTTAAACAAAATATGACACAAAACAAAATAAATTCAGTTAAGTGCGACTTTGACCCGCGCACGAAGGGTTCCGTACGGGCACGAGATATGTAATTCAATACGAGCTTTAGCCAATATAAACTATAGTTTTGGCATTTTTTCGTTTTTGGGTTTTTTCGGTTTTAAGCGTTTTTTTTAGTTTGGGGGTTTTTTTTTAATTTATTAGCGCTTTCTGAGTTTTGGCACTTTTTTCACGTTTTCACGTTTTGGCGATTTTTGTTTATTTTTGAAGTTTTTTTATTTTGTCGATTTTTATTATTTTGGCGTTTTTTTTATTTTGGCGATTTTTTTAATTTGGTGATTTTTTTAATTTTGGCGTTTTTTTTCATATAGGTGATTTTTTTTGGTTATGGCAATTTTCTTAGTTGTGGCACTTTTTTTCGTTTTGAGAATTTTTTCGGTTTTTGGCGTTTATTTTAAATTTTGGCGATTTTTTTAAATTTGGCGATTTTTTTTCACATAAACAATTATTTTGATTTTGGCGCATTATTCGCGTTTTGGCGATTTTTTTTTAATTTTGGCGATTTTTTTTTATTTTGGCGATTTTTTTTTTCATTTAAACGATTTTTTCGAATTTGGCGATTTATTTTAGTGCTAGAATTTTTTTTAATTTTGTCGATTTGGCGATTTTTTAAAATTTTTAACGATTTTCTTCAGGTTTTGGCGATTTTTTTCGGTTTGGCGATTTTATAATTTTCGGATTTTTTAGTTTAACCGTTTTTGAAAATTTCAAGAGTTTACCTCTTACGGTTTCCAAGATGTAGCAAGTTGTCAAAATTACATACTCAAAGTTGCATTAACTGATGGGCCACCCTTTAATTTAAATTTTTTAATATTTTAATGTTAATTGTTGTAGTCTTTATAAAAATACACTAATTTTACAAATTTCAAGTGTCAATATACATATGTACATACAATTGTATGTATATTACATGAGATTTTAACATTTTTCGTCGCTCGTTTTGGAGCACCCTTTAATTTTTAATTCTCATGTATTTGCATACAATAATACAAAAGAACTTAAAAAAATTAAACCGATTTCAAAAATAAGCACTTAAAAGCTAAAAATAATAATAATAAAATAATAATAATAAGCTAATACCTCTAGTGCTGTTTGAAGTTGGTGTAAATCAAGACAGTATCTTATTACTGAGGCATAATAGCGTAGACAGACGACAGCGTTAATTTGCATTAAAATTTCACTAATGTGAATTAAAAAATTACCCTGACAGACGACAGTATTTGCATTAAGTAAACAAAATCTGTGCATCCCTTTCGTACCACACACTTCGATTATTTTCCTTGGAAATCTTAAAATGGGGAAACAAAATGTGTTTCGATTTGAATATATCTTTTTTCTATTTTTAAAAACAATTTAAATAACTTATATTTCCTGACTTTGAATCCATTTCAATTTTGAACACGAAAACAATTTGTCATTTGATTGATTTTTGACGGTATTACAATATTTAGGCGGTGTTATCATACAGCTAAATTTCGTATTAATCCACTTTCATTTAGTGCATTTACGGCAAACCTGATACGCATTGGGATAATTCACAAGTTAATTTGAATTAATACAGCTAATGCGAATTAACGCTGTCGTCTGTCTATGCTATAACATATCATTTAGCCCCAACAACCTCAAATATTATTCCGATACACACTAAATACACAAAAACCATCATGAATGAAATTTTAATTCAAAGTTATTTAATTGATCTAATTAATACAACATTATTTAATTTATTTGAAAAGTTATAACTTATAAATAAATATATATAAATAAATATAATAAAAAAAATAAATATATATAAAAAAAACTTAAGAGATAATTCCTCAGGATTTGAACCTTTAGAACCCAGCAGTAGGATGTTTCCTTCACTGTAGTTACGAAAATATTTTATTAAGTTGCAACAAAACTATTATTTCCATAACTATCTAGGCGCACGATAGTGCGCCAGGCCATTCGAGCTGTTTTACCCCCTTATTAACTTTGTTCCCCGCAATCGTAAAATTATAAATTATAAATAGTTGTCAAGTAAGCACATTATCTAGAAATTATATAACACCCTTACGATTACAAATTTATATAATGCATACGAAAATGCAGTGATAGGTATTGTACCAAACACGAACTTGGTCAACATTTTTATCTCACTACTTTTGATGGCCGAAATTTTGGAAGGAAACTTAGCATTTATTCACATTTATGTTTTTGTGAGGATAGATTAATTACAATTGAAATTATTTTATGTCATTTAATCAATTTAAAATATTTTTTTAAATGAATTCTTCATAAAAATATGTATTTAAGTTTTTCATTACCCGAATGAAAATTGTTTCGTTACATAAATGGTACCAGAAAATGTAATATATTAAGCACTAGAATGGTTTCATTCCATTAATAAAATTTGCATCAATATAATGTAATATTTCATTTTATTAATGAAATTTGTGGTTGTATTGGTGAAAGTTGTCAACGTAACGGTTTCATTTCCGTTACGAAGTGAGTTCCTTTCCTTGTATATAGGCGAAGTAGTCGTACATGCCTATTCACAGAAAAATTCCTAAGTGAGTCACAACCTTTGTTATGACTGAGTTCCATATTTACTCTTGTGACTTGGTCTTAATATTTTTGTATTCTCCTAACATAGTGACAAAAATTCAAATTTTTTAGTTTAAATTCCATGTTAAATGAAAAT
Organism: Tachina fera; assembly: GCA_905220375.1. Taxonomy (NCBI): domain Eukaryota; kingdom Metazoa; phylum Arthropoda; class Insecta; order Diptera; family Tachinidae; genus Tachina; species Tachina fera. The sequence goes on along the minus strand of LR999965.1, from coordinate 45,863,131 downwards.
TATAACTATAAGAATTATGAAATTTGAATATTGAATGAAGTTAAATAAAAAATAAAAAAACATTCATATGTAAGTATGTATATAAAAACCCTGCAAATAATATTGGAGTACGTGGTCCAATCTATATGAAACGGACTGGTTACATCATGATCCCATGTAATGCAGACATGGATAATGTCGTTTTCATACAAGCATTCAATGCTGCACGATAAGTGTTGGGTTAGTCTATACCTATTTCATATGCGGTAGCTTTGGGGTTAGTCCGCTATAATGCAAAGTTGGACCATGTGGTCTAATCCTAGGATATCGCAATGTTAAATGGACAAACTTTTTTCATATATTTGAAGTAGTTTTGAAGTACTACTAGTCCTTACATGCATGTATGGATTTGCCAAATTATCTGCAGTGAATGAATGCTTATCTCCCTTGAAATCTGTTGGTATTTTGTCTATTTTAGATACGATTGGCATAAATACAATTTAAAGCCTACTCAGTTTCTTTTTGAGTGCGAAAAAAGTCGCGGCAAAATGCTACAATAATTATAAGTGTAAAACCTGGGAGCACAACTTGCTCGTCGATTGTTTGTGGAAATTGTACATTACTCCCAAATGAGCTATTGCGTTCTTTTGTCATCTTAACACTTCAATTATTTATCTGCAGATTGCTTTTAGCAGTCGATAGAACTATAATCGTGGACTCTTTTAAAGAGAATGGATTGCTTTTATCACGTAAAAGCTTTATCTCCCGTTTTCTTTTAATAATTTGTACAATAATCAGCGCTCCTCTTCAACTAAATTTATATATACCACATACATACACCCCTTAAATTTTTATATTAATTATTTTATTTTAAAATGGCTGTCACAATTCCTATGATTATCTACATTCCTTGTCTTTATTTTAAAAATTTATGTTGTTAGTATTTTGTTTTGAGAATCGTAAAGTTTAGTCTTTAGTCCCAATGTTAAAGTTAAGACTATTTTTCAGTCACAATACTTTCTGTGAATAGGCACTTTAGGTACTTTAATCTAAATGTGACTTTTCTGCAATAATTTTAAAAATTGAAATAATCGATTTTGGTAATTTCGGTCCACAAACAAAAGTACGTGTGGTAGTTTTCGATATGTGAATCGATTGATAAGCCTTCTGAAATGATTTTGAAAATTAAAATAATCGATTTTGAAAAATGATACGTTAAAAATTTTAGTTTTTGTCTCAGCTTGTCAAGTTTAAATTTAGCTTCCCACTTGGGATGCCAATCGGGATTGATTTTTGGAAATTCCGGGATTCGGAATTTGTAAGTCCCGATTTTCGGGATCTCGGGATTTTCGGGATAATTCGGGATTTCGGGATTTTCGAGATTTCGGGATTTACAATTTGTTGGTAAAATAAAATAGTTTTTTTTTTTAATAAATATTACTTTAATAACAAATTTTATGCATTTTAAAAGTTTTTATATTGATAATATATCATAATACATTTATTTATTTATTTATTAAACATATTAATGCAAAGTAAATTTGCATAATATGGCGTTGCACAAATATGGGCGGAGTAACGTAGACCATATGCCCAAGATGGTATTAACAGTATTTTATAAGGTTTTGTGACTGACTGTACACGACCTATGCCTTCACATAGGAAGTAGGCAACGTGGTTGTTAAAGAAATTCCACAAAAAACCGCAAGATTATACGGTTATCCGTGGCAGATCAGTCAACCAGTGCGAGCGAGACGAAAAACTCTCGAAGGCCAAACAACAAACAGAAGCCTGACCGCACTTAAGCAATAATTACGATGACGCGAGAGATGTTCCCCGACCCAGAGCTGCTTAACGACTCAATATATCACAATACAATTGTCTTTAAAGTTAAAAATTTTTTAATAGGAGAATAAAATAAAAAATCAAAAGAATTTTTCTCATCTATTTTTAAGTTGATTAATCACATTTGATGTTAGAGAATTTATACCGAAAACCATAACTAATATGAAAATTTGTTTTATTTTACTTACTTACATACTTACATATCTATGCACTTTTGAAAGACGAAACGCATTATCTGGTAAATATTTCTTACGTTTACGTTAACCCGACAACAAAAAGTTTGCACTTGCCTTGTATTATATTCTACTTCAATTGTAAGGAGCTGTCAATGGTATTGAATTGTTACCGAAAAGTAGATAAGTGCTAATTTTTTTATAGTGTTGAGGATTCGATATTCAGTTAGTTATACACTGCAATTATGAATAAATTTCCGCAATAAATTTCTCCCTTCTCCAATTAGATATTTTTTCTTTCCCCTATTATTTGCTACTGTTTGAAATTATTCCCCGGGAAAAATTTCTCGTGGAATTTTATTCATAATTGCTCTCATAATATAGAGTTAGACGGAATAAATTTGTCAAACTTATGAATTTTCCAAATGTTATTTCCCTTCCAAAGCTTATATTATTATTTTTGTTTTCAAAATAATACTTAGTTGTATATTTTAGCACCTTTGATGAAAATAGCCGTGAGAAAGTAGTTAAATTATTTTGCTTATGTTGTTAATTTATAAGAAATATGTCACGAATAGTAATTAAATTGTTAAAAATAGTAAAAAATTTTAAATATTATAAAAATACCATAAAATTAACAAAAATTTTAATTTATAAATAACTTTTCATAAAATTTGCAATGAAATCCCGAAAAACCCGGGATTTTCGGGTTCAGGATTTTCCGTTTGGCATCCCTACTTCCCACACATAACTTTGGCAAATAAGATTTAAAATTGAAATCTAATTAAAAAAACATTAATAATATTTCATGGGATCCTTGGTTAAGTGGGTTATTTATCCGCATATCTGCACTTAGATTCATAAAATACATAAATTCATAAGTAAGTGAGGATGCATGCAAATTAAATTTGTTTGAATTCTAGTCGATATAAAGTGTTAGTAAAATTATATAAAAATTATAAATAATAAATCGAAAAAGATTGATTGAAAAATAAGTTCAGTCTAAATAAAAGAAAAGATAATAAGTTGAAATATTTATTTAACTGACAAGAGAATAAGTGCTACATTATATTTATGTAACAATTTTTGTTTTATACTTGGTCTGCTGTCCATTATTAATTCCTATTACATAAAAATATTATATTACAATATTTATTTCATATATTTTGTTTTTAATTTTGGCTCTTTAGTACATTCAATAACAATTAAAGGTTCCTTTAAATTAAAAAGTTAGTAAACAAATAAAATGCTAAATTATATTATGTGAAGGTTATTTAAAATATTGCTATAGTTTCTCAAATAGTCTCAAAACTTTATTGGGAGTTTGCCTATACGAATTGGTAAGCTTTTTTCATTTGAAGTTGAAGTCTACTGATGAGTTGTGTTAACAGCAACGATATGCATTAACCAACAACAAACATACGTTACTTAACCCACATTAGATGTATATCTAGGCGCACGGAAGTGCGCCAGGCCAAGTTCCGGCCAATGCACGCAGTGTGTATATTTACAGGAAGCCATTCGTCGTGTTTTTACCCCTCCGATAACTTTGTTCCCCGCTGTCGTAAAATTCTAAAATTTTGTTCATAATCAGAATAAATCCATGCTACCTCATATGCGAAGTTTTAAAGTTTTAGAACAAAAGGTTCCTGAGGTGCAAAAAGTGCATATTTGAAGAAATACGCACCGACCACTGACACACTCATCAAATTTATGCAGAACTTCCACTGTTGCTAGAGAACTTAAATTTGTTACACGAGTAGATCTAGGTAAGCAATGAACTAGAAAAATTTGAAAACACGACAATTTTATCCAGAGGGCGGGGCAACGCCCATAAAAATTTAAATTTGTGCTAGTGAAATGAAATTCGATACAGAACTAGGTCTAGGTTAGCCATAAACTAAAAAAATCTGAAAACCCGAAAATATTTGCCAGGAGGGCGGTACTATGCCCATAAAGGTCAAATCTAAAAAGCTTAACTGTAGCGATGTTATTGAAATTTGGCATATGTATTGCGATAATGCAAGGCTATAAATTTTTCGTTAAAAAATTGGGCGCTTACATACCCATAAAATTTGAGCCTCATATTTCTTGTACTACGGCTCAGCCTATTTAGATATACAACTTATGTAGGTATTATTATCCGTTTGGAACGAAACTTAACATGAAAGATAAGCACTGGCCAAAAAAAATTAGGTTTGAAAAAGTGGGAGGGGCTACGCCCATCAAATTTTTAATTTAGAAGTTGCGCTAAGAAGCTGAATTTGTATATTAAAATAGGTCTAGGTGAGGAAACAACAAAGAAGCCCTGAAAAACCGGAAATTTTAAGCAGAGGCGTGGGGCTACTCCCTTGAAAGCTAAATATTAAAATTTGCGCTAATGGGCTGAAATTTGATACCCGAGTAGGTCTAGGTGAGTAACCAACTATACAAATCTGAAAACCCAACAAATTTTACCAGTATGGGCCGCGCCATGCTAATACTGTTCAGAATTAAAATTTGTATATGTATACAGCTTTTAACTCAACTTATTTTAGTGAAACATTGCATACAAGTTGCACTTATGCAAGACTTTAAACTGTCACCTTAAAAAGTGGGCGTGATCACTCCCATAAATGTAAGCTTTATGTTTAATCCACTTCGGTCTATCTTATTTTGGAGGAAAATTGGCATGAATTATAAGCTCTGCTCACAACAAAATCGTGACTTTAAAATAGTGGACAAAATAATGCGCATAAAATTTAAAGGTTTAATTCAGGCTAGAGAAGTTTTATACACAGTTAAGTGCAGATGAGTAAGCCTATGGAAAAATCTTAAAACCAAGAAGTTGTATCCGGTATTGGGGCCACGCTCTTAAAACTCAAATTTGCACTAGGTGGCAGAAATTTAATACACAAATAAATCTAGACCAGAGATCACTAAGTAAAAAAAATCTAAAAACTAGGAAGTTTGAATCAGGAGCGGGAGCAAGCACTTTAAACTCAAACTTAAGATCAGCTAGTTGCTCCGTTCTACGAAGTGTTTGTCAGAATATTTACAATTAACTTTGGTTTTATGTTTTCATTAATAATTATCACATTATAACATGGTTTAAAAAGTGCTTTGAACTTTAGCCAAATTAAATCATAAGCTAAAATCAACTTTATTGAAATTTTTCATAAACAAAGTAAAAATTTCCTGTTTTGAAAAGAGGTCGTGATTACTCCCATAAATCTAATTTTTTTCTTTCAGCTTAGCAGCTTAAGCTTATAACTTATGTATTTCTCACTAGATTTTTCCTACAAAACTCTACATGAACCATAAGTACTAACAGATAGAAAAGTGGTCAAGGAAAGGCCCATAAAGATTTTACGTAAGATTATACTGTCGAGCGCTGACATTTTTTAGACACGCCCACTAAAATGTATATTTTACTTTTGATCTTTCTTTTCAGAAGAGTCTTACCAAATTTCGTGCACACTAGTGGCGTTGTAATGACGCAATAACGCATTTTTAACAACCATCACACTCTAACCCATTATTTTATGTAACTATGCCATTTCAACTGGCCCAGTGAACATGAATAAAAATAAAATGCACTAGAAATTTCAAGTTTAAAAAGTATTATTATAGGAAATGTTCAAAAAGTAGTCAGATCCTCACAAAAACATGTGAAGAAAATGTGAAGAAATGCCAAGCTCCTATCCAAAATTTCGGCCATTAAAAGTAGTGAGATATAAATTTTGACCAAGTTCTTTCTTGCACAATACATATCATTATAATCTGCCATGCATTTTATAAATATGAAATCGTCCGGGTTTCCTATTGTATCTAGTCCACCTGCTTACTTGGCAATATTTTTATCCTTGTAATACAAAAGATAATATAGCGGATATTTATTTACTTTTTTCCGTGGAGAAATATGATGTCAAGTAAGCAGGTTGCCTAGATATGATATGACAGGATGATTTCATATTTATAAAATGCACGGCAGGTTATAGTGATATGTATTGTGCAAGAAAGAACTTGGTCAAAATTTATATCTCACTACTTTTAATGGCCGAAATTTTGGATAGGAACTTGGCCTTTTTTTCACATTTATGTTTTTGTGAGGATAAAACTTTACAACAAATAAAATTGTGAATTATAAATATAAAAATCAAGTTAGGTTTTTTTTCAAAACCCAACAAACAATATTAGTCTATATTTGGTTGAATAGTTTATGCATAAAAATAAAAATTAAATTCATTAAGAAAAACAAACTTTTTACTTTATTCGCATTAATTTTGAGTCGATCTTAAAGAAAAACAAGATATGTATTAGCAATCAATGAAGTAATGCCTTGAATGATTGATTTAAATTTTTAGTTGGAAGTTCTAAAAAAGCTTTATTGTTAATACACATAGTTTAGCTGTATTTAACAAGGGAAACATTCGGAGCGTGGATTTCGGTTGAAGCAGTTAGCACGGTGACTGAATAACCGAAGATCCTGGGTTCGAGCCCGCTATCCGACTGTCACTATTATCGGCAAAGTAAAATAACCAATAACATGGCTGCTAAGCACACCTTTAAAATTGTATATGCATCATAATCACCAGAAGCGCTGCAACTCTGCATTATAATGTGCAAAACGAAGAGTTGTAAAAAAAGAATGAAGATTTCCTCTATCTCTTCCTACACCATCTGTCTCCATCCCTTCCGCAAAGAAGGTAACAACTATTAGTATTTGAGTCAGAAAACATTTTATTTTGAAAACAAAACAGCCTCGTATAATTGTCAGAAAATATTTTTTAAATAACTTTGAGATATACAAAAATCATATATTTTTTGTTCCCAGATATTTAATGGAGTATATTAAAAAATTGTTTTATGTATCGATATATATTAATACCATATAGAAAGTGTTAATAGTTTACAAGCTCTAATCCACTATTAACTTTGTCACTAGTATTAGTGATGAGTTATACGCCATACAATAATTTTTGCTAAAGACATTTAACATGCCCGCCTAATTGAAATTCTTTAACTGAAGTTAATATTATCGACTAGATATAAGCAGTTTAAAAATAGACTCACTAGCTAATTAGTAATTCTACAGACTTAGGTTACATTGACTAGGTAGTTCTTTTTGATCCATACTGTGGCTGAGCGGTATCGATGCTACCCTCTCAGTTCAGAGGTCGTGGGTTCGATTCCCACCATGGACTCTGGGTGTTTTCTGCAGACAAGCTAATCGCTTTGCAGTTTGTGTTTGTCTTAAAAAAAAAAAAAAACTTAGTGAAGTTGAAATCATGTTCATGATGTTGAGTATATCAGATTTTTCTTATGTTCTTTTTTCTTTTCCTAAAACTCGCTTAAATCAATATCTTTTTTTATAAATAAAACCCTAATACGAATCTAATGCAAAAACTTTAAATTATCACCATTTTCACATAATTGATATAGCTTCTTAATTAATCATCTAGATGTTGGTAATAATCGATTGCTGGAAAGTTAAAAATACACTCTTATTGATACCTTGGAAGTAGAGAAAAGTAGATGGAAGTAATTATTCCTTCTACATTTCTTTCACTGAGTAGTCTACATTACTGACTTTTTTGCTACTGAATATGTGGTTCTTATGGGAAAAATTCTTCCGGGATAAAAAAGTTTAAACTTCCAGCAAATTATCACTCATCTGCCGCCAGGAAAAGTGTGTGTATGAAACAATGTTTACTATTAATCAAAAGCTAATATTAATATGTCGACATTACTTGGACAATGTCAACAAATATCACCAAAATAGTAGACAAAAGTGGAGTCTTGGCATCACTTAACTTCCAGCTACCCTCTAGTCACCCTAGAATCATATGTCTCTATGTCAACACTCTTCTCTCTAGCGACAATTGCACTAGTTAAAATCTCGACGACTTTCCCTTTATGCGAGAGTAAATATACATACGTTAGTTTCAAAAGTTCTGATGTATTTTTGATAACAATGTCAACGAAAGCGTCAATAGTTTGTTTTATATACAAAATATCAAAAATATATCGGCCTAAGTAATTTATTTAATTTTTAATAAAAAAAATAACATTAATATGAATAATTTAAAAATAATTGTTGCTTCAACCCTTATAAAATTGTAGTAAGGGTCACTAAAATGTATTAGTGTATTTTTAGTTCAAATGTCTACACATGGTCGTAAAAGAACTAAGTCGTCAGTAGTGCTGAAGACTACTGGTTGATTTTCATTGACAATCCTATGTTATGTGTCAATAGACGATGACACTGGCTGGGCAACACCTAATCAGTAGTACTATTGATAATGTCACTAGTAAATCACTATAATTTTACTTCTGACATCGAACGGGGAAATATCGATATTGTAGACTAGAGCGCCTAAATTTTAGTAGTGAATAATTGGTACCAATATATCTATATGGTCTCAAAAGAACTAGTTAGTCATTAGTGCTACAGTCTAAAATAGTTTAACAAATTTCAACACTTATTGCGACTCTCAGCTAACTTATACAGCAGTATTGCCATTGACAAGTTAAATAATGGTTGATTATTTGTAGTTGTCTTTTGCCATATAATTTTCAATAAAAGTATTAGTTGTGATTCTTCATACTAAAATTGGGTTGTGTCAAAGTTGGGCTGACTGAGTTGAGTGGTGAAAGACAGTGGTTTAATGTTCACTGGGTTATTTATCATACCTTTATGTATATCTCTTCCATATGGTTAGGTACGAGTATATGTTACTATTGGTATTATAAAAATCTTTCTTTTTATTCAAATAAATTTTTATACATTTTTAAAAAGTGAGCAAAATACTGTTAAACGGATATAAAATATTAATATGACAAGTAGAAAATTTTATTATAATATTAAATATTTTTTTTTTCTATTTATTGCCACATCGTTGGTTGCGTACTCGCTTTTTATGACCAAAAGCATGGTAGTAATTTTCTGTAAACACTGAAAGCAAATTAAAGAAGTATTTTTATGAAGTGCTTAGATGTGTTAAAGCCAAAAATAGAATATCTCAAAAAGGTAATAATATTTAATGAACATATTTAATATAAGGTCATTAAGATCTTTTTGGAAAGGTCTACTTTCACTGATGTTTTGTTTTTCCCATATAAAATATATGTATGTGAATTCTTTAAAAAAAAACTTTAAAGCAGAGCCTGTAACTTATTTAATTTTTGTGTCTTTATTGTTTATTGTATACTTTTTAGTAGGATTTTTGTACTTATGGTACTTTTTGTGTTTTTTTATAAACTTGATAAAAATACAGTTTAAAATAGTTTTACTAAATTGCGTGCACACTGGCGGCGTTGTAATGACGCAATAACGCATTTTTAACAACCATCACACTCTAACCCATTGTTTTATGTAACTATGCCCTTTCAACTGGCCCAGTCAACATGACTAAAAATAAAATGCACTAGAAATTTCAAGTTTAAAAAGTATTATTATAGGAATCCTCAGTTTATTTCTGGGTTCGAACGAGATCACTGGAAGTTGCAACTATTTTTAATATAAAAATAGATTAATACCAGTATGACCATATTAACTTCTTTGTTAGCATAAACTTAGTTTCAGTGTTTATTAAAATCTGTTTATATTTTGGAAGCTTTTTGAATACTTATAGTAGAAAGGAATTTTTAGGAATATATGAAAAACTCAAAAAGGAAAGAAATACCTAAAATCCATATCACATGGAATTTTAGAATAATTATACACGAAAATTTTATCCAAAATTTTTCGTCAACGTTATCTCTCAAAAGAATTACTGTTTTATAAGTTTAAGGACTAATTTCATCAATTGTATTTAAATATCAATTCATATTGAAAAGTTATTGTTCAATAAAAAAATTAAATAAAATAATTGAAATTTATTTGCTGGTGGTTAAGCATGTCTATATACGTATTTCATTGGCGCTTGAACCAAATCATCAGTAGACTTCAACCACAAATTTTGAACAGTCACAAACCTCTTACTTTATGCACAGACTTTCAAAAACTATATGAGAATTCATAAAATAATAATATTTTTGAAAATCACAAAGACAAAATAAGCTTAGTAGGCTTTGAAACTGATACAAAACCCAGCAAATAATTTATATCCAGGTGAAATCATTTTATTTTTCTACTTACTTATACAATTAGAAATCCATCGGATAACAATAAAAGTATTTGCAAGGCTAAATGAAAAATAAAACATTAATTGAACTTTAATGAAATTTATTTGACATATTGTCAGAAGTGTAAATACTACAATAATTGAAATTTATTTGCTGATGTTATTAAAATCTGTTTATATTTTGGAAGCTTTTTGAATACTTATAGTAGAAAGAAATTTGTAGGAATATATGAAAAACTCAAAAAAGAAAGAAATACTTAAAATCCATAAATTTCAATTATTGTAGTATTTACACTTCTGACAATATGTCAAATAAATTTCATTAAAATATATAAATAAAACTTTTAAATACCAATTTATATTTAAATCATTGATGGCCTTTCTTTGCAAAATTGTGTTGAGAACATTCCCACGTATTCTTATTCCCTTAAGTTTAGTCGTCGATGAGACAACGACGAATGCACATCAGGCTGATGTTTTTTGAAGAATAGTTTTCCAGCAAACACACGTGTTTCATTTTAAATTGATGATATGTGAAAAATATTTTATTTTAAATAACGCATTGGGTAACATACAATGCCTTTTATGTTACCAAAAATTAAGGAAAAAAGGAGAATATGTCATTAAAGACATTATGATATTTTTCATAGCGATATTCATAAGGTAGTAAGACCAAAGTAAAGTTTGAAAAAGATTTTTTCATTTGACTGTTAACTTAGGGAATGTTTTATTTTTAATATATATTTTTGAACTGTGTGGGCTTGTGTTTGGTGGGTAGTTCGCAACCTCAATACATTGGCAGTTCACCAATACATTCACAGTGCCCACCAATGATTTAAATAGAGTTGGTGAAATTGGCCCACAGAGTTGATTATATTTTAAAATTCGATAAACTCTGCAATTTCAAATTTCTTTTTTTTTATTTTAAAGTATTTTTAAAAGTAAGAAAATCAAATTGATGCATTACTATACGATATCTGAGGGAGGCCAACGTCTTCAGAATGCCACCAATTTACTTTTGCTCGCTTATGTCATCACAGTTTTATATTAAAAAAAAATACTCACACACTCACATATGTTCTATATTAAATTTTCCATTGCCAATTCGCAAATTTGCTCCTGTGAAAATTGGCAGGATGTCCTTAATCGATTGTGGGCCATTGACATAAACTTTACATTTCACGTAATACGTTGTAATGTCGTTTGTGGAACTGAAAGGTGTGGAATTGGTAGTTGTAAATGATTTCAAAAATATACCATTTAAATATATATTAGCTGTTCATAGCGATTTCCTTTTATTTAATTATGTAGTATAACTCTTTTAGTTTGAATAAAGTGCATTAGTTACGTTTCAACGGAATTACAAATTCTAGTTAAGGAAGCCTTACCTTTGAGCTTTCGGATACTTTTAACGCACTGTGGCGAAAAACGATAGGTATTAGTGCAATATACGATTTCGACGAATATTTTAATTTTATCCGTTATACGCCTTTTTTATATTCACTTAAAGGATTACATTAATTTTCCTACTCATTCTACCTGTAGTGTTCTCTTGTGAAATGCAACTTAAATTCATGGATGTGCATTTATACATATGTACATAAGTATGTAAAAGAGTATGTATATTTACATCACTTCCCTATGCACAAATATATGCATACATATGCACAAATGCTTACATGTAACATGATAAATGATTTATGTGAAAATGTTGTAAAATGTGTGGATTTTAAAGTGAATAATAGCTGCTCATTCATATAATTCAAAATAATTTTTAAAAGGATTGAATAACTACTATAATATATGAGTTTATATGTATATGTATTATATGTGGTATATAAGCAAAATAATTTCTCTTTATTCCGCTTCATATACATTGTGTACTTAAGTTGAATTCTATGAATATCTATTGTTTTACAATGTAACATTTGTTATAGTTTTAAGAAATTTGAAAAAATAGAAAATAACTGATGTCATAAATATACCATTCAGGGAGAAAGAAGTCTTCTCATTGCTTGAAAAGCCATAAAAACGTCTTTATTCAGATGTTTAATTTAGAGGAAACATTTAAATATATATGAAATGCGAAGGGAAACTTAGAAAGGCTACGCTCAACATAATGAATATTTGAATATTAGGGCGGCACAGTGGTGTGTCCAAGGCAAAATTTAAATACACAAAAAATATTTTTTTTCAATGAACATTTTTAATTTAAAAAAAAAACAAAAATCATTGCACAATTTTAGTGTGTCAGTTAAAATAATTAATAAAAAAATAAATAAAATGTTTAATAATTTGTTTTACTTTTAATCAATTAACTTTTTATGCAAAAGTTTAATTGTTTCGATTCAATTTTTAAATAACTATTTGTATTATTTTCTTTAGTAAACGATGTTAATTGCATAATGCATATCTCAGTGCATTTGAACTTTACCTGCAGAACTACAAGATTTACTAAATGTCAGATAATCATATAATGACTGAAAATTTGAATTTTTTAGATACCTTAGTGTAATTACAGCTGATGTAGAGGGTGTCAAAACCTCAAATTATGAAAATATTTTTAAGCTTGTAAATCTCATCAATTAAGCTTGATTTTTAAGATGTTTTAATGCTTTAATTTTTTTTTTATATATAAGCCCATCGGTAAACCTCAGAAGGCTTTCTTGGTGCAGGCCTTGCCTTATTAAAGGCTTGCTTAGGAGTTTTTTTGATTCACACATTCCACACTCCCTTCTATGAGAAGAAGAAGAGAAAGAGTAACATTTTTGTTGTTTACCAAAGCAAAATAAATTAATTTGAAGGTCATCCAGTATCTCCTGTAGAAGAATCAAGAACAGAAAACCTTATCCGCAATGGCAACGCATTTAAAAAATATGTCAGTATAGAATGCAGCGGGCAAGCCTTGCACATTCAAAAGAAGTAGTGTAGATGCCTAGATCCTTACAGCACAAGTCGAAAAATATATTTTCCAGAAAAATCGCTTTTAACGTATGGACATTTTTTTGTGCAAAGTTAACCCAGGGTGGTCGAACTTAAAAATAAATATATAAACCGACCTAAGGCTTTAAAAAATAGTTTAATTAAACATAAAAAACTTCGAAAAATTATATAAAACTTTTTTTTTTGTTAAGTAAAAATTACTATATTAACGAACACAAATTTACCCTAAAATAAAATTACATCGAGTACCTGAACCCGGTAACTGTGGGAAAAGTTTGAAATTATTTTACAGTGTAATTGAATAAAGAAACGAATAGTAACTCAGTGTTGAGGAAAATTTTTGTAAAAAACATCAACGTATGCTTAAAGTGTACGCTAAAACAAAATTTCCATACAAAAACCGGTTTAACGTATAGTTGAAGTATAAGTTAATTTTTTGGCATGTGGGGGTAAATCTTTTCAATTGCAAGTTCAGAAACAATTTTCAATAAAAAACATCTAGTTTTTATGAACTAAATTTGTTTAAAAGGTACGTATTATTACATGTGTGAGTGTATATACATACCGAGAATAAAAGTATTATGTACATCTAATGTAAAGAAGTTAAGTGAATTTATAATAGAATTTTAATATAAAATCAATTTATCGGTAACAATAATTTTATATATGTAATTCAATCTAGAGGCGCACGGCAGTGCGCGAGGCCAAGTTCCGGCCAATGCACGCAGTGTGTATATTTACAGGAAGCCATTCGAGCTGTTTTTAGCCCCCTCATAACTTTGTTTCCCACAATCGTAAAATTATAAAATTTAAACCATAATTAGAATAAATTCATGTAACCTCATATGCAAAGCTTGAAAGTTTTACAATGAAATATTACTGAGATATGGAGGTGCAAAAAGTGCATATTTTAAGACATACTCACTGACCACTGACACACTCATCAAATTGATGAACCACTTCCGCTATAGCTAGAAAGCTGAAATTTGTTGCATGAGTAAATCTAGGTGAGCAATGAACTAGAAAAATCTGAAATCCTGAATATTTTAACCAGAGGGGCGGTGTTACGCCAAATTTGCGCTAGTGAGCTGAAATTTAATACACAAGTAGAAATAAGTGAGTACTCACCTAAAAATATCTGAAAACCGAAAATTTTAACCAAGGGTGCGGGGCTACTCCCATAAAGCTCAGAATTTAAAAAACATTTCTAAGGCGTTTAACTTAAGTGATTTTATTGAAATTTGGCACACATGTTGCAATAATACAAGGCTCTAAATTTTTATTGAAAAAAGTGGGCGTTAGCACGCCCATACAATTTAAACCTCCTATTTCATGTGTTTCGGGTCATCTTATTAAAATGTACTATTTATGTATTTATTACTATCCGTTTTCAACGAAACTATGATAATATAATTACATAAGAATAAAAATTTAAATTTGCGCTAGTGAGCTGAAATTTTATGAACGAGCTGTTATAGATTAGAAAATTACTAGAAAAATCTTAAAACCTAAAAATTATACGTAGGAGGGCAGCGATTTTATTGAAATTTGCACACATGTTGCAATAATACAAGGCTATAAATTTTCGTTGAAAATGTGGGCGTTGACACATTTACAATTTACGCCTCCTATTTCATATACTTCGGGTCAGCACATTTGAATATACTACATATTTATGTATATATTTATTACTATCCGTTTTCAACGAAACTCGAAACTAGAACTAACTAGAAAGATCTGAAAACCCGGAGATTTTGACCAAAAGGCCGGCTTTTCCAATAAAGCACACAATTAAAAGAGCAAATTTAAAATTTAATTTGTCTCAAGCGATATTAATGAAATTTGGCCTAAATGTTGGAATAATGCAAAGTTATAAAATTTCATTGAAAAAAGTGGATTTTAATACGCCCATACAATTGAAACATCCTATTTCATGTAATTTATTTAAATATTAATATCCGCTTCCAAAGATACTTGACACGTATGATTGGCACTGGCAATAAAAAATTATTGAAAAAAATTGGGCGGGAATACGCCCATAAAAACTAAATAATTAAATTTGCGCTAGATAGCTGAAATTTGATACGCAAGTAGGTCAAGATGAGAAACCAAATAGAAAAATCTAAAAACCCAAATATTTTAACCAGGAGTGGCAGGGGTGATGATAATTTTGTACTGAAGCTTTTAACTGAAGCTTTAAATAAAAGCTATCATCTTAAAAAGGGTACGATGATAATTGAGCGCTGCTCATAACAAAATCTTGAATTTAAAAAATTTACGGAGAGTGGGGGTAACGGCCATAGCATTTCAAGCTAGAATTTGCACTAGAGAGCTTAAATTCATTACACAAATAAATCTTAACTAGAGATCACCAAGAAATATTTAAAATCCTGGAAGTTTCAATTGGGAGGCATGGACACGCACTTTATGCTCAAAATTAAGAATTTAAGTTAAAGGATTTACGAACAGGAAAAATTTGAAAGCACAGATTGTTAAATAAGATAAGTATGGTCTCGTTTATAAAATGTTTATCGGAATATTATACGGTAGAGAAATGCAATTTTGTAAAAAAAACAGACTTAGCTAAGTTACCAATTAGATAAATTTAAAACACAAGCAACTGTATTGAAACTTTTTATGCACATTTTACTCATGCTAGCATTTAATTTTGCATTCTCAAAAGTACTTCGTCTGAGCAGACTTTAGAAGAATAGTCGAAGTCAATCCCGCTAAAATTTACACTATATTTTATGTATTTCTAATCAGATGATAACCCATTATTTTATGTAACTCGGCCTTTTGAACTGGCGCAGACAATATGAATAGAACTATAACAGCCTAGAAATTAAAAGTTTAAAAAGCTTTATTAAGAAAACCTTCCTTCCAGATTATCTAGAAATTATACCCTTACGATTACAAATTTATATAATACATACCATATTGCACTGATAGGTATTATACCAAACACGAACTTGTTCAACATTTTTATTTCAATACTTTTGATGGCCGAAATTTTTGGAAAGGAACCTGGCATTTTTTTACATTCATGTTTTTGTGAGGATTAAATTTTTTTAAATAACCATTCCAGTGCAATTTATATAAAGCTATGCAATGCATTCTAATTCAAACAAAAAACATACAAATTCTTTTGAATTAATTATTTCACTAACGTTTTAGCAACTCATGACGTAGAGGAATATTTATTTATTTCCATTCAATGCTTCTTAATAAAACTGATATGTTTATACTAAAAATTTTTAAATTATAATTTTTTACTTTATCTCATTTCGAAGTTGAATACAGGCAGCCAAGTTCATCTCATTTCCTTTTTCATGTGCATTCATAAATTTACAAATGAATTATTTTTTTTTGTATATGTGCATAAAAATTATTTAAAAATGTTGTTAGTCTAAAAATTTTTAATTTCAATAAAAATAAACAAAATAAACTAAATTAATTTCGACCTTCATTCTTCTATTTTTATGTTATTATTCACGACATTTTAATAAATTTTCTCTTTCATGACTTCTTTATTTTTATTGAGCTTTTTCCAGCCAACGGCTTTAATAAATTTGCAATTTATATTTCTAATCGAAACAATATTTTACTATCATAAATATTTCAATTTATTTTATTTAAAATTTTTTTTATTACACAAAGTATTTGATTAGAAATAAGTCGAAAATATGCACACGAAACAAATTCAAATGAAATAGTTCATTAAATCTGAAATAAGGCGTAAAAAAACTTAATGAAAGGGAATTTCATTTTCGCAACAAAAAAAAAATAAATGCTTATTTTGAGATTTATTTCATAATAAAATAACAGAAGCAGAGCTGTCAAATTTCGATTGCGATTAGTAATCAATTAAATAACATTTAAAAAAAAATTGTACTGATTACATCATTTCATTCAAAATAATTTTTGAAAGAAAAATAATTCAATAAGATTACTAATAATCGAACAATAATCTGAAGTAATCAAAAAATAATATAGCTACTTTAAAAAAATACTTTTGATTATTAATCAATAATCAAAATAATTGAAAGTACTCTGTAAAAGTAATCGCATTATTTTTTTGATTCTTTTGGATTATTTTTTGTAATTTCAAGTAATTAAAATTACTTTTCCATTAGTAATCGTAATCAATCAGTTATCGTGCGAAACTGAATATAATCGTTATTTAGTCATTATTTCACCTTTAAAAAAGTAATCAAATTAGTAATCAGTAGGATAAGTAATCATTACTTAACAGCTATGATTTGAAGAGTAACAAATAGCGTTAAAAAATAATAAAAGCTGTTTATAAGATCAACGCAAATTCACACAGACGGAGATCTTGGAAATGAACATAAATAAAATATTTACATAATTATTTATCTAATTATGTTATGGTAAAATTTTTTTTCATCTGCACAGTGTAGAAAATCACATGTTTGAATTTATTATACTTTTATAGCATACATACTATTTCAGTTGTATTAATTTTTTTTTGTTGCATATATTCGTGCGTGTGGAATTGAATTGTTTAAAATTTTTAATACATTCATGTTTTGTTAACCAATGCATTTAACAGTTGTGAGAAAAATTTTGCATGATTGGTTATGCAAATATGGTTAGAATGTTATAAAAAAGTAATATGTTAATATTTAACTAATACATAAATATAATCGCTGATTTTATTTTAGTGATGCGTTCAAATTATACATGGTGTAGTTTTGCAATTGTATATCTAAAGAATCTTCCAAAATTGACTTCCAAAATTTGAGAGTTGATAGCGATTTAGTGATTTACATGTGTCGACCTAACTGTCTTTTTTAAACATGAGTTTGATCTGTAGCTGAACAAAATTCAACTGACTTAAAAGCGGAAGGTAAGCGACCGAAGGCAACGATGTGTGTTCGCTGAAAGGTCCTTAGAACATTTGGAAACTGATCATAATTTTTAATTGGCTATGTCAGCAAACATTTTTTATTTGATCGAATACCAATTATCATAAAAAAGATTTTGTTTGGTGTGGACTTTGAGTTGAAGTCATCATCATCGTCATCATTTCTAGGACGATTACCGTCAACAGCGACCTCCACTTGTCGATGACTATGGATACCAATGAAATAGAGTTTTAACAGGAGCAAATTTAGGGCCTGTGCATCTCAGCTGAAGCAAATTATGATGGTTGACCTTGTTGATGGTGATTTTCCATTTACAAAGGCATCAATAAGCCATTGAACTAATTAAAGACAGTGGATTTTATCTAAAATACACTTTGCTTTATTTAAATTGAAATATACGACGTGCTTAATAAAAAATCCTTTATAAATACAGAATAATATATTTTACATTTTGAAAAGCGCAAACGTAAATTAAATGAATTTATTTAAAAATAAATAAAATAAAATAAATTAATAAAAAATATTCTGCAACATATTATTATATATATAGATATTATAAGCGATTATAGCGATTTGTTTTCTGCATATATATTACATGTTTTACAATTCTGTGTTCGTTTGTACAAAAAATACAACTGTGGGAAAAATTTTTAATTTCTTTTCTGAATATGTTGCATGAAAAACATGTAAATATGTTACATATTTTACCCTCACTTTATTCAAGGTGTACATACTGCCATTTTTTCCAACTGGTAATGAAGGTTTTGTTTTGCATGTCATGCTGATAATTTCGAGAGAAGGTTTCTTAAATAGAAAAATATAAAAACTATTATTACAAAAATTATTATCAATAAACATTTATTTGAATATTGTGACTGTTTTGGTTTTTTTAAACATAATTAGTGATGTCAATGTGTGATTAGGAATCGTAATAGTGTGCGGAAAACCTTTCAAATGGTCTTAAAAACCGCTGATGAAGTACATTAATGATAAAATGTAACCGTTGCAAATAAAAGCAGCTTATTTTGTTCGATTTTAGTAACAGAATATGTAGCACTTTGAGTGATTCTAGGTAACATTCAAAAATGTTACACATATATAGTGTAACATATTTTCTCCAGAAAAGAAATCGCCATTAGTAATTCATAAAAAAAGTTTTAAAAGTCCCCGTCCGGATTGCAAAATTTATTCCTGCAATTTTAAAAAAACTCTGCTTTGAAATTGTATTAATGTCCAAATTACTAGACTAAGAAGGTTAGGAAATTATGTATTAAAAAATTTTACAAACTCCCTAAATTTCGCTGAAAAGGTTAGAATTTTTTAACTTAACAATATATTAACTTTTTGTTATGTTTTGTGTTTTTAATAAAACCGATGGAAAAAATAAAATAAAATAAAATAAAATAAAATAAAAAAACATAATTTAAAATCAAATTAAATAAATTAAAAAAAGAAAATAAAATAAAATAAAATAATATTAAATAGAATAAAATAAAATAAAATACAAAAACATAATTTAAAATAAAATAATATAAAATAAAATAAGAAAACATAAAATTATATTAAATAAAATAAAATAAAATAAAATAAAATAAAATAAAATTATATTAAATAAAATAGAATAAAATAAAATAAAATAAAATAAAATAAAAATAAATAAAATAATATAAAATAAAATAAAATAAAATAAAATTATATTAAATAAAATAAAATAAAATAAAATTATATTAAATAAAATAAAATAAAATAAAATTAAATAAAACATAATAAAATAAAATATAACAAAATTAAATTAAATAAAATAAAAAACCATAATTTAAAATAAAATAAAATAACATAATTTAAAATAAAATAAAATAAAAAACAAATAAAACATAAAATAAAATAAAATAAAATTAAATAAAATAATATAAAATAACATAAAATAAAATAAAATAAAATAACATAAAATAAAATAAAATAAAACAAAATAAAATAAAATAAAATAAAATAAAATAAAATAAAATAAAATAAAATAAAATAAAATAAAATAAAATAAAATTAAATAAAATAAAATAAAATAAAATATAATTAAATAAAATATAATAAAATAAAATAAAATAAAATAAAATAAAATAAAATAAAATAAAATAAAATAAAATAAAATAAAATTAAATAAAATACAATAAAATAAAATAAAATTAAATTAAATAAAATAAAATAAAATAAAATATAATTAAATAAAATATAATAAAATAAAATAAAACAAAATTAAATTAAATAAAATAAAATAACATAATTTAAAATAAAATAAAATAAAAAAAAACAAATAAAATAAATAAAATAAAATAATATAAAATAAAATAAAGTAAAATAAAATAAAAAAAATTAAATAAAATAAAATTAAATTAACTCAAATAAAATAAAACGTCGCACACAAGTACACCAACTTTAAATTAACAAGCGCGAATTTCAAAACAAACGAGTATTACAGACCACACGAAACTCTGCAGCCTTCTTCAATCTTCCCACATCTCTAAGCAATACATTTATGAATTGCTAGAACAAATATAGCAAAGTTCGATGGGAACTAAGACTTTATTATTTAACCATTACTAAAAATACCAGAAAGCAGAGAGTATCACTAACGACAAAAAATTAATGATAAATACTATAATCAAGTAGGAGCTTTTAAACTCTGCAATTTCGAACGAAATATTTTTGATTGTTGAAATTTTTTACGTATGTGCGTTTGATACAAAATATTATTTTTTCATGAAAAAAATTTAATTTCCAGTTAAAAACAAACAGTATTTTAGTTTTAGCAATTGAAGTATACTTTCCAATTTTTCCATGTGCTCAGCAATAAGTATTATTCTCGGAAACAAATTTTTACCGAATTTCTGAAAACAAATTATACAAATAAATTGAAATTAAGGACCATACACAATAACATAATTTATCTTACTAAAAAAATTACAAATAAAATCATACAGCATAAAGTTGAAATTAGGATCACATTCAATAAATCCTTGGAATACAAAACGAAATGAAGTTGATTATTCCTTTTTTTTATAAAATAAAAAATGAACATAAAAAGTAATAAAAATTTAAGAGCTCTTTCCTAAAATAAACAAGATTTAAAAAACTAAAAAAATAAATTATCTCAGCTCATATAGAAAAATCTAGTCATTCTCTTTATTTCAACAAAGTTCAAAGGAATCATTTATTCTCTTTTTCTAAGATTAAAAGGCAATAAATGTCATTAATCCTAAGACCAATTGACCAGCAATAAATTCTTAACAAAAAAAAATTAAGAAAATGAAGTAAAAAAGCCTGAAAGTATGCAAAGAAATGAAATGAAATAAATGTTAAACAACTGCTGTGAACAGTGAAACCATTTATAATCCTCGCAAGCTCAAACGAAACAAAGAATATGCAAAGGCCTTAGATTCCCTTTTGGTAAATAGTGTTTTAAAACGAATAATTCTAAAAAAGTAACTTAGAAAAGAAACTGAAGCATAAAGAGTCAAAACAGCAGGTCAAAAGATATTGCTAAAATATGCAAGGATTTCTTAAGCATTACATTCATACGATTTATGAAGAAATTACAACATGTTTTATTGGTCCTTCTATACATTCATTCATGTTTAATTTGAATAAACAATTCAGATGTATTGCAAATGTACATTGTATATAACAAATACTTTAAGAATCTATTACTTATTCAAATATAAGATAGGATTTTTGTAGAATACTTTATATTGTTATTACTTTATAAAAGTGCATATCATTTTAATTGTGGCTAGTCAGAGAGTGGACTTGCCTGTATATATTTTTAAAAAGAGAAGTAACACTCAGACAATGAATGCTTACTACTATTACTATTACCTTTTTTGGGTGAAGGAAGAGACTTTGTATATTTTAATTCTGTTTGTTTGCACGTTTTTAATAATGAAGAGTAGCGGCAGCACCTCTGGTGTCAATGAGTCGTACTAATTTTTTTTTCTAAGCTGTGCTTAGTAGCCATTTTATTTGGCCTTCTAATAAACATTACATTAGGATTAGTATCCGCTGATGCCAGGTTAGTTGTGTGCCCAGAGTATATGCCTTCATCACTTGAACTTTCCTACAACAACTCACACAAAGGAACGCTAATCAGAAACATCAGAAAAATTTCGTGGTGTTGTTTTTTAATAACTGTTGGAGACCGGTCTCGAAAACAGGACCTTCGGGTTTTGTAGCCAACGTCAAACTTTTTGCTATGGCCTAAAAACAATTTTAACAAACAAAGTAAAATAATGATAGTATCGTTACTAAGATCAGCGAGAAATAAACAAAACTATTGCCTTCAACAGCATTATTCTCAGAGATTCTTGAGTGATGTGCACGAGTTGTATTTTACACATCCTTAACTTGTCTTAGCAGCTCAAATTTTTTAACAAGTGCTGGCCGAGAAGGTACGTCATGACGACCCTAAGATTCTTTAGTTTTGCGAACTGTAAACGGGAAATGTTTAAAATGTTAGCCATGAATTTCAACCATTTCGTCGAGTTTCTGAAGCGTATATGGTCTAATTTTGTATTAATGGAATAATTAATAATAAATGGAGCGTCTTATTGAAACACCCAGTATTTCAGAAAATTTTTCGTTTTTTTAAAACCGCACAACTAAATATAAACTTTCTCTCAAGACATCCATTAAAATAAAATTTTTGTAATTAAACTAATATACTTTCCATAAAAATTTATTAGTTTATTTGTATAATAAAAACTTGGTTGGAAAATCTTTTTAATCCGCATTTAATCTTATTGCTCAAGTGCTGCCTATTGTAATAAATATTTTAACTTAATACTTTTTCTAAAAAAAAAACCCTTTTTCTCGTCTTATCTTGTTTGTCTTTATCAGATTTATTATAAGTTAATACATTTTTGTTGTTTCTTGTCAAACATAATTATAAATCCTGTCATGTGTTAGCATTTACTGTTCAGTATACAAACATATGAATACAACAATACCTACACTAACTTAAAGACACACACGCACACATACACGCATAATGAATATATACATATATATATCGCTCATTTACTCATTTACAACATCATCATAACTCAAAGAACTTAGTTTGAATTTTTCAATTTACACAAAATTTAATGATATTATTTTTTTCTCAAGAGTTGATTAAAAAAGATATTTCTATGAAAATTTTACCCAATATTACTAACTAACTCAAAAATTCCATTTTTTTAGTTATGGCATTCATTGAGTAAATAAGCGATAAATAAGTATATTTATTGCTGTATTTGTGATGGTATTAAGAAGAATGAAAAAAATAGTTGCATGAATACAATTTATTTGCTTAGTGTATATTTTTGGCGGAAAAATCTGTCACGTCTTTTGTTGTATACTTTGTTTTCTTATAACATATAAAATACTAAATAAAATTGTTGTCACATACTTATTCGAGCAACAATACTATAGTGATTGTTGTTTGTTACAGTACAAGTGGTTGTGTGTGAATTTATTTCCGGAAAAATTGCACAAACTCCCACAGCACAGCATAGCACACACACACACACACACAGGAAATACTAAATAGAAATGTCTACCCTGGCTAATAAGAACAACCCAGTGAGCAAGTTGATTTAATTCTGTTTTAAGCATAGTACTCTGTCCAAATTTGTGAAAAATGTTTACTAACAATGGTTAATTCGTACGAAAAATTTGACATACAAAAATTATTAACTGGCTACAATTTCTTATGTTTGTAGAAACACTCCATGTTTTTGTTGCAAATTCCATACGAAACAAGTGAAACTCTACTTATATCGCATGAAAACTTAAAATGTTGAAGACACGGGTCCATTTCAAATGTTTTTCCGAAGATAAACAGAGTACTACTTCCTCAACATTTTTCCATGAACAAATCGTGCCAATTTCTTTTATATGTTCTTTGGCATCATTTCGGGTGAAATGTTGAGCAGAGTACCAAGCTTAAGGTTAAAGAAAACTTTCACAGTTTGGATAAAAAAAAAACAATGTGAGTCCGATGACAGGGGAGATGTGTAAGCATCTAGTAATGAAATTTTTTTAATATTGGCTTATGGTAACTAAAATAAGATACTTAAATTTTTGACTCTACTGTATTTAAAAATCTATAGAAAACTGCATCTATAGTTGTGGGAATTTGTGGAGAATCGCTCATATGCAAGTGGAAAACGTCAAATAAAAACTTTGATAAAGCTTGCAGCTGTGTGGTTGCAAAATTTTTATTAAAATCTTCACCTATAATAACTGGCGTGAGATGGAGATTGTTACCCAATTGTCGTGCACCAGCTTCATTAAAAGGCAACAGTATGTAATGAAGATATTTAATAATATAATATTATAAATTCTTTATAAAGACTGCTATATATCTTTTAAACAAATATTTGACATTTAAGACGATCTTTTATTTAAAAGTTTATATTTATTTTATATTTTTCAAATTTTTAACAAAATTATTCCCACTGTTAACACTATTACGCCTTACAAGCAATTTCTATTCAAATTAACATTGCTCCTGAAGGCATGCTTTAAAAATCGGTTGGGTGTATTTCTATGCAGCTGTTAAATTTCTTTGTACTTGTTGTTTCGTATGATTACACTAATACACTCATACATAGCTCACACCGATGTGATAACGCTTTAAGATCTTACTCAAAGTTTGTGAATGTATGGTGAAAAAGATTTTTACCCCCTAGCCTATAGATGTTTGCACATCAAACATAACCTATAAGACGTAATAGTTTTTTTTTTGTAATATATAATTGTATATTAAAAACATTTGATTTTAACTATTTAGGGCAGCTACGTCCAATGTTTGCTATTACTTTGTATAGAAACTAGAATAAATTTAAGAGCTTTCAAAGCTGTCTAACCCAATTGCAATTATTAGTGTATGTATGTGTTTGGTCGTAGCTATTTTAGAGTAGTATTTACTTTAAAAATTTTTTTGCAAAATTATTAACGGAATTTTGATATTTTTTTACATAACTTAGCAATACCTTGAAATGGCTTGAGTATTAATAGCCAATGCATCTTAATTTGTTTTTTTTATATATTTTTGAAGACCTATTCTTCAGCTATTTATTTGAAAACCGTTTTGTTAACTGGGTTGTTTCGAAGAGCACTAATAATTACTTTATGTATTGCTCATTATTGTCGGTATTTTGTTGCTTATTAGTTTTTCATCTTGAAAAACTTTAAAATAAAACTTGTTCGTTGGTGGTTTATTGCTGTTGTTTTTCCTTAATGGAAAACTAATTAGCTATTATTCATACGTTCTATATGCGCTTGAAAAATAAAGCAAAGTATTTTAAAAAGAAGCTGAGAAGAAATATTTTATATGAAGGTTAATTTTGTGCTATTTGATAACTCTGTTTTAATATAAACAGCTCTGAATGTTTAAATTTTTTTAAATTAATTTTTCAATTTGTTGAGTGTTAAAAAAGGAATAAGGAAATAAGGAAAAAGTGATTTTTTTTTTAAATTAGTTATATATAAAATTTTACCAAAATTGATTACAATACTGAAGGTACATACTTAAAACAAATATGAAAATATTTGCTTTAACATTTGCTTTTCTTTAGTTACCACCAACTTCGCCCAAATGGCGGGATATTAAGTTATTTTTCAAGGTTTGTGTCATTTATTACCTTCAAGGACAACTTATCAAATTATTAAAATTTGTGTGGTATGTGACATGTGTGAGATGTGGTTTATAGTTGAGAAAGTCCCAAACTAATAAAACTGACAAGCACTTTTAAAACGTTAACATTTATTAAAGATACCATTCGCAGCATTAGAAGATATTAAATAAAATGTAGTCAGTTTATAGAGTAATAAAGCTTAGAATATATTTTTGTAAAGGTCTAAAATGTAACGGCCTTATTTTCAAAAATTATTGAGGCTCTATAAAGGGTTTTAAAACAAATTTTCATGCAAAATGTTTCTTACTAAGCCTTTGTAAAGCTTTATTAATTTTTATAAATAAGGCTGCAAGAAAATAGTAATAACATATCCGTCGCTTTATTTATAATAGAGTCATAACTAAAAAAATCTAGTTTTGCCGAAAATAGTTTAAAAGTTTTCTATTTACCTACATGTCAATGAAGATATATAAGTATTTTCTTTGCGCAAGGCCTGCAAGTACAATCCTTTTGTATGAAAGTTTTACAAACGATTAAATGTGATATCACGATTGTTTCTGCATTATTTACTTCAAAAACACATTTTTTGAGATATGTATTTATTGCAGTAAATGGGAGAACACAATATTTTTCAACTATTTAGCTAAATAAAATCAATATGTTATGCCTTTATTATAGTTGTATAGAAAATACAATTATCTGCCGATAAAGGCCCCCCCCTGCTCAAAATCATGGCAAAATTTTTCAGCCACAAACTACTCGTATTAGAAATGGAAACAAGTGAAGTGGCAAATACGTATACATAAATACAAATCTACAAACTGTTTTTAAGTGAGTGCAGAAACCATATTTATTGATGATTCAGTGGTTGAACAGACCTTAATTTTATTTTATTTGTTACAATTTTTTTTGTAACCATTTAACAAGTTTTACAAACCCACAGTAATTAAGTACATTCAGGAGTATGTGTGTGCGTGTGTCTGTATTTGTGTATATTTTTGAAAATAAATGTCCTCTTTTGTTCAAGTGTGCATTGTGTTGAAGTGTTACGCATGCTGTTGTTGTTTCCTGGTATTGCTATTGATATTTGTTAGAGGTATTGTGGTCATTTATTGATATTGCTTCAACGAGCTTCACAGAAATATGTATTTTGTAGTTTTTTTTCGCATTAAAAAAAATTTATATAAATATAGAAAGTAAATAAAGAAAAATCTATGCTCGTACAATAATAACAAAAATTTGTTGTGCCAAATCCTAGATTAAAGAAACCATCGTTAGAGCATGACCACAACATTAATAGTGTCGAAGCCACAAAGAATCTCTTATTATTAGAAAATGTTTTATTGTTTTTGCTATAAAAATAAATTTCGCTTTACCAATTTTTATTTAAGTTAAATTTTATGGCTCAGGGTTTAATTTTAGTAAATTCTTTTGGAAATTTTTTTTTTCCTTTTTTGAAAGTTATGCTGGAAAATCTTAAATGTAATTTATTGAGAGGACAACATCAGATACTTTTCCTTCCTTCTATAAATGACATAAGAGTATTAGGCCGGGTTTACATCTGTGTGCCAAATGCCACACAAACGTAAGAAAAACGTAACCAACTAATTACTAATGAAAAACTATTTGACTCAGACATGTATTTATTAATTTAAACAATTTCATACATAATTAATAGAATTATAGAATCCAAAATGATTGCAAACTGTTTAAATCAATAAATATATGTCAGAATCAAACAGTTTTTCATAAGTAGTTAGTTGGTGAGGTTTTTTTGTTCAAATGACACACAAGAAATGCCAGATGTAAACTCAACCTTACTTTAAAGCACTTAATGAGCTTCTCTTTTGGTTTAAAAAAAAATATTATATTTTTAACTCTTAAATGTTCTAAATCATTGTGTGTAAATCTATACATATAAAATGGAATGTGTGTTTGCTTTTTTGTTTGTTTGTCTGGTCTGTTTGACCAGACGTCTTCTTGAAATATTCACAACATTTAACTGGGAATTATAGACTATTTTTTTCAAGTTTCCCACTTTTACGCCCACTTTTTTAAATTATGTTACAACTTTCACATAGTATTTAACAGGTTTTATAATATTAACGAGCATAATCTCGCCATTTTTTTAAAGCAATTTTCAAAATAATTTTGCATATAAAAAATTCCAATAAATTTTTTTTGGGGGGAGGGAAGGTGTCGCAGCTAATTGTCCGCCCCATTAATTGACTAAAAACTAATTTTGACATCTATCGACAAATTTTCAAAATGCTTTTTGCATATGGAAGGTCCAATAAATTTTTTTAATGCTGCGCGGAGGAGGAGGGGTCTAAGTGTGCCCGCTAAAAAATGAACTATGAAATTTCTTTTTTGTTTGTGGACCAATTTTCAAAAAGGTCAACAAATTTTTATTTTAATTTTTGGTGGGGTGGGAGCAAAGTGCCCCCCTAAAAAACTGATTATAAAATATTTTGGACATTTGTGGACTAATTTTCAAAAATCGTTTTGCTTGGAAAATAGTCCATTAATTTTTTTTAATTGTAGTGGAAAGAGGAAGGAATATCAAATAACTTCGTCATGTGTGGACCAATTTCCAAAATTCTTTTTTCATGCGGAAAAGATCCACTAATTTGGAAGCGGGGGTTGAAAATCGTGCAAATGCTCGCCCCAAAAATTGAGTATCAAATATGTATGTCATTTGCGGACCAATTTTCATAACTCATTTTGATGTATATATACTAAGTTATCTTGAAAATTGAACGGGCGAGGGAGAAGCGAAACGCTTGCGTGTAAGAAGTGAATATCAATTAGCTTCATCATATAAGGATCAAATTTACAAAATTTTTTTTTAGTATGGAAGAGCGCCACTATCTTTTTTTTTATTGGAGATTGATTATCAAATAAATTCGTCATATGTCGATAATTTTCAAAATGCTTTTTTCACATGGAAGAGGTCCATTAAATTATTTTTAAAAAAATGCATTATCAAATTACTATGTCGTTTGTGGAACAATTTTCAAAATTCTTTTTGCAAAGGGCAACTAACTTTTTTTTAATTGTCGGGAGGGGGCAGGGTGCCCACCCCAAAAATTTATTTTTAAATCACTTTGTCATTGGTGGACCAATTCTCAAAATTTCCACGCCAAAAATTAATAATCAATTATTTTTTTCATCCAAAATTCTTTTTTCATATGAAAAAGGTCCACTTTTTTTTTGGAAGTTGTGAGGGAAGGTGAAGCAAAGTGTCCTATTTAAAAAAGTGAATATCAAATAACTTCATCATATCGTCGCTGTTTTAACTAACCGAGCTAACTGAAATTTTTTTTGAAAAATGAGTTAAGACTACTACTAGACTTTATGAGTAATAATAGACCCTGCCTAAAATTTGTATGACTGTAAACATTAATGTTGAGCTTATAACAGTAAAATTATTTCAGACGTTTCCATAAGAATATATAGGTCAGTTAGATAAAACAGCGACGATATGTGGACCAATTTCTAAAATTGTGTTTTCATATGGAAGAGGTAGTTATTTTTTTTTTTTTTGAAATTGGGAAGGGTTTTGAAAATTGCTCGCATCATTAATTAAAATTAATTATAAAATTAATTCGTCAATTGACAACCAATTTGTAAAATGCTTTTTGCAATTAAGTTTTTCTAAATGGGGGTGGCGAAATTTCGATCGCAAAAAAATTAAGTATTGCATTTCTTTGTCGTTTGTACACCAATTTTCAAAATTATTTTTTACCCAGAAATAATTCATAGTCAGGCTCAAGTTCAGTAATTTCAATTCTTATTGAATGAAATATTTTTATTAATTAATGTGAGTTTCTAAAGAAGAGAAGAAAAATTAAACTTTGACTTTAAGCTGGGGGAAATACCGATACTTTTCTGTGCAGCCACGCACTTCATATGCACCCTAGTCTATCTACTTGGGTAGAGATTCTTATTAACATCAGCTATTTAACTTAAATTTACAATGAAATGGAATATGAGAAACGATTGCTGTGTATACAATTGATTTACCTTTGGTAAACACATTTATAAGTATCACTATTAATTTTCTGTTTTTTCCATTTTTTCATTTTTCTATTTAGGTTAGCACGAAATTATATTACTCTACCTCAGTATGTTTAACTATTCTTACTTATCATTTTACGATCATCACATTAATTATTTTTACTTATTCGATGTACCATCGGTACATGCATGTAAGTATTATTGTAATGGTCTTATGTTACTTGTTGTTGCATGCACCGATGGTACATCGAATAAGTAAATTTAATTAAATTCATTGTAAATTTAAGTTAAATAGCTGATGTTAATAAGAATCTCTACACAAGTAGATAGACTAGGGTGCTGATGAAGTGCGTGGCTGAACAGAAAAGTATTGGTATTTCCCCAGCTTAAAGTCTAAGTTTAATTTTTCTTCTCTTCCCTAGAAACTCACATTAATTAATAAAAATATTTCATTCAATAAGAATTGAAATTACTGAACTTGAGCCTGACTATGAATTATTT
The DNA here is from genome assembly GCA_905220375.1 of Tachina fera. Taxonomy (NCBI): domain Eukaryota; kingdom Metazoa; phylum Arthropoda; class Insecta; order Diptera; family Tachinidae; genus Tachina; species Tachina fera. Next base: position 45,832,997 of record LR999965.1, on the reverse strand, counting down.
CTGATTAAAATTCACTGCAGTTCAATTAAAGAATCTAAAAATTTCTCAATTATTTTTTACTTTTTTATTTTCAAATAAATTTGTAATCTGCGGACCAAATTCCAAAATTTTGATTGATTATGGAAAAAACTTACGAGAATTTTTGTTTTAATTGGGGGAGGAGGTATTAAAGCATACTGGGTTAAGCTAATATTATATAAAAGAAGAATTTTCATTGGAATAAAATAAAGCTCCAGTAAATTAAATTAAATTTAAAACAATTATTTATATTTTGGCAATTGCGAGATGTTGAATGTTTGTTAAACATATTAATTGTTTTTTTATATTTTTGGCACATTCTATTTATTCTACTAAAAGATTACAAAGTCAAGTAAGCCTACATCCAAGGTGACTAACATAAAGTCATATCATATATGATAGAAACTATGTATTTATGTATCTTATTTAGAAATTTAGCTTGTACGAGGTCTACTATTTATATTACGGGAAAAGCTTATACTAACAAACATTTTTAAATTAAATGGCTTTATTGTTTTTCAAAATACTCCGTTTGATGATCAATACACTTTCGAATTCGTTCAAACCATTTGTCACAGCAGTTTCTCCATTACTCTTGAGACGCCTCCAAAGCATGTTTTTAGATCGCTTCAGCTGCTTTTTACGCGCTCGTAAATCCTTAATGAGCAAGGATTTCTCTATCTCACAATACGTCACATGACAATCTTGCATATCAGTTCACGCACTGCATCGATGTGTTGTGGCACAATAACCGATTTTAGACGACCTTACAAAAATTCTTCACGATTGAATTCAATTATCAGCAATACAATATAATTTTAATGGTTTTTTATCGCTATACAAAGAACTTAATTCATGGACAAATTCTTGTTGATATAATCCCCGTCGAAAGTTGTGAAAAATAATCCAAAAAAACCTTCTTCTCTTGTACATCAAAGCATTGTGAGTACGTTTATGCTTAAAAATGTTTAGTTTTATTATGGTGTTGCCAGACTGCAGATATTGACTTCGGTGTTGCCAGTTACCGTTCAAAATAACGCAACAACTAAAATTTTAATAAAAAAATGTATTCGTAAGATCAATACATGACGTTAACATTTTAATGCGTTTCCGGGCATATCGTCACCGATATTTTTTTAAAGAAATAAGTTATGGATTTATAATTTTGGGCCACTTTTTCAACCATTTTTGGCTGTATATCACTTATGGCACGAACAATGTGGGTCTGCAAGGCGTCAATTGTTGCCGGTTTATTGGCATAACTTAGGCACTTCACGTGTTCCAGTGGAAACCTCGCGCAACAGTGGAGGGCAAGTAACAGGTTAATTTCTATAAATCAACTTGTCGCGAAATTTTGATTTCAATAAGTCCATGAAAGGGATGATACGATACGAGTAAATACAAGTAAATACTTGATACTTTTTCTTAGAAACCAAGTAGTTTTGGTATGGATACTCTACTACCGATTACCAAATATGTAGGTAGGTAGGTATGTAGGTAGGTAGGTATCGGTAAAAACTACTCGTATCGGTCAAAAATACTCATTTCTTATTTGCTACAAACAAGTTGAATATGACGCCAGTTTAATACAATTTTATTTGTTCGCGTTAAATGTAAATTTATATCTAGAATATATATTAGAGAAAGTTCATGAAAATGGGACCACCTAAATGAAATATTTTATAAAAAAACGATAAAATTGCGAGCTGCAAAAATTGTTTTAAAAGCGTGCGTTATTGCGGGAACAAAACGAATTTGCACAAGCATATAAAATGTTATCTGGGCTATATCTTCTGCTCCAGTCCAGCCCAAATGTGGCGATTTTTCCACTTTGTTTGGCACAATTGGTTTGGTGGGTATTGATTTTGTTTTCACTACCTTAAATCATGCGAAAAGCTTGACCAATACAAGTAAGTATCTATTCTTTTTATTCGATACAGAGTATGTATTAATACTTCTGAACCGATGCCGTATCAAGTAAAAGTATCGATACCTTAGTGGTATCGGTTCCTCCCTACTTGATGATTTTTATCGTCGTATGACACGCAGCGCCATCCTGTTGAAATCACATTTCGTTCGCATCAATGTTATCCGTATTTTCAAACAAAAAATATTGCTTATGAGCCGGTAACGATCTCCATTGATTGTTAAGTCAGCAGCGTGTAAATCGCAACAAATACATTATAGGAGAGTCAGTTGGGTCTGTTGTGGAATAAACATTATTTCGTTGAAGGGCTTACTTAGTTTTTAATCCATTTACTAAATATTTTTTCGGCAAAAATAGTACCCAAGACAGGAATACAATAGCTTATATTTGGACTTTTGTGTTGCCGATCCTTTAGAGAAAATTAATGAATTGAATATTCTCAAAATCTTGTATAATAAAAAAAATATTTGTAAAGCATATTTATATTTATTTACAAATATAAACCAAACTCATACATTTAAGGTGCTGATATATACAAAAGGTATAAAAATTTTCAACACAATGAAATCAACATCATTTCTTTTCTAGCAACAACAGAATGTTCATTTGTTTTTTTTTTTTGCTATTTTACCTTTTTTTAGTTTTACGCCATAATAATGATACTTTGTTTCTTTTTTTCTACTTCAAAGGAAATTAAGAAATGTCAAGTCTTAAAAAAGACTTTTTCACTATTCAAAAGTGTGAAAGTACTTTATAAGCACTGAGATTTCACTGCATAAAAGAAATGTTATTCATTGTATTTAAAACTTTATTATTTTAACTTGAAAAAGGAATTAAATATAATAGAATCAAAGTAAAATTAAGGTGCATGCTTGTAAAGAGAAAAAACTTAATAACAGGAAATATTTATGTATATAATGCTTTTATTTCAATTTACATGCAGTGAAAGAAAAAAATGGATTCTAAAACTTGTTTTAATAAAAGCAGCCAAAATTTGATTAACAGTGAGACAACAAATCGCAATCGTATGACACTTTTGTTGAATTCCTGCGGAAACTTTGCTAAAAAATTTTCATTCATCAAAGGCACTAACAAAATTGTTATGCACATAAGCATATCTTGCAATTCTCAAAAAGAACTTTAGCTTTGAGAGGGACATATGTATATAAACTTTTCAGACACTTTAAAAAAGGTACTAAAATTAAGAATCTAAATGCAACTTTTTGGTCCTATTTCAGTAACAGTTATCACTAATTTAACCCCAATAGAACAAATTGACTTAAATTGAATTGAATATTTTGGAAAGCACAAACTCATTTTGGTGTTAAGTGTTCTTTTTGCAATCATAATTTTAAAATTTTCAGTAGTATAGCCTTTCCAAGTCTAGGGATCATTAGGTTTGCAACAACTAAACAAATTTTCCCGTAGTGTATATAATATACATTTGTGTATACATCTCAATATTTGTAATGAAAATAAAAATTAGATATTAGATAGATAGATTAGATATTTAGATATGGACGAACTTTTTCCCCAACTAAATTAATCGAATTATTTTTGAGATGACTGGAAAAAAATTTAAATTATTGCAAAGTCATAGTTAGAGAATGTTCAATAATCTAGAAGATATTGCACATGAAATAAAATACTGACTTAGAAAAAAAAACTATTATGAAAGTATTTCCGCGTAAATTGTATATTAAAGCCCTTTAAGTACTAAAATTCAAGATTTTCTGCTTAAGTTCCTAACAAAAATTTTTTTCAATTACATATTACCGAAAAATGTTTGCAGTGCAAACACTTCATGAAAAATTTGATTTTTTTTAAATATCTACAAGTATGTAATCACCAGGGAAACCAGAAATATGCTCCAAAAAAAGTGTTTTATGCGCATTCAATATGCACTAAAAACTTAGAAATATGCACTAAAAACTCAAAAAATATGCTCTCATAAATAACATTAATTGGGTTATTAGGATATAAAAATCTAATTTTAATTCAGCAATTCAATAAAATTTGCATATAAAACAAGACAAAAATAAAATAAACAGAAGAAGGAAACTATAAAAAGAATTATTAAGATCAAAAATTGCACTTTTACTTTAACAACGATCACGATATCAGAATTAAAACTTCTCAACTGTATTTTGAAGAAAAAGACAAGTATTTTTTTATTTATAATTGTTATTACAATAAACAAAAACTATTCACTTAGCTTTTTCAATAAAGATCGCCGCATCTAAAGAAACTTTACATTGAAAATGTTCTTTTTGAATCTCAATTGATGTAATCGGGGCAGCGTTCGTCACAATTACCAAACCAAATTTTTATTGAAATTAAAGTTCAGTGAGGATGTTAAAAACATGTTACACCTGCTCTAGTTGAAATTTGGAAAATACAAATAAATAGTATTTGTTCAGCATTAAAATTTAGTAGAAAAAAATTGGAAATGGAGGATTTAATTTTTTTTAATTATCTTGTTTCGTTTTTCTTTTACAAGACTGTTCAAAAGTGAGTGAAAATTAAAAAATTTAAATTTTAAAATTGAGCAAAATATTGCTTTCCTGTAGTACTATTTCTTTCACTACAAAATGAAATTTTGACGGAGAAAAGTAAAAATTTTTTTCCAAAATTTTTTTTTAAATAAGAAACAAAAAAATTTTTTAAGTTAACAAAATATGCCCTAAAAAGCCAAATATGCTCTGAAAATTTGAAAAATGCTCAATATATGCGTGTTAAACTGAAATATGCAAAAACATGCTTTAAAGGGTAAAATATGCGAAAATATGCACTAACAAATCGATGCCAAAACTCATAAAAAGTTCTGAAACAAATAAATATCTTAATTCCCCATTGATATATCAGACAAGAAAAAACATGCATTTGCATATTTGTGGTTTCCCTGGTAATCACTAAAGAGACAAAAAAATACTCCTACATTACATATTTTTTTTTTTTATAAAAAAGAACATACAATGACATGATTGAGTTGAAATTTAAAATAAAATTTTCTAAGTATTATTTAGCAAAAAATTATACAACAAAAAAAAAAGATTTAAAACCCAAGAAGACTTGAAAGATATTAAATTGTTTAGGTTTCATTAAAAACTTCGACAATAGAGAGAATTATGTTAAATGCTTTAAATAAAAGGATTTGGTTTCTTTGTGAGTCAATGTAATTATTTTTTCAAACATCAGATTAGAGTAAAAGATTTTTTAGGCTTTTCTTTTAAAAGCAAGTGTAGTGAAGAAAATAACTAGGATTATTTATTAAAATATATTTAAGAAAATAAATGAAATACTTAAAAATATATTTATTTTTAATAATACTGACTGAATTTTTAGTCAGGTTCTGCCTAGATTGTTTTTGATTAGATATATAATCAAATAAATGTACGAGTATCTATTTATTAAGCAAATCGTCAGAATGGCAATTAGTCAGTATAAAAACACTTGACTTTTCGACCGTCCACTATGCTTGAAAAAAAGTTTATATTTTATTTCAAATAAATAAAGATAGTCTGCTATTTAAAGTATAGCAACAGTCAATTTAATTAAATTAAAAAAAAATTTGGCCAGTTCCTTTTATTTTTATCAAAATGCAAATTTAAGCTTTTCGAAGTTTTATATAACATTAAATGCGTTGTGTGTCCCACTTTCTAAATTTGCTAAAAGCACGCTTTCGTTTTCATGTCCTGGCTCTTAATCTCAAAAGTTTTTTTGTTCTTAAAGAAGAATATCTTCTTAAGCATGCATGTTTATTTTTATATTACTTTCAGTTTCAAAAGGCTTCAAAAAAAACTCTCACTATCATTTATCACATCTAAAGGACCTGTCATGTTCTGCAATTCTACTTTATTCCACTTTTCTTTTTTTAAGTCTGTCGCAATAGTTCTTGTTTATTTTTTATTTTTTCAACTAGAGAAAAAATTAAATTCTGGATTTAATATAATTGTTGTAACTTAATAATATATGCATAAAGAAATCATCTTCTATATATGTATATAAAAATGAAGGTTTGTTTGCTCATCCGATAGAGATAAACTTACGTGTAACTCCAGGAATGTTATAGGGTATTACCCTATTATAAACTAGGACCAGTAGAGCAATACGGAGGAAATTTCAGCCCATCCGAAATTTCCAAACCGATTTTAATGAAATTTAGAACATCGATAGATCTGCGTCTAGAAATCACAAAGGCTATAATTATTTTCAAAATTATGACTAGGAGGACAACAGGGGGAATTTCTGCCTCTCCGAAGCAATCGAACCGATTTTAAAGAAATTTAGAACAGATGTATCTGCATCTAAAAAGTCACAAAATGACCATAAGCACTTTCAAAACTAGGGCTAGGGGAAGTAAGGGGAACCATTACTGAGTCTTAACTCGATTTTTGTGAAATTTAAAATATAGACACGCGTTCGTTTAGAAGGAGACATACGCTATGTACCTTCTCAAGAGTAAGACAAGCAAGGTGCAAGGGACAAGTTCTTCTCCTCCGAAACTTTGAAATTGATTTTTATAATCTACCTAATTACTGCCCCTCCGATACTTTAAAATCGATGTAAGTCAAATTTAAAAGATGATGGGGTAGCTAAGCAAACCGTGTTTAGCTATTATTAAATAAAAATACGATTTACATTTAAGTCGTAAAGCAGCTCACAGCTTTTGAACAGATCTTCTTAACAGATCGTAATTATTTTTTAAGTAATCACTCTTGTGTTTATTATTTGAACTTGGAGATTTTTGTGTCACTCTCGCTCTGGCTAATCAAAGTACCTCAAACTACAGTAGCATAGATTTGCGGTAATTTTGTGGAATTTCGTTGTTAACCGCGACCATAAGTCGTTAATAGTAGGTCACAAAAGCAATAAAAAAAATATTGTTAGTAACATAAAAAGAGGAGGTTAACAAATTCGTCTCAATTTTTTTTTCGTGTTACTTCGGTAAACTCGGTAAATTTTAGACCGATTGTAAAAATGCTTTTTTGTCTGATAGGATATAGCTTCCAATTATAAAAAGTGGGCGAGTATACGCCCACAATTTTCAATTTAATTTTATGATATTCAACTTATTTTATTGCTGGTTACAAAATTTGAAATTTGAAAAAATGGGTGGAGTTACAACCATTCAAACTTATTATAATATTTCACACGGTTCCATTCAACCGACTTTTACCAAACTTACTACACACCTTGAGCTCCAAAATAGACACAATCTTTCATTAAAAAAAATATGTGGTGTCACATACATTAAAATTTAATATTTTATTTTAAGTGGTTCTGCTTTACTGATTTTTAAAATACTTAACACATACACAGCATACTGAGCTCTGAAAAACTCACAATCTTGCATCTAAGAAATGGACGGAGGTACGCTCAATAAAATTTAATTTTATATTTCAATTACTTCATACCTTTTTCTATCAGATCTTGGCATGGAAGTCATTTTTTTTGGCAAAAAGAATTATGTACATTCACTTCTCAGAAGCTTTTTGGAAAATAAGGTATAAGTTAATTTTGCAAAACAAAAACTTTTCTAGATTTGGTAATGGGTAGTATTCTTTATATTGCTTACAAAATATTGAAGAGTGGTTACTTAGAGAAGCACTTCTTAATATCATTATGAGAAAAAAATATTTTAGTACTTTCTAGTTATTAATGAAATATGTAAAGACAAAAGTTTGTTGATAGTGAAAATTAAATCTGAAAACAAAAAAAAAACGTACATTAATTTTCAATAAATTATTTACATTGATTTTACGTTCAGCTGACTATAACTTTTGCTAAAAAAAATTAGGTATTTATAGTAAAAAAGTTATCCATTAATTTCTGAATATTTGCAGGCAAAAAATTATTAATTATTTTGGCATGTTCTGTAAACCGAATCTTAGTAAATTTCTCGTTTTCCAAAAATAAATAATGGCCCCATTGTTGTGTTTTAAATCATACATACTAAATTAATTTCAGATATGATTTTTCTAGCTTTAAAAAATAGAAAACTACAAAAAACGTCTGAGAAAAATGCATTATTAGTGGATTTAATTTGTCGTAATCGAAAGTTTTTAAATCGACTCGATTTATAGAACAGGCAGGATTGTTTTTCTAAAACAACAATATATATTTTTGAATTTATATTGCACAAATAATGTTTTATTTAGTCAATTGCTTACGACTGGAGAGTGCATATACTTTTTTGCATCCTAGTAAGCAAAGTTTTGCTGAGAAAGAGCAACATATTCACGGCATTCAAAGAGTTCATTCTCTCTTTTTAATCGACTTCAGACAGTCAGGAGTTTATCTATACATTTTTTTATGTTTGTTACTTTATAACTCAGTATCTTTTAGACACATTTAATTTGTTTTTTCTTTGTCTGAAAGATAATAGCTTCTTTTTGGTCCCGATTCTTTGATTTTATGATATAAAATATCATAATTGCTACGAAACTTAATAAACATATTGAAGTCTCGTAATTGATTAGTCTTGAAGTTGAGAGTCTGTTTAAACTTAAAGCATATTATATTTCACGTGCTTGTACTTTACCAATTTTTACGAAACTTGGCACACACCTTAAGTTCTGAAAGTGACACGTTATTTAATTTAGAAAAATGGGCAGATGCTGATATTTGCCAAATTGGACAAGATCATGCCCCTAAATGTAAAAAATTTATACTAATTTTTTTAAATAAAATAAAATAAAAATTAAACAGACTTTAAAAATAAGTAGTAAAAACTAAAAAAGTGTTTATAAGTTTTACCTATAAAGCCACAATGCAAAAGCCTACACATAGACGATATTAAAGTATGAAACTAATTAACTAAATAAACAAGTGGTTGCATCAAAAGGGTTGTTATTATTATTAAGAGGTTATGATTTTTTCTTCAAACATTTGCACAACTGTGAAAGTACCTTTAAAAAAAGGTTCATTATTTATTTTTAAAACTTTATTTTACTCGTTTACAGCTTAAGGTTTGAAAAATGAGCTTTAATAGTCTTCTTTATATCTTCTCTAATATTAAATAATTTATTATATCACATAAGCACTATAAGGAACTGCCCTGTATACTTGTGGCAGTTAATGTTGCTTATTAAACATGTGGTTTATCTGTCACTCTCCTTTTTAGTATTCTCCTTGTCATTCTGTAAAAAATATATGTGTATGTATTTTATATATTTATATTTTGTGGCATCGTATATTTTAAAAAAGCACAGTTGTTAACTTATGCACAATGGGACAATAATGCTAATAAAACTTCATGCAGAAAAAAGAGTGGTTTAAAAATGGTTAGAATAGAAGAAAATATGAGAAAGGTCTGGTCCTGCTGGCACTGCGAATACTTACGAGCAATATTGTAATACTGATATGATTCTGACAAATCTTAAATTGATTAGATTAGGCGATCGTATGCTTTTGTCATGACTAAATAAGAGATATGATGAAAACAACCCAGTAAAATATTATGAATTGGATTTTAGTACCTATTATACAGGTAGGTATTGAGCAGGTAGTTTTTTAATAAAAGGTCTTCTATTAAAATATACGATGCGACTTAGTCCTTAGCAGTTGTGTTTAGTAAATAAAGTTTTAAATAGTATGGCTACTGTACAAATATTCTGTGTTAGAATGAATCCAAAGTAGAAAAGTTACGAAAGAACTGAAAATATAGATTTGGTAGAAAAATATTGCCGTATGTATGAAATTTACTGAAAGGTCTCTTCTATCTAAATCCATTTATAAATTTGAAATCGATTGATACTCAACTTAGTTAGAGGTTGATAAGTGCATACCGGTACGAAAGCTCGGTGTTTTACCCGTAAAGCATAGTACTCTGTTCAAACTAGTGAAAAATGTAAAGCAACATTGGTTATTTCAAACAAAAAATTTTACATGTAAACAATATTACCTAGTCCTTGAGACTATGCTACAATATCTTATGTTTTTAATATTACCCCATGTGTTTGTTGTAAATTCCATGCGAAATAATTGTCACTCATCTTATTATGCATGAAAACTTAAAATGATACATTTCATAAGTTTATCCCAAGATGAGCATAGTACTCTGTTAAAGTTTGTGAAACATGTTTATCAACATTCATTAATTCCCAGTAAAAAAAGAGACTCCAAAAAAGTCATGAAAATGTAGAGTTTACGATGCGGAAGTAGTGCAAATTTCGATCCGATCTAATGATTTTTACATAGGGTTGTTATTGCAAGAAGTTCTCTTTTTCGATGCCTGGTCACTGAATTGGAAGCGATATTAAGAAAAATTTCCTTTTTTGTGTTCTATGATAATATTTTCATCTAGGAAAAATGGTAAATAGTTGCCTTTTTTAACAATTCGTTTCGTTTTATACGAATTTAAGCCCGAAACAGTGTTTTCATGTAAATTTAAGCAAATAACTTTTAAATTTTAGATTAAAAATAGTTCATAAATTTCTTTAAAAAAATAAATTTGTTTTAAATTCTGGTGAGTATTTTCTAACACTGTGGAGGAGTTACCAGGTTTTGTGTGACTAACATAAGCTTCTAAATGGTTTTTTGCTCACTCTCGGCAAATTAAAAATATCGATTTTTTGGAAGCAATGAAAATGTACTTCCGCTAGAATGACTTCCATTTTTTTCACTGGGTAAGCTTAAAGTTGGTTTAACAAAGGAATTTTGTATGGCAAAACCGGTTTTAATGCATGCTTTAACTTTAACAATCGTTTTTGCATAAGAGCAATATGCTCTTATGCCAAGATAAACAAAGTACTATTTCTGCAACAATTTTTCATAAACAATTTGTGTCAATTATTTTTATATGCACTTTGGCAGCATTTCGCGTGATATGTGGAACACATCAGCAGGCTATAAGCAGAGTACTATTTTTACAACTTTTATTCAGTCATCCTTATTGGGAATAAAAACGAACATTTGGTTTACGTGGAAATACGACACTTTCACTTGAGATGTAAGGATGGCTTTTTAGAGTTTCACAACTTTCAGTAGGCATCAGTGCTTTATTTGAGCACCCATTTAAACGCTGATAGTTGTCTCTTGTTTAGTTTGCTTTAAAATTTCATTGTTAATCGACTTATGGACACTAGGGCAACGTGCGCAAATTGTTGAAATTTTTAATCATAACTATTGTTCTATTCGTCAAACTCATCGAGCATCATGCATTCAAAATTTTATCTTCCGATGAAGCCCATTTCTGTTTGAATGCGTACGTAAATAAGCGGACTTGTCGCATTTGGAGTGAAGAGAATCCACAAGCTTTTGCCGAAACACCATAACATCCACAGAAAATTACTGTTTGATGCGTCTTATAGGCTGGCAGAGTCATTGGCCCATATGTCTTCAAAAACGAAGATGGTCAGAATGTAACTGTCAATGGTAAACGGTATAGGAACATCATTCGAAATTTTTTCTTACTCCAACTACGTGACATTAATATTGCTGATGTGTGGTGGACGGAGCCACATGCCACACAGCGGGCGCTAGAATTGGTTTACTCAAAAAAACTTTTGATGAAAAAATAATTTCACGTTATGGCCCAATTAATTGGCCACCGAAGTCGTGTGACTTAACCCCATTGGATTATTTTCCTTCGGTTTATGTTAAGTCACTTGCCTACGTAGATAAACCATAAAGAATTGAGCACTTTCAAATAAACATTTGAAGAGTTTTCGGCAAAATATTGCAGCAAATGCTGCGAAAAGTTGTTTCAAATTGGTGTACCAAATTCCGCCTGTTGGCCGCTATATTGAATTTTAAAAACTGGCTTATCTAGTGATACACATTCATAAATACATACATACATAGACTGATAAACACAATAAAGGCGGTGTCACATACAACTTCAACTCTTTGCGTGACGTTTCTAACTTTGGGAAAAAAGCGTGAAGCAAAATGTGTATGACACAATAAAAACTTTGATAACACACACTGTTTGTTTCACTGTTTTATTTTATGCACAAAACTCAGAACAATTCGATTTGTGTAAATTTACCGACATCTTAATAAAAATTTCATATTTACCTTCGAGTTTGGTCAAACAAATTAAGAAAACTATACCAACAGATTGTCACGCAAAAAGTTGAGAGTTGCCTAACTTTTTGCTTCGCTTTGCGTTAAAAGTACTTTATGTGACATGCTTCATATAAGCATGTACATTTCATCTTATATGTCAAAGCGAATCTTCAACGCAACGCGAAGCAAAAGACATGGCCTTAATTAACCTTCTTGGAGTTGCACAGTCGCTAAAATTGATAACTTCTTGCACTGGCAACAATTTGCAATGGTAACAATCATCAGATATGTCCCAAATTTGCAATACTTCCAGATCATAAGTTCGGGATATTATTTAATTCTATGAAAACTCTTTTTTTTACTGTTTTCTTTTATAAATACTTACTGAAACTATTGTTTTATTTATTTTTGCAATCAACCCACTGTGCGTTCTGACACATTTTACACATTTTTGTTACTTTCGTTTTCTTTATGGTTGTCAACACGATTTGCTTAACATAGTTTTTGTAGTTTATCAACAATTGTTTTTACACAATGTTTATTATTATATTTAGCCCCTGTTTGTGTAAGACGTTTAAGTTAGAAATCTTGACGTTTCTATAATAGATTAATGAATATTTGTATACGTTTCCTTTAATCTTTTACAAAAACGCCAGGATTTCTAACTCAAACGTCTTACACAAATAGGGGGTTAATGTTTTTTTTTTTGTAAAATGAAAAACATTTTTATTTAATAGAAACAAGCAGGAGTGAAGTGAATTATTAAGAAAAAATTTAAAAAGTTTTAAATGCAGCAAATTAAAATGCAATAAAAATGTTTTAACAAATAAAAAGTTGAGTATAATTTGAATTCAGATAAATAGAATATTTTTATATGTATTACATAAAAGTCTAAATTTTAAAACGTTTTCTTAGCGGAACTGAACAAATAAATGCGCGATTCACAGGCTAAGGACTTCAAGCGATACAACCATATACAACGATATATTGATATAAGTTATAATAGACTCAATTCACTTTGAGAACTTTATACCTTTAATGTCAACAAAATTTACTGCAAATTTTGTGTTAACGTCCAAATATATTCAAATTACAATCGGCAAAAATAGTCACCTGATCGGTTGTGAGCACCTTGTATTGATTTGTCTTGGCTATAATCTTTAAAGTTGTATTTGAAATGACTATTTCACACAAAATCTGTCAAAACAAAAAAATTTATTAACCATTTGTTTTTGTTTAGAGGCATTTTAATTGGAATACCTTTTTAAGCAGTACTACAAGGATTGTGAACTTATCAAATAAATGTGATTAAGTTCAAATTTAAACAAAGGAAGTCAGATTACTTTCTTGAACCCTAAGTAGTAACAAAACTATACCTGCTTTTGGCTGTGCAAAAAATTTTGCTTGAAAAATAATTAAAACATATTTAAATACACAAAACAGATTTAACCCCCTGTTTGTGTAAGACGTTTGAGTTAAAAATCTTGGCGTTCTGTAATATGTAGATGAAACTTGTACAACTTTTCTTTAATCTAAAATTAAATTAAATTTTATAGTTTAATAAAAAAAGGGAATTTATGTAAATGAAACTTCTTAAAATCGAGAATCAATTACAAATATACCCCTGGGGTCTTTTTTTTAACCCACTATAACTTGTTTTACTTGTGTTAGGAATACAGAAACCACATTCAAAACCTAAACTCTTCAACAAAGTATTACTTTCTTTTCAATTCCCCCACTGTGCATTGTGTGAAATAGCATCCTTATTTAATTAAAACATTAACCGATTCAATCATTTGAGCATTCAGAAAAAATTTTAAATGTGCTCTTTTTTAAATAAACTTTTTAGTTATTTTATCTTAAAAGTAATATCCAATCAAAATGTTAATTGTTTCATGCCCTAATTCAGTTATAAGATTTAGGAATTTTTTGTTATAGTGCATTTACATTATCCCAAAATCTAGCGCTTACGAGATTTTGAGCTAAATCTAGCTGCATTTTACTAGATTTCCCATACAACACAAAATCTAGTTTATGAGTAGATTTGTAGGAAATCTACTGAAAATCTAATATTTTTATTTTATTTCTACTACGCTGTAAAAAATATTTGTATAAAAGATGATTGAATAAGCTACGGTCTGCTTAAAAAGGTGTGTGAATTGCCAATACTGCAGTTATTTGGTACTAGTTTTGGAAATTTTTTAGCTAACGAGTTTGTTTTGGATAAAAACGCTTGATATGGAAAAATAAAAATATTATTGCCATGTTTTTAAACATAAAAATTAAATTAAAGTATAATCTAAAGTTTGAAAGTATGTATGAAAAAATATGTGTTGGATATAATGTTTGGGACAAAATCGTAAAGCAAATGCACGAACCTTCTAGCATAGACAATGGGTGAAGTGAATAAAAAATAAGCATTTGCTTTTTACTTAAAAATTTGTTTTAAAACTTAAAATATGTATGTGTTTTTTGTTTTTTTAAACAAATTTTCAAGTAAAAAGCAAATGCTTATTTTTTATTCACTTTACCCAATAAATAATAATTGTTTTAAAAAAATCACACCTGCGGCTTTTTTCGTCCATAGACAAGACGAAACAATCATCGAATAAAATTGGGGCAATAAATTTTAAAAACTTTTGGAAATTAATATTTTAATATAATTGAAAAGTACTTAACATCTAAACTTAAAATCTCTAACTAGAACAACAAAATATTTCGTGATTCTTTAAAATAATTACTATTTATTGTCTATGCTAGAAAGTTCATGTATTTGCTTTACGACTTTGTTCCAAACATTATTTCCAACACATATTTTTTCATACATACTTTCAAACTTTATATTATACTTTAATTTAATTTTTATGTTTAAAAACATGGCAATAATATTTTTATTTTTCCATATCAAAGACAACAACCATTTTTGAAAAAATAATTTAGAACTCAGAAGTATTTTCAAACAAAAACGTCATAAATCTTCTTATAGTACGATTTTGAATCAACCCATGTAATTAATTCGCTGCCATTTTTATTTTATTCTCGCAATCACTACAATTTTTTCAATATTTAATTCAATATTTACTGTGGGCGCATTCATAAAACATATCTGCTACTAGGGATGCCAATCGTGATTGATTTTTGGAAATCCCGGGATTCGGGATTTGTAAGTCCCGATCGCGAAAATCCCGGGATTTTTGGGATTTCGGGATCCTGGGATTTTTCGGGATTTCGGGATTTTCGAGATTTCGGGATCTAAAATTTTTTGGTAAAATAAATTAGTTTTTTTAATAAATATTACTTTAATAACAAATTTGATGCATTTTAAAAGTTTTTATATTGATGATATATCATAATACAATTGTCTTTAAAGTTAACATTTTTTAATAGGAGAATAAAATAAAAATCAAAAGAATTTTTCTCATCTATTTTTAAATTGATTAATCACATTTGATGTTAGAGAATTTATACCGAAAACCATAACTAATATGAAAATTTGTTTTATTTTACTTACTTACATACTTACATATCTATGCACTTTTGAAAGACGAAACGCATTATCTGGTAAATATTTCTTACGTTTACGTTAACCCGACAACAAAAAGTTTGCACTTGCCTTGTATTGTATTCTGCTTCAATTGTAAGGAGCTGTCAATGGTATTGAATTGTTACCGAAAAGTAGATAAGTGCTAATTTTTTTATAGCGTTGAGGAGTCGACATCCAGATAGTTATTCACTGCAATTATGAATAAATTTCCGCAATAAATTTCTCCCTTCTCCAATTAGATTTTTTTTGTTTTCCCTATTATTTGCTACTGTTTGAAATTATTCCCCGGGAAAAATTTCTCGTGGAGTTTTATTCATAATTGCTCTCATAATATAGAGTTAGACGGAATAAATTTGTCAAACTTATGAATTTTCCAAATGTTATTTCCCTTCCAAAGCTCATTTTATTATTTTTGTTTTCAAAATAATTCTTAGTTGTATATTTTAGCACCTTTGATGAAAATAACCGCGAGAAAGTAGTTAAATTATTTTGCTTATGTTGTTAATTTATAAGAAATATGTCACGAATAGTCATTAAATTGTTAAAACTGCACTTATAAAATTGTATGGGACTTTTAAATATTATAAAAAATACCATAAAATTAACGAAAATTTTAATTTATAAGTAACTTTTTATAAAAATTGCAATGAAATCCTGAAAAAGAAATCCCGGGATTAAATTTTACAAATCCCAAAAATCGCGGGATTTTCCGGGTCGGGATTTCCGTTTGGCATCCCTTTCTGCTACACAACTTTTGAGTGTTTGTCTTAGAAACGCATAGTTCAGCAGCTCCACTCCACTCAACAATTGAGTAAATGCTGTAATTTTTTCCATCATAAAATTCTTTCGGTACCTATAGTCAACACATTATGCTCAGCGTTAACAACTGATCGAAAAGAACTGTGCCTCTTATACTATAATGCAACCTCGGGAGAAAATATTTGTTAAATTTTACATTTACAAATGCGACAAAGTAACAAAATAAAGAAATTAGATTATAGTTATCAAGCCGTTTCAAAGACGTATGTTTGGAGCCAACAAGTGCCAACAGTTTTACAACTGGCTATGTCTCTTGCATGCGCCCATTAATGGATTTTAATATACGACTATTTCCAGTTTGCTTTTTGATTTATTTAATAAAGCAATTTAGGTAAAATCTTGAATATTTTTATCTCTTTTGTTTTAACAAAATACTATTAATGAAAAAGTGTGTTAATTGAAAGTTTTAGATATATGCTGTTTGCACGATGTGCAAAACTAAAAAAGCAATTTGATGGTTAATGTTTTTTAGTGCAAATAAAGTTTAAGTTTTTCTCTATAAGATTTCATTTAATATATCAGCATAATATCTTACAGCATTGCTACATGACAAAAAAATTTTTTTTTTGCTACAGTTTTTGAATGTTTTTTAACTTAAATTTTATTGCTACAATTACAAAAGTAAATGTGACCAACACTTGGTAAATGTCATTGCCAGCAAAAGCTGCTGCTGCACAGCTGTGGGAACAAGACCACGCAAAAAAAAATGTAAATCAATATGAGGTTCTCACTGTTCACAAAAAAGAAACAAAAAATAAAATAAAATTAAATGAAATGCAGTGAAAGTGACAATCCGCTCTAGTATGTATGACAAAACAAATTTAAATTTTACCCCATTTTCTTTTATTTAAACAAAAGATTTTTGTTTCCCTTCATTTTCAGATGTTAATGCGGAGTGCATTTCAGCAAAATGAATATTTCGCAAAGAATATAAAGAGCGAGTATTGTTCACTTGTGTAAATATCAATGACAATAGAGAAATGTAATGGATATATGGAAGTACACATGTGTTTATATGTATAATTGTATTTAAATAAAGCAATTGATGACATTACGTTCGAAACCTTAAGGCTAAGTTTACAGGAAACGCAAATCGATACTTTTCTTAAGGCATGGTAAACTAAAATTGACAGCTCTTTTTTTTTTAATTTAAATATTTCTTTGTGCTCGTAATTGCAACAAAAGCGTTGTCTTTTACATATAACTTGAGTTCACCCCCACCATGAGCTTCAACTCTAGCGGTGCAATCGAGGAATTAAATTTTCCATAAATACAACACATTGTTTGGTTTGAAAGTAGGTATGTACGAGTAGCGTTGTGAAGTCAATCAGTATTACCAGAAATTAGCACTCAGGCAATATGAGTGCACACAGAAAAATTTCGTAATAAAATGTGCTAAAGGAAGGTTAATGTAATATTTTTCGGTAATGATTTGGCTTCATATGTTTGTCATGTTAATTCAACATGATTTTCAGTAGCGTCCAAGAAAAGTTTTTCTTCTGAGATTATTTTATTTTCTTGTTGATTTAAAATTTCAGCATTGCTGAAACGAAAACAATAATTTTGTAAATTCTGAAAATAATTTTGAAAAATTTAAAATTTAACAAAATCTGATATAATTTGTTAGTTATTTAAGTGTGTTAGTGTTCAACTTATTTGTTGATAGGCACAACATAATGTACTCTTGTTGTTGTTTAATTTGATTTTTCGTATTGTAGACATGTAAATGCCGATAAAGAGCCGAAAAACTTAAGCTATGTACAGACGGTTGTCAGATCTTACAATTTTGCCAGTAAAATGTGCTCAAAATTTCTTACAACCGTGTGAACTGCCAAATTTTGTCAGATGTCGTTGCCAGAAAAAGCATTGTCAGTCCATTGCAAGACTAGCAGCTGATAACAAATTGTCAGACATCTTACAATCGTGTGAACACATTGTAAAATTATTGCAAGATATTTGGCAGCCATTTTAATATTGTCAGATGTGGAAAGTTTATGCATCTGACAATGGCGTCATTGTAAGAGAATTATTTCTATGGGCAAGACCAAGGCACATTTAATACAGGTACATGCATTAGGCAAAACTCTCTGGCAACTCTCTGCTTATCACATAGCTTTACATGGTAATTGTCAAAAACTTGTATGCATCAAACAAGGCACATTTGATATTGTCAAGTGAATTCTTCGTTATAAACTTGTAAACAAAAAAACAGCGGATGAGCAATATGCCTGATACGTGTACCTGTTTGATATGCCTTGGGCAAGACTGCATACGCTTTTTTTAAAGAAAAAATTTATGGTAAAATATATGCACACAAAATTATTGCAATTTCTTCTTTATGGTCCATAATAATTTATACTTTCACTTTTTACATTTAAAACAAACACAAACGATTGATATTTAACAATTTCTAACAAATGCTTTGAGTCTGGCAACGCATCACAACAGATCTGGCAATTTGTGCATATGACAACCGTGTGAACTGATAATTTTTCGACTCTCGATTTTGTCAGATGAATTTATTGCCATACAACAGTCTGGCAATAAATTGTAAGATTTTCTTACAACCGTGTGAACTGGCAAGGAATATTGAACTGGCAATTTTCGATTGCCAGTACATTATCAGCACATTGACAGATCTGACAATATTGTAAGATCTGACAATCGTCTGTACATAGCTTTAGTAGCCTGTTTCTGAGCTATACAGTTTGCATTTTAATGAAACAATAACAAATATTTTCTTAAACTAAAATGATATTTCAAACAAAAATTTTTTTAAAAATTTTTTGTTCAGCATTTTTTCCAATTGAAACAACACGATTTTAATTTTATGCAGTCATTTTATTTTATTAATTATTTAAATTAAGTGATTGTGTGTACTAGCACAGGTATCAGGAAAATGTGTCAGAGCTATTATGTTTGGCTACCTTGGCTATCTTACCATTCAAGCTACAACAACTTGTTTGGGTTATAAAACAGCTTTTCTTACGAAATATGTTTTATAAACCCTTTAAAAATATTATAATTTTTACATTAATAAATTCCATCATTAAATAAAATTGAATTGAAAATAATTGAATTGATGACTTTGCATAATTTTTATTTGGCTTGTTTACACAAACACTCAGAGTCTCTGGTAGGAATCGAACCTTCGACCAAAGATATAAGCAGATATGGAAAACTGACGTATATCAAAGGCCCATATGAGATTTTAGTTAACCCCATATTTAGAATAGTTATATTCTAGGTGGCATCTTGAAAAAAAATGTGATAGAAAAAAACTATACATTACCAAGAATTTAAAAAAATAAATGTAAACAAAAGAATTTTGCATAAGAAAATATTTTGTTTATATTAAATAAAATTTATAAATCATTAAATTTGTGTTTAAAATACATTTTTCAAAGTAAAATCGTTATCGTTGGTAATTCTGCTGCCGGAAGGTAAGAGCTCCTGAGCTCCTGTCGGTTAGCCGACAGTATTGTAAAGTTACTGCAACAGTAGGAAACCACTGATCGATATTGTTATGTGAAAAGTAATGAAAAGGGTTAGAGAGATGTAATGTAACGTAAACTATTTTTCATAGAAAAATATCGATCAGCTGTTTCCTATGTTGCAGTTACTCTACATTACAGTCGGCTAACTGAGCCTTAAGAAAACTCAACTGCAGGTTGATTATTCCTCTAGCCAACTACATATTTTTTGACAGTATATGAACAACTCAAATAAACAACAATGGACTTAAACAATATAAGACAAAGTACTAGCAACTATTTAAATTAAGCTTAATTAATATATGAGTACTTGGAATTTGTTTGATTTTTTAAGACTTTTTGAGCTTGCAATGAAAATCGTACCCTAAGGTTAACAATTATCACAAAAGGAAAATAATATTTTCGAAGTATTTCAGCCTTAAAAAATCTCCACTAAACCAGAGTGCCACGAGCACTTTAATTTGCTTATGTTAATCTCTTACTATTCTGTATGTTTTACTATTTTTGTACACAATTAATACGAATGGTGTTAGGCAACTAATTATGTATTGGAATATTTAATTATTTACTCAAGTATTCTGCTCTGCGAAGGATTTAATTATTGTTATTATATAATGAAAAACATTCAAAGGTATAAGTATTTAGTAGCAATTCATGAAATTGTATAATTACTGTCTTAGACTAATCTTACACTAGGCGTTGTGGATAAAATTTGCCAATGTATATTATTAGCACTGGAGATGATTATGGTTTACATGGTTGCCTGCTGACCACACAGAGACAATTAACTAGAATCGCTAGATTTCATTTTGGTGCAGCTGATTATACAAAGTGCAAATTCATAATTTTACCTTAGTCTACATTTTTAGTAGTAAATAAAAATTAAAAATCGGTTTCAGATATATATGATATTTATGGAAACTTAAAAAAATAATTTTAATTATAAGAATTCATTCGAAATTTCAGATTAAAAAAAAACTTTGCGGATTCCACGATATTAAACTGACTTATCTATGGTTGGAATGAGATAGATGTCTTAAAAATCATTATAATGAGTTATATAAAAGAAAATTTTGAAAAAAAAATTTTAATTACCAGCTATCATTAAAATGTTTGTAAATTATGTACCATTGGTTAGCATGGTTGAAAATATTAGCAAGTTCAAAAAATATAGAACAGTAATTTTCAATTAATTTTTAGTCTTAGCTGAATAGATTTTACATTCGCATGGACTTGACAAAGCATGAAAATTTGCAAAAAAAAGAAGAGACGCGTACTATTAATGCTGTTTAGCTATATTAAATAAATTAATGAATTAAATAAAATTGCAATAAAATTATATAATGTGATGATGTCAAATTCGCCGCAAATATTTCAAAACGTTTTTATTTATTTCCCATTATTTTCTTTTGTAGTAGTCTACGATTAAATTAATGTATTGTTCGTGGCCGGTTTTTTAGTCAACGTGCTAACTAATTAGCAAAATGGGAACTACATCTGCATTCGCAGAACTATACACTTTAAATATAAATTTCCATCGCCAAGTCGAAAACTTTCTACTGTATAGCTTATTGAGTTCCATGTTTAAGCTCCTTTATCGATCTTGGGACATTTAAATGGACCTTATCGTTCACAAAGTTAAAAAAAACCCTAAAGGTGCTAAATCACAAGATCTCCTTCTCGATAAGTCAGACGATCAGCAAACTTTAACCGAAAAGAGCGATGATATCGTGAGCGACTTTACTGTTTTTTTGTGTGATACACAGCAGACTATTATTAAAATAAACAAATTTTACATAAACGTCATAAGTTTTTGGCCGTACATATTCGGGGGGAAAAATTAGCAAATTAACTAAAATTTGCATAGTTAGTAAAGAGCAAACGGCAATGGTAAGACTATTGTAAATTTAGAGATGGTAAGATCGAGCTCTCATTACAAGAAAGCTTTCAGCAAATTAAAACAATTCATATATTCCATTTTTCATAAAAGTTGCGTATATAAAGTAGAGATCTACATCAGCTGACACCACACACAGTGGGCCAAACACAAAAAGAACGCTGATGTTGAAGGTTTAGTGTCCTTCGAAAACAACTAGTTGTTCCGCTTAACTACGTGTTTGTTGTTTGGTGTTGTTTGTTCATTAAAAATTATCACATGTTATTTGGCTTACAAAGTGATTCGAACTTTAGCCTGATCAAATCATAAACTTTTTGTATGTTGATTTAAGATTCCAGTACTGTTAAACCAAAATGAAGAATCATGTTGAATCAAAGATTTTTCAAGTTGGAATAACGTTAATTCGATAATTAAATAACACGCAGATCAAAGTTATTCTAAGTTGAAAAAACATGAAAATTGTGTGTTGGCTTCCCCGGCCAAGATATGAACTCGAGCTAAATAGATAGTGTCATAAATTCAATTTTTATTCAATATTATTTATATAGTATTTTTTCTGTGTGTATGCAAAATGTGTTGTAATGTCGTTTGTAGAATGCCAAATCTCAAATAGCTATGAAATATGGACAAACATAAGATTTTCTTAATATTATGTAGCGATATTTGGTTTTTCTACAGTGTCGTGCACGAATTTGATTATTCAAATCTCAAGCATGTTCCAACAGCTCAAAATTTTTTCACTAGATTCACAATTACAGGATTTTCTTTACGAAGACCCAAAAATGTTTAAGTCTAACGAGCTGTGTATATGATATTTTCATAACTTTTTTAGTGAATTTTTTTTATCTGAAGTTGATGGCAAAGTTTTAACATTTCATCTCAGGTAGGTAGTTACAGGCTAAGTCATGGCATTTGTTCAAAAGGCAGCTATTAAAAATGTAAGGAATCTTATTGTAACACCTTCTATATGCAAAGCAACTTGTTGTCTGGCCCATTCCCATATTAAAAGCCATACATAAGTCTTTAAGTCATGACCAGGGAAACCAGAAATATGCTCTAAAAAATGGGTTTTATGCGCATTAAATATGCACTAAAAACTTGAAAATATGCACTAAAAAGTAAAAAAATATGCGATTAAAAATAAAATAAATTGGTTTATTTGTACATGAAAATATATTTTTAATTAAAAAATTCAATAAAATTTGCAGGTTAAAACAAAATTACCATACAAATTTTGACTAAAACAAATAACACAAATTAATTTTTATTGGATGCTTCCCTAAGAATTTAACTTCAATTTCAAAAGATCAGGATATCAGAATTCATGCTTTGGAACTGGATAAATAGAATAAGATTTTTATTTATGTTTTTATTGCAATAAATGACAAAATATTGACATTGAATTTCAAATAAAAATCGCTTCTGTCTCATCTAATTATACTTTAATATATTGAAAATGTTCCTTCAACGTCCTTTCGTAGGCAGAGTCTGTCACAAATATCAAAACTGAAGTTGTATTGGAACTAAAGTCCAAAAATAATAGTAATATGTAAATAAATTTATACACTACATTGGAGATTTAGATGGCGAAAAAGAAAAATAAAATCTTTTACCAACTTATTAATTTGTAAGGCGAAAAAATTTTTTCTTTGTATATGTTTTTCGGGATGAATGTCTTTTAAAAGGACGGTTGCTCCAAATGGATTAAAATATAAAAAAAATATCTATAAAGTATCAAAATATGCCCTAAAAGCGTAAATTATGCTCTAAAAATTCGAAAATATGCTAAATATATGCGTGTAAGACTGATATATGCAAAAACATGCTTTAAAGGGTGAAATATGCAAAAATATGCACTAACAAATCGATGTCAAAATTCTTAAAAAGTTCTGAAACGGATAAATATCTTGTCCCCACATTAATATGTCACACGAGAAAAAACATGCAATTGCATATTTGTGGTTTCCCTGGTCATGACTAAGGGAGTTATTTCAATAAATTAACTCATTTCAATTATATGTACACACTTCTATCTAGTTGTTGATTAGTGATTAAGTTTGATTCACTCGATAGAAAATACCCGATAAGATTAATCAGGTATAATTTTATTTATTATAATTTGTTTTCTGTAGTCAGCCTCAGAGAATTTGGTGATTGTAATAGTAATGATTGCAGTTTTTTATTTTATTAAAATATCTAAAGCATTTTGAAATAAATTAAAACTCAAAACTCTTGTTGTATGTAATTAGACCTTAAAGTGCTTGCAAATTGACATCTATTTATTATAAAAACATTAACACATTGATAAAGACAACAAATTTACAATATTATGCCCCCAGCTGTATTTATAATAATAATAATCAAATATTTGTGTCCCCAATAATTATAATAATGATGGCAAATTACTGTTTGCTCACATCTTAATACCTTTAAGGTGCCAAAATAATTGGAAATGCAAAGAATATTGTATATGTTGCATGATTATTATCTTTACACACAAACTGATACCTGAAGGTTGTGTGCCATAAAATGTGGCATGTATGTAAGTGTATGCGTTAAGTACAAATATGTTAAGGACATGTTGCCAAAAGTAAACATTTCATTTAATTGCGATTACTCTCAGAATTAAGTGGGATGTGATAAAATATAAAACTTTTACACGGACATTAATGGAAAATGGAATTAATATAAAATACATTTGTAATGACAGCAGCATTTAATGGTACCAGTAAAATCAGGCGATTAATATACATACATATGTTTGGTGTTTATACATGATTGCTAAACTATAAGGCAGATGTAACATATTTCTTATTAAAGATATCCTCACAAAAACATAAATGTGAAAAAAGGCCAAAAAATTTTGACCAAGTTCTTATTTGACACATTACCTATCACTGTAATATGCTATGCACTTTATAAATTTGTAACCGTAAGAGTGTCATATAATTTCCGGGTAATCTGCTAACTTGACAATATTTTTCCCGATATAAAGAAATAAACAAGTATGCATTATTCTCTTCTTTTTTAGAAAGGTAAAAATATTGCCAAGTTAGCAGATTACCTGGAAATTATATGACACTCTTACGGTTACGAATTTATATATTGCATAGCATATTACAGTGATAGGTATTATGTTAAACAAGAACTTGGTCAAAATTTATATGTCACTACTTTTAATGGCCGAAATTTTGAAAAGAAACTTGGCCTTTTTTTACGTTTATATTTTTGTGAGGATCTGATTACTTTTTGAAAGGTTTTCTCAATAAAGCTTATTAAACTTTAAATTTCTAGTCTGTTAAGGTTCTATTCATAATGACTGCGTCAGTTTAAAAGGACAGACCTACATACAATAATGGGTAAGAGTGTGATATGTGCACTATTGTGTCATTACAAGGACCGACTGATGTACTTAATTTCATCAGAGTAGAAATATGTAAAATATAGTGTACATTTTAGTGGAACTGACCACGCATATTTTTTAAAGTCTGCTTAGACGTAGTGAAATTGCAAAATTAAAGGCTAGCATAAGTGAAATGTTCATGTAAAGTTTCAATAGAGTAGCTTGTGTTTTAAATATTTTCTAGTTGGTAACTTACATAAGTAAATTTTTGTTCAAAATTTCAATTCTCTGCCGCATAACATTGATCTAAGTTCTTATAAACATGCCCCACATCCCTAATGTAACAAGCACTGCTTTCGGATTTTTCCTGTACGAAACTCACCCCTTAACTTAAGGGGTATCGAATTTAAAATCTGTAGTTCAAATTCTAGCTTTAAATATTATGGCTGTTACCCCCCAATCTCCGTCACTTTCTTAAACTCAAGATTTTGTTATGAGCAGCGCACAATTATCATCGTCCTCTTTTTAAGATGATAGTTTTAAGTTAGAGTATCAATTAAAAGCTTCAGTACAATATAAGCGTAGCACCTGCCATTCCTGGTTCAAATATTTGGTTTTTTAGATTTTTCTAGTTGGTTTCTCATCTTGACCTGCTGGGCTATCAAATTTCAGCTCTCTAGCGCAAATTTAATTATTTTATTTTTATGGCGTATGCCTGCCTACTTTTTTAAAAGAAAAAATTTTTTAGTCAGTGCCAATCATACGTGTAAAATTTCGATGGAAACGGACAATAATATCAACATAAGTAGTATAAATCTGCTGATCCGAAGTACATGAAGGAAGAGACTTAAATTTTATTGTCATGTTAACGCCCACTTTTTGAAAGGAAAATTTAAAGCCTTTCATTATTAAAACTTGTATGCCAAATTTCAATAAAACTGCTTACATAAACGATTTAAATTTCATGTTTTAGTTATAAACTTAGTGGCTATATTTGCCTGGCTTTTAGATTTTTCTAGTTAGCTTCTAGCTTAGGAATACTTGTCTATCAAATTTCAACTCATTATTGAAAATTTAAAATTTTTATTCTTATTTGCGTGATCAAGCCCAATTTTTCAAACTCAAGATTTTCTTTGGCGAGTGTTTATCTCTCCTGTTGAGTTTCGCTGGGAATGTGTTATAATGAATACATAAATGTGCTGATCCGAAGTACATACATGAAATAGGAAATGCAAATTTTGTAAGTTTTTATCTCCCATTTTGTTTAAAGAACATAACCTTGTATTATTGCAACATGTAACCCAAATTACAATAAAATCGCTTGAGTTAAACGCATTGGATTTTTTCTTTAATTCTGAGCTTTTTTGACGGCGGGGCTACGTCCTTGGCTTTAATTTTCAGATTCAGATTTTTTTTAGCTTGTTTCTAATCTAAAGCTACTTCCTTATCAAATTTCAGCTAAATAGCGCAAACTTTAATTATATTTTCTAATGGGCGTGATACCGTCCACTTTTTCAATCTCAAGATTTTCTTTGGCCAGTAGTTATCTTTTCTGTCGAGTTTCGTTATTAATAAAGTTATAAATATGTAGTATATTTAAATGTATATGAAATAGTAGGCTTAAAATATATGGGCGTGTTAACGCCCACTTTTTTCACAGTAAGTTTATAGCCTTGCATTATTGCAACATGTATGACAAATTTCAATAAAATCGCTTCAGTTAAAGGCCTTAGATTTGTATTTTAGATTCTGAGCCTTATGGACGCAGCCCCGCCCATCTTGGTAAAATTTTTGAGTTTTCAGATTTTTCTAGTAATTTTCTAATCTATAACTACTCGTTTATGAAGTTTTAGCTCGCTAGCGCAAATTTTAATTTTTTATTCTTATGGGCGTGTTTCCGCCTACTTTTTTTAATCTAAATTTTACTTTGGCTAGTGTTTATCTTTTCTGTTTAGTTTCGTTGAAAACGGATAATAGTAGTTACATAAATAGTACATTTAAATGTGCTGACCGGAAGTACATGAAATAGGAGGTTTAAATTAAATGGACGTGTTAACGCCCAGTTTTTTAAACAATTTATTGCCATGTATTATTGTAACATGTGCTCCAAATTGCAATAAAATCGCATGAGTTAAACGCTTTAGATATGTGTTTTTAATTTTGGGGTTTATGGGCGTAGCCCCGGACCCTTGGTAAAAATTTTCATGTTCTCAGAATTTTTCTAGGTAATAACACACATAGTTCTACTTATGTACCAAATTTAAGCTCACTAGCACAAAGTTTAGTTTTTATGGGCGTAGCCCCACCTCCTGGTTAAATTTTTTCCGGTTTTCAGATTTTTCTAGTTCATCGCTCACCTAGATCTACATGTTTACCAAATTTCAGATCTATAGCTATAGCGGAAGTGCTTCATAATATTGATGAGTGAGTCAGTAGGTCAGTGAGTTAGTGAGTATGTTTGCACCTCCACATCTCCGGAACCTTTCATTGTAAAATTTCAAACTTCGCATATGAGGTTACATGAATTTATTCTAATTATGTTTTAAATTTTTATGATTTTACAATTGCAGGGAACAAAGTTATGACGGGGGTAAAACCAGCTCGAATGGCTTCCTGTAAATATACACACTGCGTGCATTGGCCGGAACTTGGCTTTGCGCACTGCCGTGCGCCTAGATATCGAGCTTTTTTCGATTTTGTCGTAAGTGACATGTTATCAAAAATAAACTTTTTTATTGCAATTAAAATTTTATGGGCTTATAGTTTAAAATTATTAAAATGCATAAAATTTTGACAACTTCTAAGATACGGGCTGCAAAATTTTACGGTAAGCGACAATTTACGTACAAAAATATATTTTAATATTTAAAAAAACCTTCTCCTGAAAAATTAAGTTTTTGTCGCTCACGATTAAATCGAAAATAAGGTAAATATGTTGATTGCAAAATTTATAAAATATTAAAAATATGGTAAAAAAATTTAAAACGGCCAATAGAAAAATTAATCACAAGCTGAAACAAAATATGATTACAATTTATTGAGCTGACTTCCAATGAATTAGACTAACGAAGGAATGAAGCATTCTACAAGCAGTAATATCAGTAATTAAAAGATCAACACTCTGGATAAAGTTCTATGGGTTATCAAACTGAGATATCCATATCACAACCGCCAGTCAATCTGCAATCATGTTCCTCAAAGGATTTATTGATTTCTTTTCCAAAAATATCCGCAAAACTCTTGAAAAGCTTGGAAAGCATTCATGCAATTACATTATATGCATTAGTAAAATGTTTAGGTTCTTCTTTCTTCTTTGATTTGTTATAATAACATACAAAATTGTTTATGATCTTAATCATATAAATAAGTATGTCACAAAAACTTTTCTCATGGAATAATTGCCATTGACCTAGGATCTTCTATCAGTGCATAGTAACTAAAGCAAAATAATATTTTTTTACATAAAGCGGTGAACAGGACAAGTCCTGTAGTAATTTTTATACCGAAATATATTTTGTTGCACAGATTCTATATATTTTTTTATGTACATACATATGAGCATATGTATGTTTTTTTACTCAATTAGTTATGACACATAGAAAATTAATTTTGCCAAACTAAAAAGCCTTTGGTGGTGGCAATAATACCAGGATTAAATTGCCATATGTGTCACACCATTTTTATACCCTTTACCAAAAACTGGTAAAGGGGTATATATAGGTTTGTCATTCCGTGTGTAACTTCTACAATATTAATAAGCGACACATAAAGTACATATATATATTCTGGATCCTTATACGAACAAGCGATGTCCGTCTGTCCGCCTGTCCGTCTGCCCGTGTGTCTGTGCGTGAAATCGGTTTTCCGAAGCTCTCAGAAGAGCTAGAGACTTCGTTCTTGGACTGGTGTGTCAAAAATTTCCCGAAAAATGCTATTGAAAATCAGCAAAATCGAGCAGACGGTTTCAGAGCTGGAAAACTCAAACTCTATTTTCACATACAAAATAACTACCGAAAACTAGTTTTTATCACGTTTTTATTAAATTAACTTATTTTATACTTCGGTATGAATAAAATTTTTTATTTATAATTAAAAAAATTTTTAAAATTTAACAAAATAAAAAAACGTTTCCAGGGTTGGAAAACTTTAACTTTTTTTCTAATAATTAAACATATTTCATGTTTTAGGAAAAAGGCTATTTTCTCAGGAACGGTAAAAGATACGGGTCTGAAATTTAGACAGTGTATGTAGAACTTTGGTCGCTACAACAACAAATACATAAAAGCTAAAAATTAAAGGGTGTTCCAAAATGAGTGACGAAAACTTTTAAAATCCCATGTAATATACATACAATTGTATTATGTATGTATATATGCATATTGACACTTGAAATTTGTAAAATTAGTATATTTTTATATATGATACAACAATTAACACTAAAATTTAAAAAATTTAAATTGAAGGGTGGTCCATCAGTTAATGCATGACTATGTAATTTTGACAAATTGCTATATCTTGGAAACCGTAAGAGTTAAACTCTTGAAATTTTCAAAAACGGTAAAACTAAAAAATCCGAAAATTATAAAATCGCCAAAAATTTAAAAAATCGCCAAAAAGAAAAAAAAATCGCCAAAAATTAAAAAAAACGCCAAAACAGAAAAAATCGAGAAAAGGAGAAAAACGTGTCAAAACTAAAAAAAATTGCCAGAATGAAATGAAAACGACAAAAACCGAAAAAAATCGCCTATATGAAAAAGAAAATCGTCATAAATTAAAAAAATCGCGTAAATAAAAAAAATCGCCAAAAAGAAAAAAATCGCAAAAATTAAAAAAACGCCAAAAACCGAAAAAAATCGCCAAAACGAGAAAATTGTGTCAAAAAAATTGCCACAATGAAATAAAAACGCCAAAAACCGAAAAAAAATCGCCAAAACAAAAAATAGTTGCCTATATGAAAAAAATCGCCAAAAATTAATAAAATCGCCTAAATTAAAAAAACGCTAAAAACGGGAAAAAGTCGCCAAAACGGGAAAAAAGTGTCAAAACTACAAAAATTGCCACAATGAAATAAAAACGCCAAAAAAAGGAAAAAAAAATCGCCAAAACCAAAAAAAAAATAAAAATTGCCTATATGAAAAAAATCACCCAAATTAAAAAAACCTAAAAAAATCGGTAAAGCGAGCAAAAAGCACCAAAACTAAAAAAATCGTTCAATTAAAAAAAATGCCAAAAACCAAAAATATCGGTAAAACGAAAAAAGCACCAAAACTAAAAAATCACTAAATTAAAAAACGCAAAAAACGGCAAAACTAAAAAAACCATATTAAAAACGTTTAAAACCGAAAAAATGCCAAATTATATTTTACATAAGCTAAAGTTCATATAGTATTACTACGGAACCCTTCGTGCGCAAGTCAGAGTAGCACTTTACTGAATTTATTTTTAGTAAATGGAGATGGAAATAAAATTTATCGCTAAATTACAGTGCTAATTATAAAGTTAATTTAAGAACATGTTCCGTTTCATTTCCCTGAAACCGTTCCTTTGAGCTCAAGAAATCCAAAAAAATTATGTAGGAATAAACGTTTACATAATACCACTATATATACCTTTTCCAATGGGTTGTTAAAATTGAGGAAATTAACAATTTTGCAAAATCAAAGATTAGTTAAGTTTACTTGGTATGGAGGTACAATACCAAAACAATTTTTGAAGTTCGAAGCTTAAGCGAACATTAGATCGAATCTCATGTGTCAAGTGGGATATTAAATATTGTTTTCATTTGATAGTTTTGATATAACGGCATTATTTGTTTGTTTAGCTATAAGTGCAACAAACGAGTAACTTATTGATCAAGTATCAATAATTAAAATTACTCTTAATGCACCAAATTTGTATCTCAATAAATGCGCTTCATAATTAAACTTACTACTACAGATGTAATCAATTCTTTAATAATTGCATATGAACTTTTATCCAAAGAAAGAAAAGGGTATAAAGAGATGAACCGTTTCTCTTTTGCTCTCTTGTAAACTTATATTTTTTTTTAAAAGTAAGGCATTGATATTCAACTTATTGCTAATATATCAAAAAAAATATATTTAAGCCAAAAATATCGAAAGGTCGCTTATTAAAAATTGCACTAGAGCAAAAATTATGAATTTTTTCACAAAATTAATATCTACATACATATGTCTGTGCTTATGTATGTATCTCTATACCACATAAACGCACTTTGATAAAGGGTATATAAGATTCGGCACAGCGGATTATAACATTTTTACTTGTTTATTTAGATAACCAAATGAAATTTTGTCATATTGTCACACACAGACGACACTTCTGTTATTGTTAAATTTTTAACTCAGTAAAAATATAAAACTTTTCAAATCAAGCCATGTGCTTGTATTAAAAAAAATTAAACTTTAATTTTACATGGTCTTTAGGCAAAAATATGAAGGAAAAACCATGTATGGATGTATGTTTAATGAATTTTGAATATTTAAATTAAAATCTAATAGAAATTTGCTAGCGTGCAACTGTGATGGTTATAAAATTGGTGTTATTTTTATTTTTGCTAAATTGTATATGAAAAAATTAATCCGAAACACATAATTATATTGAAAGCTACGAAATTGAATTTTTTTTACAAAAAATTTGGTTTTTTATTTTTTAAACGATTAACAGTATCATGCCGTTTGTATTTTGTCATTTGCAAACAATATGAAAATTGGCTTGTTTATAGAACAACATTTTATTTAGATATTGATAAAAAAACACAGCAAGAAAATATTGACAACAGGGGTAGTTTTAATAGTAATTTTGAGTTTTTTAACTGAAGTAGAAATAATACAGGAATTTTAAATACCTGAAAATGTTGATTAGTTCTTTTTTATATCTAGACGCACGGCAGTGCACCTAACACGACAGTGAAGTCGTGTTAATTGGCTGGGATTCAAAAAATATATTAGTAGTCATTGCACGGAAAATATTGCGTTAAGAACACCCAATGACATTGAAACTAACATTGCCAATCTTAACGAAATTATTAAACATGCTGCTGAACATGCCACTACCGCCCATCCGCAGTCTGGGTTTAATAAAATTTATTCAGGGGATATTGAACATCTCGTATGTGAAAAAAGAAGAGCTAGAAGGGAATGGCAACAGCACAGATCACCCCAACATAAACTCAGACTTAAAGAATGTTCTAAACGACTTCAAGAGTTGCTTGCATCTGAAAAAACTGCATCTCTTAAAAATTATTTGGAAGGGCTTGATGCCACACCAACATCTAATTACTCTTTGTGGCGTGCTGCTAGAAAACTTAAAACACCCGTTGAGTTTAAGCCACCTCTGCGCACATCTACCGGAGGATGGGCAGGAAGCGATACGGAAAAATGTAAAATATTTGCTGAGCATTTAAAATCCGTATTTGCCCCAAATACATGCATTGGTGTTGCTGATTTGTCGAGTGTAGTTGCTCTACCCCATCGAGCCTTAAAGTTTAAGATGCGTGATGTACATAAAGAAATTGCTGAACTCAAGCCAAAGAAAGCTCCAGGGGTTGATAGAATTCGTAACAAGATGAACTTGCTGCATATGGCAATATGTATCTTGTTGTTTATTTTTAATGCCATATTACGACTGGAGTATTATCCACAACTCTGGAAGCTTGCAAAAATCAAAATGATTCCAAAGCCGGGAAAAGATCTTACTAAAGCTGAGTCATATAGGCCAATAAGTTTGCTGTCAACTATGTCAAAACTCTTCGAAAAGCTGCTCATGACAAAATTGTCCCCAACCTTAACAGATAGTGGGTGCATTCCAGACCATCAATTTGGTTTTTGAAGTCAGCATAGCACCATTGAACAAACTCATAGATTGGTTCAATTTATAAGAAAAACATTTGAGGAAAAGAAGTATTGTTCTGCTCTGTTTATTGACGTTTCTCAGGCATTTGATAAAGTGTGGCATGAAGGTCTAATTCTAAAATTAAAATCATATCTACCAATAAATTTAGTGAATTTATTAGAAAGTTACATCACTACCCGGAAGTTCACGGTTGTGGGAGGAGAATTCATGAGCGTGCCCGAATCTATATCATCCGGTGTGCCACAGGGGAGCATACTGGGGCCAGTTTTGTATTTGATCTATACTTGTGATATGCCTTTGAGCAGCAATATCCATACATCTACGTTTGCCGATGATACAGCCTGCCTTAGTATGCATGAAAACCCTCACGAGGCTTCCCGATATTTACAAGAACATATTACACAATTGGAAATGTGGTTGAACTTATGGAGAATTAAGGTAAATGAACAAAAGTGTGTCCATATAACGTTTACCCTAAGAAGAGATACTTGTTCCCCAATTCGAATCAATAATGAAAATATTCCTCAACACTCCCAAGTGAAATACCTTGGTATACACCTTGACCGACGACTTACATGGAAACATCATATTGACTTTAAGCTAACTCAGATGAAACTTAAGTTATCTTAAATACACTGGTTGATTGGCAGAAATTCAACACTTATCCTGGACTGTAAACTTTTAATATACAAGTCGCTTTTGAAGCCAATATGGTGTTACGGTATCCAGTTATGGGGCACTGCTTCAGCTTCCAATGTAGAGAGAATCCAACGAAGGCAAAACAAAATTTTACAATTAATAACATCGGCTCCATGGTACATCAAAAATTCTAATATACATCGTGATTTAAATATGCCACTAGTGATTGAAGAAATTGCAAAATACGCTGGGAAATATTTTACAAAACTCGAGTCACATCCTAATCCGCTTGTCCGTAATATTTTGAATTTTACTGGACACATCCGCTGAAAAAAGAGGGACACAAGGGCTCTATTACTCAATAATCCAGATGAGATTTCTTGAAAATACTTTTTTCCTTTTTTGATTATCACTACTGATGTATTATTTATAAGTATTAACAAGTTTGTGTCGGACAGTGGTCGGTCCTAATAATTACATTTTAGATTTAAGATTTGAATACTTATTGTTAGTTGATATTTGAAGATACAATAAATAAATACATGTATAAAAAAAACTATCCGTTTTCAACGAAACTCGACAGGAAAGATAACTAATGGCTACAGCAGGTAGTGTGATTAAAAAAGTGGGCGGTACCACGCCCATAAGAAAAAAATATATAAACTGACGCTAGTAAGCTGAAATTTGATAAGCAAGTAGGTCTAGATTAGCAACTAACTAGAAAAATCTGAAAACCCGGAGATTTTGACCAGGAGGGCGGGCTATTCCAATAAAGCACTCAATTAAAAAAGCAAATTTAAAATATTTATGTCAAGCGATATTGTTGATATTTGCAACAAATGTTGGAATAATGCAAAGTTATAAAATTTCATTGAAAAAAGTAGATGTTAATACGCCCATACAATTTGAACAGCCTATTTCATGTAGTTCGGATAAGCAGATTTAAATATACTATTTATTTAAATATTAATATCCCCTTCCAACGAAACTTGACACGTATGATTGGCAGTGGCAAAAAAAATTATTTAAGAAAAGTGGGCGGGAATACGCCCATAAAAATTAAATAATTAAATTTGCGCTAGAGAGCTAAAATTTGATACGCAAGTAGGTCAAGATGAGAAACCAAATAGAAAAATCTAAAAACCCAAATATTTTAACCATGAGTGGCAGGGGTGACGATAATTTTGTACTGAAGCTTTTAACTGAAGCTTTAACTAAAAGCTATCATCTTATAAAGGGTAGGTTGATAACTGAGCGCTGCTCATAAGTAGGGTCTCGTTTATAAAATTTTTATCGGAATATTATATGGTAGATAAATACAATTTTGTAAAAAAAGTAGACTTAGCTAAGTTACCAACTAGATAACGTTAAAACACAAGGAACTATATTGAAACCTTGCATTCACATTTCACTCATGCTAGCATTTAATTTTGCGTTTTCAAAAGAACCACGTCTGAGCAGACTTTAGAAAAATATTTGGGGTCACTCCCACTAAAATTTATACTATATTTTAAATATTTCTACTCAGATGAGTCTTAAAAAATTAATCAAATTACTCGGTCCTTATCATGACACAATGGTGCACATATCACCTTATAACCCATTATTTTATGTAACTCTGCCTTTTGGACTGGCGCAGACAATATGTCTAGAACTATAACAGCCTAGAAATTTAAAGTTTAAAAAGCTTTATTAACAGAAAACCTTCCAATAATTGGTCAGATCGTCACAAAAACATAAATGTGAAAAAATGCCAAGTTCCTTTCCAAAATTTCGGCCATCAAAAGTAGTGAGATAAAAATTTTGACCAAGTTCGTGTTTGGTACAATACCTATCACTGCAATATGGTATGCATTATATAAATTTGTAATAGTAAGGGTGTTATATAATTTCTATATATATATATAAAAAAGGATCCCTATTGTTTTCGCTACGCTGTCCGTCTGTCCGTCACACGGCATTTTCTCAGGAACCGTAAGAGCTACGGATCTGAAATTTGAACAGAATATGTAGATCCTTGGCCACTACAACAACAAATACATGAGAATTAGAAATTAAAGGGTGCTCTAAAACGAGCGACGAAAAATGTTAAAATCTCATGTAATATACATACAATTGTATGCCCATGTGTATATTGACACTTGAAATTTGTAAAATTAGTGTATTTTTATATAGACTACAACAATAAACATAAAAATATTAAAAAATTTAAATTAAAGGGTGGTCCATCAGTTAATGCAATTTTGACTATATAATTTTGACCACTTGCTATATCTTGGAGACCGTAAAAGATAAACT
This sequence comes from Tachina fera, assembly GCA_905220375.1. Taxonomy (NCBI): domain Eukaryota; kingdom Metazoa; phylum Arthropoda; class Insecta; order Diptera; family Tachinidae; genus Tachina; species Tachina fera. The sequence goes on along the minus strand of LR999965.1, from coordinate 45,797,129 downwards.
CTTGAAATTTTCAAAAACGGTAAAACTAAAAAATCCGAAAATTATAAAATCGCCAAACCGAAAAAAATCGCCAAAACCTGAAAAAAATCGCCCAAAATTTAAAAAAATCGCCAAATCGAAAAAAACGACAATATAAAAAACAAAATTCTAGCACTAAAATAAATCGCCAAATTCGAAAAAATCGTTTAAATGAAAAAAAAAATCGCCAATATGCAAAAAACGCCAAAAACCGAAAAAAATCGCCATAACGCGAAAAATGCGCCAAAACCAAAATAATTGTTTATGTGAAAAAAATCGCCAAAATAAAAAAATCGCCAAAATAAAAAAAACGCCAAAATAATAAAAATCGGCAAAATTAAAAAAAACTTCAAAAAAATCGCCAAAACGTGAAAAAAGTGCCATAACTCAGAAAGCGCCAATAAATTCAAAAAACCCCCAAACTAAATATAAACGCTTAAAACCGAAAAAACCCAAAAACGAAAAAATGCCAAAACTATAGTTTTTATTGTTCGTATTGAATTACGTATCTCGTGCCCACACGGAACCCTTCGTGCGCGCGGTCAAAGTCGCACTTCACTGAATTTATTACTAACTAACGTCTGTATTTAATTTATTTAATTATTTAACATATATCACTCCTCTCTATTACATTTAACACGAAATGAAGTCCACCAATTTAAAAGCCGACATGAACTAAATGTGGTTTCTCAATTTTTACATGAAGAGTGAAACAGAGTGAGGAATTAATTTTTATCAATGATAATTTAGTTACTAGATTTTAGTAGATAAGCAGAGATTAATTTCTGTACTTATTACATTTCGCTCGTTTACTTCAATAGTATCACAACTCAAAATAAAGCTTTTCAGAAAACGCGTTTTAAGTTTTCGATTTACCTAAATACAACTCAATGAAGACATGAAAAAATATTCTTCTCTCAGGAGGCAATGGTACAACCTATTTACACAAGATAAAATACGAAATGCTCCATTATCCTGCATTATTAACTCAAAAGACTCATTTTTTGAGTTATCTTCCTGCTAATTATATGGTAAATTTAACAAAAATATACATATGTTAAATTTTTCCCCTTTCGAGTTCATGATGTTATACATACACACGTATTTTAAATGCTTTTTAAATATGTCTCCAGGGGCCAGAAAGGCCATAGTGATCATTTATTGCAGTAATAAAGAGAACTATATATAAATCATTTAAGCATAACTTATTTAGCTTTTATTTTATTCGCAAATATACATATCTGTAGCAATATGGAATAGTAGCTTAACCGTAACCGTACAGATAGCATTAATAGACGTAGACTCCTGACAAGGGTACCCGGGTACCCGTGTGTGTTTATTAATTGATTATTATTTAAATTTATAACACACTTTGCATTTTATGGAAGGTATAGACTTAGGAACGTGTTTATGGAACCAGGTAGATTGCATTGTCGGTCGCATAGTGTGTAGTCTTCTTTATGGTTGCATTCGAAGATTCAAAAACATCAACATGTTTTGATGTTCATAGGTTGCATTGTAGGTTGCAGTGTCTATGTCAAAATTTGCAACATTTAATATATACATTTAACGTAAAAACGTTGCAAAGTGTGTACCAAATATTAAACCGAGTAATGCTAGGAACACAACTGGGACGAACGACGAATTTTTCGGTGCGAAGTTTCGTCATAAAAAATACAACACATTTGTGCATATGAAAATGAACACAACACCGCCGTACAACGAAATTCGTCGTGCGTGACGAACTCTGAGATAGATTTATTTCTATTTTGTACGCCGACGAACGACGAAAAAACAATATTGAGAAAAAATTCTCTCCATCTCTCTCTATTTTTGTACACACAACAACCAACTTGATCAAATATGAGAGAAGAATTCGGTGAGTAAATTCGTCGTTATTGTGCTTCACACGACGAATTTACGCAGAGAATGCTCATCGACGAATTCGTCGACGTGGACGAAATTCGTCGTTTGTCCCAGTTGTGTTCCTAGCATAATCCCTTTTTTTTGTTATTTAAGTGTTATATAGAACTGTACTGGCGTGTGCTACGTTTTGATTGATTGATTAATTGATTTTATAAGTTTTTTCAATGTCGCGTAAACGTCATGCGCTTATTATGGAAATGATTGTATTAGAGGTAGAATTTTCTGTTACTGGACCATCATCTAGAGCTACTCCAAGTGCAGGCAAGTCACCCGGTTGGTCAGCGAAATTTAAATGTAGGAGAAAACATCGTCCTAGATCTAGTTTATTTTGAAAATCAGTCTGGATTAAATGTAACAACAAAACATTTGTTACTTCTCCTCTTTTGGCCAATCTCTTACAAGTTAGAGGAATAAATCTCGTCAGTACCGTTACATGAAAAGTACCTACATATATTTCAAAAGAACTACGGCCAAGCCCAATAGGCGCAATAGGTACATCCCAATATGGTTTCAACAAAACAAGACCAAAACAAAAGGAGGAGTAGATGTTATGGATCAGATTGTATCTAAATATATATAAAGCACCAAACGCAAAACAAATAGATGGCCATTCGTAAATTTTTAATATTATTGACGTGTTTGCTTTGGGTGCAATTTGTGTACTCTCCAATCTCGACCTAAGCGCCAAAAAAAAATCAAAGCTCCCGTTGAAGATTTTTTACATTTATAGGCGTGAGGATGGTAACTAAAAATATAAATAATAGAGTCAGTAATAATCAAATAATAGAATATGCTAAGGTCCGAGGAGCTCTCGAACTTTTGACAAACAAAACTATCCCTAAAGAAGTTTGCTAGGATGCTGCAGGCTCATTGCATACAACTAGTGATGCACGAATATTCGTTTTCGTATTCGAATTGTAGAATATTCACCCATTTTCAGGCGAATACGAATGTATTCATATGATGCGAATACGAATGTATTCGTATTCGTCAAATTCAGGCGAATACGAATATTTTTCCAAAGAAATTAAATAAATAAATGCATATATCCTAAACGAAATTTAAATAAATGACTAAAAATTTTAGTTGGTACAAATACATTAGGGGTTTTCATGAACACTCTTAAAATTGCCATTTGTGCAATTGGGCAAACTTGCGAGACATGTTTCATGAAGCCCCTTTTAACCTTTTGTGGAAACAACTAATGTAAATTTGAAACAAACGTCAAAAAATTAATTAAATAAAAATAAAATAATAAAATTTAAAGGAATTTTTAATTAAAAAACATATTTATAAAAATAAAAAAGAGTATGTGTGTGTCTTAAAGTGCCTAACGAAGTCCAAAAAAGCAAGAAGTTGATGTTTACAAAATGCACAATTGCACAGCTTAAGTTAACGAGCTAAAAATATTGGGCAAACTGAACAGGTTTGTGTAAATAAATTTCTATACAATTTTTGACATTTTATTTACGAGAGTGCAAAAATGCACATTTGCACAGTTTGCGAAATCAGAATTGTTGATTTTAAGATAAAAGAACTGTTATTTTACAGGCAAATCAATTAGTTTTCTATCAAAATCTTTCGTTTTATTAACAAAAGTATTTTAGTGCTGTTTTCAAGAACCAAGAAAAATCTTGTAGGCTACTTTTTCTTTAGAAAAGAGCTATAAAATATATAATAGATTTATAGGCGTAGAGGGGTTTCCCCCAAAATATTTCTGTTGAAAATCACTAGGTATAATGCACCCTTGCAAAATTTCTGGCTACACCAATGAACCGATTAAAAATTACTATTGTTATAATGAATAGGGGTTTTTTTAAGAGAAGTAGCATTCAAGCAATGCCAACTACTATTATAGGATGCTAAATTATTGGGGAAATTGATAGACAGGACAGTTGAGGAATGAAGAGGTAGAGGAAAGCTTCATTCTTTTATAACTCTACTTTGCATGTTTTTAATAATGCAATGTTGCAGTGCCCCTGGTGTGAATGAGGCGTATTAAAGTTTTGAGGCTGTGCTAAGTAACCATTTTATTTATTATTTTACTACGCCGATGATTTTGCTACTCAGTACTGAGGAAGAACTAGTATCCGCTAAAACAGGAGTAGTTCAGTTAAAATTGTCTACATATGCCTTAATAACTTGATACAAAGGAATACTAATGCACATCACAAAATGCGTAGTGTTGTTATATAATGACTGTCGGAAACCGGGCTCAAACCCAGGATCTTCAGTTTTGTAGTCTACGTGTTAACTACTTCAGGCAACACCATCCTCTTGATAATATTAGACATATACATAACCATGCATTTTGTTTTGATTAGAATTTTCCATAATATCGCCTTAAAAGAGTTTATTATGAACACTTCAATAGTGCATAAAACCCTTAAAATGCTCTAGCACACATAAGCAATTTGTTAACCTACTGTAAGTGTTTGCGTTGGTTTGCATAATATGCCAGTGATAAGATTTTCCAAACCTGAAAATAACTTTAAAGAAGCTTATTTTGGTAGAATATGCCCGTATTTTGAGCCAAGCATAATTAATATTTAAGCAAATCAAATACTACAATACAAATACAATGATCCGATTACATATAATTTTAACAATGTGGATTATCGCTGCCCCTTGCATTTATTGAACTAAGGCCGGCAGCTTAGCGCCGTTTGTCTTAATTGTTTGTAATTAATTTGGAAGGGCTAGTTCAAATAAGATAAGTTGCTATGAATATTAAGAAGTAGTGCGTAAGCTTCCATCGAATATTAAGCAACAATCAAAACAATATCAGCAAGTCTATTAAACAAATTTGTAGTTTTAAATGAATATTAAAAGCCTTTGCTTCATGAATGGCATAACTCAAAAAATTTATTTAAATTTTTTACTTATTAATATTTATTTTATTATTATAATACTAGTCATCATATTGTTCTTTATGTTGTGTGTAAACATTTTAGATAAATATTTTGTATAGTTTCCTTTTAAACAGAAAATTACATTTTATTTTACCATTATGTTGAAGGAAAATTCGATTTCTATGAAAAAAAGGTTTTTTACGATATTACTTGCTTGCAGCAAAGGCTCGATATGAGAAAACTTAATACCACAAAATTTAACTTTGAACTGATGCATTTACACTGCAAATATTAAGGTTCAAATATTAAACAGAAAACGTTTCAAGATTACCGCAGTCTTGTTTTGTTTTTAATTCTGAGCGAAAGACTTTCCGAAAGGTAATGGAAGCGAAAAAAAAATTATATATGATTATGATACCAGAGTCTCGTAAATTCAAGTAAACAAATTTTATAAGTTTAACTGGCGGTTTATACAAGCCATGTAAAAATTCTCTATTGAAAACAAAAACAAATTTTAAGTGCTTTGTTTTTCTTTTCAATATAAATAGGCAGCCGACAATTTTTACATGGTTTCAATTTGAAATTTATTTGCTGGTGGTTTAGCTTGGTCTATATACGTATATCATTGGCGCTTGAACCAAATCATCAGCAGACTTCAACCACAAATTTTGAACAGTCACAAACCTCTTACTTTATGCACAGACTTTTAAAAACTATATGAGAATTCGTTCATTCATTCTACTGATGATTTGGTTCAAGCGCCAATGAAATACGTATATAGACCAAGCTAAACCACCAGCAAAATAAATTTCAAATTAAAATATAATTATTACAATATGTCGAATAATAAATTTCGAAAATGGTTTATATTTTCAAAGAATTTGTATCCTAAGAAGAAATTGATTTCGTTTTAAATCAAAAAATTAATTTTAGGATATCACTTACTATTGATTACTTCATAAAATTTGATTCACTTAAAAGATTTTACATTTTTTCTACACCGAAAGAATTTTGGTTCATAAATCCAATGAAACAATTTCATTAAAACTTTTTCACAAATCTAATGATAATTTCACAAATCCAACGAAAATTTCATAAATATTGCGAAAGAGTTTCATTGGAATTGCTTTCTTGGTATTCTGGTTTCGTAAAAATATTTTATTGCATTTATAACAACAATATTTTTTAATTATTAAGAAACCCCTTTAAATTTAAGTTATTTCATTCTTGTCATGAAATTATTTTATTGTTTCGATGAAATTAAAGCACTGCATTATTTACACTTTTAAATAAATTTGATGAACTTTTCAATAAAATAATTTTAACGAAACTGGTTTCATTAATCCAACGAAACGTGACGTTGGTTGAATTTCAATGAATTTTTTATTATATTAATGTCGAAATTCATAGAATTTCTGCCGAAACTTCTTTCAGTGTATTTTTATATATATTTGCTATACTAAATTTTAACAAAAAATCTAAGTAATATTTTTTATATTTTCGACGAATATTTCAACTTGAAATATTTTTTTAAATAAAATTAATTGGTTAGAATGCTTGCCTATCATTCAAAAGGTTGTTGATTCAATACTTGTGTCCTCTCAAGGAATTAATATGTATGTATGGTGAATAATTAACATCTCACTGTGGTATAGAATTTAAATACATTTAAAAAAAATAGTTACTACACCTTTTTCAGTTGTAATTCAGAAAGTATCAATCAGTAATTCAGAAAAGAAACAAGTTTAATTAACATTGAATTCAATTTAATTTTATTATAGCACCGTCATTAAAAGAATTAGGTAGCGGATACGAGGCGACATATGCAGCTTGCGACTTTTGAAGTCGTGGGTTCGTGTAGCCTAATGTGGTGAATGTGTTTAATGCATATGTAAGGAATTACCCCCTTATGCAAAAAAATATTTGACTTTAGCTTTAAAGTTCATATACAAAAATGTTGACCAATGTTGACACAATACCTATCACTGTAATATGCTATGCACTATGTAAATTTGTAACCGTAAGAGTGTCATATAATTTTCAGGTAATCTGCTAACTTGACAGTATAACATTGATCTAAGTTTTTATAAACGTGGCCCCTAATGTAACAGCCAGTGCTTTCGGATTTTTCCTGTACGCAACTCACCCCTTAACTTAAGGGGTATCGAATTTAAAATCTCTAGTTCAAATTCTAGCTTTAAATATTATGGCTGCTACCCCCACTCTCCCTCACTTTCTTAAACTCAAGATTTTGTTATGAGCAGCGCTCAATTATCATCGTCCTCTTTTTAAGATGATAGTCTTAAGTTAAAGTTTCAATTAAAAGCTTCAGTACAATATTAGCGTAGCACCTGCCATTCCTGGTTCAAAAAATTTGTTTTTTTAGATTTTTCTATTTGGTTTCTCATCTTGACCTACTGGGCTATCAAATTTCAGCTCTCTAGCGCTAATTTAATTATTTTATTTTTGTGGCGTATTCCTGCCTACTTTTTTAAAAGAAAAATTTTTTTAGTCAGTGCCAATCATGCGTGTAAAATTTCGATGGAAACGGATAAGAATATCAGTGTAAATCTGATCCGAAGTACATGAAAGAAGAGACTTAAATTTTATTGTCATGCTAATTCCCCATTTTTTAAAGGAAAATTTATAGCCTTTCGTTATTAAAACATGTATGCCAAATTTCAATAAAACTGCTTACACCAACGATTTAAATTTTATGTTTTAGTTATAAACTTAATGGCTATATTTGCCTGGCTTTTAGATTTTTCTAGTTAGTTTCTAGCTTAGGAATACTTGTCTATCAAATTTCAACTCATTAGCGAAAATTTAAATTTTTTATTCTTATTTGCGTGATCAAGCCCAATTTTTCAAGCTCAAGATGTTCTTTGGAGAGTGTTTATCTCCCCTGTTGAGTTTCGCTGGGAATGTGTAATAATGAATACATAAATAGTATATTATATAATAGATGCTGATCCGAAGTACATACATGAAATAGGAATGCAAATTTTGTGGGTTATTAACTCCCATTTTGTTTAAATAACATAACATTGTATTATTGCAACATGTAACCCAAATTACAATAAAATCGCTTGAGTTAAAAGCATTGGATTTTTTTAATTCTGAGCTTTTTGGACGGCGGGGCTACGTCCTTGTCTTTAATTTTCAGGTTTTCAGTTTTTTTTAGCTAGTTCCTGATCTAACTAGCGCAAATTTTAATTACATTTTCTAATGGGCGTGATACCGTCCACTTTTTTAATCTCAAGATTTTCTTTGGCCAGTAGTTATCTTTCCTGTCGAGTTTCGTTAGTAATAAAGTTATAAATATGTAGTATATCTAAATGTATATGAAATAGTAGGCTTAATATATATGGGCGTGTTAATGCCCACTTTTTTCAACGTAGACTTATAGCCTTGCATTATTGCAACATGCCAAATTTCAATAAAATCGCTTCAGTTAAGGCCTTAGATTTGTGTTTTAGATTCAGAGCCTTATGGGCGCAGCCCCGTCCATCTTATTAAAACTTTTGAGTTTCCAGATTTTTCTAGTAATTTTCAAATATATAACTACTCGTTTATCAAGTTTCAGCTCACTAGCGCAAATTTTCATTTTCTATTCTTATGGGCGTGTTTCCGCCTACTTTCTTTAATACAAGTTTTTCTTTGGCTAGTGTTTATCTTTCCTGTTTAGTTGAGTTAAACGCTTTAGATATGTGTTTTTTATTCAGATTTAATTTTTTTTATATTTTTTACGCTTGGTAAAAATTTTCAGGTTTTCAGATTTTTATAGGTGATAACTCACATAGTTCTACTTGTGTACCAAATTTCAGCTCATATCACAAAGTTTAATATTTATGGGCATAGCCCCGCCCTCCTGGTTAAAATATTTAGGTTTTCAGATTTTTCTAGTTCATCGCTCACCTAGATCTACTTGTGTACCAAATTCCAGATCTGTAGCTTTGGCGGAAGTGCTTCATAATATTGATGAGTGCGTCAGTGGTCAGTCAGTATGTCTTAAAATATGCACTGCCGTGCGCCTAGATATGAACTTTATCTTATATAAAATATAATTTTTCGGTTTATAGTGTTTTTAAATATGGTTTTTTAGTTTTGCCGTTTTTTGCGTTTTTGGTGTTTTTTAATTTAGTGCTTATTTAGTTTTGGCGGTTTTTATTCGTTTTACCGATTTTTTTGTTTTTGGCACTTTTATTTAATTGGAAGATTTTTTGTTAATTTTTTTCTCGTTTTAGCGATTTTTCTTAAGTTTTTGGGGTTTTTTATTTTGACGGTTTTTTGACATTTTGGTTTTTTCATTTTAGTGATTTAGCTATTTAAGTGTTAGATTTTTTTAGTAGTAGTGTTTGGCATTATTTTTAATTTGGTGCTTTTTTAATTTTGGCGATTTATTTTATTTTGGCGATTTTTTTTCATATTGGCAATTTTTTTTTGATTTTGGCAATTTTTTTCCTTTTTTGGCGTTTTTATTTCATTGTTGCAATTTTTTTAGTTTTGACACTTTTTTCTCGTTTTGGCGTTTTTTTCGGTTCTTAGCATTTTTTTTTTTTAATTTTGGCGATTTTTTTGGTTTCAGCGATTTTTTATTTTCATTTAGGCGATTTTTTTAATTTTTGGCAATATTTTTTCATATAGGCATTTTTTTTTTGTTTTGGCATTTTTTTTTTGGTTTTTGGCGTTTTTATTTCATTGTGGAGATTTTGTTAGTTTGACACTTTTTTCTCGTTTTGGCGATTTTTTTCTGTTTTGGCGTTGTTTTAATTTTGGCGATTTTTTTCGTTGCATTTCGTTTTTTTCATTTAGGCGATTTTTTTAATTTTTGGCGATTTTTTTTTCATATAGGCAATTTTTATTTTGTTTTGGAGATTTTTTTGGTTTTTGGCGTTTTATTTCTTAATTTTTGGCGATTTTTTTTTCTTTTAGGCAATTTTTTTAATTTTTGGCGATTTTTTTCATGTAAGTAATTTTTTTTTGTTTTGCGATTTTTGCGGTTTTTGGCGTTTTGTTGTGGCAATTTTTTTTAGTTTTGACACGTTTTTCTCGTTTTCTCGATTTTTTTTCGGTTTTTGACGTTTTTTTTTTAATGTTTTCAACTTTTTTCATTTTGGCGATTTTTTTCGTTTTGCCGATTTTTTTTTCGTTTAGGCGATTTTATTAATTTTTGGCGATTTTTTTTCATATAGGCAATTTTTTTGTGTTGGCGATTTTTTTTCGGTTTTTGGCGTGTTTATTTCATTGTGGCAATTTTTTAGTTTTGACACTATTTTTTCGTTTTGGCAATTTTTTTCGGTTTTTGGCGTTTTTTTAATTGGCGATTTTTTTCGTTTCGGCGATTTTTTTTCATTTAGTGACAAACCTATATATACCCTTTTACCATTTTTTGGTAAAGGGTATAATAAGAAACCCCAGCCCAAAAAATTAAAATAAAAACTGCAACCTAGTGTGAGAAATTAGGCGAAGAGCTGCATAAGACTTGCTGTCTTGAAATGGGATTTCGCAGAAGCACTGACTGTTCCGTGTTATTTTAGACAACAATGGGTAGAAATTGAAATAATAATAAGGTTAGAAACTGGATGCCAAAAAAGCAAAGAAATAACATTCAAAGCTAGAGCAATATAAAAATAAAATTTGGTAATTGGTTTGGCAAGCCTTGAACACAATATCATGCAGCGGATGAAGGTGTATTTAAAAATTTGGCCTTTAGCCCGTCAAAGAAGGCTGTGGTAAATCTGCTGCAGTTTCAAAGGCAACTGAATCCTATGTAGTAGTTCTTTTATTTTGTTTTGATTAATACTGCAATTTGCTGAAATTTCATATGTAATGAAAGCAACAATTTTAACATCACTAATTTACAACAGTTTTGTAGTTGTGATGTTTGTTCTTTACTAATCAAGCACATGTCTATTAACTCATTTGTTTTTCTTCTACTTAAGACAAAGATTTTTGGTTGGCTACTTTAAGCTTTGTTACAAGCCTATAGGTTTTAATTTGATTGGTTATTTTGTTCGAACTTTTTCGTTTCTGTATTACTGAGCCGATTAAGTTAAACTTTTTATTATTTTGGAAAAAGAAATGGAATTCCCAGTTAAATTTTTCCTCTACCTCTCGGAAAATTTCCGTTACGGCTTTCGGAGGATTTATTTTTAAAATTTGTCATTTTATGCAGTTCTTAATTGAATTGTGCTCGGGGAAGTAGCCTGATTGTGAGGGTGTTAAAAAAATAGTGTGTATGTAATGAAGTTTTTGTATTATGTCATTGTGTCCATTTTTGTGTCATATTTTTAGTAAACCCTGAAAATTTTAAAAATTAAAAATTGAGCTCCAATTCCTTAACAAGGAAAATTTATGTTACTACACTCCATTTAAATGATTAATTGTTGAGAATGTTAAGTTTTATGCAATGTTTTCTCCATGATATTTAAATTTTTAATTTTAATGCAGTTCATCTGTAAGCCCCACAACCGCTTAAGAACTAAAGTTAAAACAAAATTTGTGTATGTTTAAATATTTCATTGTCAACTCATTGTTTTGTGCTTAAGTCATAATTATAAATAAAACACAATGCGTTTATATTTTTTATACGAAGGCAATTGAAGAAGGTCTTTTACAATACAAAATCTTTAAAATATGATATTGGTTATAAATAAGTGAGCACTATGCTTCAATTCTTAAATAAAAAAACCTTAAATTTTGAAGATTATAAATTCTATATAATATTTTAATTTCTATCCTAATTTGTGTGCGGATTGCAAACATACTTTTTGTGATATGTTAAAAAAAAATTATATTAAAGTTCCCCGTAGACAACATGTTTTTTTTTATCTGACTTGTCAAATTTCCCACCATAAAACTTGTACATGTCGTGTGAAACATTGAAACTTTGCTTCAGTAAATGTCAGACGCTTTGAAGACTTTCAAAGTATTCATCTTTCAATAAAAACGTGTTGTATTTTCTACTCACAAAGTTTCTAACATCAGCTGTTTTTGTTATACAAAATAAGTCGTCAAAAATCTATCAAATCAAAAATTGAGCACAGATCAGCTGTTAGATTTGTACATGGACGTGTGTGACCGAATATTATAAACTTTAGAAAAAAACGAGACATTATTTGCTGCAATCGATTTATGTTTGAGAAAGTTATTAACATTTTACTAAAGTACAAATATTGCGATTGCAAACTTTTTTTTTGGTAAGCCACTTCACACAAATAACAGCCATCTGTGCTTTATGTAATATTAGATGATGTTTATACACTCTTCAGACTTAATTTTCTTTAGTACACTGGAACAGCTTGTACAAGTACTTTCGGGTTCACATTATTTGCTAGAACTATATGAGCAGTCAAAAGCTAATTTGAAGCCATCATTTCCATGGCTGCCCTTTTGGCGCAGGTAGAATTTAAGTCAGCGAATATACCGCAAAAAACATGGCAGAAATTATTATTCAGCATGATGCTGAAAAAATCTAAAAACTTACTTATTTTTATTAAAATAAATGTTAATAGCACATAGATAAAATTTTTTAATACCGGTATTCACGCTTCGTAGTTTTTTTAAAACCCTTTTGAATTTAAAAGGGTTTTTTGTGTAAAAGCGTGAACAATTTTTTTTGTCGATGTAAATAATTTGAAAGAGCTGATTTTTCTTCTCATTATTTGAAATTATAAAATTACAAAACAAGAAGTAACGGAAAAAAACGAAAAAAAACGGAAAAAGATAAAATGGTTGTGTTTTTGATACAAAATGCAGTGAATCAAATTGCAGATACGTAAGACTGTGATATTATATTATACTTTCTATAAACAATAAGTTTCACCAAACTTTGGTATTGTGTTGATATTAAAGTCGATTATTTTATCTGTTTATTCAAATACATATAACATTAAAGAAATTTATTATTCGACATATTGTCATAATTATATTTTAATTTAAAATTTATTTGCTGGTGCTTCAGCTTGGTCTATATGCATTTCATTGTTGCTGTAACAAATCATCAGTAGACTTCAACCACAGATTTTGAATAGTCACAAACCTCTTATCTTATGCACAGACTTTCAAAAACTATTTGAGAATTCAAAAATACTAATATTTGAGACATTTGTAGATTTTTTAATTGAACTTTAGTGATTTAAGAAGTTTATTATTCGACATATTGTCATAATTATATTTTAATTTGAAATTTATTTGCTTGTGGTTTAGCTTGGTCTATATACGTATTTCATTGGCGCTTAAACCAAATCATCAGTAGACTTCAACCACAAATTTTGAACAGTCACAAACCTCTTACTTTATGCACAGACTTTCAAAAACTATATGAGAATTCATAGAACAACAATATTTTTAAAAATCACAAAGACAAAATAAGCTTAGTAGGCTTTGAAACTCATACAAAACCCAGCAAATAATTTATATTCGATATGAATCTATTTGGTTGAAGTCTACTGATGATTTGGTTTAAGCGCCAATGAAATACGTATATAGACCAAGCTAAACCACAAGCAAATAAATTTCAAACTTTAGTGATTTTTAATCAGAAATAATTTTTAGTTAGGCTTAAGTTCAGTAATTTCAATTCATATTGAATGAAATATTTTTTATTAATTAATGTGAGATTCTAAAGAAGAGAAGAAAAATTAAACTTAGACTTTAAGCTGGGGGAAATACCGATACTTTTCTGTGCAGCCACGCACTTCATCAGCACCCTAGTCTATCTACTTGGGTAGAGACTCTTATTAACATCAGCTATTTAACTTAAATTTACAATGAAACGGAATATGAGAAACGATTGTTGTATATACAATTGATTTACCTTTGGTAAACACATTTATAAGTATCACTATTAATTTTCTATTCGAAGTACCATCGGTACATGCATGTGAGTATTATTGTGTTATTGAAGTGTGTGGCTGCACAGAAAAGTATCGGTATTTCCCCCAGCTTGAAGTCTAAGTTTAATTTTCTTCTCTTCTTTAGAAACTCACATTAATTAATAAAAAATATTACATTCAATAAGAATTGAAATTATTGAACCTAAGCCGAACTAAAAATAATAATATTTTTGATAATCACAAAAGAAAAACAAGCAACGTAGGGTTAGAAACTAATACAAAACCCAGCAAATAATTTATATTCGATATGAACCTATTTTATTTTTCTTTACCTTTATACAATTAGAAATCTATCGGATAACAATAAATGTAAATACAAGGCAAAATGAAAAATCTAAAAATTTAACATTTAAGAAATTTATTATTCGACATATTGTCATTATTATATTTTAATTTGAAATTTATTTGCTGGTGGTTCAGTTTGGTCTATATGCATTTCATTGTTGCTATAACAAATCATCAGTAGACTTCAACCACAGATTTTGAATAGTCACAAACCTCTTATCTTATGCATAGACTTTCAAGAACTATTTGAGAATTCACAACTAATAAAATTTTTGAAAATCATTTTTGAAATTAAGCCTGGTACTCTGTTCGAAGTTGCGAAAAACCTTGATTATTTCGCATGAAAAATTTTACATGTACTAAATGTAGCCCAACTCGCGGTTTTTTTTTTATAAATCTCTTGCTTTTATTGTTTGAAAGTATGCAACATTGTTAAAATTCCGTGCGAAAAAAGCACTGCTCATGTTATATCGCAGCAAAACTAAAATGATGCCAGACTAATTTTGCATGGAAAGACATGACTTTACGTTTTTTTCACAACAAGAACAGATCAGAGCTAATCTTGAGAATATATTTCGCATATATTTCATACCAAACACTTTTATATGTAGTTTGACAGCATTTCGCACGAAATTGTGAACAGAGAAACTGTACCTTTATAAAATTAGAAATCCATCGGATAACACATGTACTGGTGTTTCTGATTTGCCGAGTGTAGTTGCTCTACCCCTCGATCCTTTAAGTTTAATATGCGTGATGTACAAAAACTAATTGCTGAACTCAAGCCAAAGAAAGCTTCAGGTATTGATGGAATTAGTAACAAGATGCTGATGAACTTGCCGCATATTGCAATAAGAATCCTGCTGTTTATTTTTAATGCCATATTACGAATGGAGTATTATCCGCAACACTGGAAGCTTGCCAAAGTTAAAATGATTCCAAAGCCAGGCAAAGATCTTACGAAAGCTGATTCATATAGGCCAATAAGTTTGCTATCAACTATGTTAAAACTCTTCGAAAAGCTCAAAAAATTATATGACACCCTTACGGGTAAAAATTTATATAATACATAACATATTTCTGTGTAAAGGCCCAACTATAATATGAATAAGCTGGCTTAAGCTAATGCCAGAATTGAACGATAAGTCTGTCAAATACTTAAGCAATTCAGATGTGACTTTGAGGTGGCCACAATGTAGTTACATGCACTTAAGTATTCTTTAGCCACAGCTGCACATATAGGTAATGTTCACAATTTTTTTATAATTTTGTTTGTTCTTATAACTACTAAATGAATGCAATTCAATCAAATTAACTTGTTGGAATGTCCTAATCTATTAAAAATTCATGTGTAATTATATCCACCACTTTATTACTTGTTTTAATTGGTTTGCCTACCAAAAAGTACAACAGTGAACATAAAAACAAAGAATGGAAATAAAAGTTTTGCTTTCTTTTTGAGTTTAAAAAAAGAAATAATAAAAAATATTTAAAATCAATGAATATTTTCTGCTGCTGTTTGCTTGAGTTTAAAAAATGCAAAAACAGTGTTTTCCGTACGGAATGTGCGTTCAGTTTGGCACTAAGCTTAAGCATATGACATTTGACGAAACTTGACGAAAAGTTCCATAAGTACATTATAGTTTGCCACATACGTTTTATATGTAACCGCACAGTTGCTTAAGTTCGCTTATTCACATTATAGTTGAGCCTTTAGGTATTGTGGCAAACAAGAACTTGGTCAAAATTTATGTCTCACTATTTTTAATGGCCGAAATTTTGGTCAGGAACTTGGCCTTTTTTCATTTCACATTTATGTTTTTGTGAGGATTCAGTCTTACAATTAAAAGTCAGGCTAGGAATAACGGATAGTAGTGGATGAAAACAACATTATGCACTGATTTTTAATGTCAAATACTTTGAAACTCGTTAAAACTATATTTAATTTTGCCACTTATGCTAATTGGCATAGAAAATTTTTGTTATGTATGAGGCTTTAAGTATAAAAAAATGGTAAAATTACAAAAAACAAAATGCTTTGCAAATTAAATTGATGGATTTGCTTCTTTCGTTGATTTTGTTTTTATTCATATTTTTTGCGCTGGAGAAGAAAATGTTGGAAAAATTGTGTTAATGAAAAGTTAAATGACTTTTTACAATTTTTATCCGATTTGTAAAATTAAAACCATATTTTGTTAAAAACTATATTTACATTATATATGTATATGTTTAAATTTTTGTAAGGTTTAATATCAAAATAAGCAATGAAAAGCTGCTAAAATCGAAAAAGTTGAAAAATTTCATTATTTTCGTGGATATTTTTAACAAAAACAATACTCACAACTTACAAAAGTATCAACATATCGTTTTAAAGCATTTTTAGTTTTCTTTCTACAAACATTAGAAAAATTTATATCTAATAAAAACTGACTAAGTTCCAGTTCGATAAGTTGAAGAAGATTACCGAAAACGGTATTTTCAAAATAACTTCTGAATTTGAGGGTATTTCTGAAATTTTTGACACAGTTTGTAATGTACTCAGCAAGACCTACTACAACTCATTTTCAAAGTTTTTTTTACTGTAACACCGTGTAACAGTTAATTTAAATGAATATTATTAACACAAGTTAAATTTTTTAAGTTTTCTATTCCTTAAAACTTTTTTATTTCAGTTATTTAAACAAAATTGAAAACAAAAAATAAATTGATTGCTTGTTTACAAAAAAAAAATCACATTAATTAATAAAAATATTTAATTCAATAAGAATTGAAATTACTGAACTTGAGCCTACACTACAGTTCAATTAAAGAATCTAAAAAATGTCTCAAAAAAAAATCTTCAATATAAAGTTCGCAATACATGAACTTATGTAACTATTCCTATTAATTCCTATAGAAATTTTTTCAAATTCAACAACCACTGAAACATTAATATTATAAGGCGAATTTGTTATTGTTGTATAAAATACTAATACCATTGAAGCTTGCAATAGCAAAAATCAATTAAATCTCCTTTAAAAATTAGGTCACAACTTTTTTACTAACTTTTTCGAATTCAGCAGCCCCGAAGCCATAGAGACTGACCATCAAACAATTTTGTGTCGATAGATTCACAATAAAAATATTTTTCATTTAACAGCTTCATTAAATGAATTTTCATACAAAATTTGTTTTCTAAACCTTTCATATATCAAAAATATTTCTTATCAATAAAGCAATAAATACGTAAAAGAAATGTTACTCGCACTATGTGTACTATAATATTTTTAAGGACCTTTTCAGCTTTCTTTGAATATATGTACCAGAATGCACAATATACTTACATCATACAGACTAAACAAATTTCATGTGAGAGGATTTAGTTTATATAGACATTAGTTGTTTGTATGTAGATTTATGAATTTTGAAGTTCAAATTAAAATATATTTACCTTAAGACACAAACTATTCCCAACACCAACAACTTGCAATTATAAATGGTTTTTGTATGCAGAACTAAGTCAGGGTTAGTCACAGGGATGGCAAAACGAAATCCTAAGTAGTAAAGTAAAAACTAAACAAAGAAATATGTGTGTATATTTAAAATGTGAAATAAAAGCTGATAGAACGAAGAGGTAGAATTTAAAACACAATATAAATTATCCTTGTGTAAATCTGTTTAAGAAATGAGTTGAGGTTTACAATGACAAAGATGAGAATAATGATGATTTTGACAATCAACATGGTATTGCAATTAAACTGTAGGAATAATACAATTAAGAGCACTTTTACTCAAACACAGAAAGCATTTAGATGAATTTACACACACGCATACACAGCCACACACACACATAAACGCAGACACATTTGTGTAAAGACAAGCTCCGGCACACTAACACACTGGTAAATCTATGCATATCTCTATGACGAACACATGTCGAAAATCTCACAAAACTTAAAATGATAATAAGGATATACCCAAGGAAACTAAAAAAAAGATGAAAAACTTTTGTGTGTGCTTACACAGATACAATAACGTCATAACTCGGGAAAACAACCTTGACAGAAAATGACTTTAAAATTTTAAATCTACACATTTCATGTTGACTTACCAAGGTTTGTATGATATTTTTATTCAACATGATTCACGAAATGAGAATTAATCTAGGAGCACGGCAGTGCGCCAGGCCAAGTTCCGTCCAATGCACGCAGTGTGTATATTTACAGGAATCCATTCGAGCTGTTTTTACCACCCTCATAACTTTCTTCCCCGCAATCGTAAAATTATAAAATTTAAACCATAATTAGAATAAATTCATGTAACCTCATATGCGAAGTTTAAAAATGAAAGTTTACGGAGATATGGAGGTACAAAAAGTGCATATTTTAAGACCTACTTACTGACCACTGACAACTGACTACTGACCACTGAACACTGACACCCTCATCACATTGATGAGGAAATTCCGCTATAGGTAGAAAGCTGAAATTTCTTGCACCAGTATATCTAGGTGAGCAATGAACTAGAAAAATCTGAAAACCTGAACATTTTAAGCAGAGGGCCGGGGTTACGCCCATAAATCTCAGAATTTAAAAAAAACATTTCTAAGGCGTTTAACTTAAGCGATTTGATTGAAATTTGGCACACATTTTGCAATAATACAAGGCTCTCGTTTTCAACGAAACTCGACAGGAAAGATAACTAATGGCTACAGCAGGTATTGTGATTAAAAAAGTGGGCGATATCACGCTCATAAGCTTAAATTTTACAAACAAGTAGGCTTAGATTAGCAACTAACTAGAAAAATCTGAAAACGCGGATATTTTGACCAAAGGGCGGGCTATTCCAATAAAGCACAAAATTAAAAAAGCAAATTTAAAATGTTTATATCAAGTGATATTACTGAAATTTGGCACAAATGTTGGAATAATGCAAAGTTATAAAATTTCATTGAAAAGAGTTGATGTTAATTCGCCCATACAATTTGAACAGCCTATTTCATTTAATTCGGACAAAACTTGACACGTAAAAAAAATTTATTGAAGAAAAGTGGGCTGGAATTCGCCCATAAAAATTAAATAATTAAATTTGCGCTAGAGAACTGAAATTTGACACGCAAGTAGGTCAAGATGAGAAACCAAATAGAAAAATCTAAAAATCCAAATATTTTAACCAGGGGTGGCAGGGGTGACGATAATTTTGTACTGAAGCTTTTAACCGAAGCTTTAAATAAAAGCTGTCATCTTATAACGGGTACGATGATAATTGAGCGCTGCTCATAACAAAATCTTGAATTTAAAAAATTGACGGAGAGTGGAGTTATCGTCCATAACATTTCAAGCTAGAATTTGCATTAGAGAGCTTAAATTCAATACACAAATAAATCTAAACTAGAGATCACCAAGAAAGATTTAAAATCCTGGAAGTATCAATTGGGAGGCATGGACACACACTTTAAGCTCAAAATTAAGAATTTAAGTTAAAAGATTTACGAACAGGAAAAATCTGAAAGCACAGATTGTTAAATAAGGGAAGTTGGGTCTTGTTTATAAAATTTTTATCGGAGTATTATACGGTAGAGAAATGCAATTTTGTAAAAAAATAGACTTAGCTAAGTTACCAATTAGATAAAAATAAAACACAAGCAACTGTATTGAAACCTTGCATGCACATTTCACTCATGCTAGCATTTAATTTTGCGTTTTCAAAAGTACTTCGTCTGAGCAGACTTTAGAAAAATAGGCGAAGTCAATCCCGCTAAAATTAATACTATATTTTAAATATATCTGATTAGATGACTTTTAAAAAATTTATTAAATTACTCGGTCCTTATCATGTCAGCCTAGAAATTTAAATTTTTAAAAGCTTTATTAAGAAAACATTTCAAAAATAGTCACAAAAACATAAATGTGAGAAAATGCCAAGTTCCTCTTCAAAATTTTGGCCATCAAAAGTATGGTTTAATAATTAATTTAATAATTTTATAATTTTACGATTGCGGGGAACAAAGTTATGAGGGGGGTAAAAACAGCTGGAATGGATTCCTGTAAATATACAGATTGCGTGCATTGGCCGAAACTTGGCCTGGCGCACTACCGTGGGCCTAGATAACATAATTTTGTATCTTTAAGTAATAAAATACATTTTATAACATAAAGTACAAGTTATTTTTCTCTTATTTTTGTAAAAAAAAGAAAACTAAGATTTGATTTTTCTACACGATTATATATATTTCAATGAAATGAGGCTACATACATATTTATAAGTAGGCACATACGCATACACTAACAAAAATATGTCCATCAGTTCCACTTATATTTACATTTTTGTGCTGTAGGATAACATAAAATATAAAAAATATTAAAATTTTGGTAGCTTTTTTCCTTATTTGGCAATTTTTTTTTTTAATTTTTGTTGCAAAAATATCATGGCTGTGGCAGCGATGGCTATAAGATCTTTCTTCAAATTTCAAGAAAACCTGTAATGTTTTGTGGCCCAATTTAGCTTAATTATTTAAAGTGCTTTGTTGTTAATATGCTAAGAAAATATGGACGTGATATTCTCTATTTTATTTGTAAAAAGTAGCTAAATATAGGGTGTCTGAAAAACGGCAACTGCCGAAAAAGTAGGGTATCTGGTGGACATTTTCTTACTTTTTTAATAAACAATAAATATACCTTTAAAATAATTTCAAAAAGGTGGCAATATTTCTGACACTTCAATTCTAAAATGTTTTTTTTCTTCTCAAAATCCCATTTTTTTGGACTTTCTAAAAAACTGTCGACTTTAAGTAGCTTCACCAACGTTTTTGAATTCTGATCAATAAAATGGTCTTTATACGATGTGTTCATTCATTTTACAAAATTTTGTCATACAATTTTTTATTTTTGCTACGGTTTTTGGGAAAAGGCGCCACAGTGCAACGTTGTTGTAATAAATGAACGATGTATTTTCAAGCAGACACATGTACATTACAAGATAGAATAAAACCCTACAACTATAAGTGACTAAAATTGGAACTGATTTTTTTTTATTATTGTATCTTGGGGGTTTATTTTGTGGTTTCTGGACTCTAGGACATACAAGGATATGCATAATGTTCTTCAAAAAAAAATTTTTTGAGTAAATCATTCAATTCGATTTTTGATTTTCAATCAAGTGAGTTTAACAAATTGGTTGTAATAAAATTAAGTAGATGTAAAGTAGGTTTTTAAAAAAAAATGTAACAAGCAATTACGCACGATTAAATCATTTTGAATTTATTTGTAGGGATGAAAATATTTTTTTTTGGAAACAAAAATAAACTAGAGCGATATAATGATAACTAAGTTTCAAAACGCCAAGAAACTATATTTTTATTTAAGTCAGGTAGTGGAACAGATCACAAGGTAAAAGGAATCAGGAAAATTGCTGCTCAACAATAACAACAACTGCCATTAATTCTCATAGAAAAAAGAACATGACATGCAGTACTGTCATGACACTTAATGTCATAGTGTAAAAAAAGCTTTCGCAAAACTAACATCGTGCCAGTGATGCCAATTTAGCCATTTTCTAGCTAAATTTAGCCATTTTGCATCCCATTTAGCCGGAAGAAAAGAGAGTTTAGCTATTAGCTATTTTGTTAGCCATATTTATTTTAATCTAGCTATTTTTCCAAGCATGAAATTTCTTTTTGATTTTTTATAAAATATTTGATAACACAACAAAAGAACATTTATTGACAACCAAAAAACATAACAGAGTAATATGTTATTGTTTTCATATTAAAATAAACAAATCACTAATAAAGCTTGCAAATTTTGTTGCAACAACTTTTTATTTTTGTGTGAAAAAGATAGAGATGCATATAAAATAAATATATGTATTTCTATTTAAATACTCTCCCACATATCCAAGAACTTTTGGAACAAAAGTTGCAAGTCTAAAAAAGCTTATATGACAGAGATGGCTAAATTGGTAACAATGAGTTTTTCTACTCCGTTTTATAATCGTTGCAAATGTTGTTATAATTTGTCGGGTGTATTTGGTGTTTTATGATATCCTTGTTTAGGATCATTTTTGTTTTACACGAGTGAAAATAAAAAATAAATTATTATTTTTAAATTTATTATAACTAAAATTACAATAAACTAAACTAAAGAAAACAAAGCTCTTGCAACTAATAGCTATCGGCTACAAAAAAAATAAATAACAACCCAGTGAAAAAAATGGTCATTCTAGTTGAACTACATTTTCATTGCTTCCAAAAAGTCGATATTTTTAATTTGCCGAGAGTGAGCAAAAAACCATGTAGAAGCTTATTTTAGTCACACAAAACCTTCTAACTCCTCCATAGTGTTAGAAAATACTCACCAGAATTTAAAAAAAATTTATTTTTTTAAAGAAATTTATGAATTATTTTTAGTCTAAAATTTAAAAGTTATTTGCTTCAATTTACATGAAAACACTGTTTCGGGCTTAAAGTCGTATAAAAAGAAACGAATTGTTAAAAAGGCAACTATTTACCCTTTTTCCTAGATGAAAATATTATCATAGAACCCAAAAAAGGGAATTTTTCTTAATATCGCTTCCAATTCAGTGACCAGGCATCGAAAAAGAGAACTTCTTGCAATGACAACCCTATGTCAAAATCATTAGATCGGATCGAAATTTGCACTACTTCCGCATCGTAAGCTCTACATTTTCATGACTTTTTTGGAGTCTCTTTTTTACTGGGAATTAAATTAAGCAGAGCAACTGCCATTTTTTCATTAATATCAACACAAAGGGGTAGACATTGATGATTTTATATTATAATGAATTAATTGTTATGTCACCTTTTTTAAACGAAAATTGGTTAATAAATAATAGGGTATTCAATCAGTTAACCGTTAATCAGTCGATTAATCGATTAACCGACATAACACATTTTTTCACATATTTGAGTATTACAACTTATTTTTTGTATGAATAATTATTTGTTTCGTCTCATTTACAAAAAGTGAGTGTTTAGAAATTATTTTTCGTACAAAAAAAGAAATATGTGCAGTTATATTAACTTAAGTAACACTTCAAAATCTTTGGACATGGCTATAAAAGAGTTTAACTAGAGACTCTGGTACTCTAACTAGAGGGAATTATTAAGTTTTTATTTAGTAATTTAATAAAAGCCAATAGTATTGTTGGCAACGATTTAATTAAGGATTAGATTTAAAGAAAGACAGTACAAAAACGAAAGCCAAGCGCGCTAAATTTAATTTTAATAAAAGTCGATGTACATACATATGTATCAGTAAATAAAATTTTTTTAGTAACCCTTTTTCAGATTTTGCAATATTGCTTCTTCGAAATTATATCCTAAGTAACTAAAATCATTTAATACAGAATCAGAATCGCCTTCCAAGTAATCGAAATTCTTAGTTTTTATTTTAATTTTATTTGCCAAACTTTGTAACAACATATAAGTTGTCGAATAGTTTTGCGATTCAAATGCATTTTGTACTTTAGCTAGAATAGATGCTTAATAAGTTATGTAAACTTTTTGGTAATTAATACAAATTTTTATCTGTGAAATTTCAAAACCATTTGCTATTTACAGTATTAAAATGCGTTTTTAATTCTAACTACAGTCAAGGTTCTTTAATTTGCTACGGCTGAATCAATAACCAACTTGAAAATTTTTATCACACTTTAGGATACTAGAAAATTTAAACTTATACAAAAAAGTAAAATGCGATAATTTAGTGGGTTTTTTTATTAAAAGCGATAAGACGAAAAAAACGCGTTTGGCATAGTTGAAACGCGCTAAATCTAGCACGAAACACGATAAATTTGCATCGCTGTTTACTAATCAACTCAAATCAATAATTAATTTATGCACTTTTATTTGTTGCAAACACTTGATTTATGGAAAAACTTTATTAATCGTTTAACCGAATAATACCAAAACTAATCGATGATTAACTAATTAAGCAATAACCTCGACTAATTAATCGAGCGATTAACCCATTAAAACAACAACCCGATTAAATGAATACTCTAATAAATAAACGTTAAATGCATAATAATACATAAAATTTGATATCACGATGAATTCATCAGGCCGTGAGTTCCGATTATTATATCAAAATGCTACCATAATATTGCTAAATCTAGTCTAAACGTGATGAATTTTCATCATGATGTCAATTTGACATTCATCATGATATAAATTCATCAGGTGTGGACACCAGAGTAGCAACCCGTACCCGTACCTGCCGGCTAGCCAGTCAGCCGATTTTTTTCAACAAGCCGAGCCGCCGCAGAACCAAACGGCTTATCGGCGGCTTAGTACTCAGCCGATATTTTGTCTTTTATTTTTTATATTTTTTCAAATTTTGTATTTAATATGATAGCGATCTTCCCGGAAAGATAGTTGTTTTTGCTTCCACATAAAAAGAAAATGTTTATGTGAATGGTACGTAGCTGCGACAACACTTACGTACATACGTTCTCTTTGGAGTCCCTTCTTAAATACATGCACGTTTACATAGACTTCTTTGTTTAAGCATTCAGGCGACTTTTTGATAATTAATTGTGCAAAGCTTTTTGTTTGTTGATCCGTAGCAGTGTTCCAATAAAGTAATTCATTTTTAATTTAATCGGAAAGCTTAAATCAAATTTTTGTAGAAGGCAATCAAAAATAAAACTCCTCGAGAAATTTTTCCCGGGGAAAAATTCCAACTAATAGCAAGTAATAGAGAAAATAAAATTCTAATTTAAAAAATGAGAAATTTCTCGCGAAATTTTATTCATAATTGCTCTGATAGTCTAGAATATGTTTCTATGGTTTAACAAATAGTTTACGAAGCTAGCTATTTTTTAGGACATCAATTACTGCAATATTCAAACTATTGCAAAATAAATAATGACGTTGTAACATTCACTAATTCAATAATTCACATATTTTTCTAAAAACAGATTGTGTTACAACTTTTTTTCAAATGCTTAAACAAATCGGCGTTAAGCCGTTCAGCCGCCGCCGCCGAAAATATTTGTCTTTCAGCCGCCGCCGAAATTTTATGCTCGGCTTGCTACTCTGGTGGACACTATGTAAGGAAAAAACAGCCAAGTTTTTACAAGCTAGTAAGTAAATTTTTCTCTGCGATGAACTTCAAAGCATTTCTTTAGTTTTGCTATGATGTCTCCACCCAACTAGGCAACAAAATCTGTTTAACAGACGGTGGAAATTAATATAAGACTCCTAAACGCATCTCTCAATGATTATAATTATTATAAGATTATAATCTCGCAATGTTTAATCGCTGATGCTATTTTCTAAAATATATTTTTTAACATTTGTTAACTCACTAATAGTCAGAAATTATTATTTTACTTATTTAGTAAAATATTTTTTTATTAAAAATGCATTGAAATTGATTATTGGAGCGTTTAGCCGACTCCAGTGCGCGTTTGACTGTTGCCAATGCAGATCATCACGGAACTTTTACTCAACATTTTTTTGCCACACTTAGAGATAATCCCCCTTATGCAAAAACGAATGGTAAATTTAAAGTTGGTTTAAGAACCGTTTTTTATATGGCAAAACCGGGTTTAAAGCATGCTTGAACTTTAACAATCGTTTTTGCATAAGAGCAATTATGTTCAACTGTCATTTAAACAAATGCAAAGCTCTACTAGTAAATATGTTTTTTTTTTTATTTTCTTACTTTACATTCGCTTTATTGCACATTGGGAAATTTTACTCACTTCTTAAGTCACAATAAATTTCAGCCACATTTTTGGACCAATATGGTTGAAATTTGAAATATAAGAGTTTTCTAAAAGCACGAAAATGCTTTTTTTATTTTTGTAAAATAAAAAACTAAATATCTCGAAATGAACGGATAGATTTTAGATATTCACAAATTTTTATTTAAGCTAATACAGTTACAGAATCCCTAAACTAGTTCAAGACACGTCGTTTTCCAAAAAAAAATTGTTTGTTTCTTGTCAAATCAAATTTTCTTAGACTTAAAAACTTACTGCAAGGTTATTCAATTCTATTTTTTTTTGTTTAATTTACAAATCTTGTTTCTGTTTTTACTAATATCAGCAAAAGTAGTTTTAAGAACTGAAATTTTTTCTTCTTCTACTACATTTTTCACATTAAATCATTTTTATGTAAATACACAATAAGCAAAATTTATTAGACATAACATCCCAGCAAAAAAGTTTGCCTACTAGTATACAAAAAAGTGTACTCCCCAATCGTAAGTACTAACAACTTGACTGAATAACCCATTATTTTTGTTTGAGAAGCTCAAAAAGTATGCGGTACTCTATGCTTCTTGCCTACAAATATCCAAAAGTTAATAGATTACTGATTGCCTAAAAGTATTCAAAATTTAATGAGTTATTTTTTGCTTACAAATATGCAAAATTGAGTAGATTACTTGTTGTTTAAAATTATTCAAAAGTTAATGAGCATTTGTTTCTTTTTGTTGTCTTCGAAGCTCATTTTCACGATCAATAAATTTTTCTGTGGATATACTTCGTTAATAACTGGAAAGTACTACAATAATGACTTTCACGTAATGATAAGAATAAGTTGTTATTTTATTCATTACAGGACAGTCATTATTATAAATATTAAATAATTAGATACATATGTACCACTTATTACTTTGTGAGTCATTAAAAGAGTACTACCCATTACGAAATCTCTAAAATTTTTTGCTGGGATCATTCAATATTAATTAAATAAATTTTCGTGTTTCAGCGATGAGTTTGTGAAATCTTAATTTTCTACTTTTTTCACGTGTTTATGTTTTTTTCTTCTTCTTGTGAATAATAAATAGAATTTGTAATATAAATTACTGATTTACATTTCTCTTGTTTTTTTTTGTATCAACTCCATGGGCAAAAAGGTATCGAAATTTTTAGTATTTATTTCATATTTGTTTTCTGAAAACATTTAAAGATGCAAAAGTGTCAAACGTTACCAGAACGTGACTGTTTTATTAAACTGAGTGCCTTGTTACATCGGCCAAGTATTCAGAAGTAAGAAAAAATTTTCGTATTTGTGTAATGAATCACGATTGCATGAGTTGATATATTTATTTATTTGTGTATTGTCAAAAGGAACTAAATATTGTAATTGAAGATAAAACAAGATAATATTTGATAAAACAAGATAATATTTGAATAGTTGGTTGAAAGAATTGAACTAAAAAAAAAAGAATCATAAGAGAAACCTAAAAATTATGTTAAAATACCTGTCAAATGATAACCATTTCGATATATTTCGCCGACTTTTTATATTTTGTTAGTATTCACAAAATAGTGTCTGTTGGTCGCCATATTGAAGTTTGACGACTGTCATACTGGTATCCTTAATTACATCGCCATTATCATCAAAAACGGCCCACGCCACAAGGAAAACACATACTTACGTACCTTTTCACAATGTATGGTTAAAAGATAACAGGGACTTTAACGGCAAGTTTTGTATGAAGAACTGTCAGTTAAAGTTCACGTTAACTCTTAACCATACATTGTGAAAAGGTACGTTAGACTGATAAATGCAATACCCTTCTTTGCGTCACGCAATCGGGTAATAAGGAAGATGCATCAGCAAAACCTGAAGTCTTGAGTAAAAAATAGCGAAGTTAACATTGTGTATTTAAAAGTTCTTCATATCAGTGCTCAATAAATAAATTGTTCTGATTGGATAAGGATGGTACACTGGTGACTTTTAATTTAATATGAAAAATTCGAACTTACAAAATATAATGTTTTGAAAAGCTTAAACCATTAAGATAACTTAATTTAACATATATACTAAATACTTTTCTTGTTTTACTATACAGTTTCTTATTACTCAAATTAAGCTAAAAATCAAATAGCAATTTTCAACAAATGTTTATTTACACAACCGCAAAGTGATTGATAAATATTTATTTATTTTGTGTCTTATAGATAATCAAAAAACAGCACTTTTAACACCTTAAGCCTCATTAAACATTTAAAATAAACTACAAACACTTGTTCATTAAATATTCTCACATCATCTACAAACTTGTGTGTATGTATGTATATATTTATGTGTTTGTAATTATAACTTTTAAATGCAATATTTATACAGTGAATTATATAATTTAAATAAAGTCAATAGCCAACCAATGTCTACTTTACAATCACTTCAATTAGCCTCAGTGAACACAAAATATTTGTTGGCATAATATTACTCGCAAGATAAAAACTCTTTGAAAATGTATTAGGGATATCTCTTTTTAAAATAAATTGGTTACCAAAACTACATTAAATTCATTTAAGACTCCACATTTTTCGTTAATCATTGACTTTAAGTTGGCATTAAAATGCATAATGCTAGGAACACAACTGCGACCAACGACGAATTTCGTCCACATCGACGAATTCGTCGATAAGCATTCACTGCGTAAATTTGACGTGTGAAGCACAATAACGACGAATTTACTGTCTCATATTTGGCAAAGTTGATTGTTGTGTGTACAAAAACAGAGAGATAGAGACAGAATTTTCTCTCAATTTTGTTTTTTCGTCGTTCGTTGGCGTACAAAATCGAAATTTATCTAAAATCTATCTATCTAAATCTATCTCAGAATTCGTCATGCACTACGAATTTCGTTGTACGGCGGTTTTGTGTTCATTTTCATATGCACAAATGTGTTTTATTTTTTATGACGAAAGTTCGCACCGAAAAATTCGTCGTTCGTCCCAATTGTGCTCCTAGCATTATGCTTTATTTCTATTTTGTATGCCGACGAACGACGAAAAAACAAAATTGAGAGAAAATTCTCTCCATCTCTCTTTATTTTTGTACACACAACAACCAACTTTATGAAATATGAGAGAAGAATTCGGTGAGTAAATTCGTCGTTATTGTGCTTCACACGACGAATTTACGCAGCGAATGCTTATCGACAAATTCGTCGACGTGGACGAAATTCGTCGTTCGTCCCAATTGTGTTCCTAGCATAATAGAGTGAAGAGCAAATGAGACCATTATGTGGCTAGTACCAAAACTAATATACTGGACGTGTAAGAAAATCAGTTATTGCCATCATAGTTGCTGTAAATAAATTTTACTGGGGTTGCGCTTCTAATAAACTCGATTCTGAGGGCAATTGGCGAACATTTGAGGCTAGAAGAAGTCTCACTGGAGGACAGCCAAAAAACAACTCTCAAAGCCCAATAGTCAACTTCACAGATGAAAGAGGACAAAGAGGCAGATGTCCTATGATCTCAGAATTTTACAGCAATCAATAATGAATGCATTGGTTTTTATTTCAAAGAGTAGTCCTTTAACCTCAAATCTGAAAATATTTAGGTGCCTTGAAAGCTCTGAACTGCAAAATCGTTAAAATTCTCTTTCTCCTGTCATACAATTGGTATGGAATTAAAAGAAAGAGTAGAATAAAAGTGTAAAGAGTAAGAGAAGGAATAAATAAAAAAAGAGTAATTTCTTGATGTTACAACGAGTGTTGCTAGTTTAGGGATATTGTCCCCAAATTGGGGATTTTTTTCCGCGATTGGGGATGAAAATTTCCTGTTGGGGATCTGGAGATTCTTTGGAGATGATAACCAAATTACAGTTAATTTTTTGCGACTTTTTTATGACTGATGTTAACAAGAATGATTATTTAACTAAGAAATATGTGTCTTTCAAGTCTAAAAATGTATGTTACTATTTGTAGTAAATGATTTCTAATAAAAAATAAGTATAAAGGCAGATTAACCCATAATGACCACTACCAAAACAAAGATACAAAACAAAATGTAATACGACATGTTGGAAGAAATTCTTCAGCCTACAGTACATGGCATGTAAAAATACACATGCACATGTGGCTCTGACGTAATTTTTACATCACCAGGAAGCTACATTGGCTACATGCCGTGTACTAGCGGTACATGTAAATTGAAAAATGTACATCACTAATTATGTGCTGTCTCCGGAAATGTGTCCGACTCGTCTAAATTTGTCATATTTATATTTTGTCCCGTTCGTGTCCAAAGTCAAAAGGCTGTTTAGCAAAAGCATTTGAAGGTGCCACCACCAATTCACCAGTTCACTCTAACCTTAAACAATAACACCGCAGTCAAAATGTTTAAACTGCTGATAAAATACCATTCCGGAATCACTATTACTAAGAAGCAACGTTTGAAGAAGATTGCCGAAGCCAAAGCTGAGGGTAAGAATGTGCAACCCAAAAAGAAGCCCACTTTCATCCGTGCTGGCACCAATACCGCCACATTGGTTGAGCAAAAGAAAGATTAATTGATTGTAATCGCTCATGATGTTGAACCCCTTCAACATCCTGCTTGCTTTGTGCAGCAAAATGGCGGTCCCACTGCATTGTTAAAGGTAAAGCCCAGCTCGGTTTGCTTGTCAGCCAATGTTTTAGGTCTAGACATAATTAGTGAGGCAGACCAATGCCGAACACAAATTAAGTAATTACTAATACAACAATAATATACTAGCACAAAAACATTCATATTAGAGCCTTAGTGTCCTTCTCTTTTAAGCGGATGTGTCCAGTAAAGCTCAAGATATTAGGACGAGACTGGAGTTATATTAAATATTTGCTTGGATATTTTCTAATTTCTTCAGTCACTAGTGGCATATTTACATATCGATGTAAATGACAATTTTTTATGTACCATGGAGTAAATGTTATCAAATGTAAAATTTTTTTTGCCGTCGTTAAATTTTCTCAACTTTTGAAACTGAAGCAGTGCCACATAACTAAATTCCGTAGCACCATGTTGGCTTCAAAAGCTAATATGGATACACTTTTGCTCATTTACTTTAAATCTCCGTAAATTCAACCATATTTCCAGCTGGGTACGTATGTTCTTGCAGATTGCGGGAACATATATGTATACGAGTATGGCCTTCGTGCCATACTTTAGCAAATGCCTGAGAAACATCAATAAAGAGAGCCGAACAATACTTGTTTTCTTCAAAAGTTCTTCTTACAATTTTAACCAATCTATGCATTTATTCTTTGGTGCTATGCTGACTTTTAAAACCAAATTGATGGTTCGAGATGCACCCATTATCAGCTAAATTTTTGGACAATATTGAAGGTTATCTCGGGTTGAGCTCAGCAATTATTTTTTGTACTTCACCCAGTTTACACCTTAAAGGACGAGGGGGTAGAGAAACTACACTCGGCCCATCAACAGCACCCGTACATGAATTGGAAGTAAATACAGATTTGAAATGCTCAGCAATAAGTTACTTCTCTCACTATCGCTTCTTGCCCAGGCTCCGGTTGAAGTGCGCAGTGGTGATTTAAGATCAACAGGTCGTTTAAGATTTCTAGTAGCGCACCATAAATTTTACTTAGATGCTGAAGTGACAGAATTCACTAATTTTTTAATAAATGCACCAAATATAAAATTTCTTTACTTCAGTTTTGGGCAAAGGTCTATCTTATTTTTTACGTCTGTTTTATTTAAGTGTATATGTATTCAAAGAAACGAAACGTCAGAAATTTTTTGTACACGAATATAATTTTTTGGGGTTAAGCAATTTAACCATAACTGCATGAAATATTTATGACTCTGGTGGAACTTCTGAAGTATTCACATCTTTCTATTCGATAAATCTTTTACTTTGTACGACAGTTTTGCTACAACAGATAACGTTTATCCGTGCATCCTCCCAAATATTCAAACAATAAATATGTTTTATATTTTTATAGCCACACTACTATTAAAAGTACAAGTGTTATTAAATAAAATCCTCTTTATTCAGCCTGCAACTTTTATATTTATTTAAATGACCGTATTAAAGTTATTCATTCATCTGATGTGCAATGTGATTTGCACGGTAGGCAATTTTCAATTATTTAATTTTGTAACTTAAAGTTTGAATATTTTTAAGTTACTAAGTTTTATTTAAAATAGCTAAAAAATTTATAAGACTCATTTAAAAATGATATAGATTTTCCGATGAAAATTTTATAAAAACATTTATTTAAATGAGAAATAATTTCTTAGGTGGCCTTAAGTTCAGTTATTTCAATTCCTATTGAATAAAATGTTTTTATTAAAAAATTTGAAGTTTATTTGCTGGTGGTTCAGCTTGGTCTATATGTATTTCATTGTTGCTGTAACAAATCATCAGTAGACTTCAACCACACATTTTGAATAGTCACAAACCTCTTATCTTATGCAGAGACTTTCAAGAACTATTTGAGAATTCACAAATAATAATATTTTTTGAAAATCACAAAAGAAAATTAAGCATAGAGTAGGCTTAGAAACTTATACAAAACCCAGCAAATAATTTATATTCGATATGAATCTATTTTATTTTTATTTTATTAAATAATATGAGTTTCTAAAGAAGAGAAGAAAAAATTCACTGCAGTTCAATTAAATCTAAAAATGTCTCAAACATTATTTTTTTTTTAAACCATAAGTATTTTCTAAGGGCCGTTTCCTTCAAATATTTTCGTAAAAAATCTATTTACATATACGTTTGTCTTAAGTGAAAATGCAGAATATTTATTTAGATTTGCATTATCTAATTAGTCCCACTGTAGTAGTATGTAGACTAGAGGCATGTGTAAACAATCTTGAAATGAAAATACGTCTTGTTTTTAAAATTTAATCTTGAGGCATGTATTATACTAAACCAATAAGCGAAACACGATGGATGTTGTGATGTCCATGTATATGAATGTGTAAAATCGATGTTATGATGACATCTTGTTCGTAATAAACGCTTAAAATAAGTGGTTTAAAGTTTGTTTGTTTTAGAAGAATTCGCTGCAAAAAACCATTCGAAAAATCCCTCATTCCTTAAAATTTCTTTTAATTAGTATTTTGCAGAAGTCTAATGTCGACAGACTTTCAATCATATTACATGCAAAAAAAAGCAAAACATCAACACAATTTATATACTTAACGGCCATACAAACGCATTTTAATAAAACAAAGCTAATTATTGCAGTTTTCTTTAACGTGTATTTACAATTTATTTACTTATTATTTTTGCGATTACAGAAGTTTGGTATTTTTTTAAGGTATAAATTTTTATAAGGGTTCAAAAATAAAATTTTATATTTCTTTTTACTTTCCATATATTGTCTATTGGTGAAAAATGCAAAAAATTTCATAAAATTGTAACCTTGACCACCATTATTAGTTCAACAAATTTTTATTCAATCAAAACCAATTATCCACTACTTTTCGCATGATTTTATAGCTTTTAAAATAAGATAAAGATTGCTTGAAATAAAACATCTTTGATTGCTAGATGATGATTTGAATGGAAGTATACATCGAAAAATATAAATGCAAACGCTGTAATTTTTTTTCTAAGTACCGTTTTATAGATAACGGCACTTTTGTGTTTTTTTTGTATATGGCCTCACTCAAACCCTTGTGGAGCCCAACCCAAAAGTCCGATCCAGATAAATGATTACGCTGAGAAGATCGATACATTACTGCAAAAATTCAATGCCATTGGTAAGCGTTGAGTGAAAGCATGTATATCAAAAAGGCCGTTATCGTTTTAAAATATATTCTTTTTAACTTTAAGGTTAAAATATGATACCTTAATTACACTTGTTATTCAGGCATTTGAATATATTCCCCACGAACTTGGGCTCCAAAACTGATGGAAGATTTCACCAAGAAAGGGAAGAAATCGAGAGACGTTACAAAGGCTGGTGGTATGAACAAATGAAAGCGGACTATTGTTGGTTCCTCGTTCGCGAAGATCCATCCGAAAAAAACGCAAAAGTTCAAGTCACTCGTTATTTTAATTTAAATTTTTTTAATTAGCACCGAATATAGTGTATGAACAATGAAAATGAAAATATTGTCGTTCCACAAAATCCTTAACAAAAATCTTATTTTTAATCCATTTTTTTTTTAATTTTGCTTAAAATGTTGGTAATTAAATAAACTATTTGGTAAAAAAATAAAACATTCCAGAACTTTACTATAACGTAGAAAAAAACGAAACCAAAATGAAAATTTTTGAAACAAACGTAAAAAATAGGCAAATTTTTAACTTTGAGGTGCCACAACTCCACCATTTCTTTGCAGCATATCGACATAAAATACATTCAATTACCTTTTCAACGATATGCCAATTATCTCGATCGGACTTTTGGGTTGGGCTCCACAAGGGTTTGATTGGGACCATATACCGAAAAACAAAAAAGTACCGTTATCTTAAAAACGGTACTTAAAAAATAAATTACAACGTTTTTCCTGTTCAGGAGGTCCCAATTAACTTATCTAGGCATATGGCGTTCTTGGTATTTTTTTGGCTGTAAACCAGTGTAATTTGTTTCATGTTTTAGTCATTTTCAGTTGTTAAGAAAATTGATTTTTTAAATAAAATTTTTTTTAATGTATTCAATAATAATCAATTATTACGAAAAAAAAAATTCCCTAAAGAAGTCAACAAAGAACAGACGAAACGTTCGAAAAAAAATTAAATAAAGCCGTTTTATTAACATTATAAATAACTTAGGCCTTATTAGCTCAAACAATTGGAACACAAAAAATATTATTGCTTTTTTGCAATTAAGTGATTGCTTAAAGTACCAATACACTGCATGTTTTTGCTTGTGTTTTTTCAAGTTTACAATTCACATGTTTTTTTGTGTCTGTCAAACTCGATTAATTTACATACGGTTTTTAATTTTTGGTCACCAACTTGTATGTACAAGTACACGTGACATCGGCCATGATTGTTTACGACAGCCACTGGAAATTTCTTTGGTGGAGTTGCTGAAGTGCCGTCGTCACTGAAGTACCGGCGTCACAAATATTTATTTAAATTTTTTTCTTTTTAATCTGCAAAATATGGAGCTGGTGTCAACACTTGTTATATACTTTATATCATTGTTATTAAAATTTTAAAATGAGATAAGAAATAGTTAATTTATTACTAATACAAATACTTTAAACGGACGGCTAATGATATCGGAGACATTCAACCGTCGATAAATGTTTTCGCATGGCACAGACATTTGAAAGAACATGTGTGAACATAAGAAAATAGAACATGCTCTAATTAAAAATTTTCTTATGTTTTTGCTTGTGTATTTTACACAAGCAAAGTTTTTGAGGTTACCAACTACATGTTTTTACCGAATTATCTAAAATTTGACAGGAGCAATGTAAAAAACATGTAGTGTATAGGCACCTTTAGAAAATACATTATTGTTTAACCGAATTTACTGTAAAAAAAATCTCTACCAAAAATGTCTCAGAACAACTAAAGATATTAAGTTA
The DNA here is from genome assembly GCA_905220375.1 of Tachina fera. Classification (NCBI taxonomy): domain Eukaryota; kingdom Metazoa; phylum Arthropoda; class Insecta; order Diptera; family Tachinidae; genus Tachina; species Tachina fera. The sequence goes on along the minus strand of LR999965.1, from coordinate 45,761,893 downwards.
AACTTTCAATTTAACAAATGAGAAGTTCAACTAACATCAAAAATTAAACAAGAACTCAATAACAAACATTTTTTATTTTCTTATGTAAAGTAAATAATTGTTAAAAACAACAACAGGTATTCATTGCCTTAGCATAAATAGAGATTTACTAAACAAGTATTTTTGACCAAGTGCAGTCCCGTAAATAGTTAGTGTTTTTGGGTAATGCTAGGAACACAACTAGGACAAACGATGAATTTTTCGGTGCGAACTGTCGTCATAAAATTAAAACACATTTGTGCATATGAAAATGAACACAACACTAACGTACAACGAAATTTGTCGTGCGTGACGAACTCTGAGATAGATTTATCTCTATTTTGTACGCCAACGAACTGCAAAAAACAAAATTGAGAGAAGTTTCTCTCTCTCTCTGTACACATAACAACCAACTTTATCAAATATGAAAGAGGAATTCGGTGGGTAAATTCGTCGTTATTGTGCTTCACACGACGAATTTACACATCGACGTGGACGAAATTCGACGTTCGTTAAATCTGTTCCTAGCAAAACGGATCTCTGATTATCTGCATGAGCAACAGTGAGAAGTGCATTAGATCCGGCTCAGCCCTCAATAATCAATTTAAAACTATTTTTAATAAAAAAAAATTTACTGAATAAGTAAAATAAAAATTTGGGATTATTAGTGTTAAGAGAGAACTTTATATTTCTCCATTCACGTGCTAAATTAAAACAAATTATTCAATAAATATTTGCTGAGCCTACTTTTCAAAAGTTGCGGGCCATTCACATATTGCATATGTTTTTTTCAGGGGTCTTAAACCCCTCGCATTCCCACCTTAGTAACGCTTTTTAAAAAAAATTCAATAAAAATTTTATAATGCGTAACAAATCTCCCTTCTGCTTGGAGCGTTATTTAGTATGTGAACATCCACTTATCGCATTTAAATCTGAAGAGCAACTGATTTGAAGATCTTTATTGAGATGTAAACAAAGCAGCAGCCGAATGTACGAGTACACCTATGTGGATCACAATATTTTACTTCATTTTAAAATAGATAAATTTTACATAATAGCTACGTATATTTAATATTGAGTTTACCTTAATTATAAATAACTCATACGTTGTGTACAGAACCAAAAATATCAAATATGCAAAATTGTTTTCTGGTTCCCGCGATTTCGGAACTTCGGGATTTTTTAGTGGTTTCAGGATTACTTGTAAAAACAAAGAAACCGATATAAGCGTTTTATAATTTTTTTAAAAATGAAATTGTTAATTTTTCTATATCTGAAGAAATACGAATTTGGTGTACGTTATCTTGAAAAGAGAAAAAATGGTCAACAGACGCATTTTATAATTATTTGCGCAGGAAAAGTGGTGCTTATTCCACTGTGTGTAATTTTTTAAGTGATGGAAACATAACCATATGCGGACACTACTACGTGATAAAGGACTAGAAAAAACCACCCGTGTCACTCAGTTTTGATCCAAGTCATGCATTTTTTTAATGGGCCCCCAAAGATTTGGAGCATCGGTGTCATTTTTGCATACTCTCAGGCTCATGCTCGTATCTTGCAAACCATTCAGAATTTTTAATTTGCCGAATTTTTTTTAATTATATTTGTTTTAAAATTTTTCACCTTTACGGCTACATAAGCGCTACCTAAACGGTGTTGAGAATCATTCTTGGGAGGTTAATATGTTGTATTTTGAACAGTTCGGTACTTATGGACCTGAACAGGGGCAAAAAGATTTAAATAAATAAAATTGTTTAAAAATTTTTGCGATTTTGATCTTGAAATTTAAGTTTTTTTTATTTTATTATGTGCAAAATTTTTGTTCTTTATAACAAGAGCTACATTTTTGCTTTAAAGATCAAACGAAAATTTCAAACGGTTTCTCACACTTTTGATTACATTTAAATTAGTTTTCGTTATATTTCCTTACATTTTTTTATCTATTACTATTTTTTCCTTCTCTATACGTGGACATTAATTGAAAAAATTTCATTTTTTGTGTTGAGAAGATTTCAGGAGCTCAATTAAACAAAATTAACAATTCATTCCATTGCTTTTAGTCCCTATGTGTTGTTTATTCTTTTTATAACTAAAGTATTACAAAAACATGTTTGTCTGGTATTCACTTTCAGTGTTATGGTTTGTTTTTTAGTTTCTTTTTATATTGGTTTTGCAATTAATAGTTTTTCCATATTAAAGTCTAAGCACAATGTTTGCGGTAGGGTGAAATTTGTCGTTGCGGGAGAGACAAATAAATATAATACAATGGAAGACGGCGACCGGAATACTTGTCATTATTTGTTTACGTTTTTATTAATTTTTTGTGCATACACTTTTATAACTAAAAACAAAAAAATTATTAACATTTTATACATTCGCAGATATATTTGATATATTTTTTAAACTTTTATAATCTATGACAAAAATGTTTGAACTTCAAAATCATGTTTTTCTACAATAATGTTGTGAACACAGCCAATTATTCAAGGACTACGGTAACGTCAGCAAGAGAAAGAGTATCAAAAAATGAGAGAATAAGAAAGTCCGCAATGAAACTAAAATAGCTTTTAATTTTATTCCGTTCCGCACTGCGGATTTTTACTTCAAAATCGTATGGAAAACCGCACCGCAATAAATATTCGTTACATTGTGTTCAGACTCTTAAACATTACAAAAAACAGCGTTTTTTTATCCATTCACTTCATGCATTTATTTTTACGACAAACGACATACAATTTCAATTGATTTTTACGACGTCAATGATATTTCTTGGCAATTTCGTCTGCTGGCTTTTCTTCTTCTACATTACTTTTGTACTTTTTGATTGATTGCTAACAAAATTTATGTTTACTTTGGTGCAACGAATACCTTTTTCACAGTATAAATTTCATTCAGCTTTCCAACAAAACTGTCAAAACTTAAATTCATCAATGCGTAAATGAAATCAATAAAATATTGGACACATACAAATGGCATTTAAAAAAATAATAATAATAATAATTATAATAACAATGGTGTCTCTTGATGAGTCTCAAGATTGCTATTTTGGTTTATTTGAACGTTATTTTCTAAAATTTATAATGAAAAGGAAAGAGTCTGTGTGTTCATTACAAGAACCTGTTCGTCATGATTAAATTTAATTTTAAAGGAAACCTGTTTGCTTCTTGCAAAGTACGAATTACAAGAAACCTATTTAGAAAGTTTATGTTACTTTTCTAATTTAGATTGAAAAAAGAACAAACCAAAATTTTATTTTTTTATTGGTTTTTGCAACATAAGTTTTTTAGCTAATGAACTTTTTGGATATCGCTTAGTAGACCGTCTTATAACAAGGCACTCATATAAGGTGTACCCAGTTCGGATATTTTAATTACAAACGGCGAAAAAAGTGACCTGAGACCAACTTATAATGATCCACCTTGAGTTATTGCATGTACGCCTTCTAAATTTTTTAAGTAGCGTTTTCCAAAAACCGTGGAAATTAAGAAATCGCGATTTCCTGTTTTAAACTATTAAAACCGGTCGGCTCGGTTTTAAAAGTATGCATGTATATAAATAGGCATGTATGCTGGAAACATAAATGATGAATCATACCTATCGTGAAAAACAAATTAAATTTTTCTTCACGTGAAATTTTCATTTCCCTCGAAGGGAGAAATGCTAACTTGAATATCCTGTGAAATTTTCGCCGATATCAGTAAAAAAGGGAATAATATTTGTAAAGCTTAAAATTTAATTGAAAATCGAACAAATTTAAGTTTAATAAAAAATCACACAATGTTAGGTTCTAAATTAAATTTATTTAGGGCCCAAATCAGACTAACACAGACTAACATTCAAAACAAAAACAAATTTTCATATTTTGTGGCTGTTTCAAATATAAGTGTGTGACAAATCGAACGTTGTCGACATCATGGGATTGGCCTTAACTTTAAAGTTGTACTCATGAAGGTGTTTCTGTTGATTTAGCTATGTTTTCATTAAGTATACCTTCATGGTGCACCACGGTGGTTTACAATTTACTAACTTACTAATATCATCCTAAAAAATAAATATTTATAACTTTTAATATGTATATAATTCGAAGAAAACTATCTAAATTATTTGATATAATAATTGAAACAAATTCAATTGAAAAATATTATCTAGGCGCACGGCAGTGCGCCAGGTCAAGTTCCGGCCAATGCACGCAGTGTGTATATTTCTGTAAATATACACACTGCTATTCGAGCTGTTTTTACCCCCTAATAACTTTGTTCCCTGCAATCGTAAGATTATAAAATTTAAACCATCATTAGAATAAATTCATGCAACCTCATATGTGAAGCTTGAACGTTTTTCAATTAATGGTTCTGGAGGTATGGAGGTGCAAAAATTGCATATTTTAAGACATACTCACTGACCACTGACCACTGACAACTCACCACTAACCACTGACCACTGACACACTCAACAAATTGATGAAGCACTTTTCGCTAGTGAGCTGAAATTTGGTACACAAGTAAAACTAAGTGAGTACTCACGTAAAAGAAATCTGAAAACCCGAAAGTTTTAACCAAAGGTACACCCGTAAAGCTCAGAGTTTAAAAAAAATTTCTAAGCGATTTTATTGAAATTTGGTACACATGTTGCAATAATACAAAGCCCTAAATTTTTATTGAAAAAAGTGGGCGTTAAACGCCCATACAATTTAAGCCTCCTATTTCATATGTTTCGGGGCATCACATTTAAATGTACTATTTATGTATTCACTATTATCCGTTTCCAACGAAACTAAACAGGAAAGATACTTAATACCCAAAAAAAAGTTTTGGGTTAAAAAAAGTAGGCGGGAACACGCCCATAAGAATAAAAATTAAAATTTGTGCTAGTGAGTTGAAATTTAATAAACAAGCAGTAAAGATTAACAAATTACTAGAAAAATTTTAAAAACCCAAAAATTTTACATAGGAGGGCGGGGCCACGCCCATTATGCTCAGAATCTAAAATACAAATCTAAGACTTTAAACTTAAGCGGTTTAATTGAAATTTGGCATACATGTTGCAATAATACAAGGCTATAAATTTTCGTTAAAAAAGTGGGCGTTAACACGCCCTTACAGCTTAAGCCTCTTATTTCATGTACTTCGGGTGAGCACATTTGAATCTACTACACATTTATTTATTTATTACTATCTGTTTTCAACGAAACTCGACAGGAAAGATACCGAATGGCTACAGCAGGTATTGTGATTAAAAAAGCGGGCGGTATCACGCTCATAAGAAAAAAATATATAAAATGTACGCTAGTTAGCTGAAATTCGATAAACAAGTAGTTCTAGATTAGCAATTAACTAGAAAAGTCTGAAAACCCGGAGATTTTGACCAGTGGTCCAATAAAGCACACAATTAAAAGAGCAAATTTAAAATGTTTATCTCAAGCGATATAACTGAAGTTTGGCACATATGTTGGAATAATGCAAAGTTATAAAATTTCGTTTAAAAAATTAGATGTTAACACGATCATACAATTTGAACATCCTATTTCATGTAATTCATGTAAATATACTATTTATTTAAATATTAATATCCGCATTCAACGAAACTTGACACGTATGATTGGCAGTGGCAAAAAAATTTATTTAAGAAAAGTGGACTGGAATTCGCCCATAAAAGTTAAATAATTAAATTTACGCTAGAGAGCTGAAATTTGATACGCAAGTAGGTCAAGATGAGAAACCAAATAGAAAAATCTAAAAACCCAAATATTTTCACCAGGAGTGGCAGGGGTGACGATAATTTTGTACTGAAGCTTTTAACTGAAGCTTTAACTTAAAGCTATCATCTTAAAAAGGCTACGATGATAATTGAGCGCTGTTCATAACAAAATCTTGAATTTAAGAAATTAACGGAGAGTGGGGTTTTCGTCCATAACATTTCAATCTAGAATTTGCACTAGAGAGCTTAAACTTAATACACAAATAAATCTAAATTAGAGATCACCAAGAAAGATTTAGGATCCTGGAAGTTTCAATTGGGAGGCATGGACACGCACTTTAAGCCCAAAATTAAGAATTTAAGTTAAAGGATTTACGAACAGAAAAAATCTGAAAGCACAGAGTGCTAAGTAAGGGAAGTAGGGCCAGGTTTGTAAAATTTTTATCGAAATATTATACGGTAGAGAAAGACTATATAAAGATTTTAAAAAATGAAAATATTTTTTATGAATTAGGCCCTCAATATACAAATTCTTTAAATATTGTAATTTAGTAGAAAATAATTATTTTTTTCGTCTCCGGAAAACTTCATAAATTGAGACATGTGCCTTTTTAAAAATTACATATTCAATTATTTATTGAACAAAAATTTTTTGCTGCTATAAGCAACATAATATTGTTATCGTAACCATACCTCCCAGTCATGTATTTCATCTACGTGCACACGTGCGTACGGGTACATATTGCTCCGTTTATAGCAACATAAACATTTCTCAAAAAATGCATTTTTAAAATAAAAAATCGTTATATTATATTTAATTTATTAAAAAAAGGCTTATATAAAAAGCTAGTATACGCAACTGTGGAGAAAAAAAACAATGTGATTTTTATTTAATTTTATATTAACTAAATTTATTACATTTACGGGCTGTCCCACGATGTCACCAGAAATCGTTCGATCGACAACTTGTATTGCAAACAACAATAACATTAGAAAATGTATTGGACATGCCCTTAAAGTATATTGTTTTTTAATTTAAATTCTAAATTATTATAAAGATATTATTAAGGTAATATTATAATATCTATCATAAAATTTATTAAATTAAAATTATTCCTATTAATAATGATAATTATGTAATTTTAAAGAAATGATTAAGTTTTCATCTAAATTAATTTATTATTGAATTATTTTTGTAAATTTAACATTATTAAAATTAATATTAATATATTGTACTAATTTTATTTATTTACATTTGTTTAATTTATTAAAATTAATAAAATCATTTATATAATTTAATTTATAAAGTTTTATTTCAGCTTAAAGAATTTTTATTAATTTAATTTATATATAAATTTTTTTATGAATTTTTATTTGTTTTAATAATATATAATATTATTTTATATGCAATAATTTGTTTTATTAACTAAATAAATTAAGAAGTAGTAATAATAATAAAAATATTGGGTAAATTTGTGCCAGCGCATCCTTTTAAAGCTGTATTTCGCAATTCTTGGAGTATCAATATATGATTTGTTTCTATTCCACGTTTCTTTGCCCAATCTATTGATGTATTTAAATCCTGTACAGCATCGCTATTTTTAACATGCTTAAACAAATGAGGCTCTTCTTCTATATTTTCTGCGTCTGATTGTGAATTATTTCATCTTCAGAAATTTGCCCCTCATTATTAAAGAGGAATCAATTTTGTATTGTGCGTACTTCTTCACTTTCTTCAAATTTGGTTTGGCGAGCTGCAATCAATGCGGACTATATGATATGCGATAAGATAACGATAACAAACAACACAAGTATAAGAAAAACAACAAATTCGGTTAAGCAAGCTCCACTCAATGCAGACTATAAGATATGCAATGCTAAATATTTTCAATTCCGATAACTGGATCATTCGGATTACACACTGTTCGGATTAACGAGCTCACACTGTATAAAAATTTTTGAATCTAATGTATATAACAATCTATGGAAAACTGCATCTATAGTAGTGTTATTATTAGTTATGGGAGCTTGTGTAGAGTTGCTCTTTTGCAAGTGAAAAACGTCAAATAAAAATTTTGATAAAGCTTACGACTGTGGGTTTGCAAAATTTGTATTATAATCTCCACCCAGAATAATTGGCATGAGATGGAGATTGTTCCCCAATTGAAGTGCACCAGCTTCACTGTAAGACAACAGTACGTAATGAAGATATTATAAATTCTTTATATATCTTTTAAATAAATATTTGACATAAAATGCTCTTTTATTTAAAAGGTTATATTTATTTTATATTTTTCAACTTTTTAACAAAATTATTCCCACTGGCAACACTATTACACTGCACAAGCAATTTCTATTAAAATTAACATTGCTCCTGAAGGTATGCTTTAAAATTCGGTTGGGTGTATTTCTATGCAGCTGTTCAGTTTATCTGTACTTCTTGCTCGTATGATTACACTAATACGTTTATACATAGCTCACACAGATTTGATAACGCTTTACGATCTAACTCAAAATTTGTGATTGTATTGTGAAAAAGATTTTTACCCGCTAGCGTATAGATGTTTACACATCAAAAATATCTGTATATATTTATAACTTGAAAACTTAAAAATTAAAAACTAGATTTTTTGAGCTATGCCTATGTTGTCAAAACGGAGCGATATACATATGTATATGTATGTAAAACAACAAACACATTAAATTCACCTGAGGGCATAAACAACAAAAATTTAATCAAAAATGAATAAAATTGTAAACCACACATACTTTTGATATAAAAAATTGGTTTTTATACGCAGTCACATGTAACTTTTTAAATATGAACATTTGTGTATAACAAAAAAAAAACAAATTGGCACACACCCAAACACACTCACGTCTCTGTACTAATGGGGTTTAAAAAAACAGAAAAAGCAAATATATAAGTCATGCAAAAAAAAAACACTTTTTATTTATTTGCCATTTGCCAAATGATGAATTGGTAGATAGATAAAATGTTTTATTTTTATTTTTAAAGGATGTGAAAAATACAGACATTACTTTAAGCGCAAAATTTTTTTAGATATATTTTAATTTTATTAACTGGCTTAAGTTTTAATATTATTTCTAGTTACTTAAGCACTAAACACATTGACCACATTGGCCACAAGGCTACATGGTCACACTATTACATATGCCCCTGCTACAAATGTTGTGCAGTTTCATAATTCCATACAATCAACATTTTGCCGAATTCTCAATTGAACTACTGATGCCGTGAGCAAACTTGAATGTTCAGGTGACTTACTAGTGGTTAATTTTTCGTATTTTGAGAGTAATGACCAGGAAAACCAGAAATATGCTCCAAAAAGTGTTTTATGCGCATTCAATATGCACGAAAAACTTCGAAATATGCACTAAAAACTAAAAAAATATGCTTTTAAAAATAACATAAATTAGATTATTTGGAAATGAAAAAATAATTTTAATTCAGCAATTCAATAAAATTTACATAAAAAACAAGACAAAAATAAAATAAACAAAAAAAAGAAAACAATAAAAAAATTAATTTAGAGCGAAAATTTAACTTTACTTCAAAAGCGATCACGAACTGTATTTTGAAGAATAAGATAAGTTTTTTTTATAATTTTTATTGCAATAAACAAAAAATCTTCACTTAGCTTTTTAAATAAAAATCGCCGCCGGTCACATCTAAATAAACTTTTATACATTGAAAATGTTCTTTTTCAGCCTCAACTGATGTAATCGGTACAGCTTGCGTCACAATTGCCAAACCCAGTTTTTATTGAAATTAGCGTCCATTGAGGATGTTAAAACACATGTTACACCTGTTTAAGTTGAAATTTGGAATATACAATCCAAAAGTATTTGTTCCAGCATTAAAATTTAGCAGAAAAAAAATTGGAAATTTAAGATTTAAATTTTTTTAATTTTCTTGATTCGTTTTTCTTTCACAAGACTGTTTACAAGTGATTCAAAATTGGATGTTAGAACACGTACTAATAATTAGTACATTTTAAATTTCAACTTAAACACGTATATCATGTGATTTAACATCAGGACTCACAAGAAAACGTGTGAAATCGATTCGGAAGCCAGAACATGCACAATGGCCTTTTTTAAAGTCTAACTTCAAAATGGTAGCAAAATATTGCTTCCCCATACTACTGATTCTTTCACTACAAAATGAAATTTTGACGGAAAAATATATGTCCTAAAAGCGCCAAATATGCTCCAAAAATTCGAAAAATGCTCAAAATATGCGTGTTAGACTGAAGTATGCAAAAACATGCTTTAAAGGGTAAAATATGCAAAAATATGCACTAACAAATTGATGCCAGAATTCATTAAAAGTTCTGAAACGGATAAATATCTTAATTCCGGATTGATATATCAGAGAAGAAAAAACATGCAATTGCATATTTGAGGTTTCCCTGGTAATGACGTACCCTCACATCGACATTTTCAGATCATATGCAAATTGCAGCTATTTACTTTTTTCAATACTTTACTTTGTCGTTAAAAGCGAAGTTATCAGCGATGCTGTATTTTCCAGTAAATATGTCTTAATTTTATAATTTCAATGGAAAGAGCTGTCTTACATAAAAGAATGCAATGAAATTTGCATTTATCAATATTTTTGGCTGAAAATTATCTATTACGCTACAATTACACTACCAAGATTTGCTTTCAAGTTTTTCACAAGTACTGGTTATCAAAAGTCATTTAAATCGAAAGCTGTGATGTAGATTGCACGTAAACTCCAAGTAAATTTATTTTCAATATGCCGTTGATATTAAAACAGCTTAAAATAACACAACTTAATGACTTTTATATGGGTTTATAAACCAAAACACATCCCCATACTTACTATTTTAGTTTCCAAACATATTTTTTTAAATATAATTAAAATTTTTAGGTGGCATATATATTTGTAATAAGAGAATACTAAAATACAATGTCGGCAGACTATTTGAAGATAAGAACTATTCTCTTACTATATTTATGATTTAAACAGACTAAAGCTCGTATCGCTTTGTAAGCCAAAATTCCATGTGATAATTATTACAACAAACAAATACCACCAAAGTTAGTTGTAAATATTGTGATTAACACATAGTTGAACGGAACAACTAGCTGTTTTCAAAGGCCACTAAACCTTCATTATTAGCGCTCTTTTGTGTTCGGTCCACTGTGCCTTATATACGAATTTTTTTTGCAAAAGGAATATGTGATTTGTTTTGATTCATCGTATTTCAATTTGCTGAAAACTTTTTTGTAATAAAATCTCAATTTTACCAGCTCTAAATTTAAAACAGTCTTGCCATTGTCGCTTGTTCTTTACTAATTATGCACATTTTAGTTAACTTGCTTATTGCGTCAATGGAATGCAACTGCAACAGTAGGAAAGAGCTGATCGATATTGTAATGTTATTGTAATTGTATATGTATTGTATTGTTATTGTAATTTTTCTTATAGTATTATTTTTTTGAATAAATAAAAATATGGGGTTGGTATCGTGGCAAAATGTTTAAATAATAGCGAAATAATTAACCCACTTTTTTCTGCAAAAAACTGCAAAAAATCTACTTTTTTCAAATATTTTACCTATAACTTTTGACTAAATTCAGATTTTAAACTTATATCAAACTCTTTTTAAATGTTAAAAATTTTGTTTTTGACTCACACCAAGTTTCAATTTTTAAATTAAACAAGTCTTGATTTCTCCATTTGCAGAATAGTGGACCAAGGTTGGTAAGAACCCAAAATTTAAATTTCTAAACTGTAAACGAAACTGTATAAATGTAGGAGATTTTTTTAGCTCTTGGATAGAGAAATCCACATGCAAGAAATCGTTTTTATCAGATCAAAAACATTAGCTTTTGTATCGGTTTGAATTTTGCATTCACACGTTGTTGCCCAATTTGGCACTTTGTGGCTCCGCCCCCTTTTATAGATATCTAAATCAATATTAGACTTAAGCTCGGCAGCAATTTTTTAAATGCTGTAAGAAAATTTTATTACAATCGGACGGCTCGCTTAGAAACTGCAGAATTATTTCCACTTTTTTTTCAAAATCACCCATTGTGCGATCGCGAAAGTCGATGTCGACTTTCTCCAATTTATCTGAAATATCCACAAAAATCATCCATACATATATACATATACATATATGTATAAAATGCTAAAGAAAATAAAATATACAAGATATGAACGTGCGAACATTTTTCAATTTGTATGAACCGCTCGCAGTAATTTTGGCGTGCCAACAACAAACAATACTATACAGTTTTAAACCAGAATTGAAGTATTTTTCAATTCGCTTGACGGCGTGGTCATATGACATGGAAGTGATGTAAACTAAATCTTATTCCGTATAAAAAAAAATGTTGATGGTACTCGTATTTTACGCAAATTTTAATTAATGAAAAAAAACTAGTTCTTTTCAACTATTCTTAAGTTATTACCTTGTTTTTTGCATTTTAATAGCGATCACTTTGGAGTATCCTTTGGCGCAGCCTACGAGTATTAGTATTCTCAGTTTTGCTAAGTTTGCAAAATATTAAAAAAAGTTTATACTTTAACATTAAATTATATTTCATTTCCCCCTATCCGCATCAAAGATTTTACTTTTATAATTTTCCTTCCAAAAGCTTAACTTCCATTTAAAACAACAAAAGACGGTTTTATATTTAAATTTGTGGCTAAGACAAAACTCATCCTTCCAATAGATTCTTTTTATGTTCTATAAAATAAATCAATTGTTAAATATTGTTTGAACATAAAAAAAGACTTTTACAATTTAAAGTTTAGTTTACATATAAAAACTGAATGATTTTGGGGTTTCAGTTTTTCTTGTTAAAAACTGTTATTGTTTAGTTCGGGATTATGTTTTTCTTATTTTTTATGTTTAGTTTTTATGACCAGATATGATATCATGTCACTCATGCTGAAACAATGTTACAGATAATAATGTTACTGCTTATATTTTTTTTTAAATAAATATGACAATATTATGGATTTCTAAGCAAATATAAACATTCTTACATATGGATATGCAGACATACATATGTATGTATGCCAGTTTCTATTTGTATTCAGACAAGGACTGCGACATTTGAAACACATGACATGCCCGTGGCAATTCTCGTATTCGCCCTCAACCTAATTTGAGGATGTAATTTATTCATCAGCAAACATTAAGGTATGAATTTCATATTAATATCCGAACGTGTGTTGTCTCTTAACAATATCATATAATTTCCCACTTATTTTTTACTATAGAGGAATATTCTTATGAAGTAGAATCGCCTAAATTAGCTTTAAGAAATTTATACTTGGGATCTCACCAAAAAAGTACTGAAAAATGCGTGTTAGTGTCTCAGCACCCAAGGGATCGTTTATTTAGTAATAATTATTACTTTCCAATATTACAAATGTTATATTTTAATATAAAACTTGTTTTTTATAATAACATTATTAGTTTTTGTTTGGTTTCATTTTGCTTCCGCTTAAGAAACTCATTCCTAAGTTTTCACCAAAATATTCTGGAGAAAAGCTAAAACAACAGTTTTGTTGAAAAACTTTTGTTTTATAAAATTAAAAAAACAAAAAAAAATTGACACGAATTGTTAACCTTCTTTTTGTTAAAGTCGGTTAAAAAAGGAAGCGTGTAATGAAAAAAAAACAACAATAGGTACAAAGAAATAATTTATGTGGCTTTAAAATAAGGCCCAAGGAAATAGCGCCCAAATAGGAAAATTAAATAAAGCCCAATGAAATTAAGAAATTTTTTATTGGGCTTTATTTTATTTAATTCGGGTTTTTGAGTTATTTTGTTTTATTTTTTTGGGTATATTTGATCTTGAGTTTGGTTTCATTAGGCTTTTTTAATTGGACTTTATTTCGTTTATATTGGGTGTTTTGTCATAAATTTGCTCATGGGCCTTATTTCATTTTATTGGGGCTTATTTTATTTCTTATATGGGCATTATTTCTTTAGGCCTTATTTCATAGCGCCATAATCTTTTACAACTGTTTTAAAGTTTGTTTTTATAATTTCAAGGGTATTTTTATTTCCTTAACAAAATCTCTAAAATATGTATTGAAAGTAGGGTTTCTAATTTCCTGGGAATCGAGAAGTAAAATTTATTACCGGGAATTTCCGAAAGTTTCAAAATCATATGAATTTAATTAAATGACTTCAATAAAAAAAATAATTTTCTGAAAAACCATACAAGATTTAAGTTAAAAACAAAACAACTTTCTTGGTTCATTTCATGAACAACAATGTTTAACAAACAAAACAAAAACAAAACATAAACAAATAAATTCATATGATTTGATAATGCATCGTTACAGAGTTGTATTTTTAAATAATAAAACAACGAACAGCAGTGTAAAAAAACAAATTCCAAAAATGTAAATACAGTGCTTTTCGCTTAAAGCGAACTTCAAGGGACTGATCAAATTTGTTCGTTTTAAGCGAAGTTCGTTTTAAGTGAAGACATCAAGAAACCATTATTGTGTGTGCACATGTCTTTTTTAACACTTTGGCTATTTATTTACTTATTAAAACAATTTTAGAACATTGTAGTCTTTAAAAAATAAGTTTATTAAGTTTTTTGAAAATCATTTATTTTAGTTTGCTTAGTATTAATATTGGCTTCATTTATATACACTTCCACTTGGGCCAAGTGGTCAAGAATTTGTTGTGGAGTGTCGCGAGACTGAAGAAAATTTCTTACACAGCTTACGCTGCACATTTGTTTATGGCAACACACTTCTTGGTTCGTTTTAAGCGAAAAAAACAAAAAATTTACATGCAAAAAAAGTTTGTTATAACCGAAAGTTCGCTTTAAGCGGGTTCGTTATAAGTGAAAAAATGTTCATGGTTTTATAGAAATAAAAGTTTGTACTTTCGAAAATGGTTCGTTTTAGGCAAAAGTTCGTTTTAAGCGGGTTCGCTATAAACGAAAAATACTGTATTTAATTCCCGAAAATGTCCGTTGAAAACTTCCCGGGATTTGTAGAAAAATATTTCCCGAGAATTCCCACAACTCTTTTTCCCGCGTAGAAAATCTAATTGAAAGTCCCCTTAGAGTTCTTGAATGGATGATTACTGCCCTTATATGTACATATTTAAAACTACTAACTATTGATATTTATTTATTGTAGTTGTGTTTGTAGTTTATTGTTTTTATATAACGTGTAAAAATTTTGATGATACTTCTTTTATGATTGTATATACATGATTGTATATACTTATTAAAGGCCTGCACAAGACGTCTTATAAGAACTTTTAAGACATGAGGGAAATTTCAAATGCTTTACTACAGCGAAGTCTTCTAAAACAAACGTTAAACAACGCTATGGTCATATGCAAAATAAATAAGTATGACTCACAATTCGAAATTCGCATACGAGGGTGTGTGTTTGTTTCTCTGTTGCTTATTGTTGTTGTTTTTTTTTTTTGCTAGAATTAAAAAACAACCCTATTTATTACTATTGTATACTACTTGCAAACTGTTTAATGACTAAACTTTTAAATAAACATACATACCTGAGCTAAAAGAGTTAAATCAATGTGAGTAGTTGAAGTGCTTTCCTGAAATTAGAAAACAAACTGAAGTGCTTTGTAAGTGCTTTGTAATGATATGAATATGAATGTCAACGTCGCAGTGATATTTATTTCGACTTATTTATAAATTAATATCATTCAGAGTGAGCGTACATCAGAGTAATTGAGTTTAAATGATGTCTACGCATTTATATTTAAAATTTCATGAGTCAATATGAATAGCAAAAACAATATTCATTGCGGATCTCTGATGAGAACTCGTATACTACGTTTATACGCACCTGTTATTTGCAACTAAAAACGCTAACTTACTAACTCTCAGAACAATTACTTATTAGTGGGGATGAGATGTATATATATATATATATATATATATATATATATGTATGTAGGATCTGAGACTAGGCGCACAACCAGGTCTGTCGGTAGACAAGGGGTTAATGACAGGCATTAAGGGGATAACACACAAAGTAAATAGATAACACACAAAGTAAATAAATAACACACAAAGAGACGTACACAACACAAAAGAGAGACTGTGCAGCCAGTTTAGCTGATGATGTTTGATTATCTTAGTTTTAGTTTAAGTTTGCAAGTCAGTTAATAAAGTAAAGTCTACAAATTGGGGGCTCAACCGGGATGATAATTTAATTAGTTGTTATTATTTTATTAATAATAATCCGGTAAAATAATTAAAGAAATAATAATTTAAAAGTGGTAAAGAAAAAACAACAAAAAAGGCGTTAAGAAGTCAAGCCAAGTGAGAAGGTGATGGATTAATTAAATAAAATGAGAAGTGGATTAAAAAAGCAATTTTAGAAGTGACTTAAAAAAAAAATAATAAAATTAATTAAAAAGCAAGGTAATCTACTATATACAGGGTAAAAGTGCTAAAAGAAAAAAGCTGTATTAAAAGAAGTGCTGTGACTGTACGAACTAAGACGCAGACTTAGTATATAACGCGCAACAAAAACTCGTGTGGTAAATAAGTAACGAACAAATAACGGGAAAAGAGAGAACAGAGCAAAATCAATAAAATAAAACAAAAAGATTTTTGTGTCCACTATATAAATGTTCAAATGAGAACTTAAAATATACCTACTACGCTTGCATACTGTACGTATTTAGGTAAGCATCGAAAAAAAGTGTCTGGCAAATCATTTCGCGTAGACTGCAAAGCACCAAAAAAATTAACACTAAAATAACAGCCACATGCTTTATACACATGCTAGGCATGTACAATGGTGTTGTGATTTGCATATAGGTGCCAATAGTGATATGTGTATATACATTAGTATATAAAAACCTTAAGTTGAGTGCGCAGCAGTTGAGAGCAGATTTTAAATTTTATGTAGAAATACTTATGTACATAGACATACAAAAGCATTCAGACATTTATGTACATTAAGATTTGAAATAAAAAAAAAACAATAAAAGAAAACCTAAAGTTGAGTGTGCAGCAGGAGCTGAGCAGTTGAGACAAGATTTTGAATTTTATGTAGAAATATGTACATAGACATACAAAAGCATTCAGACATGCATGTACATTAAGATTTGAAGAAAAAAAAAACAATAAAAGAAAACCTAAAGTTGAGTGTGCAGCAGTAACTGAGCAGTTGAGAGCAGATTTTGAATTTTGTGTAGAAATATGTACATAACAAACAAAAGCATTCAGACATGCATGTACATTAAAATTTGAATAAAGAAAAAAAGCAATAATAAAAAAAACATTGAAACGAATACTTGGGAGAAAAACAAATATATAAGAAAAATAAACACATAAAAACAAAAAAAAAGTAATACAATAAGAAGAATATTAAAAGCCGGTGGATGAACGTGTAAAATGCCTATGAGAATTAGCCTATGTAATGACAAGAGAGCGCGGATGCCCAGCAGTGATGTCGAACGAGTCGCAGAGTTTATGTAAAAATATTTACTAGATAAGTATATACATATAGCAATAAGATTTAAATATTATTCATAATTTTATGTGTTTGGAAGGATTAGCTTGGTAGGTTGGAATATTTTAATGAGTAGAGTTGAGGGCTGAAGAAGTTGATGGAAAGTAAAGTTGAAGGCTAGAAAAGTTGATAGCAAATAAAGTTGAAGGGTAACAAAAAGTTGGTGTCAAATAAAGTTGATAGAAAGTAAAGTTGAAGGCTAAAAAAGTTGATAGCAAATAAAGTTGAAGGGCAAAAAAAAGTTGGTGGCAAATAAAGTTGATAGAAAGCAAAGTTGAAGGCTAGAAAAGTTGATAGCCAATAAAGTTGAAGGGTAAAAAAAAAAGAGATTGAGAACAAATAGAGTTGATAGAAAGTAAAGTTGAAAGCTAGAAAAAAAAGAAAAGTTGATGGTAAATAAATTTGATAGGGATTAAACTTGAAGCTGAAAGAGTTGATAGGAAATAGAGTTGATGAAAAGTAAAGTTGAAAGCTAGGGAAATTGATAGCAGATAAAGTCGATAGCAAGTAAACTTGATAGTGAGAAAAGCTGATATCGAATAAGAGTTGAAATAGATGAGGTAAAGATTAATGTTGATTGGGATTTGGATTGGATTTGAATATTAATTGATTAAATAATTTGAAAAAATTAATAATAATTTGAATTTTATATACATACCTCTTAATGTTTCTTGTATGAACTATTTTAACACACATTTTATTATATATTATTTTGCAATACCTATAATTTAAATATTGGACCATTTGTAACGTCATAAACTGCTTGCACAGACATTCGAAATGGACTTAAACACAATAATGACATTAAGCGTTGCGGACTTACGAAGCAGACTAACAGAGCTCGGACTTGAAACCACGGGACTGAAAAATAATTTGCAAAACAGACTCATTGAACACTTCGGCCTTCAAGCTGGTGGTGATGACGCTTCAGAAGCATCAGAATACGAAGACGTTGCCATGCCAGGAATTCGTTCAAATGTCCCTGTTTTTACGTTGAGAGACATAGCCGATAGTTTGTCTACCTTTAGTGGAGCAGACTCGCTTGATATACGACAGTGGGTAGACGAGTTTGAGGAAAACGCAGAGACCGTTGGCTGGAATGCCATTCAGAGATACATTTACGGGAAGCAGTTGTTGAAAGGGGCTGCAAAGCTATTCATACGTAGTCAGGTAGGCATTAGAGGTTGGGATGCACTGAAGCAGGCACTATTATCTGAATTTGGGGAAAGCCTTTCGTCAATTGAAGTCCACAAACTTCTGCGAAATCGCCGAAAGAAAGACAGTGAAACATTCCGTGAATATTTGTATGCCCTAACAGAAATTGGGAAGGCAATTGACCTTGAGGTAGCCAGTCTGTTAGAATATTTCATTGAAGGGATTCAGGATTCTCGTATGAATAAAAGCATCCTTTATCAGGCAAAAACAGTGGCCGAAATGAAAGAGTATATAAAAATTTACGAGAAAACCCGCCCTAAACCGAGTAACGATAACCGTAGGACCACAGTGAATGCTGGATCTAGTTCGACAGAAGGGAAATTTGTAAGCCGGGGAAAGAAAAACTGCTTTAAGTGTGGTAAGCCTGACCATCTGGCAACCAGCTGCCCCGAGAGGCAATTTAAATGTTTTAAATGCAACGGTTTTGGTCACCGGGCATTTGAATGCAAAAATAGAGGGCCTGAAATTAAGAGAGAAGTAAGAAATGTCAACATGATGGCTCACGATCGAGAACCTTTCGAGCCCGGACTAAAATTTAAGAAAATTTGGTTAGGTGGTATTGATGTGTATGCTTTGATTGATACCGGCTGTAACATGTGCACTATAAGATGCGATGTTTTTAATAAATTGAGGCATATGTTTAATTTGGAAAAAGGAGTCCAACGATTAAGAGGTGCAGGGGCTGGTGTATTTTATACTCAGGGCCATTTCAGGGCCACAATTACTGTTGATGGCATACATATTACGAATATTGAATTCTACGTCGTCCGGGGAGAGGATATTCAATACCCCGCTATTTTAGGGAATACTTTACTGGAATATGTTGATTTGATAGTCAGAGAAGATGGTGTCCAGTTCATCCCTAAGGGAAGAAATATTGTAAATGCTGAGTATACTGCTGATGACGTTGGCGCAGTAGGCGTAATACCGGAGTTTGGAAACCTCTGTATGTATGTCGAGGAAAATCCAGCACCGGTCATCGATGTTGAGTATCTTCGGGATGATGTACGTAGTGAATTAATAGACATTATTGACAAATACCAGCCCATAGAAAAAGTAAATGCTCCCGTATCTATGAAGATAATAGTAAAAGATGATGCACCTGTCGCACAAAGACCCAGAAGAGTGTCATACCAAGACCAAAAAATCATAGATCAACAAATTTGTGAGTGGTTGGATAAGGGTATAGTAAAACAAAGTATGTCGGAATACGCTTCTCCCGTCGTTTTAGTCCCGAAGAAAGATGGCACTAAACGTTTGTGTTGCGATTATCGGAAGTTGAACGAAAAAATAATCCGGGATAATTTTCCCATGGCTTTAATAGACGACGTATTGGAAAAGTTGCAGAATGCAAAAGTTTATACAACTCTCGACCTAAAAGACGGATTTTTCCATGTCCCCGTGGACCCTGCATCTACAAAATACACTGCTTTTGTTACTCAGAATGGTCAGTACGAGTTTCAGTTTGTACCATTCGGTATTTCGAATTCGCCGGCCGTTTTCTGCCGATTTGTGAACTCGATCTTTAGGGATTTGATGAATAGGGGTGTCGCAATAGTATATATGGACGATGTGATTATACCAGCAAGGGATGAGGCCGAGGGCCTAGAGAAATTGAGTTTAGTTTTGGGAGTTGCAGCAGATAATGGTCTACACGTTAGATGGAAAAAGTGCCAGTTTCTACAAAGAAAAGTCAATTTCTTAGGTTATGTAGTTGAGAACGGCACTATACGACCTTCAAAAGAGAAGACTAGTGCGATAGATAATTTTCCTTTGCCACATGACACGAAATCTCTTCAAAGATTTCTGGGACTTACATCTTATTTCAGAAGATTCGTGAATGGATACGCCACAATCGCAAGACCATTAAGTGACTTGTTGCGGAAAGGAAATGCGTTTAGAATGACTGATGAGGTTATATCCGCTTTTCAGCAATTAAAATCATCATTGACTAAAGACCCAGTACTAAAATTGTTTAATGTTAACGCATTTACCGAAGTTCATACAGACGCTAGTAAGGTTGGCTACGGAGCAGTTCTTATGCAAAAGGACGCGGAAGACCAATGTCTACACCCGGTACAGTACATGAGTAGAAAGACAACGCCGGCTGAAGAACGATATCACTCTTACGAGCTAGAAGCACTAGCGATAATTGAAGCTCTTAAAAAATGGAGGGTGTATTTAATGGGTAAGAGATTTAAGATAATAACCGATTGTAATGCTTTCGCCATGACAATGCGGAAAGCTGAGGTACCGTTGCGTGTTTCTAGGTGGGCAATGATGCTTCAAGATTTCGATTACGAAATCGAACACCGTTCAGGTACGAGAATGCGACATGTCGATGCTCTAAGCCGAATATCTTGCTTACTCATTGAGGATTCGTTACGCCATCGACTTAAAGAGGCTCAGTTGAATGATGGTCACGTGAAAGTATTAAGAAAAATCCTAGAGACAGGCCAATACGAAGACTTCTATATCGAGCATGATATATTATTTAAAGACCAAACGAAGGAACTTGTAGTCGTACCTAGCCAAATGGAGAGTGAAGTGATCATGATAGCGCATCGTAAAGGACATTTTAGCGCTAAGAAAACACAGGAGTACGTCGAAAAGTATTTTTATATTCCAGGTCTTAGTTCAAAAGTTCCCCAGGTCATTGCCAGTTGTATAGAATGCATACTGATTAACGCCAAGTCGGGCAAAAAGGAGGGATTCCTTTCACCCATAGGAAAAGAGGATGAGCCATTAGGCACTTACCACGTAGATCACGTTGGACCAATGACAAGCACCAATAAACAATATAACCATATTTTCGTCGTTGTAGATGGTTTTTCAAAGTTTGTGTGGCTATATCCCACTAAGGATACAGGCACCGACGCAGTAGTAAGTCGACTCCAGAAACAAGCCGTAATATTTGGAAACCCACGTAGAATCATTTCAGACAGGGGTTCGGCATTTACCTCTAATGGTTTTCGGGCATACTGTGACAAAGAAAATGTTCAACATTTATTAATAACCACGGGAGTCCCACGGGGAAACGGTCAAGTTGAACGTATGCACCGAATTTTAGTACCCATGCTGGCAAAATTATCAAGAGAAAATCCAAACCAATGGTACCGACACGTAGATAAAGTGCAGCAATATATCAACAGTACTCCACCAAGATCAACGCGATATTCGCCATTTAGAATTTTAACGGGATGCGAGATGAGATTACCCGATTTCGGGGATATAAAGGAAGTTATAGAATCCGAAGCCATTAAAGATATAGAGACGGAAAGGATTAAGATAAGAGAAGAAGTTAAAGAAAATATTACAAGAATTCAAAATGAGAACCGCAAATCCTTTAATAAAAATCGTAAAAGTGAGGACACTTACAGAATTAATGATATCGTCGCTATAAAACGCACCCAATATGGTGTTGGCATGAAATTAAAGGACAAGTATCTTGGACCATATAAGATTGTCCGCAAACTGAAGCACGGACGATATGAGGTTAAGAAAGTGGGAGAGAATGAAGGGCCTAGGCAGACGAGCACAGTGGCTGAGTACATGAAGCGTTGGGTGCCGGTATTCGAGGCGAATACCCAGTCAGGAGGGCCGAATGTAGGATCTGAGACTAGGCGCACAACCAGGTCTGTCGGTAGACAAGGGGTTAATGACAGGCATTAAGGGGATAACACACAAAGTAAATAGATAACACACAAAGTAAATAAATAACACACAAAGAGACGTACACAACACAAAAGAGAGACTGTGCAGCCAGTTTAGCTGATGATGTTTGATTATCTTAGTTTTAGTTTAAGTTTGCAAGTCAGTTAATAAAGTAAAGTCTACATGTATACAAAAAGTAATATAATACCGGAAGTTTATTTTATTTGCAAATAAGACGAGTATAAACGTAGTATAGATAGCTACTAAATATTAAAAAAATCATAAAATCTATAATAATAATCCAATAGATAATAAATGGAAATTTCGTTCGATATCGATCGATTCGTTCGATTTGCCCTTGTTCTGGGTATACCCAATTGGTCGGAACGGCGACGAATTGAGACATATTTATCATTTGCAACACTCTGATGTACAGTTTCCACGTTGTTTACAGTACGAATATTTCGATGAGCACCTCTTCCTGGACGGTCGGCAACTGAACACAGTTCCTCAAAACGGCGAACTAAACTTGTAATCATGTAAGATGTGGACGCTGATCTTACGTTAAAAAAATGGCTATAATTTCGCTGCGTCAGAACAATTCATCGTTTAGAAGAATAATAAAAATTGAAAATTATCTATTGCGTTGTTGTGGACTGTACGTATTCATTTTAAATTTCGAAGAGTGTAGTTATAATCTGCAAAAAGAAAAAATAAATTATGTTAAAAAATAAAAAAGTTATTTGTGTTTCACATCAGTATATAATAAATATAATTTTTGAGTTATGACGTTCTCTGAGTAAATGAGCGTTATGAAGCAAAATAATTAAGAATAAATGTTAAATAAACTTTGTTTATTTAATGCTAAATTTGTGTGTGTGTAATGTTGAGGCGAAATTACACAAAAATTTTATGATCCACAAATAGTCTAAGACAAAGTTTGCTTTCGCAATTTTGGGATAATTGCACGAAAATCGGCAACACTGATTGGGTCAATATCGATTGCTTATCTTTTCAAGCTAACCTAACCTAATGTGAAAATATATATGTATGCCGAAAATCATATAAGAGAAGATATCAACTATAGGAAAAGCTTTTACGGACAAGATCATTTTAGATTAGTAAGCTTTATTTTAAAAAGTTTTAATCAGATAAATTTTGTTTTCCAGTGTAAATTTTTAGTCACGTGTGTATGTAATTTGAGTTTTACATTTCGCAAAACAAAAACTATAAAAACTATACTTCTTGTGCATGTTTATGTATTTGTTTTGATTGTTTACATAACATTGAACATGTTTATAGTCACGCGATTGCAGAAGAAAAAATAAAGATAATAGTGATGAAATCAAAATACAAACAGGATGTGCCATCATACACCATTAACGAAACAAAGACATCACACAATATACATATTTTTTATATATGTATGTTACGTTATTTGAGTAGAAGTGATGAATAATAGAAGCCGTAAAAATAATCTATGCATTTACAACAATGTTTTTTTTATTTATTTCGGCCAATTTAAACATAATAAATTTCGCACAAAATTTATTGCCCTTTAAATTCGTAATAATAATTTATTGAGGTGATGTTAACGAATTGTTTCCTTAAACAAAAACAAAAATTGGATTTAATAAATTTAATTAATTCTAATTTATGATTTAACAGAAGCTATAAAATGAACGCATGAGTTCGTTAATTTTTATTAACTTTTTTAAGGAAGCAGATTTTTTGGAATATTCTACCATAATATATTATGGAATATAATAAGAAAAAAGTAATAATATTTATATTATAATAAGTAAACAGGTGTGATGACAAATATCACTATAGGTTTAACGTTACACTTCCCTTTTATATAGTACTAGCAAGCACAGTATTTACTTCAGTGTATTTCTCACAGGGAGAAAAGGAAATATATTTTTTTCGCTACGATATCTCTCAAACGCAAAAATCACAATAAGTAAAAAATCGCCGAAAAACTAAAAAAAAATCAAAACAAAAAGAAGTCGCCGAAACGAAAAAATCACAAAAACTGAAAAAAATCAGTAAAATTAAAAAAAAATCGCCAAAAACTTAAAACAAACGGCAAAACGAAAAAAAGTTATAAAAGTTATAAAAGACTCCAAAACAAGAAAATTAAAAAAAAAAATTCAACATCAGGTAACTTGTTCGATTATATGGGCTAAGGTTCGTATAGTATTACATATATATAGTATCCGTGCACGAGTCAAAGTCGCACTTTACTGAATTTATTAACAATGATATGAATATCACAGCAGTGAAAAAATCTTTCTGTAATGTAAATCTGAAGTTACCCATATTTTGCACACAAAGTTTTGGACTAGCATAGACATCTCTTTAAGTGAAAAAGAGAAAGAAAGAGAGATAGAGAGAGAGAAATACATATCTAAAAAAATTTGACCCGAAAATTTTCTCTTAATCGAATTGGTGCATTCATGTCAACATTAGTTATGTTCACAGAAAAAAAATTATTTTGATATTTGAATACGAAAATCGTTGATTCAATAAAAATATATGAATTTTTAAATTTAATGAATCAAAGAAAAAAGTTGTTGACTCAAATTTTATTTTCAGTGATTATTATTATTATTGTGTGTGTGTATGGATGAATGTCACATTTTCAACCTCTTTTTTACCTCGTCCAGACTTGCAATTTTTGTTGCTGCAATTTCTAAAAATTCTGCTTAGAAATTGCATAAGTGTCCACATTATGAAATTCTAATTTGCAATTATGCATTAAAAAATTTCTATTATACCACAAATTTCCTTGAAAAATTAACAATTATGTTTTTTTTTGTTATATTTTCTATTTTTCATACAATTGAAGCAATAAAATAAATAAATAAAAAACTTCAAGTACAACTAACAAATTGATATAAACACGTACGAATTTCTAATCAAAAAAAAAATTGCCGAGCACATGAAACTGTGTACTCCTCCCCAATCTTTTCACCCCTCTCACCTATAAACTCAAGAACTGCTGCAACAAAAATTGCAAGTCTGGGCAGGGACTTTCTGTTTGCTTTTGCTTGGCAGCTATTAAAACCTTGATGGGCACTGTCAATGTATTGGTGAACTGTCTATGTATGGACAAAAAAAAATTGATTTTGCTATTACAGTTCCTGAGTTATAACCGTTTTTAAGGTTTGATTTTTTTTTTGGAAAATTAAACTGGTAACAAAGTTGAAACCGAGTATGAATCAGGAACAAGAAGAGCAAATTAATTTTTTTTATTATTAAGAACTAATTGACCTTTTAACCTACATAATTAGTAATTAATTTTAAAAGTTATAAAGCGTTATTTACAAAATTTATGGAAAAATTTGGAAAAAGTTTTAATGTAGGCTACCTAAAAGAGGAAATTTATTGCCAACACTATACGTTTCTGCACACGAAAATAAGGATTGGGCAGTTTCTTTTAAATTCTTTACTCAAAAGTTAAGAAAATTATAATCAGAAATAATAATTAGTCAGCCTTAAGTTCAGTAATTTCAATTCTTATTGAATGAAATATTTTTATTAATTAATGTGAGTTTCTAAAGAAGAGAAGAAAAATTAAACTTAGATTTTAAGCTGGGGGAAATACCGATACTTTTCTGTCCAACCACGCACTTCATCAGCACCCTAGTCTATGTCTAGGTGAGATTGGGAAGGGACACACAGTTTCATGTGCTCGGCAATTCTCTTTTGAATTGAAATTCTTAATTTTTTATATCAAGTTTTCAGTTGTATTTGACGTTTTTTATTATTTTATTTTTTTAGTTGTGTGAAAAATAAAAATATAACAAAAAAATTTGTGGTGTCATAATTGCATTATTAGAAATTCATTATGTGGTCACTTATGCAATTTCAAAGCAGAATTTTAAGAAATTGCAACAACAAAAATTTCAAATCTGTACGAAGACTAAGTATTAATTTTCCTTAAAAAAATAAACTTGTACTAATTTTTTTCTAATTACTTGCATCTGCTTACAACATATAAAGAGTTTTCCAAGAAGAAAAAGGTCTTTCACAAAGGAATGCTATAAAATTTGCATTAGTTTCTGCTAAAAATTCTTATTTAGGGGGAAAATTATGCAATAGATTAGATAGATTTCATGAAATCCCAAAAAGTGGTTTTTTGGTATGTCTGCTGTATTTTGCTTATCTTTCTCCGGGCGCAGATAATATTTTGGATTCCGATAAATGTTTGGATTCCAACCTTAGAATTTGATAAAAATAAAATAGGTAAAAATAAATAGGTAAATTTCAAAACGATCTGGCACCTTTAATATTGAAATTTTTGAACAACAAATATCTTCGTAATGTTTCTTATACTATCACCGTTTTAAGTGATAAAAATATGGGGGTGGTATCTTAGCAACATTTTAAAATATTAGCGAAATAATTAACCAACTTTTTTCTGCAAAAAACGGCCAAAAATTTACTTTTTTTAAATATCTTATTTAATTTAATTAAATTTATTTATTTGACATATTGCCAGAAGTGCACATAAAATAATTGCAATTTATTTGCTTGTGTATTGAAATCAATTTTTTTAAACCTTAAGAATTTTATTTTTAACTTGCACCAAGTTTCTATTTTAAAATCGAACAAGATTTGATTTCTCAGTGGACAGTTGGTAAAAATACAAAGTTTAATTTTTTTTCTCGAATATTTCCTAAAGTGTAAGCGAAACTGCATAAATGTAGCAGATTTTTTTTAGCTCTTGGACAGAGAAATCCACCTGTAACTAGTCTTTTTTATCAGATCAAAAACATCAGCTTGGCATCGCTTAGAATTTTTCATTCACCCGAGGTTGCCTACTTTGAGGCTTTGTGGCTCCAACCATTCTAAAGCTATGTAATCCAACTTCCAGACTTAAATTTTTTTAACACCTCCTTATATGTTTTGTGAAACTTCATTAAAATCATACGGCTCGTTTAGAAACTGCAGAACTATTTTCTGTGCAACGGTAAATTTGTTGCAAATTAAACAAGTCAGAGTGCTATATTCGGCTGTGCCGAATCTTATATACCCTTTACCAAAGTGCGTTTATGTAGTATAGAGATACAAACATAAGCACAGAGATATGTAGGTACATATTCATTTCGTGAAAAAATTCATACTTTTTTTCTAGTGCAATTTTTAGGTTTTTGGCATTATGTTTAATTTGGTGCTTTTTAAATTTTGGAGATATTTTTCATATAGGCAATATTTTTTTGGTTTTGGCGATTTTTTTCGGTTTTTGGCGTTTTTTTAATTTTGGCGATTTTTTTTCGTGCTGGCGATTTTTTTGATTTTGACGATTTTTTCATTTAGCCGATTTTGTTATTTTTTATATATTTAATTTTTTTAGTTTTGACAGTTTTTATCTCGTTTTGGCGATTTTTTTCGGTTTTTGGCGTTTTTTAATTTTAACGATTTTTTTCCTTTTTGGCAAATTTTTTGATTTTGCCGATTTTTTTTATTTAAGCGATTTTTTTAATTTTTGGCATATAGGCAATTTTTTTGTTTTGGCGATTATTTCCGGTCTTTGGCGTTTTATTATTTAATTTTGGCGATTTATTTTCGTTTTGGCGATTTTTTTTTAATTTTGGCAATTTTTTTTTTCATTTAGGCGATTTTTTTTAATTTTTGACGATTTTTGTTCATATAAATTTTTTTTGTTTTGGCGATTTTTGCGGATTTTTGTCATTGTGGGAATTTTTTTTTGTTTTGACACTTTTTTCTCGTTTTGGCGATGTTTTTCGGTTTTTGGCGTTTTTTTAATTTTGGCGATTTTTTTCGTTTTGGCGATTTTTTTCATATAAGCGATTTTTTTTTAATTTTTGGCGATTTTTTTCATATAGGCATTTTTTTTTTGATTTGGCGATTTTATTTCGGTTTATGGCGTTTTTTAATTTTAGCGATTTATTTTCGTTTTGGCGATTTTTTTTTTGATTTTTGCGATTTTTTTTCATCTAGGCGATTTTTTTTTAATTTTTGGCGATTTTTGTTCACATAATCATTTATTTTTGTTTCGGCGATTTTTTTCGGTTTTTGGCTTTTTTTTTTAATTTTATCGTTTTTTTCATTTTGGCGATTTTTTTTTGTTTTGGCGATTTTTTTAAATTTTTGGCGATTTTATAATTTTCGGATTTTTTAGTTTGACCGTTTTTGAAAATTTCAAGAGTTTAACTCTTACAGTTTCCAAGATATAGCAATTTGTCAAAATTACATAGTCAAAATTTCATTAACTGATGGCCCACCCTTTAATTTAAATTTTTTTAATTTTACTGTTAATTGTTGTAGCCTATATAAAAATACACTAATTTTACAAATTTCAAGTGTCAATATACATACGTACACACATACATACAATTGTATGTATATTACATGGGATTTTAAAAGTTTTCGTTACTCATTTTGGAACACCCTATAATTTTTAGCTTTTATATATTTTTTTTAAATTTTTATTTTACCGTTCCTGAGAAAATAGCCTACTTCCTAAAACATGAAATATGTTTAATTATTAGGAAAAAAGTTGAAGTTTTCCAACCCTGAAAACGTTTTTTAATTTGTTAAATTTTTAAAATTTTTTTTAATTATAAATACCAATTTTATTTATACCGAAGTATAAAATGAGTTAATTTAATAAAAAAGTAATAAAAACTTGTTTTCGGTAGTTATTTTCTATGGGTAAACTGAGTTTGAGTTTTCCAGGTCTGAAACCGTCTGTTCGATTTTGCTGAATTTCAATAGCAAAATTTTTCGGAAAATTTCTGACACACCAGTCCAAGAAGGAAGTCTCTAGCTCTTCTGGGAGCTTGGGAAAACCGATTTCACGTACAGACAGACGGACAGACGGACAGACGGACAGACGGACATCGCTTGTTCGTCTTCATTATGCATAAGGATCCAGAATATATATATGTACTTTATGTGTCGCTTATTAATATTGTAGAAATTACAAACGGAATGACAAACCTATATATACCCTTTTACCATTTTTTGGTAAAGGGTATAAAAAGGGTGAGTTTGAGCTTTCATTACATTGGATAAATCAAACCAATTCACATATTCCATTTGAATTGGATAATTTTCATATAGATATATACAAGTTTTATTTAAGCCTTAGGTCCTTTTTGTAAATAATTGATAAAAATATTTATTATTTTATCGATATTTCTCTGCAACGTTGTTTAGGGTTTTCAGGAAATAATAAATTATTGATAAGTTAATTTAAATAAAACTTGAATATATTAAATTAAAAGATCGAATAAATTATTATAATATTTTCATATAGAGGTAAAGTTTACACCACACAAAAGTCGACAAAATTCAAATATGGTGATCGTAAATGTGTTGTGGCCTTTGAGCAATAATTTAGAATTTAAGTTAAAAGTTTATATTTTTTACAAAAAAATAAATTTCAAGTTCAAATATTCCTCGAAAATATAAAAAATTTTCTTACATTTTTTGCTAAATGCAAATTAATACCCGTATTCTAATAAATTGTGACAAATTTTTTGTCATACAATTTCGTGAATTTTCTTGTTATATATTTTAAAATGAAATTGTGATTGTATTCTACTGTTCATATGACAAGAAAAAGCTTAAAAAGTTCAAAAAAGCTTTCACCATACTATGGTGAGATTTATTTCAAATTGAAAACTAGTTTTATTTATTTAAAAATAATATTAAAAAAATTTGTAATGAAATTTATAGGTTTGATAATACTACCAGAGGGTAGTAAGACCCTCTGCAAACAAATATTATCATGTTATGCCAAAAAAATTATTTCTTACACTTTTTTTTTGCAAAAATTTAGGAAAATTTTTTCACTTTTTTTCAGAATAACTTACAGAGACTCCTAATTTTCTGCTAAAAAAATTGTATCTACGGTAAAGCTGGACAAATTCTGTGAACACATCAATATAACCTGAATGTGTTTATGTAGGTGCCCTTTTTATGTACCTCATTAAGACAACTTTGCAATTTAAATACGTTAATTTTTTACTTCTATGGCATTTTTTCCCATCTTTGATATTGTTGCATTTCTTGTGTTGCAGATTTTAGTATTTACTATTTTAAGGTTGCTTTGGCAAATATTGGTAGTGAAGAGTTATTAGTCCTTATAAATTATGCTGAAAAAAGTGAAAAAAATAATCGTTCTTCTATTTAAAAAAAAGTGCAAAGAAATATTGTTTTTTTGCACAAAGTGTTACTGAAGGTCAGTGGAGATGTGTTTACTTGATTATACGATTTTGAAAGAAAAAAATTTTAGCGTAAAAAAATTAAAATTTTTAAGGTCTGTATGAGCTATTAGTGTGCCTAGACACGTTCAAATTCGCAAAAGTTGTCCAGTTTTATCGTAACTACAACTTTGCCAAATCTTGTGAGCAAAAACTCCGAAGTCTCTGGGAGTTATTCTGAAAAAAGGAAATAAATTTGTTTCCTTTACATTTGCAAAAAAGGGCACAAAGAACTTGTCTTTTTTTGGCATAAGGTGTTAACAATTTTTCAATAATCACGCTTGTTTCTCTTTAATTCTTGCACCTAAAAAGTAAAGAAAATTAATAAATTTTTATTATGTTATGTGCTTTTCATAAGGTGACAAATTTGTTTTATTTTATTCATGACAATATTTTTCAGAATACCAAAAATATACAAATAGTCATTCACCTCAGTTTTCTTATAATTTTGTCACTGTCACAGAGGTCAGAATACGGGTATAATAATAAATTCCATAATTCAAAGAAAAAATACTTCAAACTGGGAAATATTTTCCTAAAATTCAGTATAGCTTTTAGCATCTCTTAAGTAAGTCAAATTTTATGAACTAATCAGCAGTAAATAATTTGCTAAAATTTATTTTTTGATTTAAGACGAAATTGACTAGTCCTTAATATAAAATTTCCTTCAGTTTATAACCATTTTCCTACTCTTCGTAAATTTTTCCTTTAAGTCAGTTAACATTTCCTGAAATGTGAGAAATTTATTGTGTATTTTTATGAATTATTTTTGAGGATATGAACTTTTTATTTTTTACTCATAATAAGTAATTTTTACTAGATTTTTGTAAAAATTTACTTAAACTTAGAAAAAATTACTTAAACTTAGAAATTTTTTTTACTTGAATTTAGGAAAAAAAAATTCTTAATAATAGAACATGTCTTTTTTTTTTGAAGTATAACACGTGTTATTTGGCTTACAGACTGATACGAACTTTAGCCAAATCGAAAGAATTAAAATTAAACAAAATTATTTATAAAAAAAATTATACTTTACGCCTTATGAAAATTTCTGATGTTGTATCCAAATTGTGTTTTGATATTTGAATTTTTGAAAGAATATATTTTTCTTTTCTCCTTGCTTTAATCTAAGAAAGTATAACGAAACTGTACTTCCTTGCATTAACCAGTGGATTAAATGGTAAGACCCACAGTTTTTTTTAATATTAAAAATATACATTAAAATTATATTCTATAATCCGACTTAATCCCATTCCATTAGTGATTCCAGTGATATTACACGAACCATTAATTTTGTTTTATTAGCTTATTTTACGATTAATATTTTCTTATTATTATTATTCTGCTCAACATTTCTTTGTCCACTAGTGTATTTATCAGTTTAAGTTTCTTTTCCCAAACAAAATCGTTAAAAAAAACAAGAAGCAAAGCATATTAACCAAATGACGAGTAGAACTTTTATCATCTCAACTACAACAGATGCCTTTAATGTGGAAACATATTTTCAATGTCTGAAATGTATGTTTCTAGTACAAAATATTAAATAAAAAATATTTCCACGCAAGAAAAAAAGGATAGGAAACCAAAGCACACGTACTACACATCATTTAAAAACGATTAATTGAATTGTTTGAGCGTGCCAAGAAAAACAAAGTGTCACATACTCGTATTATCCCATGTAAAAGTCGTGTTTTTTTCTTTACTTGCGTCATTCATGGTTGTTTCTTTTTTTAAGATTTTACTTCAGAAGTCCTTAAGCTAAAACGTACATTGAATGAGCAATGGTTGTACACTGGAAAAAAACAATAAAGTTGAAGACTCTAATTACTTGTAAGTTATGCGATATTAAATTAAATTTTTAAAAATATCAAGCTTAATATAGCAATATTTCTCTAAGGAAATTGTGTGCATAACAAAAAGACAGAAGTGCTTAAGTCACAGGTAGTAAAACTTTACAAAAATTAGTAGTTTATGATTTTTGAATTGAAGTAGTCACGGTCAAAGTTTCAATAGTTTTGGATTATTCTCAGTGTGATATAAGGATCTTCAATTAATGACTTCCGAACTTGCACAGTTGATAGTGTTCATAATGTTCATGCAACATCTGTCAACTTGGCTCCAATTTATAAAGTCAGTTTTCACAATTAATGAAAATAGCATTTAGCAATCTGTGTTTTATTAAAATGAGTGCTCTGTTCGGGAAACATTCCTAGCGAAAAATCATCTTCAACGACGAAATAGATTTCAAAAAACAAAACGGTAGAAATGCAAATTTTAACATCAGCGAAACCCTAAACCAGGAGACTGTAAGCTTCCATTTTCGATCCCGCTTTCTTTTGTGAGCAGTGATAAAAATTTTATTTGCAAAAATAATGTAAATTTAAAAAAAATGATATCATAGAAATTAAAGTTATGAGATTTTATGGGTAGGTAGAGATATCTTTCCCTTCAAAGGATAGTTTATAACTGAGAAAAAGGTTCCTTACTCATATTTATCCATGTAAAATGAGCAAAAACAGAAAAAAATCTGAAATTTAAAAAAAAATTACAAAAAAAATATTTCGCAAAATTGCTCAAACTTTCTGTCTTGCATTCAAAGTTAGAGATTCCTAATATTATAGTGTGGTATAGAACATAATTCTGAATGTAACTAACTTCACTTTTAGAAACTTTTTTTGTTTTTTGTTTGCAAAAAAAGTGCATTACTTTTATTTTATAAATTTTAAACGAATTGTTTAAACATTTAGGGTCAAAAAAAGTAGGCGGGAGCACGCCCATAAGAATAAAAATTAAAATTTGCGCTAGTGAGCTGAAATTTTATAAACGAGCTGTTATAGATTAGCAAATTACCAGAAAAATCTTAAAATCCAAAAATTTTACCTAAGAGGGCGGGGATGCGCCCATAAGGCTCAGAATTTAAAAAAAAGTTCTAAGGCGTTAAACTCAATCGATTTTATCGAAATTTGGCATACATGTTGCAATAATACAAGGCTATAAATTTTCGTTGAAAATGTGGCGTTAACACGCCCATACAATGTACGCCTCCTATTTCATATACTTCGGGTCAGCATGTTTGAATATACTACATATTTATATATTTATTACTATCCGTTTTCAACGAAACTCGACAGGAAAGATAACTAATGGCTACAGCAGGTATTGTGATTAAAAAAGTGGGAGGTATCACGCTCATAAGAAAAAAATATACAAAATGTTCGCTAGTAAGCTGAAATTTGATAAACAAGTAGGTTTAGATTAGCAACTAACCAGAAAAATCTGAAAACCCGGAGATTTTGACCAAAGGGCGGGCTATTCCAATAAAACACACAATTAAAAGAGCAAATTTAAAATTTTTATCTCAAGTGATATTACTGAAATTTGGCACAAATGTTGGAATAATGCAAGGTTATAAAATTTCATTAAAAAAAGTGGATCTTAATACATCCATACAATTTAAACAGCCTATTTCATTTAATTCGGATAAGCAGATTTAAATATACTATTTATTTTAATATTAATATCCGCTTCCAACGAAACTTGACACGTATGATTGGCAGTGGCAAAAAATTTATTTAAGAAAAGTGGGCGGGAATACGCCCATACAAATTAAATAATTAAATTTGTGCTAGAGAGCTGAAATTTGATACGCAAGTAGGTCAAGATGAGAAACCAAATAGAAAAATCTAAAAACCCAAATATTTTAACCATGAGTGGCAGGGGTGACGATAATTTTGTACTGAAGCTTTTAACTGAAGCTTTAACTAAACTATGTGCTTATGTATGTAGGTATGTATCTCTATACTGCATAAACAATACTTTGGTATATAAGATTCGGCACAGCCGAATATACTTGTTTATATTAGTTTTTAGTCGGAAGTTTTTTTCGATATTGTGAAGCAGCTTATAAGTTATGAAAAGATAACAATATTGAGATTTTTTTCAGTATACATATGTATATGTATATAAAAATGGCTTGACTTGCTTGGTTTGCTTTAGGTTTTAAAATCTTTTCTCTTTCTTCTATTCCATATTCATATTCCTAGTGATTTGACGTTCATGTTGATGTGTCTTCGAATGTGACTTAAATTTCCATCCTGCAAATATGTTTTATTCAATTTTTGATATTGCGAACATTATTCAAAGTGATTTTTCTCCTGAAACATTTACAAAAATGAAAGTCGCCGGTTACAATTTTTACGTGACTTTATTCCGTTTTGCATTATACACATACATATGTACATACATACATAATTCTTATTTTTTTTTAATAAGCTGAAAACATTTTTTTGTGCAAAATTGTTTATAATTAAAAAGTTTTGCAGCAAAGAGTCAAAAAATTAATTCATCTAAATATGAAAAAAAAACGTTTGGTTTGCAATAGAGGGAAATGTTGTCAAACACTGAGCGAAATTTTACACGTATGTAAGCAAAGTTGTGTGTAGGTTTTAAGACATAGGTTAGGTTAGGTTAGCAGGCTGCAGGAAGGGTGAAATTTAGAGTACAACTCACTTGTGTCCAATACAATGATCCCTTTGTGCTACTTGTGAGTTGTAGAGAAGATAGTAAGGGAGGGTGATAGGGAATGTATAGTGATAGAGAAGATGAGTGCTGAAGGAAAATGTAGAGGAAAGCTTCATTCCTTTTTTTAGAACTCTACTCCTTTAACGTTTTTAATAGTGCAGTCTTGCAGCGCCTCTGGTGTCAATGTGGCATATTAATTTTTTTTAACTGTGCTGAGTAACAATTTTGTTGGTTATTTTACTTCGCCGATGATTCTGCTACACAATACTCACGAAGGAAGGCTCTCATGTCCCATTAGGATAAGCATGCGTTGAAGCCGGTATAGTTTATTGTCTAGTGCTTCAAATGTTACCATCTCTAAATTTACAACAGTCTTCTTCTGTCGTTTCTTCTTTACTATATGTGTATAATACGTTAGTTAATTTGCTTATTTTTGTTGTTGGCTATTTTTTTAAATTTTTTTAATTAAAAATTTGTTTTAAACCTTAAAATTCATATACATACATATGTACATATTTGGGGTTTAGAAAATATTTTAGTTAAAAGCAATTAATTTTTCTTTATTCACACTACCCATTGACTGAAATTCTATTTTCAACTGAACTTGTTAAAATATTGTTTTATTATATTGAGGTATTGTTTAAGTCCGATAGAACTTATAGTTGTAAAAAATTATTTAAAAAAAATAAGTTTTAATTTAAAATAAATTTATTCGAAAGATCAATACAAGACAATAACATTTCAAAATGATGTCAGGGTTATGGTTACAGTGGTTTATTGATGAAAAATATTTTGGACATTCATTTTGAATAAATTTTTCTAGCGTTGCAGGCCATATGCCACGAATAATACGAACAATTTTGGCATCCAAGCTGTTACTTGTTGCTAGTTTATCAGCATAAGCCTATGACTTCTGGTGGCTTTACACGCACAACCCTGGGAGCCAACTGACATTTCAATTTCTCAGAATTTTGATATCAAAAGTCGATGGTTATGGTCACCGTAAGACACGTCGTGCCATCCTGTTTAAACCACATTTCGCGCGGATCAATTGTAAAAAGTATAGATTTACTTGCAAATAAAAATCATCGATCATGGTGCGGCAACGATTTCCGTTAAGCCTAATTCGATCTCCAATTTTTGAAGAAATAATATCTAATAATGCCAACGCCGTATAAACCACACCAAACCATGAATTTTTCTGGTTGTAATACAAGTCTGCAGGATCCGCTGTACAAGTTCGTGAAATATTTTATTAGATTTTTATGGGTGTGCTGCCGCCCACTTCTCACAAACTTATGAGCCTAAGGTATGCACGCTTTCGCTTATATCAGATGAGTAGGAGTATAAAAATTTAAAGAACAGATTTTGGTGAGTGTGGTCTCATCCAATTTTTTTTTCGACGAGATCTTTACAAAAAAAAAAGAAGTTTCGATATTTGCTTACAAATTACAGTGTAAAGGCTTCATTAGTCTTTACTTTGTGTTGATGTTCTGTGCTGTGCCATTCAGCTTCCAAATTTGGGTACTTACTTTTTCTGTAGTAACATACCAGCTGTTTCTGACCAGAAGTGTCGCAGTTTTCCACTAAAGCGATGAGTTTTGCATCGCTCATTGTAATTTTTCAATCTAATTTATTTTTTTCTTTAAAAAATAATTTTTTCTCAATACAATCACAATTTACTTCATCAAAATTTTTATTTCATTTATGCTGTCACTTACAGTAACTTAACAATTTTTTTGATTTTCACAGGTTGAACCGAAACAGAACAGAACGAAACAGAAAAACTAACAACTTGTAGTATATTTCTATAAACAAAAATGAGTCAGCTGATTCGTAACAGAACAGAAAGTAAAAACTAATTCTGGCTTAAGAATTAAAACAACACAGTTAAGAACCTATTTTTTTCAGTCTTATTCATTTCGTGGCTTCTTCTGTTTTCTATTTAAAATTAAGGAAATTATTCGTCTGTTATTAATCATCATCCAAGCTCAACGCACCGTTTTTAAGGAATGGCTCAATCACGCTTATTTTTTTATAGTCAAGCATGCTCACATAATATATACTAGATGTGATAAATATTATAATGCGTAATCTATGCAATGCAATTGAGTGTTGAACAGTTCTAGTATCAAGCTTAAAACCTAAGACCTTATTAGCTACCTTAAGCATAAAAAGCATTCACCACAGTCATTTACTGACTTCAGTGTGTCAAAAATAAAACAAAGATTGTTTATATGATAAATATTATAAATGAAATTTATTTGCTTGTGGTTAAGCATTGTCTATATGCACTTCATTGTTGCTTTAACAAATCGTCAGTAGACTTCAACCAGACATTTTCAACCATCACAAAAATTTTATTTTATGCACCATTTGAGACTTCACAAATAATAATATTTTTTGAAAATTACTTAAGAAAAATGTTTGTCTTAGTTTATTATGTCCTAAAATATAAATTTCCTCTATAAATCAATTTTTACTTTTTTCAATTCATATTTTTTTTATTTTACGTTATTTCTTTAACCTCATTATTTTTATGTTGATAAAGAATGAAAACATATTTTTAAAATCCACACACAGCAGTAAGAACATCAACATCTAAATCAATAATCTAATCAAAAGGGAATGAAATAAGAAAATGTATTAAAGAGAGAGAATCCATTGAAACTATATTTTCCTGGCAGTCATTACATTGACTACAAATATCATTACAATCGTATGAGTATGATGTACTTAGAAGCTTTACAAACATACATACATACATGTGTACTTATTTCTGTTCTATTATTATTGAAAGACTTGGATGTAAAAGGACAATCAAATGTGTCCAAATACAGTCAGTCTGTTGGCAAATAAAACTTGAACAGATTTCTTTTTAAGAACATCTGGGGTGCATGTATTGAAAAAATAAAAAAATATATATTAAATATTTGGATTATTTTCATGCTGTATTACACAAATAATTAAAGTCTAAGGATATTAAAAGTTATTATTTGACGATTAACATTTTTAGAGTTTTTATGTAAACATCAGAAGTATTTTAGTTTTTCTCTAGAAGTCTTTTGTTAAATTTTACGGATGAGTGTCTGAAGTGGAAATAAAATGCATACAGACTTCGCTTAGCCAACAGTAAACAAAATTCTTCATGTTAATAAATAACTTCGGTATTGTTATAAAAAACTTTGAGTGAAAATTTGATTTAAAAAAATAGCACTTTTACACAGGAAAATCGTTTACGTGAGTTAATATTAACATGCAAGAGTAATTACGAAAATTTTGTGCGTTCTCCTGTTCATGCTGAAACTATTAATAAAAAATATAATGTTGTAGTGTGCGAATTAATTACAGCTAGAATGGATATCTTAAACCGTTTCTTGTTTTCCTGCGCAATTACATTATGGCTATTTCCATGATGTCGAACGTGACCTTCGTACACATTTGAAGTGAAAAAAGTATTTTCAAACGGATTTTTATTTGGACAGTAAGTGTAATTTTTAGCTCTCAATTAGGATAGTAAATGGCACTAAGTTTAGTTTTAAACAATTTTTCGTTTTCAAAATAATTTAAAAATAAGGCATTTGCATGTGAAAAAAATAAAAGTTGCTTTTTATGACAACAATTAAAGCGTTTATTTCACCGCAACGTCAAGCAATATTTAAATGTGACAAATTTTTAATATATTGTTCACCGAAGTTTTTTTAATAATTTTTTATTTGGCCAAAAATTATTTATATATTTTTTAAACTTAATTTTAATCAAAATCACACGTGAAATTTTGCATGTGAAATTCTTTTCACTTTGATAAATATGTAGTATATTGTTTCAGTTGCTTCTTTTACAAAAACATAAACAAGCAAGCTTAGTAAAAATGTTTTCAAATTAAAAAAAGTATTCAACGTATTTATTTAAACATAATGGCAACAAACTTAAAGAAATAAGTAATATAGGTAATAAACTGCAACGAATTTAAATAAATATAGTATCAGGAACACCAAACACAACTTTCTCAGAATATGCAGAGTTAGATATTTTTACGTTTTGATTATCGTAGCCAAAGAAGTGCTTCTAATTTAAATTACTTAATAGTTCAGCAAAAGTTGCCAGGCTGGCTATTATCAAATCTTCTACAGCTTTTGCACACGTTTGCTTTCATTTATAAGGCTCGTTTCATACTTTTTTGTTACTTTGCATTTCTGCGAGCTTCTGACAACTTTTTTTAACTATGCATCATTACACCCTTTTTCTTTAATTATTTGATTTAATTAATCATTTAATAATTTTTAATTTGAGATTTTGTAAATATATATCATCTCAGCTCAATTTTCCTCTACGCCGTTTGCAACTCTCTTTATTTTCTTTACCGTTTGCTGCTCATGTAAATTTTTTTCACTTACGATGTCGCACGTGATCAACTTGATAGGTCATTACTATAGGGAACTTTGTAAATCGGTATATGGCAGGACCAATAGTTCATGCTGAAGTAGGGAAGATTGTAGACTCTCGAGGGCTATGTAGCCAAAACTTGACTCAGGAAGATCCAAACTGGTAATGGACATGAATAGGATGGTGATGCCGATGTTAGTGCAAAAACCAGCAATTGGGAAACTCGCACTCCAGATTTCTGTAGAATATTGAAACCATTGAAATTATCAGCTGTCACTGCCTGAAGCTGCAACGTCATAGGGTTAGATGGCTGAGATGACGTTTCCATGAGAGATTACTAATATCGGGAAATGTAAACTGGAGAATATTGCGGGCTTCGTCGTGGGAATTTCGTGGCTTAATGACAGATAATAGGGTCACTTCTGGGTATGGGCTATTAGTCTCAAAGTGGAGGTGCGGTACAGCACAACTCTTTCTAAAAGGGATTGGCAAATGTCTTCAAAAATCGATTTTCGATTTTTCGATCAACTCTTTTCATTTCGATTTTTGAAATCAATTAATCGTACATAAATAAGACAAATTGGCTGAGAGAGTAAAGTGACAGTTCATTACTGAATATTTGAAAAAATTGTACTCCGGAAATTTTTCGTAGCAAAAGAAACGGCTAAACTGAGCAAATTAAAAAAAAATTAGAGTAGGTTACACAAAAATTATTTCTAAGGCTTATCAGTTTAAATATTGTTTTAGTAACCACTTTTATTATACAGGGTGGCCCAGAAAGACCGAAGTGGTGTGAATTCCTTATAACTTTTTATTTAAGACATATTTTTTTAATTTTTTGTTTTTTAAATGCAGTAAATTTATAGGGAATATTTTTAAATTAGTTATTAAAAATGATATCCCGCAAGTGGTGGACATTTTCTGCTTCGCACAAATGTGTTCTTTCCATTTCCATTATTCATAACTTAGTTATGAGTGACGAAGCCTCGTTAACAAACAAAACTTTAGGATATGGGATATTGAAAACCCGAGAGTACTTCATCAACGACAATTACACCCAGTTAAGTATACTGTTTGATGCGGTGTTTCTTCAGAAAGGATCATTGGCCCATATTTTTTTGAAAATGAACGAGGAGTCGCCATTTCCATCAATGGTGATCGATATCAGGCCATGTTGGAAAATTTGGTAAAGCCAACCGTGGAAAACCATCCGCAAATATGGTTCCAACAGGATGGACCCACAGCGCACACTTCCAGGGCCACAATGGCTCTTTTACGCGACATCTTTGGTGAAAAAATAATTTCGCGTAGAAGCAATTTTAATTGGCCTCCACGTTCCCCGGATTTAACTGCTCCAGACTGTTTCCTTTGGAGTTATTTAAAAGGGAAAGTTTATCTTAATAGGCCTAGGACTATTGAGGAATTAAAAACCAATATTCGAGACGAAATTAACAACATAACACCGGAAGTTTTGCGAAAGGTCATTGAAAATGTGTTGGAAAGAGCACATTTGTGCGAAGCAGAAAATGGCCACCACTTGCGGGATATAATTTTTAATAACTAATCTTAAAATATTCCCTATAAATTTAATGTATTTAAAAAACAAAAAACTAAAAAAATATGTCTTAAATAAAAAGTTATAAGGATTTCACACCACTTCGGTCTTTCTGGGCCACCCTGTATAACTACTTGTTGACAATAATATCAAGACAATACCAATGTCAAAGGACACTTACGTACTATTTTTGTTCAGAAATAGATTCTTTTAACAGCCTCCTGCTGTTGTATAGTTTTCATAGAAATTCAGTGTCATATGTTTGATTTTGTCTTGACGTTGATGTCGGCAAAAATTTACGTAATGAGGATGAATAACTTTAGTTACCAAACCTATCTGGTTCACCTAGATTTTATAAAAAAATTTGTTGGTTTATGTGATGAATGCTTAGCCTGTTTCTTTGCAAAATTAACAATTAAGCCAGCCTTAGAAAACAATCTTTAACAAGGCACTGATGTCGCAAGGTTTCACAAATATTTTCTTTTGATTTCGTACATATTGCAATTTATTACAACCTCGTTTTATTAAATATTAGAATTGCCAAAATTTTGATAATAATAAAAAATTTATTTAATTAACCGAATAATCGATTTGAGCATAAAATTGCCGACAAAAAATCGATTGCAAAAATACGATGTTTTTAAACAAAAAATCGATTTTCTATTGAAATCGAAATCGATTTACCATTCCTTACTTTCTAACCTCACCTAACCTAAATACCTCAATTTGTAATGATTATTTGATAAGCTTCCTGCGTGTACTTTTGACGTCCTGACAACAATTATTATTTTTCATTATAGCACATGACATCGAAATAGCAGAAAATATTTACAATTATTTCCAATTCCATAGTTTCTCATTTTAGCTTATTTTTTTGTATCCTCAGAAGAGTTTTAGAGAGCAAAAGTCAATGAATATCTAGCAAAAAAAGTCGGAACTAGTTCCATTAACTACCAAACACTATACAATTTAATATTCCAATTGTTCCATACCATTTAGTTATTTGTATCACTTCCATCTGTTTCCCCAATTATAGAACTTCTTGTAGCTGATTCCATCAATGATGTAACTAATGATTTGTAAGTTCCTTTTTTGCTTGGTAATGAGTGTCTTTGAGAACGTTCTTCAAAGCAACTCAAGTAATAAAATATCCAAATAAAAAGATTCCTTTTTTGTGCTTTTAATTCCAGTATCTCGAAATCGGTTATGTACAGGGTTGCCGTTGAAAATTGCGAAAAAGTATCATAAAAAGGGTATTTGAAAAAAAGGATAAAAACGGTATTTTAAAGTAAAACAGGACCAAGTTTTTTCTAACAAAAAAATAACATTTATTTTAATTAAATACATTAGACTATAATAAAATTAATGAACATACTTTAATTATAAATCAATGTTAACCCTTTAACTGCCCAGATCATTAAAATTATCAGATGCAGCTATTTTATTTCAAATGGATATAGTCAAAAGAACCGTGAGTTTTAATCTACACGTGAAAAAAACATTAGGAAAAAACGCCAGGTAAAGAACAGTGAAGACCATTTGTATACAGTCTTGTCGGTTTGCAAATAATGAAAAATCACAATTAAATTTTATTTTTAAAAGGTTATGAAAGTAAGTCAAAATACATGTTTTTTAATTGTGATACTCCCAGAAATAATTTGCATTTGAAATCAGGGTCTTGGGTGTAAATTTTTTGCAATATTTTCACTTTTTATTGGCTATTCTTTCGACCAAAACAGTAAAATTATCGACAAAATTGGACCGAATACCGCCAACTTGACGAACAGCTCTTTTTCCAATACCTAATATGCTATACTGTACTTTGTCCAGTTTTTGAGCATATGCGTTCATTTTGTTAAAATAATACACAGGGATAAATTAAAAAAAGGGTCATAAGAAGCACGTAAAAGTGTCAAAAGTGATACTTTAGTATCACAACGGCAACGTTAGTTATGTATGACTGCAAATTTTCTTACATTAGTAAAATTGTATTGTTACTCTATGAAAATAAAATAAAACAAAATCTTTTCAAAGTATTTCACGAAAAAAATTTGTG
Source organism: Tachina fera (assembly GCA_905220375.1). Classification (NCBI taxonomy): domain Eukaryota; kingdom Metazoa; phylum Arthropoda; class Insecta; order Diptera; family Tachinidae; genus Tachina; species Tachina fera. The sequence continues at coordinate 45,719,003 of LR999965.1, read as the reverse complement.
TCGGTGGACCTTTCGGTGGAAATGCGCATATGCTTCCTATTTAAAATTCTATAAAGTTAGCAAGCAATGGAAGTTTTCGGTAAGATGAAACAAATTTTTTTTCATCGCCGCACTTCTATCAGAAAGTATATGTAATTTTTTGGTCAAGAAAAGCATGAGACGTTCAACTAAATCTCCCGTCATATGAAAAAAAATCTCAGTTTCTTGATTTAACTCAATCAAGGCCGGCAACGTATGCGTAAGGCCGAAAAAGCACGAGCACTAACTCATTTATCCGCTTGATGGTTTAGTTGATCGTGTCAAGTACCTTCAACATGAATTTCTGTAATGAAAATTTTTTTATTTAAATCTCAAAGGAGAACTGTTACTTTTAGAGGATGATAGTTGTAGAGGATTCCCAGTTTTTTGCTGAACTTTCACTGTATATGCACTTTATGGCAAGTTTTAACTGCTACTCCCTCATATTTTTCCAGTTTAATTTACAAACAATGTTGGTCCTAGCACAAGTTGAATTTATTTTATTTTTGAAAAAAAAATTAGTCATAATTTACAACTTTTTGTAACACTCTCAATTTCTCAAATCACAGAAAACCTTCGAAACAATTGCTTAAAATTTTGCAATAAAGACCAAACATTTGCTTGCAAAAGCTTTGCATAATTTTTTTTTTGTTTCAAGTTAAAACTTTTATTTTGTGTCAAAATGTTTACCCTTACCTTTCGTCTTAAAGAGTTGTCTCACCTGCCCACCCATATTACCACCACTTACAAGCATTATTTATAATACAATAATACTTACCACACCTTATGACAGAGAAATGGCTTCATAAAGCGTGTACGGTATCATTTGGTAATGCAATTGAAATACATCTTTATACTACGAGTACAACAATAAATAGATAAAAATAATATCAGAGAGCAACACAAATTTCAATTCATTTTTCTTATCTGTCTTAAAAGAAATATTAAATGGAAAGAAAACCCAGCGGAGGAACTTCTTACACGTTCAAATGTTCATCTTCTTTTATTTATCTTAAAATATTTCGTGCAAACGTAAAAAAATGTTGACCCATATTATGCGCACTCGTACTACAAGTATTACTACATTTCCAATGAACTTTAATCAAAATTTATACTTTAGCACAAACTGCTGCGCTGTTATCTGTTTTGTGTGGCTATGTGCATGTGGTAAAGCGTATTATGATAAATAATACCTTAAGAACTATTGACAACTGAAAGAGTCCAAAAAAAAATGTTGACAATGACAAAGCGATTGTTGAAAATATGCTGAAACAGATGAAAACTTTCAAGCGATGGAGGGAGCAAAATAACGAAATTTTTTTTAAATATTAGTACAGAGATTTAAAAAAAATATAGGAAAAGCTTAGAGTTTTTGAAGAATATAATCTCTATAGTGGAAGAAGATTAAATTTATGCAAAAATAAATCCCCTGACAGATGTTAACAATAAAAGATCGTTCAAATGGCCAAGAAGGCGTTTCGTTGAATTTGATGCTTTACAACTGGTTAGTTACGAGTTGCAACGAAAACATTGAGATGTATTCATTAGATCTCACTACTTTTATTATTGTGTGTAAATATTTTGAGTAAATGTTTTGGTAAGTAATTCGGTTAATGTACGTCCAACTTTTGTAATAAAAATGCTTAGTGCAGTGAAATTATTTTTCAATTAAAAGAAGAAAGTAAAAAATGTTGAATCTTTTAGATGGAACTCAAGGAGTAACTGAAGCCCTTTGTAATAACCACCTCTATTTTAATAATTGCCAACTAAAAATTTCTTAATTGAAGTATTTTTAAAAATGTATTTGTTGTTGGTTAAGCACATCTGAATGTCTTAAATTGCTGCTTAAGCAATACATCAGTAAACTTCCACCATAATTCAAAAAAGCTTTCAAAATTACAATGCTTATAGGCAAGTTCTCAACGGATTAGTGAGAATAAACATTTTGCCCAAGTTCGTGTTTGGTACAATACCTATCACTGCAATATGGTATGTATTATATAAATTTGTAATCGTAAGGGTGTTATATAATTTCTAGATAATCTGCTTACTTGACAACATTTTTCCCGATATAAGGAAATTAACAAATAAACATTATTTTCTCCTTTCTTAGAAGATTAAAAATATTGCCAAGTTAGCACATTATCTAGAAATTATGCAACACCCTTACTATTAAAAATTTATATAATGCATACCATATTGCAGTGATAGGTATTGCACCAAACACGAACTTGTGCAAAACGTTTAGCTCACTACTTTTGATGGCCGAAATTTTGGAAAGGAACTTGGCATTTTTTCACATTTATGTTTTTGTGAGTATATCGTTTACAAAAAGTTTTAAAAGGGTATATATAGGTTTGTCATTCCCTTTGTAATTTCGACAATATTAATAACTGATACATAAAGTATATATGTATATTCCGGATCCTTATGCATAGGGAAGACTAACAAGCGATGTCCATCTGTCCGTCTATCCGCCTGTCTGTCTGTCTGTAAGTAAAATATGTTTTCCGAAGCTCTCAGAACAGCTACGGACCTCGTTTTTGAACTGGTGTGTCAGAAATTTTTTGTTTCAGAGCTGGAAGACTCAAAATCTATTTTCAAATACAATATAACTACCAAAAACTTGTTTTTATGAAATTAACTTATTTTATACTTCAGTATGAATAAAAATTTAAAAAAAGTTAAAAAAAATTTAAAAAAATAAAAAGACGATTCCAGGTTTGGAAAACCTTACCTTGTTTTCTTATAATTAAACATATTTCCTGTTTTAGGAAAAGGCTTTCTTCTGAGAAACCGTAAGATCTACGGATCCGAAGTTTAGACAGAGTATGTAGAACTTTGGTTGCTACAGCAATAAATATATGTAAGTTAAAAATTAAAGGGTTTTCAAAAACGAGTATAAACTATTGTATGTACATACGTGTATAGACACTAGAAATTTGTAAAATAATTGTATTTTTATACAGTCTACAATAATTAACACTAAAATTTATAAAAATTTTAATTAAAGGGTGTTCCATCAGATTATTTAGTTTTGACAACTTGCTGTATCTTGGAAACCGTAAGAGACAAAGTCTTAAAAATTTCACAAACGGTAAAACAAAAAAATCCCAAAATTAGAAAATCGCCAAACCAAAAAAAATTGCCAAAACCAGACAAAAATCACCGAAACGAAAAAAGCACCAAACTAAAAGAATTCTGCCACTAAAATATATTGCAAAAATGAAAAAAATTGCTAAAACCACCAAATCTAAAAAACGCTAACACCCGAAAAGAATCACCAAAACGAAAAAAAGCACAAAATTGTAAAAAAATCTTGCACTAAAATCAATTGCCAAACTGAAAAAAAAATTGCTAAAATAAAAAAATCACCAAAACGAAAAAAATAGCCAAAAAAATAAAAATAAACGCAAAAACATAAAAAAACTCTTAAAAGAGAAAAAAGCACCAAAACTTAAAAAGAACAAAATTAAAAAAAATCCACAAACCTAAAAAATCAATAAAACGAAAAAAGCACCAAAAATAAAAATGCCAAAACCCGAAAAAAATCACAAAAATTCAAAAAGCACCCAATTGGAAAAATAAATCACCAAAAATGAAAACATCGCTTAAATAAATAATATCACCAAAATGTCAAAAAATCGATAAAATATAAATAAACGCCAAAAACATCAAAAATCGCTAAAACGAGAAAAAAATCAAAACTAAGAAAATCGCCATATAAAAATAAAACTCCAAAAACCTAAAAAAAATCGTTAAAACGAAAAAAGCACCAAATTAAAAAAAATCCAAAAACGCAAAAAACTTATAACTAAAAAACCCTATTAAAAACGCTTATATCCGAAAAACTCCAAAAACGAAAAAATTGCCAAAATTATATTTTATATAGGCTAAAGTTCATATATTATTACATATCTAGTGTCCGTATGAAACCCTCCGTGCCCAAATCAGAGTCGCACTTTACTGAATTTTTATTTTAGTAAATGCAGATGGAAATTAAATTTATCACTAAAGTACAGTCCTAACTATAAAATTAATTAAAGAACATGTTCCGTTTCACTTCCCTCAAACCGTTCCTTTTGTGCTGAACAAATTCGAAGAATTCCTTAGGAATAAACGGTTACATAATACCGCGATATATACCTTTTGCAAAGGGATGTTTAAATTGAGACACTTAACAATTTTGTAAAATCAAATATTATTGAATAACACAAGTTATTTTACTTGGTATGGAGATACAATACTAAAACTATACCCTATACGGGTTACTAAAAAAAGAAGAGAGAGCCTTGAAGTTCGAAGCTTTAGCGAACGTTAGATTTTTTAAATTTGCGAATAAATATTTAAATATTTTGTGTCGAAGTTATTTCGCTATAGTGAGCAGTCGTTTTTTATCTAATCTCAGGTCAAGTGGGATATTAAATATGGTTTGCATTGGATAATTTTGATATAAGGGCGTTATTTGTTTGTATAGCTATGAGTGCAACAAACGAGTAACTTATTCATCAAGTATCAAGAATTAAAATTACTCTTATCTCAATAAATTCGCTCATAATTGAACTAAAAATGATTAATGTATTATCACTAATAATATACATATGGAGATGTAATCAATTCTTTAATAATTGCATATGAACTTTTATCCAAACACCGAATTATAAAGAGATGAACAATTTCTTTTTTTATCTCCTGAAAACTTGTATTTTTTAAGAAAGTAAGGCAATGATATTCAACTTATTGCTAATATTAAAAAAAAAATATTTAATCGAAAAATACCGAGAGCTCAATTACTAAAAATTGCAATAGAGCAAGAATTATGAATTTGTTCACAAAATAAATATGTACCTACATATCTATGTGGTTATTAGTGATGCACGAATATTCGTATTCGTATTCGAATATTCGGCCATTTTCAGACGATTACGAATGCATTCGTATTGCACTTTCGTAAGGATTCGGCACAGCCGAATATAGCACTCTTGCTTGTTTTTTATGAACTTATCGCGAGTTATGCCACATCTCCAAAAAATTTGGTGACAATTGATTCAAACGTACTCGTCCTATTACTTGAGAAAATGGAGAGTGTTACCAAAAGAAGGGGGTAGTGTATGGTGACATATCCTCTAAATGGTTAAATATTCACCATTGTCGAGATGTATAGTCGTGATTTTTTGTCAATGTAATTGGGATGTGGTACACTATTATAGTAAAACGCACTTAAAAAGTTTGATGTCGTTGGATCCAGGACCTATCGAACAGTACATTGTTCTCTAAAATGGTACCGTCAAGTCAATCTGGAACCAGAACGCGTAAAAAATATCTGTTTAAAAATGAATTATAATTGAATTTGTAACAATAAAAACTAATTTTAAGTTTTCGTTGTTACAGTTAAGTGTCGGAATGACATTTTTAAATAATTTATATTATTCCATTAGGTCCCCATGAGATAGTTAAGTGACAAGTCACAAGGTGCATACAAAGTATCAATTTACACCATCCTACGCCATCCCCATGTTAAAGTGACTAGTCCGGTTCATAGGAAGAGGTAGAACGCGGACCTGTCCCTATCAGTTGGGGACCAATCACGCGACTAGTCTTGTGTTAGTTTCATTTCCTCAACAAAGTAAATACACCATAACTCGAAGGTTATTTGCCCGAAGTCAGATACTAATACACCATCGCCACAAAAGCCATTTTCTTAGCTAAGTTTACTACGATGATTTGAAGTAAATTTTGTTAGTAAGGCGATGGTGTGTACTTGGTTCACTTTGAATATACTGCCTTGGAGTCATGATGAATTATAATGGTATACCTTGAGAAAACTTAAGGTAGACTCATACAAAAATTGTGACGTGAGTAAAGTTTTCTAATATTTTTGCTGAAGCTTAGTACCTAATACCTCTCCGAATTGCTTATTAATTTCGTAAGGGGAAAATCATCGTACGGTTATGTAATTTGCCCATGGGAAAATGTACTGAGTCTTTGTTAGTTTTAATTATTATTTTTTGCACTTTGTTTCTTTATGATTTGATTAGGCTAAAGTTCGTATCGCTCTGTGAGCCAAATTAAATGTGATAATTATTAATGAGTAAATAACACTTAAGTTAATTGTAAATATTCTGACAAACACGTAGTAGAACGGAACAACTAGCTGTTTTCTAAGGCCACTACACCTTCATCATCAGTGTGCGTTGTGTTTGTGCTTTATATATGCAACTTTTATTGCAAATGGAATATGTGAATTGTTTTTGATTCATCCTTTTTCAATTTGCTGACAGTTTTTTTGTAATGAAAGCTTATTTCTGGCATATTTAAATTTACAACATTCTTGCAATTGTCTTACAGAACGTTACGAACTTTAGTGTCATCAGATCATAAATATATCTTCTAATTTTTGTTCTTTGCAGAAGCGCCATAAACAATATATACTCTTTTAACCAACTATGTCTTTGTTTCCCTTAGGAATTTTGATTGAACTAAGAACATACATACATAAGAGATTACCGGAATATATTTATATTATATTTCCTCTTTAATGTATTTAGAATTTATGTTTGTTTGTTGGTTAAGTGACGCCTACATTCACTTAAATTTTGCTTAAGAATATTGTCAATAGACTACAACTTAAATATTTTTAATATAAGCTTTTAAATTTTTTTGTGTGTATATATTATTTTTATGATATATTCAGATTCTATGTATAAACATAATAATTTTTTTTGTTTATTTCAAAATATTTTCGGTTAAAGTCTACTGACGAGATTTTTGAGGAAAATCGAAATGCATGTAGACGTCACTTAATCAACAAGAACACATAAATTTACTAATAATCCAAGAGAGAAACTGAAAACTTTTTTCTTTGCACACAAAAATCAAAAAGTAAACATATCTATGCAAACCAACATGATTACATTAATAAGCACATACCTGCACATATGAGGATTTAGCAAAAATCATATGAATCTCTTCTAGAAATGTTTATAAATTTTTCACAGTAAATGAAGCACGACATAAAAAATACTCGTAAGAATTTACAGACGTATGTTGAAGAAAGCCTGAATCAACTTCATAGGTATACAAATCTGTATTCACTTTAAAATCTCTTGCTTATGATTTTTATACAATCCAGTTAAAGTGTTCATGGACGTATGAGTAATAAAGCTTCGTATTATTACCAGGGCTGAGACTTTTATGCAAATGCATGTGTTTTGGTAAGACATTAAAATGTATTGACAAATTATCTATCAGTATCGGAAAAATTTAAATAATACGGCAAAAAGTACAATTACTTTGCTCGCTTTAGAACACCCTTTTAATTTTTAACTGTCATATAGTTGTTGTTTTATCGGGCAAAGTTGTACATATTCTGTGAAAATATCAGGACCTTACATGGGTTGGATCACTGGTTTGTGTCTTAAGAAAATATACGGTTGTAGAATGGTTGAGAAAACAATATTATGTTCTCAGAAACAAATGTGTGGTCGTTGAAAACTATTTATTGTTATTTTAAACATTAATTTTGTTACGGTAAGCAAAGTAATGTTTGAATTTAAGAATAACACTATTAAATTCATGAAAAAGTGTGATATGGTTAGAGTTTAACAATATAGTGTTGTTAAAAATTTATGACTGCAACATTATTTTTGTTATTATTTAAAAATAATATAATGTAAATAACAATATAATTTAGTCCCAAACCATACTATATTTAGTTTAAAAAAAACCTTTTTCAGAAACATATTCTGTCAGTTCAGTGTTTCGTTTGTAAGCTTTTGGTAGTAAACGCATGGTGTTAAATAAATAAATAAATAAATAAAGTAAAAACAAAAGGGTAGATCAATAAAAATATATATACATACATATGTATATCTCTTTATACAGACGTGTCTGTATTTTGACTATACACACATATGTAAGTATACATTTCTATATATACATCTTATTTCAAAAATATGTATTAATTTATTTTTATTTCGGATTTAACGCACAGCTATTTTAATCAAAAGAACTAAAGCTGGATTCACCGATTGTTTCCGAACAAAATCCAGCTTAACAATAAATATATGATTGAAAAACAAAATATTATTATTATATTAAATAATAATGTTGTCATATTTAACAATATTATTATAATATAAGAACATGGTATGGTGAGTCTCAGTTATATTTTAGTCACATCTAACAATACTGTTGTTATATTTACAATAATAAGATTAGGTGTAATAAAGTGCATTGATTTTGTTGAGAATATTATTATTAACTCAGATAATAATATTATTAAAAGTTTGCTTTTCTATTGACAATAATATGATTTAACTGCAACCATATAATTCAATCAAAGTATCTTGCTGTTTGATTATGGTTACCTCAACCATATTTTTTCTTTGCGTGCAGCGAAAACAATATGGTTGCTTTTCTCTTTGGATTAGACTTGTGTCCAACAATTTTTTTAAACTAGTTTGAGAGAGTTTGAAGTAAAAGTTTTTTCAAACCCATTTAATTTACATTGATGGTTTTTGACTGTACTTGTGTCCAACTGAACGAACTAGTTCAAAAAGAACTGTTGAACCAGTGTTGCCATACTTTATTTTTAAAAATCTTCAAGTCGACAAAAAAATCTTTTTTTTATAATTTTACTGAAAGAATGCAGTAAGTCGAAGTATATTAAGACTTTACTGCACTCAAAATCAGTTAAAATTAATTTTATTTCAAATGCGGACTCTTTTAACACACGCGTTGCTTAGCGAATGCGTGCTTGATCAGGAAAAAATGGTTTACAATTACGTAGCTTTTTGTATGTAGACTTTTGTTTGCATGATGCATTGAGGAAAAGATCGTTGAAACTTAATCAAAGGATATAAATAGTGCTGGTGCTTTTTCCTTTCATACTTTTTATGCAGCAAAGAAGAAAATATGAAAGCAGGTTAGTAAAAAAGAACTTTAACTAATACGATATTAACCATTTATCACATTTTCAAAAATCTTATATTTGACTAAGAAATCTTTTTAACATATAGAAAAATTTCAAAAATAAGATAAATCTTCACATATGGTATTGCTGTGTTAGACACAAGCCTGCCTTTGATGTACGGCAGCCTTAAAACTGATTTTCTAAGTTTGAACAAGTTTAAAAGAATTGCTTTATATAGTGTTTTTCTTTTTTTTTTTTTTGGTTATTAAATTTTAGTGACATTTTTAAAACAAGTTACCAAACACTCACATCAAAAAAGTATAAAAGATAATGGCTTTTTCAAGGAAAATTTTTTACATATACTGCACTTTTCAATGAAAATTCGAAATAAAATGGGTTTTTGAAATAGAGAGCTAGTAGTAGTTAGTATTTTATCGCTTCATGCAAGTGTAAATTTTTGTGTTAAAAGGACGCTAAATTTAATTTTTTTATAAAAAGTTACCAAGTTTTGTACTTTTTCTAGAAACTAAAACGGCATAAGTTTTTAATTGAATTACTTAGGTTTTTAACAATATATTTATTGCTCAATTTCATTTAGTTTTAGTGTTTTTTGCGAATTGTTACAATTTAAGTTTAATATAGTAAACGCACTAATAATCCCAAATTATTATTTTACTTATATTTTAATATAAGTAAAATAATAAAATAAAATAATATAAAGACATCTTCAAAAAATATTGGGATGATTAGTTAAAGTGAAAAAGGTTTTATAATCCTTAAGTTAACAAGTTAATTTAACTTTAATTTAAATAGTTGGTTATGAATATTGAATAAAAGGATTTAAATCGCTGGAATAAAGTATCATTTTAACAAAAACTAATATATCTAACGACTTTTGCTAATGCACAGTCATAGTAAAGGTAATAATGGGCAGAATAAAGGGTTTGCATTTTTACTTTCTACATAATACAAAGAAAAAGCTATTAGGCAAAATTTATTTTTATCTCATCTTCAACAATTTTTGATTGAAATGATTTGGGTCAGCAAAAGGATTATTGGTACTTCGGCACCTAGAAAATTGGTACTTTCAAACAAGGAAATTAAATGTATTTTCAGTGACATAATATAAGATAAATATTTAACCTTTTTATTTTTGAAGTAAAGTCAACATATCAAACTTAGTTTGCCAGGTGTGTATACTGAAAGAAAACCAGAAAAAAGTTTTTAAATCTAATTGAGTTTTGCTGCCACACATCAGAGAATTAAATGATTTGATTCGCTATTACTGTCTACTCACACTTACATTGTTCTTTTGTTATGTTATTTAACATAAATTTTTACTAATGCTATTGCTGGAATAGTTAATTCTCTACCAAAAAACTGTCATTAACTCACTCCTATTTTTTAATACCGTTTGCAAAACTACGTTTGAAATTCTGACTGTTATTTGATGGTTTTGAATAATAATCGAATAACTTATAAAGCGTCATGTCCATTATTCAATATTATTGCATACTTAAGTTTAAAATTTGTAAACGCACTAATAATCCCAAAATTATATTTTACTTGTTCAGTAAAATATTTTTAAATAAAATACATTGAAATTGATTATGGATCCAGCTAAACCCCTCAATAATGAATTTCAGTGTATTTTATTAAAAAGTATTTTACTGAACAAGTAAAATATAATTTTGGGATTATTAGTGCGTTTACAAATTTTAAACTTAAATTGTAAAAATTCCCATAAAAACACTAATTATTGCATATGTTGTTGCTTATATTATCCTCACAAAAACATAAATGTGAAAAAAGGCCAACAAGCTCCTTTCCAAAAAGTAGTCAGATAAAAATTTTGCCCAAGTTCGTGGTTGGTACAATACCTATCACTGCAATATGGTATGCATTATATAAATTTGTAATCCTAAGGGTGTTATATAATATTGCAACATGTATGATAAATTTCAATAAAATTGCTTGAGTTAAACTCCTTAGAAATGTTTTTTAAATTCTGAGCCTTATGGGCGCAGCCCCGCACTTCTAGGTAAAATTTTTGGGTTTTTAGATTTTTCTAGTATATTGCGGATTTATAACTACTCGTTTATCAAATTTCAGCTCACTAGCTCAAATTTTAATTTTTATTGTTATAATCGTGTTCCCGCCTACTTTTTTTAACCAAATTTTTTATTTTTTTGGGTAGTAGTTATCTTTTCAGTTTAGTTTCGTTGGAAACGGATAATAGTAAATACATAAATAGTAAATTTAAATGGTCTGACCCGAAACACATGAAATAGTAGGCTTAAATTGCATGGGCGTGTTAAGGCCCACTTTTTTCAATAAAAATTTAGAGCCTTGTATTATTGTAACATGTGTTCCAAATTGCAATGAAATCGCTTGAGTTAAACGCTTTAGATATGTGTTTTTAATTCTGAGTTTTATGGGCGTAGCCCCGCACCCTTGGTTAAAATTTTCGGGTCTTCAGATTTTTTTAGGTGAGTACTCACTTAGTTTTACTTGTGTATTAAATTTCAGCTCACTAGCGTACAATTTAGTTTTTATAAGCTTAGCCCCGCCCTCTGGTTAAAATTTTCGGGTTTTCAGTTTTTTCTAGTTCATTTCTCACCTAGATCTACTCGTGCAACGAATTTCAGCTTCCTATCTATAGCGGAAGTGCTTCATCAATTTGATGAGTGTGTCAGTGGTCAGTGAGTATGTCTTAAAATATGCACTTTTCGCACCACCATATCTCCGGAACCTTACATTGTTCAAACTTCGCATATGAGGTTACATGAATTTATTCTAAATATGGTTTAAATTTTATAATTTTACGATTGCGGGGAATAAAGTTATGAGGGGGGTAAAAACAGCTCGAATCGCTTCCTGTAAATATACACACTGCGTGCATTAGCCACAACTTGGCCTGGCGCACTACCGTGCGCCTAGATTGTCATTTTGATTTATATTATGCAATAAATTTTTTAATATTTCCAAAGAAAATATTGTCCAATTTCCCTGACAGTGAAATAGTAAACAACATTGAACAATGTTGCCACCCCATTACACTATTGTCTTCATTGTACAATAAACATCAAAAATCCTTTGATAGTTTCCAATATATTGTGTCACCTCCGTATATGTACAATACGAAAAATTTTACAATTATATTTCAAGTAGGTTGGCCGCTTAAAATCACGTTTAACGTTTCATATAGTTAGTGGCATCATGAACGTCTGGAATGATTGATGGGGCTTGCTACTGGTTTTTTTCTGGCAACTTAACACTGAACTAAACTCTGTGGAAAAGTTACCAAGTTTATTTATACTTGAGCTGTTTATGTTTAGAAGATGAGGAGACAATGGCACACATTTACATATGTATGCATGTCTCAGTACCCGTCTTTGGACAAAGGGTATAACTGTCGCTTTCGATAACGAGACGATTTGGTCACGTTTTTTCATTTTGAGATTACAGCATTCAATATCTAATTATATTATTACATTATTCGATAGCAAATGCCATAATCTCAAATTGAAAAAACGTGATCAAATCAGCTCTTTGTCGAAATCGAGGACTAGACCCCAGATCTTTTTCCTGTTCTATTATATTATTTTCTGTTTAAGATGAGCATGAAGGTCGTCGCTCATGATAATTTTCTATGAAAAGTTATCGCAAAAAATTTAACAATCATTCCGAATACTTGAATAGTTTAATCCACAAATGGTAAAGCGGAACTGACGTTTAACTCCATTTGACATTTGCCACCATAGTGTCTTCCGGAAGGGTAATAAATTTTGTACCACCCTGTATTAAAGATAAAATTTGTAGGGAAGATCTTTATCATTCGGTCTTCACTTCAACTTTTAAGTGTTCCTCGGAAACCTTTTGTAAGTCATTGAAGTCAGGCATCTTTTACTCCTAATGACTGTTTAATGAAGAATAAACTCATTCGTAAGATTTCCAAATCCCTCAACGATGTGCTCAATATCTAGCTCAGAAGAAAGTTCTTACAGTTAAAATATTAAAAAACAACAAAGTTGCAGCAAAAAATTTGAAAATTCATATCTTAAAACATGTACCTGTTGCCTAGGGAATTGCTTGTTTGACATTTGCTTTCATAATAATTGTTTAACTTTTTCTCATTCGCAAAAGTTTCAATGAATTGTGTGCTTATATTTTGTATGCTAATATTTTGTTTAATTTTAATTAAATTTTCTAAAACAAGATGTTTTTTTTGTTATTTTGAAAGTAGCAAGCAAAAAGTTTTCTATTAAAAGCAAATCATTTGAGGATTTAGATTATTTTAATTTGAGCAAACAAAAAGCAAATAAATAAATTCCTAAGGGATGCTGTAAATGTTTAAAAAAAATGTGTGTTGAAAGAAAGACAAATTAAGAATTGTTAAGTTTGTAATTGAAAATAAAAAAAAAATATAAAGTAAGAACACTTTGTTAAATGCCAGCCAACAAATGTTTTTGAAGTTTTACAACAGTATTTAGAGCTTATTGTAAAAAATTTATTTCAAGACTACAATATTTAGATATTCATGGCTTTTAAGTTGGTGTATTTAAAAGATTTACATAAATATATTTTTGGTTTTAGATGCACTTTTAAAAATTTACTTTGAGCTTATATCTAAACACAGATTTTTTTAATTTAAAAATATGTTTACTTGCTTAAAATTGTTTTTTATTCAATCGTATCAAAAAAGAAATAGGGAAAAAGTTGGTTGGTTTAAGCAAAAAGTTTTTTTTTGTTATTATTCCTTCTGTCTGAAAAAAATGCCAAAGTGATCCACGAAAATGTTTACATTCACTTACTTCGGATCTCAAACTTCCAAAAATAGGCATTTTATATTTTTTTCACTATTTTATGGGTTGTAACGCTAAGCTAAAAATTTTACATAGTGACCATAACACCAAAAAGTGGAGTGTTATAATTTTGCAAGCTTTAATTATTAGTGTCAAACAAATTTCTTAGCACTTTTTTTCCTTCTGCCATATTACATTACTAACACAAGTAATACTTGCCAAGTTATAAAATTTTATTCATACCACAGTTGTTTAATCTTTTTTACACAAAAATATTATCAGCATTGTGTTCAGCAACTAGCGAGACTTTCTTTAAAAAAATCAAGAAAAATCTAAATCGTAAGAAAGGGCAATTTTTGATTTCAGAGAAAAAAAATATGAATTTAAAGCTAAGCAATTCTTTAAACTGCCTTTATATAAACTGTTATAAATTTTTTAATATCTAGGTTGGCCGAATGATTTATGTCTTGTTTATGTGAAAATTTTTTATACTTAGCATATACAATAAGAGCTTAACAGCCTGTTTTTCGAAAACATAAGCCCTTTCGTTTTTATATTTCATTTATAAACAATAACATTTAAAATTTGCTTTTTATAAAACATTTTCAAAAGCTTTGGTTTTGATTTAAAAAATGCTTTTTAGGTATAACCAAAAAATCACTCTCAAAAAATTATAGCCGTGACGGATTAAACAAAAGTAAAATCTATTAAAAAAAATTCTATGAAAAATTTGAAATAAAATTCATTTCAAATTCATTTTAAGAACAAGGGGGTAAGCAATTTTATTTTTAATTGATTCCAGCATTCATTTAGAATATTATACACAGATTAATATTCCTGAAGCACTTAGAACTTGTTCAAATTATGCGTTTTGCTGTTACGAATAGATGTTATTGAATTGTATTTTTGTATCCTTATAAATTATTTATTATATTTCCTAATTTTACTAAACTTTTTCTGCCAGACAAAATCATAGTGAAATTGAAAAATGACGTCGGGTCAAAACAAATACTTACATTAATGAACTGTCGTCTATGATACCGATGTGCTATGCAATGCATCGCAAATTGGACAAATTAACTGTTCTGCGCATGGCAGTGCAACACCTGCGTAGTATACGTGGTGATGTGCACGTCTACAGTGGCGGCGACTGCAAGCCAATATTTCTGTCAGATCAAGAATTAAAAATGTTGATCAAGCAGCAGAGGGATTTCTATTTGCAGTAGGTTGTGACAGAGGACGTATACTATACGTCTCGGAATCGATATCAAATGTTTTGAATTACACACAAACAGATCTATTTGGCCAGAGATGGTTTGATGTCTTACATCCAAAGGATGTGGCCATAGTCAAAGAACAATTGTCATCCTTAGATCTTTGTCCACGAGAAAGACTCATAGATGCAAAAAGTTTGTATACATGAGACTTTTAAAAGATTATTTTTAATATTAAAGATTTTTAAAATACAGCTATGTTGCCCGTAAAAACAGACATACCACAAAGCTTGTGTCGCCTATGTCCGGGAGCCTGAAGATCCTTCTTTTGCCGCATGAAACTTAAGGCACCCAGTAGTAGTCAAATCAAGGAGGAATCCGATACATCTTCAAGTTCACGCAGTTCCACAAAACGCAAATCAAAATAAGGTATGGTTGAAAATTATCGAATTATGAAATATAATGCAAATATTATTTTGTTATACTGAATTTGGTAACAGAAAAATTACTGACAGTTAAGTTGATCCGATTATAGAAAACCCACCATGTGCAAAAAAAACCAACGTGTGCTTCAAGAGTACGCTAGAACCAGTTTTAGTAAAGAAATTTTGATTTAACGTACACTTTAAGCAGACATTTCACATTTTCTCATTTATTTAATTATTTTTATAAGTTAAAGTAAAAAATAAGAGAACACAAAATTGATTGATTATAGCTTTAAGTTAAAGCAAATTTAATTATGTAATTTTTATGGGCGTATTCCAGCCCACTTTTGTTAAATAAGTTTTTTTTTGCCGCTGCCAATCATACGTGTCAAGTTTCGTTGGAAGCGGATATTAATATTTAAATAAATAGTATATTTAAATCTGCTTATCCTTATTAAATAAAATAGGCTGTTTAAATTGTAAGGGTGTATTAACATCCACTTTTTTCAATGAAATTTTATAACCTTGCATTATTCCAACATTTGTGCCAAATTTCAGTAATATCACTTGAGATAAACATTTTAAATTTGCTCTTTTAATTGTGTGCTTTATTGGAATAGCCCGCCCTTTGGTCAAAATCTCCGGGTTTTCAGATTTTTCTAGTTAGTTGCTAATCTAAGCCTACTTGTTTATGAAATTTCAGCTTACTAGCGCACATTTTAAATATTGCTTTCTTATGGGCGTGATACCACCCACTTTTGTAATCACAATACCTGCTGTAGCCATTATTTATCTTTTCTGTCGAGTTTCGTTGAAAACCGATAGTAATAAATATATAAATATGTAGTATATTCAAACATGCTGACCCGAAGTATATGAAATAGGAGGCTTAAATTGTATGGGCGTGTTAACGCCCACATAGCCTTACATTATTGCAACATGTATGCCAAATTTCAATAAAATCGCATGAATTTAACGCCTTAGAATTGTTTTTTTAAATTCTGAGCATTATGGGCGCATCCTCGCCCTCCCAGGTAAAATTTTTGGGTTTTAAGATTTTTCTAGTAGGTTGCTAATCTATAATAGCTTATTTATAATAGTTCAGCTCACTAGCGCAAATTTTAATTTGTATTCTTATGGGCGTGTTCCCGCCTACTTTTTTTAATTCTTAATTTTTTTGGGTAGTAGTTATCTTTCCTGTTCAGTTTCGTTGGAAACGGATAATAGTAAATACATAAATAGTACATTTTAATGTGATGACCCGAAACACATGAAATAGGAGGCTTAAATTGTATAGGAGTGTTAACGCCCACTTTTTTGAATAAAAATTTAGAGCCTTGTATTATTGCAACATGTGTGCCAAATTTTAATAAAATCACTTAAGTTGAACGCCTTAGATATGTTTTTTAAATTCTGAGCTTTATGGGTGTAGCCTCGCACCCTTGGTTAAAGTTTTCGGGTTTTCAGATTTTTTTTAGGTGAGTACTTACTTAGTTCTACTTGTGTATTCAATTTCAGCTCACTAGCGCAAATTTTAGTTTTTATGGGCGTAACCTAATTCTATTCGTGCAACAAATTTCAGCTTTCTAGCTATAGCGGAAGTGCTTCATCAATTTGTTTTCAGTGGTCAGTGGTCAGTGAGTATGTATGTCTTAAAATATGCACTTTTTGCACCTCCATACCTTCAGAACCTTTCATTGTAAAACTTTCATTCAAACTTCGCATATGAGGTTACATGAATTTATTCTAATTATGGTTTAAATTTTATAATTTTACGATTGCGGAGAACAAAGTTATGACGGGGGTAAAAACAGCTCGAATGGCACTGCTGTGCGCCTAGATGTAGAATATATATTAGAGAAAGTTCGTAATAATGGGACCACCCAAATCAAATATTTTATAAAAAAGACCATAAAATTGCGAGCTGCAAAAATTGTTTTAAAATCATGCGTTATTGCGGGAACAACACGAATTTGCACAAACATTTAAAATGTCATCTCGACAATATTTTCTGCTCTAGTCCAGCCCGAATGTGGCAATTTTTCTACCTTATTTGTCATCTAAGTTTTTGATTTGACGATATTTTGATTTTGCTGGCGATAAATTAATTTATTAACGATTTTTATGCCATAACAAACACAATTGAAACTTAAAAATTTTTGTAATTTTCATTAATAAATTCTACCAAAACTCGTCTGTAAGAAATGTAAACAATTAGTTCTTTTTATATCAATCGCTTCCGAAATCGGAAGATTTTGTCGACTAGTCGTTAAAAAATTCTATACAAATTAGAAGCACTTAGTTTGGTGGGTAGTTAATTTTGTTTTCACTACCTTAAATCATGTGAAAAACTTGACCGATACAAGTAAGTGTCGATACTTCTGAACCGATACCGTATCAAGTAAAAGTATCAATACCTAAGTGGTGTCGTTTCATCCCTATCACAAATTCTTCCGTCACAAAATATATTTTTATTTACTTTAATACCTGCAATAACTGAAACAACAAGTGTCTTGCCAATAAAAATGTTTAGCATTTGTTTTAGAAGAATTCACTGTAGTAAAGCGTTTGAATAATCCCTCACGTCTTGTGCAGGGTAATATTTTGTATAGCAATATTTGACACAAACCATGGAGCGCTTACTATTAATCGTAAAGTTTAAGACTGTTGTCTTTGTAGTATTTCGATATTTGAGTTGCTGGCTGTTCTTCAGAAGTCCAAACAGGATATAAGATGATTTTATAAAGAACTACTTTATTTTCTAGGCTTTTTCATAAAAAAAAATCTTAAAAGGTTTGGAAATTTGATTAATAAACCTTCTATAAAATCATTTTTTATGAATTAGGCCCCTAATGTTTAATTGTTGCTTCTTCATATTTATATGATTCTTCCATTTTAATCTCCTGCCTAAATGCATTTATACATAAATAAAAAATATTTACTTAAAGCTTCTAAAACTAAATGTATTAATTTTTTTACCAAAAACAAAAAATTTTTACATTAAAAAGAAAAAAAAGACAAAAACTAATTATCATTAAATAAAATAAAAATAATCCCGAAGAAGTTAACCAAAGGTTAACAAAATATCGATATAAAAATAAAAATATAAAGAAATATATGAAATTTACTGACCTAAAGCTTAAAAATATAGTTTCATTGAACATATATAAAAGGTCGAAAAAATTAGATAAACAATATACCATTTAGTTTTTTATTTCTATTTTTGTTTTGCAAAAAATGCAAATATATTTTCTTATTTATTTCTTAAATACTAAACAATTTATTTGTTTAATAATAAACAGTAAAGTTTCAAAACATAAATTTCTTAAATATTCCTACAATAAATAATCAAATCATAATGAAAGTGCAATTAAACTTTTACTAATTTAAACAAATAAAATAACTTCCAAAAAATGTTGATTACCAAGCTTAGTTAAAGGGTCTTTCACGAAGAGTTTCCTTTTTTTAAAAAATGTGTGTCCAATTTTTTAAAGCTCTTTCGAGGTCAAAATTAATGAAATACAACAATGTAAGCCGGGTGATTCATATTCCAAATGCCAAAATTTCCATGACTCTAACGCATAAGTCAGGCTGAATTGGACTGATGTCATGAGTTTTTCTAGCTGTTGGGGCAACACAAGAAAAATCTAACATGAACAAGTCGCACGATCTGTGCTTCCCATATGAAATAATCAGGCCATCATATCTGTCATGCTAAATATCCAAGGTGCCACGAGGTGTGTGTTTAGTAGATCAAAAGAGCGGTTGTTGAAACCAAATCTTATTGATGTCCAAATCATGTAAATCTGACGTTGACAATTATGGAGTGGTCAACGCTTTTCTTAAAGAAATATGATCCAATGACATTATCAGTTCAAAATCCAAACCAAATTTTGACTTTTTCAGTATGCAAGGGATGCTTTTGGATCTCATGTGGATTGGTATTGTATTATTCTTTGCCGGAACAGATTTTAAGATGAAAATTATGCTAATGGAAATTTACCCGCTGCTCATTCATCAATTGGAAATTGATCGGGTGTAAGCCCAAGTGGTAGCAAAAATTATTAAATCGACATTAAGTGTCACGTCTTCTACTGCGCGCCTTTACTGACAGTGATGATGTTATCAGCAGATATTGCGTTTTTTTTTGATGTACAGAAAGATTTTGGTTCATTATTTACTGAGACAGTAGACTAAAATAAATCCATCACAATGTGAGTAGTATTTTTGGTAATAGGATTATGGCGGGTGTAACGTGGCCGAACAGAACACTCATTTCCATAAAACAATTTAATAGTTTGCAAGTGTTGTTGGGTGCTCTATTTGCTTGTGGCGATTTATCAAAACAGATGAACTCACCATAGCCAATTTGATAGTTGTAATTAAATAAATAATAAAACAAAAGTACTGCTAACAGCTCTCATAGTTCAGAAACCCCTATTAGAAGACCATTTATATTTATAAAAATGTTCTATTGCTGTTAAACTTGTTGACATTTTGCTGGAATTTATTAGCTATAACAATAAAGTCAAAAATAACTTCATTAAAAATTATTGCTAAGATTTTAACTTACGACACTCTTTAACAAGAAGTTTAGTATGCATGAAATTAAATTATTTTTTTTTGAAAGAGCAAAAAAAAAAACAAATAATGTACAAAATATGAAGCAAGAGCATACTTAGCAGATTAAGTTTAAACTTAATAACCTTAAATGATAGTAATAAATTTTGAAATTAAGAGGCTAAAGTTTATGAAACTTCATAAGAAAATAAACAGCGGAAAGTTTGTAGAAAAAATAAAAAAAAAATAAATAATTGTCTGGCAATATAATACAGACTTTGGTCTCAGGTAGTTAATTTATTTTAGCCAAAAAAAAAACACTAAAATCTTTGATATTTTTTAATCCAATATTGACAGAAAATATATTTATATATGAAAAATATGAAAATAGCTTCAAAATGTTGACGAAATATTTCATTGAAATAGGCAGCAGCATTAGAAAAACAAAATGACAATAAAACACATTAAATATTACCGGAGAGTTTGACAATACCTTTAAGCAATTTATGATTAAAATCTTAAAGCAAAAACACAATAGTAAGATACAAAGTAAAACCTACATACTTTTTGTATTATATTTCACTACCATTTCAGGTGCCAAAGCTGACGTTTCCAAGTAATCACGGCAAAAAAAAAATGCAAATGACTGATAATGAAATGAAGGATGAATTTAATTTATTTTATTCATTTCATTTTTAAAATTCAATTGATATCCATATTCTGAGCTCTGTGACAAACTAAAAATTATGACAAATGACAAATTTTACATTGCGCAAAATATATGTATGTTATAATTTTGTTATTTGTCACAAAGTTCATAAGAAGGGTGTAAATAATACAAAATAATCTTTTATTTTCTTTATTAGGAATTTAAAAATATTGAATTTTACCTCAATTAAGAAAGCCACAATTAAATTTAAATAACTGGGTCTTCAAATTAAAGATTAAATTTAGATATGTAAATATATGAAACATAAATTTAAAATTTGTTAACGCACTAATAATCCCAAAGTTATTATTTTACTTATTGAGTAAAATTTATCTGCATTAGAAACAGTGAAATACTCATAGGATCCAGCTAAACCCCTCAATAATCAATTTCAATGTATATTAATAAAAAAAATTTTACTGAATAAGTAAAACAATAATTTTGGGATTATTAGTCCGTTAACAAATTTTAAACTTAAATTGTAAAAATTCCCATAAAAACACTAATTATTAATTTAACTGCACCCGGTCAAAAAAATACTTGTATGGCAAAACTCTACTCTTGTTGTTGTTATTTAAATTTATTTTCTTTTTACATACTCTTTATATCTACAATTTGCAGCTGAAAAAAAAGTCAACCAATGTAGTAGTGGTAAAGTAAGAAAATAAAAACATGTTGATTATTGAGTTCTTGTTTCAACTTTGTTATTGGTTGAGCTTCTCATTTGTTTAAATGAAAGTTTATAACATAATAACTCTAGTTGTTCTAAGAAATTTTGGGTAAAGGTTCCCTGATGATCTGCATTAGCAACAGTGAAATGCACATAGGATACAGCTAAACACCTCTGTGATCAATTTCAATGTATTTTAACTAAAAAAAAAATTTTACTGAATAATTAAAATAATAATTTTGGGATTATTAGTGCGTTAACAAATTTTAAACTTAAGTTGTAAAAATTCCCATAAAAACACTAATTATATGAAATAAAATTTCAAAGTCGTTTTGATAAATATGTGCCTAGATGGTGTAAATTGTGAGATGTCAGATGCTTACGAGTCGAGAAAATGAAGCTGTCATGCTCAAAAGCTAAAGCTAAATTCGATCGCTAAAATGCTAAACATATACAAAAATTAAAATATTTGGAGATGACATAAAGCAGTAAAATTTCGGCCGATTAGATGTCTAAGCCATTGCCTGCTTTAGCAACATACGTTTGATAATTGTATTCGTAGCCGAAAATAGATAAATTGAATGTATAGAGTTTTAGCGATAGGTTAATTCATATAAAAACTAAAATAACGTTAGAAAAAGCCTTATCAAGAAACTTAGTTTTTATCTTAATCATTCTGTGTTTCACAATTGTAATTCTTAAAGCAATTTTTTATGATGAATGATGATACTTGCTTCTTTTTTAACGCATGTCCAATATATATTAAGTACATATTCCACAGGACAGCCTAAATATATGCAACAGTTAATGGATGATTTTTCTTTCTCTCTCTCTCTCGTTTTTCGCAGTGTAAGAAGCGTATGAGTGATGTAAATATTGATCCTCACAAAAACATAGATGTGAAAAAAGGCCAAGTTTCTATCCAAAATTTCGGCCATTAAAAGTAGTGAGATATAAATTTTGACCAAGTTCTTTATATATGATATGAAATCGTCAGGGTTTCATATCATATCTAGGCAACCTGCTTATTGCTAAGTACTTTTAATGGCCGAAATTTTGGATAGGAGCTTGGCCTTTTTTCACATTTATGTTTTTGTGAAGATCTGACTACTTTTTGAAAATTTTTTATAATGATACTTCTTAAATTTGAAATTTCTAGTGTATTTTATTTTTATTCATGTTCACTAGGCCAGTTGAAAAGGGCATACCCAGTTAAAAAATATGTATGGAGCATATATCATATCCCATATATGGTTCGGATCCGAAAAATTAGGGTATATGGGCATATATGATAATATATAAAAATGCTCACTACTCTGCAATAAATTAAATTAATAATTAAATTTTTTTTGTAAGATTTTGTACAGAAAGGTTGTGTTTAATGAAACATCTCATTCGAGATTTTAAGAGAAAAGGTGAATCGATTATTAAAAAAAATATAATTGAAGAAATCAGATTAAAAACTAATGCAATTATAAAAGAAAACATAATCAATAGTTTTCAATATAATTTTGTACAGTAATATAAGCTTTGTTTCTTAAAAATATCTAGAGAATACCATCATTTTCTATTAAATTAATATCTGAATTATCCATTTGATTATTTGATTTATTAAATAGGCCCACAATTTTTTTTGTTACACTATTTTTTTTTGTTACACTAGTTTTTATTTTTTAAAACTTGACGTTCTACGCATATAGACTTTGCATACCGTATGTATTTTTTAACAGACTTTTAATTCACCAGTAATAAAAAAGAGAGTAAAAGATCGAGTTAATAAAATGCAAGCTGTTTTTATTGCAAATGTGACCTTATGTGATATTTCATGTATGCATTTTTATATGGCGCCATATATAACATCTTTATTCTATACATATATAGATTCACATATGAAGTGCTTCATAATTAAATTTCCATGTATATATATGAGATCATATTATAATACATTTCATATATTAGTCCATATATTAATTCATATTCATATATATTTATATACATTCGTATATTAAAAATATACGGACCATATATATTTTTTTAGCTGAGTAGTTACATAAAATAATGGGTTACGGCGATTAGAACGCTGCCAGTGTGCAGGCAATTTGGTAAAACTCTTCTGAAAAGATAGATCAAAAATAAAGCATACATTTTAGTGGGCGTATCTAATCATAATTATAACACACCCTTCTTTTAAAAGCTGGCGATATTTATTTTTGATCTAAAATCAATTCAAGAACTCAAAAAACAACTCTTCATCAATTAGAATAAGAGTAGAATTTCAGTAATAAAAAGTATCTGATTTGACCCAGAATATAGATTCTTACTAAACATGAACTACATCTATATAAAAATTAGGTAAAGTTATTATGCATTTAAACTGTATACATAATTAATTTTAAAATATTATTAGTACTCTCATCTACTTCTATCTTTCATTAAAATCTTCCTAGTCTCTTTAATTTAAATATTTCTCATTGCCTGTGAATCTGTGAGTGGCAATCGTCTTATCATAACCAACACTTGTCAAAACTTACGAACTGCATAAATTACACAATCTTTGCTTGCAGTTGAATATCATTACAGTTTCCATGACAAGACATTATTACATTGTGTAATAATTATAACAAGTAACTATTACGTGTACTAACTGCATAGATAAACTTGTTATCTAAGGAATAGATGCTAGTGGTAAGTCCTTACATACTCGTACATACAGACATAAAATCGAAAGGCTTGTGGCAATCATAGAACAAAATTTAAATGAACTAAATATTTTCAGGTACGAAGTTATCTTGTTTTAGGCGTATACATAAAGTTACCTTAATATAGAAAGGCCTTAACTCACTATTTTTTTTAATAGAGTTTTTTGTATACTTCGATAGAAGAACATCTAATGTATTGAAAAAAGTAAAAATCTTGATTTCAAAAAAATAATTAGTAAGGAAATTTTTAAATTAAGGTAACGATAAATTACAGTGATAGTAATTTTGACAACACACTTAGATTGTTGACAAATAGCTTTTATTTCTATGTGTTAACAACACTCTTCAATGCTAGAGCGTAAAGTAAAATTCACACTCGCACATTATCTGAAATCTTATTTTAGATTATTTTGCATATATTAAATGCAAATTAATTATAATAATTTACTAAATGGCATGAAATTATTTTCCATTTCAATCAGAATTTACTTTGTTGTTCAGGTTACTAAATAATTGAAATATGTAAATAATGAAAAGCAGAAGAAGTTTTTATGTAAAATTTTACTGAAATATTGAATAGTAATATTGCATAATAGTAAAAACATAATTCCTTGTTTATACAAGCTATAAAAAGATATTTTTTCAATTCTTGATTATATTTGCATTTTGTGTCATGTATTTTGGTTTACAGTACGCACCGCTAAGTTTCAAAATATGTAAAGCATATTTTTTTTAAATACGAGTACGAGTTCAATCACTTTCAAAACTCAGCCTTTTCATCTCTGTCCAACACACATCGTTTGCTTGCTCAATTTTGGATTTTGTATAGTTGAGAAAGAAATAGTTATTGTTTATTTATCTCTCTTTCGCCTTCTCTTCTTGTTAATTATTTGTTGTATATTTAGCATTTCTTTCCTGCTAAACAACACATTAGTAGACTTCAAAAGCCCAATAATTCAATAAATCTTACAAAAGCCCAATGCTTTTAGAAAAACTCTAAAAAAATTATTGAGAATTATAAAATTACAATCATAGTAGTCTAAAAATTAAAGCAAAAAAACAACAAGTATTATTATTCTGCTTGTGTTGCCTATTTTGTTAGTAGAAAAACATAACAGGCAATAATAATAATATAATGAATAATATTAACAAAATTTAATAGGCCGTGCGCCTAGATTATTTTTTTGTATACGTAACTTTTATGTAAATGGAATTAGTGAATTGTTTTGATTCATCGTATTTCAAGTTGCTGAAAGCTTTTTTATAATGAAAGCTCAAATATACTACCTCTAATTTACAACAGTCTTGCAATTGTCATTTATTCTTTAGTAATTATGGACATGTTAGTTAATTTGATTTTTTTGTTCTACTTAACACGAACTTTTTTGGTTTGCTACTATTAAGTTTGTTTATTTAATTTTTGCCACAGTACCATTAATATTAATTTTAGTTACTTTTTTGTTATTGTTGTTCGAACTTCATTTGTGTCTCTATTTATGATTTGAACGGGCCAAAGTTCGTATAGTAAATGTGCATAATTAGTAAAGAATAAAAGATAATGGCAAGACTGTTGTAAATTAAGAGATGCTAAAATTGAGCTTTTATTACAAATACTATGAATCAAAACAATTCACATATTCCATTTTGCACAAAAGTTAAGTATTTAAAGCAGCTATCTATATCAACTGATACCATACACAGTGGACCAAACACAAAATAACGTTGTTCCGTTCAACTATGTGTTAGTCAGAATATTAACAACTAACTTTTTTGTTATATTTTTTTATTTCTCTTAGGTTATATGTTTATAATTCTATTTCACCTGTGTTAAATTTTTTTTCTGTTTGCGCATTCCCCATATTTTTTGCCGTTTTTGCTCATCTAAATTTAAATAATTTAAAATTATGTAAATTCTACAATTACGATATCGCACGTTACGAAGTTTGTAGAGTTACTATGTTCAAAAGTCTTTATATTATTTATCAAAATTTTTTCATGTTAACTATAGTGCACATTTTTTTATTTTTTTAATGCATATATTTATTTATAGTGAGGGTATTCATTTTAGTTTTTTTCATCGTTGGAAAAATGGAAAAATGTAATTTTTGACAACAAACAGAAGGAAAAAAATAAATTCAAAAATTTGTTTAAAATTTTTCCCCTGTGTTTGTTTTAAAAAATTACATTTTTCCATTTTTCCAACGAGGAAAAAAACTGAAATGAATACCCTCAATATATCTTCAAAAATGAAACAACTAAGATTTATACTGACTACTAAATTAAATTTTTACGTGTACTTTCGATGTACTAATACCAAATATTGCTTTTCTATATCGCATCTTACATCGAAATGAGCATAGTTTTTGCAAAACAAAAATTTATAGTTATTTGCATTCGGATAGTGTCCTATGAAGTTCTTTCACTCTTCGTACTAATCATAGTTTCTCCAGAGAAAGGGTTACACATTCCTCGATTGTAAAATCTGTGGAAATAAAAAGTAATGATATAATGGTATGAGATTTAAAGAAATGTTAAGATTCTGTTTGAGGTTGGATAGTTGATAAAGATTTTAAGGAGCACAAATCAATGAATAATGCCTCTCTCTGAGAAGGTTTATCAAACAAAACGTACTAAAGGAATATTTAAATGAAAAAAGTTGTGCTTTAGTGTATATAGAGCCATTCACGTAATACGCAACGCTATTTTCGGAAATCTTTTACCCCACACCCCTCCCCCTCAAAAGTAACGTTTTTTATAAACTTTTCTAAACCGTAACAAATCCTCCATTCCCCGCCTGCTGGAGCGTTACTTAATATGTGAGTAGTCCCTATAAGTATTTTTTTGATAAGTTAAATTTAATTA
Source organism: Tachina fera (assembly GCA_905220375.1). Lineage (NCBI taxonomy): Eukaryota > Metazoa > Arthropoda > Insecta > Diptera > Tachinidae > Tachina > Tachina fera. The sequence continues at coordinate 45,692,127 of LR999965.1, read as the reverse complement.
TTTGACTGTGAAATCATGAGAAAAAAAAGTGTTTTCAAGGTAGATATTCCCATATCATAATATGACATAACTCATTTTGTGTATCAATCAATACCCTTTTATTTTTTCTATCATAGCCAAATACAAAAAGGACAATAAAATCAAAAATTGCCTGGATTTGAGCGCATTTTTTGCAATTTTAACTAATATAAAACTTAATCTTTGTTTTATTTACTAAAAAACTTTTTTTCCCAGCTAAAAAAATTATATATGGTCCATATATTTTTAATATATGAATGTATATAACTATATATGAATACGTATGAATTCATGTATGGAAATATATGGGATTATACATGGCAAAACTATTATATATGAACTGATATATGGACTAATATATGAAATGTATTATAACATATGAGCTCATATATGAAAATTTAATTATGAAGCTCTTCATATGTGGATCCATATATAAATATGAGATTTTATATATGGAGCCATATAAGAATTTATGTATGAATACATGATATCTCACATAAGACCATTTTTGCAATCAAAAAAGCTTGGAATTTTATCACTGATGAATTGGAAATCCATTAGAAAATACATACGGTATGCAAAGTTTATATGCGTACCCTCAACGTTTAAAAAAGAACAACTTTTTGTTACAAAAAAAACATTCTTGTATGATTTTATACATTGTGGCCCCATTTAATATATCAAATAATCAAAAGGATAATCCAGTCATTAATTTTATAGAAAATAACAAAATTCTCTAGATAAGAAACAAAGTTCATATTACTGTATTGAAAACTATTGTTAGACAGATTATTTTTTCTTTTATAATTAATTGCATTAGTTTTTAATCTGATTTCTTAAGCTAAATGTTATGTACTAATATGATTTATGTGTTTTTTTTAAATAATTTATTCACCTTTTGATGAATGAAATGACTTTTAGTTCGTTTTGAATTATTTGTCCAAACAAATGTTTCATTAAATACAACCTCTCTCTCATGTCTAAAGAAAATTAATTTTAGTATTTAATTTATTGCACAGCAGTGCGCTTTTGTGAATCAAGAGTGTGTGAATATGAACTTTGCATACTGTGGAGGCAATTTACACATACATACATGTATGAAAATGTATGAATATAAATAATCATATATGCCCATATACCCTCATTTTTCGGATCCGAACCATATATGGGATATCATATATGCTCCATACATATTTTTTTAGCTGGGAATGAACAAATAACATCAAAGTTAGTTGTATATATTCTGACAACACAGCCAGCCGTTTTCGAAGGCCACTAAACCTTCCCCATCAGCGTTCTTCTGTGTTGGTCCACTGTGTGTGGTGTCAGTTGATGTAGATTTCTGCCTAATATACAAAACTTTCTTGCAAATGGAATACGTGAATTGTTTTGATTCATCGTATTTCAATTTGCTGAAAACGTGTTTTGCAATGAAAGCCCAAATTTACCATCTCTAATTTACAACAGACTTATCATTGTCGTTTATTCTTTACTAATTATGCACATGTTATTTAACTTGCTTATTTTTTGTTCTACTTAAGACAAACTTTTTTTGTTTGTTACTATTAAATATATTTATTTAATTTTTGCCACAGGCCCCTGGCTATTAATTTAAGCTATTTTTTTTAATTATTATTTTTCGAACTTCATTTGTTTCTATATTTATGATTTATTTGAATGGGCTTAAGTTCGTATCGCTTTTTTACTTTTTTTATTCAACAGCTTTTTTTATTACAAAACTATACTTTAGTAGATAATTGCAATAATTATACGAGTAATTGTTATTAAAAAAATAATTCAAATTTCCACAACACTTACACATATAAGCAAAAATAAAATTTTGTTTATTTATATCATTTTACGATTTCGTTATTATTACTTTTTAATTAGCAGTACTTCAAACTAATTTTTGAAGTAATTTACAAAATATTTTTCACCCAGCATAATTTGTGTAATTGAACAACAAGAATAATATTTTAAGCTGAATAATTTTATGTAATAAGACTTTTGTAACAGAATTAATTGCCATAAAAATAAATTGATTTTACTTATTTTATTCGAATCAATATAACCCAGCAAATATAAAACTATGAAGATGCTAGTATAGTCAGTTTAAAAAAAACGCAATGTAGAAATTTCTTCCTTAGTCTAGCTTTATATACGAGTACAATAATGAAGAACTTTCGAAAACAACACTGAGCATATATTTCACTTGCACCATATAGAAATATTCTGATTTACAAAGGCCCCACTTTAAGTTTTTCGTGCTATAACCGCCAAAATAAAGCTTAAGCTACATAATTTTCGAACTTTATTATTTTTACCAATACTGAAAATCGACATTTAAATATGAATCGATATTTAAATAGTGTTGGTGAAATTGGCCCTTAGAGTGTCATATAGTTTCCAGATAATCTGCTTGACAATATTTTTCTCGATATAAAGAAATAAACAAGTATTCATTATTCTCGTCGTTTATAAAAAGGTAACAATATTGCCAAGTTAGCAGAAAATTTTAATTTTTTATTCTTATTTGCGTGATCAATGCCCACTTTTTAAAACTCAAGATTTTCTTCGGCGAGTATTTATCTCTCTTGTTGAGTTTTGCTGGAAACGTTTAATAATAAATACATAGATAGTGTATTTAAATGATCTGATCTGAAGTACATACATGAAAAAGGAGGGCAAAGTTTGTGGGTTTTTAACGCCCATTTTATTTAAAGAACATTAATAACCTTGTAATATTGCAACATGTAACCCAAATTTCAATATAATTGCTTGACTTAAACGCATTGGATTAGTTTTTTTATTCTGAGCTTTGTGGACGTAGCACCGCCCCCTGCACGCAAAAAAAAGATATGGTTGTAAAATGGTTGAGAAAACAATATCATGTTCCCAGAAACAAATCTATGGTAGTTGAAAACAAGTTACTGTTATTTAAAACATTAATTTTGTTACAGTAAGCAAAATAATGTTTGAATTTTACAATATAGTGTTGTTAAAAATTTATGTCTGCAACATAATTTTTATTATTGTTTAAAAATAATATAATGTAAATAACAATATAATGTTATCCCAAACCATACTATATTAAGTTTTTAAAAAAGCCTTTTTCAGGAACATCTTCTGTCAGTCAGTGTTTAACTAATTAAGTGCAAACAAACAAAAGGGTAGATAAATAAAAACATATACATACGTACATATTTTTATCTGTTTATACAGCCGTGTCTGTATTTCAAGTTTACAGATATATGTTAATATGTATATGTTTCTATATATACATTTATTTTCAACAATATTAATTTATTTTTATTTCGATTTTAACGCACACCTGTTTTAAACAAAAGATCTACCAATAAATATATGATTGAAAAACAAAATGTTATTATATTAAATAATACTGTTGTCGTATTTAACAATACTATTATTATAATATAAGAACATGGTATGGTGAGTCTCAATTATATTTTAGTCACATCTAACAATAGTGTTGTCATATTTAATAATATTATTATTAACTCAGATAATAATATTATTAAAAGCTTGCTTTCCTATTGACAATAATATGATTTAGCTACACCCATATAATTCAATCATAGCATGTTGCTGTTTGATTATGGTTACCTCAACCATATTTTTTCTTTGCGTGTGGCTATAATTTTTAGGTTTTCAGATTTTTTTTAGATAGTTCCTAATCCCGACCTACTACTTTATCACATTTCAGCTTACTAGCACAAGTTTTAATTCATTTTTCTAATGGGCATGATACCGCCAACATTTTCAATCTCAAGATTTTCTTTGGCCAGTAGATATCTTTCTTGTCGAGTTTCGTTGGAAACGGATAGTTATAAATTTATAAACATGTAGTATATTCAAATGTATATGAAATAGTAGGCTTAAAATGTAAGGGCGTATTAAAGCCAAATTTCAAGAAAATCGCACCAGTTAAAGGCCTTAAAAATGTATTTTAAATTCTGAGCCTTACCGCCACCCACCTTGCAATAACTTTTGAGTTTTCAGATTTTTCTAGTCATTTTCTAATCTATAACTACTCGTTTATCAAATTTCAGCCTACTATCAAAAATTTAAATTTTTTATTCTTATGGGCGTGTTTCCGCCTACTTTTTTTAATCCAAAATTTTTTTTGGCTAGTTATTATATTTCCTGTTTAGTTTCGTTGGAAACGGATAATAGTAGTTACATAAATAGTACATTTAAATGTGCTGACCGAAAGTACATAAAAAAGGAGGTGTAAGTGTTATGGGCGAGTTCACGCCCACTTTTTTTAACAAAAATGTATAGCCGCGTGTTATTGTAACATGTGTGCTGAATTTCAATAAAATCGCTTGAGTTAAACGCTTTAGATATGTGTTTTTAATTCTGAGCTTTATTGGAGTAGCCCCGGACCCGTGGTAAAAACTTTCGGGTTTTCAAATTAATCTAAGTGATTACTCAAACAGTTCAACTTGTGTACCAAATTTCAAGTCACTGCCAGAAAGTTTAACTTTTATGGGCGTAGCCCCGCACCCTTCGTTAAAATTTTCTGGTTTTCAGATTTTTCTAGTTCATCGCCCACCTAAATCAGTAGGTGAGTGAGTCAGTGAGTATGTTTGCACCTTCACATCTCCGGAACCTTTCATTGTAAAATTTCAAACTTCGCATATGAGGTTACATGAATTTATTCTAATTATGATTTAAATTTTTATGATTTTACAATTGCGGGGAACAAAGTTGTGAGGGTGTAAAAACAGCTCGAATGGCTTCCTGTAAATATACACACTGCGTGCATTGGCCGAAACTTGGCTTGGCGCACTGCCGTGCGCCTAGATAATTGTTGTATAGTTATAAAGGTTCATTGCAAATTTCATGAAATATTTAGAAAAAGTATACAACGAAGAAAACTTCCTGCTGCTGGCTAGTAGGCATTGTGCTAACCTTGTAGTCGGAGTGTCGTAGCTTCAAATTTTGGAGACAAGTGAAAGCAGTTTTGTAACTTTTTTCATTAAATTTTGTTAAATGATTAATTGATCATTAAAAAATAAATAAAATAAATAATAAAGTTGAATTTAAATTATTTCTGATTAAAGTTGATTTAGTATTTCATTAATGATGCTATATAGTGTGTATCTAACGAATATTTAAGGTTGATGTGGCTACAGTGGTAACATCGCTGAATACCATGCGATGTGTTCCAAGTTCAAATCCTGGCCGCACAGTGGCTGAAAATCGTTTTTCATTGGCCAAAAGTCTAATTTTTTTTAACACCGATTTTTAAAATTTTTACGCCTTTTTGTAGCTAATATATCCAGATTAAGGTAGCCAAAAACTTAGGTTAAACTATTGATAATTGTGGGCGTGGCATGCTGTCAAACTCAACCGTTTTTTTAATTTCAGAAAAAGGTGTTTTTCTTTTGTTTTTTATCAAAAATAAATGGTTACTACTCGCAAGCTATCATCGATAACGGCCTGCGGTCTTTTTTATAATGTTGGTAGGACTATAGTCTTTAGTTGTTGTAAGTGGTCACAGCTCTAGCGTTTAATATTACGGGCGTTATGAAATATTTATGAAACTACTATATTTTTCTCAAATTTAAATTTTAGTGGAATAGAACTTCTAGGGAACAAAAGGGAACAAGAAACGTATACCACCAGGAGAAAGGTGAAAGTGTCCTCTTTAACGCTATATATACTTTTGCACCCGTGACGACCCGTGGGTAGAACACTTTTTTCATTTTAATGAAATTACTCTAAAAAAAATTCAAATTAATTTAAACAGCCCTATAAGTACTCGTATACAATAGTGTCTTAAATTTTCACTTTTTTGCCTAAAAGTTTGTTTTTTTTTACTTTAGACTACGTAAAACGAAAAAAATTAAATATAATACCTGCGAAAGGGTTTAATGGCTTTGTTTTGATCAGCAAAAAATAAGTCATAAAATTATCACAATAGGTTCTACAGTAAACATATGATCTCTTTCTGAATTTACCTGTTATCAAATGTTAGGGTCAACCAAAGTCATAAACATTTTTATAACAATAATGGCGACATTAAACCACTAAAGATAAAAAACAACCCCATATTGGCGAGATACTAATCAGTTTTACCTGATATTAAGGTCTGAATAACATGTGCAGTTTTGTTCAATTTAAGCACTACCTTTTATGAAATTGAAGATCAATGTGTGAATAACATGTATCTAAAAATGTATAAAACTACGGATTCCATAAGGGATTACTCAGTAATAAGTTAATCCTTTAATTGTACGGATAAAATATAACAAATAAAAATATTCAGATAAATATGGAGAGCTTCAGTTATAAAGAACTGGCCGAAGAGTATTTTAGAAACAAAAACCAGGAAGATGTTCTTAGTTACGTTAAAATAAAATTAAACTTAAATTCGTGTAGCACCGAAATGCAAGAGCAATTATCTAATTTCGTCAAAGCACTAAAAAAACGCTACAAAGAAGTTAGCTACAGTAAACAAAACTTTTATATAAAAAGTGCAAACTGGTTAGAAGGCCAACTTACTGTCGCTGCAGAAACAGCAAAGCAAGATAAGGCTGGAAGACCACGCAAATCATTAATGGGCAACTGCAGTGATAGATCTAAGAGGCGGAAACTTAAAGATTTTAACGATGCAATTGGTTGTACAAATATAAAAGAATCTTTCCTACATCAATTACGATCACAGAACCAATTATCAAAAGTGGATATCATTGAAAAAGTTGTTAAAGCTAGTCCAGTGAGAACAAAACGGATTCTTAAAAGTATACCAACTCCGAGTGATGCAATACAGTACACAAATGAGGAGGCATTAGCATTAGCAAATAGCACAGAACAAAATATGGAATATTTACAATCACTATTTGAGTCAAATGAATAATAATCATAATTGCCTTTCATTGTTATTTAAGGTACGAAAAGCATACTATTAGTAAAAAATAATAATAAACAGAACCTACCATTGTTACAAATGCTATTAAAATTTATTGCAGTTTTTATTTTTAATATGTTTTTTAAAATGATCAAATTTGACAGCAAAAAATAATAAATTTTTCTGTAGTAATAGCAATATTTTTAGATAATATTATTAAAGTTTTTTTTTAAGTGTAACTATTCTTTGAGTGTAAACAAAATTGCAAATTAGACAGCAAAAAATTTTTAATTTTTCTGTAATAATAGCAAAATCGTTGATTTTACTATTTTTTTTTAGTGTAAAATTTTTTTTGAGTGTAACATTAAATAAATTCCATTATTACAAAACATATTTATAATTATTACTAATTTCCATATATTAAATTTTTTAATAAATAAAAAAATAATAAACCCATATTTCACTCTAAAAGTTAAAAAAATTCAAAAGTTCAACTTTGAGCTAGAATTCCTTAAAAAGTCCTCAATCAATTTTAATGTAATTAAAACTGAGTCAAACTGAACTAAATATCTATCCACTAAAATAAAAATTACTTCAATATTTTGATCAGTTCAAAAGTTACAGAATTTTGGCCAATGAAATACGATTTTCAGCCACTGTGGGCCGGCGAAGCCAATTATGCCAATATACATACGTGTGTTATATGCTTAATAAAATACAATTACTACTGTTGAAAAATTCACCAGCAGTAAACGACAAGAAAAACTCTATTTCAATGTTATTTTATTCAGCTTAAATTCCTGTAAGTAAATATTAAAAACGTACATACATACATATTTATGTATTAATATATATGGTTGTAAGTAAATTCTTACTCCTCAACGAAATAGAAAACTCCTGCTTCTGATATACATATTTGCCAAATATAAAGTTATTGTTCAACCGCAATAAGAAAAAATATTTGAACGTATTACTGTTCCCCTTTTTGTTTTTTGACCAATCAGAAAGCAGTAAATAATGTCAGTTGTTCTGACTAGCAATGAGGGAAGGTGAAAATATTTCGTTGTTCAAATGACATTTTTTTAACTGATGAAACAATTTTCGTAATCACAAAATCATAAATATAATATAATGTTTTTCTCTTAAGCCTACAGTACACGGCATGTAAAAATACACATGCATAAGTGGCTCTGACGTAATTTTGACGTCACCATGAAGCTTCATTGACTACATGCCGTGTAGTAGTAATACATGTAAATTGAGAAAATTTACATCACTACTCATGTGCTGTCTCTGGAAATGTATCCGACTCGGCTAAATTTGTCATATTTACATTTTGGAACAAAAATACTATCAATATTTTACGACATGTAGCAACTACATTAAAAATTTAAAAAAATGCAACCAACATGCTGAAAATTCTCATGACGTCATATTTACATGCAGATGTGGATTTTTGCATGCCGTGTTCTGTAGGCCTTAATGTATTTTTAACACATTTATATATAAATATATTTGAATGTTGAATTTAGAGATATTTTAAGCACAAAGTAGTTGTTTGCTTGGTTAAAAACAACTTTTTGTATATGTAAATATGTCTACACATGTACATAAATGCGTATCGCTCATTTAATGTAACAACTTCATAACTCAAAAATTGCAATTTCCGTTTTACTATTGCAGAATAAATTTTTATATCGCTATTTGTATTGTTTAAACATTTTTTTATTAATTTAAGAATTCGATTTTGTCATAACTTTATTTTAATTGAAATTTATTTACTGGTAGTTAAGCATGTATATATGCATGTCTATATGCATGTCTATAAGCATTTCATTCGTGCTTTTCTAAAATCATCATAAGACACAAACCCCGTATTCCATGCACAGACTATTTTGAGAATTTAAAAACCCTTTATAAAGCCTTAATAATTTCTATAAATAAGGCCGTTATATACTAGTTTATAATTTTACATTTTTTTATTTTATTAAGTTTGTATTTTTGCTGCATTCCCTTTCACGTACACAAATCTGTGATATTTTAAAATGTATAGAAGTATCTTATAGAGCGATTATTTACGTATTTAATAAAAAATCACAAGTTGAAAACACCAACAAAATGAAGGTTTACATTTAAAAAAAAATTATTAATCTTTTGTTTATTTTAAATCCCAAATATTATATAAAACGAAGGAAAACTAAAAAATTTTGATAAATAAGGAAAGTTGATTTATTATCAAAATTTTAGACTTATTTATATAAATATCTTTTATACTCAAACTCTTGGCAAAAATACAAAAATTTCTTTTTTCTTCTGGTGGTGTGTAAATTGAACACTTAATAATGCATTTAAATCTGAACAAAATCAAGTACTTACGAGATTTAAAGTAAGCTATAGTGGATTTCAAGTATATTTCCCATATAAAACAAAATGTATTTCGTTGAAATCTACTTAAAATCTAGTAGCGATTCATTTATGTTTTTTTTAATAATAATCTTATGTACTTAAAAAGGTCTGCGAGTTCGCTATCCTCACAAAAACATAAATGTGAAAAAATGCTAAGTTCCTTTCCAAAATTTCGGCCATCAAAAGTAGTGAGATAAAAATGTTCACCAAGTTCGTGTTTGGTACAATACCTATCACTGCAATATGGTATGCATTATATAAATTTGTAATCGTAAGGGTGTTATATAATTTCTAGATAATGTGCTTACTTGACAATATCGCTTCAAACATTTTAAATTTGCTATTTTAACTGTGTGCTTTATTGGAATAGCCCGCCCTTTGGTCAAAATCTCTGGGTTTTCAGATTTTTCTAGTTAGCAACTAAACCTACTTTTTTATCAAATTTCAGCTTACTAGAGTAAATTTTATATATTTTTTATGGGTGTGATACCGCCCACTTTTTAATCACAATACATGCTGTAGCTATTAGTTATCTTTCCTGTTGAGTTTCGTTGAAAACAGTAATAAATATATAAATATGTAGTATATTCAAATGTGCTGACCCGAAGTATATGAAATAGGAGGCTTAAATTGTATGGGCGTGTTAAAGCCCACGTTTTCAACGAAAATGTATAGCCTTGTATTATTGCAACATGTATGCCAAATTTCAATAAAATCGCTGAGTTTAACGCCTTAGAATTTTTTATTAAATTTTGAGCCTTATGGGCGCATCTCCGCCCTCCTAGCTAAAATGTTGGGGTTTTAGGATTTTTCAAGTAATTTGCTAATCTATAACAGCTCGTTTATAAAATTTCAGCTCACTAGCGCAAATTTTAGTTTTTATTCTTATGGGCGTGCTCCCGCCCACTTTTTTTAACCCTAAATTTTTTTTGGGTAGTAGTTATCTTTCCTGTTTAGTTTCGTTAGAAACGTATAATAGTAAATACATAAATACTACATTTTAATATGATAACGCGAAACACATGAAATAGGAAGCTTAAATTGTATGGGCGTTTAACGCCAACTTTTGTCAATAAAAATTTAGAGCCTTGTATTATTGCAACATGTGTGCCAAATTTCAATAAAATCGCTTAAGTTAAATGCCTTAGAAATGTTTTTTTTAAATTCTGAGCTTTATGGGCGTACCCACGAACCTTTGGTTAAAATTTTCGGGTTTTCAGATTTTTTAGGTGAGTATTCACTTGTTCTACTTGTGTATTAAATTTCAGCTCACTAATGCAAATTTAAATTTTATGGGCGTGATCCCGCCACTCTAGTTAAAATTTTCAAATTTTCAGATTTTTCTAGTTCATTGCTCACCTAGATCTAGTCGTGTAACAAAATTCAGCTTTCTAGCTATAGCGGAAGTGCTTCATCAATTTGATGAGTGTGTCAGTGGTCAGTCGTTAGTAGTCAGTGGTCAGTGAGTATGTCTTAAAATATGCACTTTTTGCACCTCCAAATCTCTGTAACCTTTCATTGTAAAATTTCAAGGTTTGCATTTGAGGTTACATGAAATTATTCTAATTATGGTTTAAATTTTTATGATTTTACGATTGCGGGGAACAAAGTTATGAGGAGGGTAAAAGCATCTCGAATGGCTTCCTGTAAATATACACACTGCGTGCATTGGCCGGAACTTGGCCTGGCGCACTACCGTGCACCTAGATATCTCAGTTGTTTGGTCAGAGTGTAGGAAAAATTTCAGTCCATGCTTTTAGTTTTGGATAAGAAGAAGTATTGATAAGTGTAAAAAAACTTGATGAAATCGGTATAGATTGTGATAAAAAATTCTAATTCAAATTTGCTCAAGTTTGTTCTGGTTTAAATGCCCTATTAAGTAAGCTTCCTGTTTAATTATTTTTTTTGTGAGTTATGACATTGTTGTATGAATGCACATATTTGTTTTCATTTACATGCAGTATGTTAACTTAACCACAAAATTCATAAAATAAAATTAATTTATATAACCATAGCAATAGTTCGGTAAAATGATTAAATAAATTTGTATCAGTAAAACTAATAAATAAAGTAAAAATAATAAAATTCTAAAGTCAATATATAATTTTTTAAATATAATTTTAAATAATATATTAAAAATACTTTCTAAACGAGAAAACTTGCATTTGTATGTATGCGTGGATGTATGCGTAAGTGGTTGTTTATACTTCACTTCACATTAGCAAATCCTTTTTAAATCTTTTATTTATTTAAATAGAAGCCTGTCAGTGCTTAATTAAATTTCTTTGAAAAATGTCAATCATTTGTAGGAAATAAAAAGAAGCCATTATTACCTCTAACGCATCTACGAATAATATAAAGATAACATATTGTAATAATTAAGTAGCTTCGTTATAGAATTTAGATTTATCTATTAGCGGAAATTATTTTATAAATATTGTAAGTATATTGTAAGTAATCTGTTAAAAATTTGCGTAGTAGTCTTGAAGGCACTCAGCAGAAACTAATGATTCTCAGAAGCAGATCTGTAAGCGAGAGCTGGTGTGGTATCCTGATTCCAAAGATACTTTTAACTAAGGACTCATATGTATGTGGAAGACATGACTTGCTGTATTTAACTTAAATTAAAAAAAAAATTAAGTATCTAAAGCCTGTCGTTAATGTAGTGTCATAGTAAAGGTATTTATGGCAACAAAAAATAGTTTGCTTTCTTAATTTTTTAACAACACAAACAAAAATCCATTAAGCGAGACTTATTTTTATCTTGTATACAATTTGACATTGCAGTGATTTGGGTTAGTAAAAGGATTATACGTACTTCTTTCCCTACTATGCCATTAAATTAAATGTCATCTCAGTGACATTATATAAGATAAATATTTTACCACTTGATTTTTTAAATATAGTCAACATTTCAATATTTAGTTTTCCAGATGTGTACGTGATAAGAAAATCAGAAAACTAAGTGAAAAAAAGGATGAAAATTAATAATTATAAGGCCATTTATAACGCATTTGTAAAAAGGGAGAGAGAAATGTGAATGTCAAATATTTCTTTAATACATACGTTTATTTGTCGAAGTAAGAGGTGTAAAATTATTGGTGTTTAAAAAAAGGTAATTATTGTTTGGAAACAAAACATATCGAGGGTTTATATTCAAAAAGTGATATCTGCAATTCTTGAATATTTTAGTAGACAAAATAAAACTGTTATTTTCTCGAAGTCCAAGAGCAATAACTGTATTTGATTAACATTAGTAGAATTAAGTTGTATTCTGCAAATGGTACTATTCATCAAAATTTAGTTATAACCCTTGCAGTTTGAGACAATAACAGTTTTTTGCGCTCTTCTAAAATTTTCAAGCCTTGCAGATAGCACCTTTGAATAAGTTGGGCGATTTTTACAGTAATAAAACTGAATTTTTTTCATAGAGTCGTATACATGAATAAGACCGCTATGCATCCAAGACAAGGAAAAAGTCAAAACAGTTAACTGGAATGGATGAAATTAGTTCCATCTGAAGCTAAGGTCAGTCGTAGGAAAGCTTTTCTTGATGATTTTTAAACAGGAAAACAATCAACGAAGAGTATTATGTTAACTTATTTTTTTTTTAAAGAGAAGTAACACTGAGGTAATGAATGCCTACTACTACTTATAGGTGTTACCTTCTTTAGGAAGGGTATAGTTATAGAGGAAGACAGGTGGTGAAGGAAGAGAAGAGATAAAGGAAAGCTTGCAACGTTTAAGTAATGAAAGAAAGTATTGTCTCATCAAAACAATACACTAGTCCATATTTTTTCCAAACCAACATGTTTATCTATAACAATTTTCAAAATTAAAAATTTATGACTTATTTTTATAAAATAACTTTATACACTTATAGTACTTCCAAAACTATTTTAAGCAAATATTGCAAAACTTTTCAAACAAACCAAAGTATTGCTGTATTTAGCACAGATAAAAATAAATTACAACAGCCGGAAATTACTGATTTAAATTTGATAAGCTTTTTTATTTTATTTAAGCTAAAATTGAAAAAAGAAACTAAAATTTCCGGCAATCCTAACAAAAAGCACTAAGAAAATAAATAAGTAGTACCAAACACCTAAAGTAGAAAAAGTGCAAAACCAAATCAGTTCTAGTAAATGCCGTTTGTATAACTATGCAAAATTAAAAACCTGTAGCTGGTGCAGGTAAAGAAATGAAGACGAAACGAAAAAATACGAACAAATTGCAATCAATGCAAATTGTATTGCGGTGAATTTTTAAAAGCAATTGTTAATGTGCTTGTTGCTTCTATTGTTTCTGTTGATATTATTTTACCATTGATTGATTCGATCGGATACAAAGCAGCAAAATAATCAGTGACTTCGACAACAATTGTGCATTGCAATACAATACCATAGAATATGCAGACAATTATATGATGGCGAAACTATTCAGAATACAAAACTACATTACAAATAAAAATAATAAAAACAAAATATCGTGTAAATAAAACTATGCAAGGAAGCATAATGAAGAACAACTCGTAGATATACAAATGCTTGATAGGATTTGAAATGTATTCTTTTGTGCTGGCACTCGCCTTCCTGTTGAGGGGAAGCAATTCAATTTTACTAAAAGCACTTGCATTCGGGGTGTATGTGTGTGTTCGTTAGAGAGACGAACTTTGTTAAAAGAAGAACAATAAAACAAAAGTAAATATTTTCTGTTAATATTTCGAATAAAACTCTATTGTTACTGTAAATAATTGTTTAAAGTTTTATCTTAATAAATTACAAACTCAACACAGCAGTTTGATAAGGGATAATAACATTAAGATGCTTTCAATTATTTTCACAGTTTTAATCTCGTAAAAACATAACCATAAAATTTTTACATGAAATTAAACAAAAAATTAGCAACAAGATAAACTGACTTTGATATACACAGAAAACGTAATTGTAACAGATTTTAAAACTCATCACTTACGAACTTGGTAGAAAGTTAAATATCCACCACAAATACAGGAGCTCTATTGCATTAAACACATTCACCACAGCAGGCTACACGAACACACGACTTCAAATGCCCCTAGCAGCATTTGTCGCTTCTTAGCCAGCTACTTAATTATTTTGGAGACGGCAGCAGTATTATCTTCACCTCATATTTAAATATAAATACATACATAGTTCAGCATTGCCACCTTCAAATATTTCGCATTTATAAATATTGAAAATACTCTTTCAAAATGTACTTATATGACGTAAAAGTATAAAAATTAACCAATTTATGCTGAACTTTCTCTGAATTTTCTCATTGCACCCATAGAAACAGAAATTAGTTTAATTGGACCATAACGACAGAATCAGCATAGACAACAACCTGCCTCCATATTGCTTTGCAGTCTTCAAAAAAATCATTCTCATATAAACATTTGTATTGTATACTTGACATTTGGTAGCTTGCTGTGGTGAATGTGTTTAATGCATATAACAAGGAACTGAATATACACACACGCCAGCGCTGCCCATTTCATCAAACACATCTCTTTTTTATTTTATGCCCTTTAATTTAGTCGTCAATGAGACAGAAATGAATGAACATGCTTAGTGGCTGACTAGATTTTTTTCAAATACAGTGCGTAGAATAAATGATGGATCTAAAAAAATAATTTTTGATATTAATAGGCTGTTTTTATGAAATGAATAAGTATTTACGTTCATTAAAATAAATATCGAAACTATGTTTAGGTTTTTGTAGCACTGAATAATTTCCATGTGAGTGAAAACAAAAGAACTTTCAGTTTTCATACACTCACAAAATTCTGTATGTAAAATTAACTAAAATTATTGTCTTAAACATTAAGGGCCGTATTCAGAAAAAAAATAGTTTAAGTTAATTTTTAATTATTATTTTTCGAACTTCATTTGTTTCTATATTTAGGATTTATTTGAACTTGCTAAAGTTCGTATCGCTTTTTTAAGCCAAATTACATGTGATAATTATTAATGAACAAATAACATCAAAGTTAGTTGTAAATCTTCTGACTACACATAGTTCAGCCGTTTTCGAAGGCCACTAAACCTTCATCATCAGCGTTCTTCTGTGTTGGTCCACTGTGTGTGGTGTCAGTTGATGAAGATTTCTGCCTTATATACGAAATTTTCTTGCAACATGGAATACGTGAATTGTTTTGATTCATCGTATTTCAATTTGCTGAAACTTGTTTTGTAATGAAAGCCCAAATTTACCATCTCTAATTTACAACAGACTTATCATTGTCGTTTATTCTTTACTAATTATGCACATGTTATTTAATTTGCTTATTTTTTGTTCTACTTAAGACAAACTTTTTTGGTTTGTTACTATTAAGTATATCTATTTAATTTTTGCCACAGGCCCCTGGCTATTAATTTAAGTTAATTATAACCTTTACCAAAAAATGGTAAAGGGATATATATAGGTTTGTTATACCGTGTGTAGTATCTACAATATTAATAAGCGACACACAAAGTTTATATATTCTGGATCCTTATGCATAGGGAAGACGAATAAGCGATGTCCGTCTGCCCGTCCGTCTGTACGTGAAATCGGTTTTCCAAAGCTCCCAGAACAGCTAGAGACTTGGTTTTTTACGGGTATGTCAAAAATTTTTCGAAAAATTTTGCTATTGAAAATCAACAAAATCGCGCAGACGGTTTCAGAGCTGGAAAAGTCAAACTGTATTTTCCCATACAAAATAACTACCGAAAATTAGTTTTTATTACTTTTTTATTAAATTAACTTATTTTATACTTCAGTATGAATAAAATTGGTGTTTCTAATTTAAAAAAAAATAAAAAAATAAAAAGATGTTTCCGGGGTTGGAAAACTTTTATATTTTTTCTTATAATTAAACATATTTTATGTTTTAAGAAAAAGGATATTTTCTCAGGAACCGTAAGAGCTACTGATCTGAAATTAGGACAGAGTATGCAGAACTTTAATTGCTATAACAGCAAAAATACAAAAGTTAAAAATTAAAGGGTGTTCCAAAATATGTAATATACATATATACAATTGTATGTACTTATGTATGTATTAGTGATGAAACGAATGTCAATTTTTGATATTCGCGAATACGAATACGAATATTTCAAACGATATTCGCGCATACGAATACGAATATTTGAAACGATATTCGCGAATAGGAATACGAATACGTATATTATATGCAATATGAAATATTAAAAAATTGTTATGAAAAAGAACTTCACACTCTTGTTGGCATACTTTAAAGTTAATAAAAAGTACACAAAATTTTAATGATCGTCATTGAGTAATATTTGAAAATGATACGAAGCACAAATTTCTATAAAAAATTAATGTATTTGTAAAATTAAAATTTTTAGTCATTTATTTAAATTTCGTTTAGGATTTATGCATTTAGTTATTTAATTTCTTTGTAAAAATATTCGTATTCGTACTCGCCTGAATTTGACGAATACGAATACATTCGTATTCGACTGAAAATGGCCGAATATTCGACAATTCGAACACGAATACGAATACGAATATTCTTGCATCACTAGTGTGTATATAGATACTTGAAATTTGTAAAATTACTGTATTTTTATACAAACTGCAACAATTAACACTAAAAGTTATTAAAATTTAAATTACAGGGTGTTCTATTAGTTTATGTAATTTTCACTACGTAATTTTGACAACTTGCTGTATCTTGGCAACCGTAGGAGACAAAGTCTTGAAACTTTCAAAAACGGTAAAACAAAAAATGCCCAAGATTATAAAATCGCCAAACCGAAAAAAAAATCGCCAAAACCCTAGAAAAATCTCCTAAACGAAAAAAGCATTAAATTAAAAAAACTTTAGCGCTAAAATAAATTGCTGAAATAGAAAAAACCGCTAAAATGAAAAATATCTCCAAAATGAAAAAAATCGACTTAATAAAAAAAACATCAAAAACCTTTAAAAATCGCTAGAACAAGAAAAAAGCATCAAAACTTAATGAGCACCAAATTAAAAAAAAGTCGCAAGAACAAAAAAAAAACCAAATTAAAAAATTCTAGCAATAAAATATATTGCAAAAATAAAATCGCTAAAATTAAAAAAATCGCCAAAATGAAAAAAAATCGCCAAAATAAAAAAACGATGAAAAATTAATATAAATCGCTAAAACGATAAAAAAGCACCCAAACTGAAAAAACACCAAATAAAATATGTCAAAAACGTAAAAAATCATTAAAACGAAAAAAAATCACCAAAATTAAAAAACAGCACCAAATTAAAAAAAACACCATAGAGAAAGAAAGCCAATTGAGATTTCTCATTAAGCGTTAGTAGTTTGGTTGAAGTGGCATCATGGGTGTAGCAAGCAGAACTGCTCATGCGACTTTGGCCATTATTTTTCGTTTTCTTCAAAAAAAAGAATGCTTTAATGCTTCTTGTAACAACTTTAGTGGCACAAAAGATTCATCAGTTGTCTAAGTATCGGTCTTTGGACCAAATTTTTCCTTTATTCTAATGACTTTAGTAAGACACACAAGTGAAAAGTTTTGGTTCATGGAGCTCAAAATTTTTATTCAATTTTAAAACACTCTCTGATCGGTGAAACTTTATTAAGGACTTTTAAATTCAATCTGATGTTATATTTCTATATGAGCTGTGCGGTTCTAAAATGAACGTAGGAACAAGAGTTGTTGTGTGCATTAGGTCAACTACTGTTTACTTATGCTTTAGAATTTCAAAAATCCTAGCGAACATAAAGAATACAAAATTCAGTGACCCAGACAAGGATGTTCTCCTCTATGTTAATAACTATATAGTGCGCAAGACTTTGAATGCCCTTGTGGTCCAATGGAAACTAGTAAGCGACTGAAATGAAAGCTTATTATTAAATTAAAAGTTATTATGAAATAAATAGTTATTCCAGCCTTCTGAAACTGTGATAACCAAGTGAACAGTGATTGTTGTACCATCGGTACATGCATGTAAGTATTATTGTAGTGGTCTTATGTTACTTGCTGTTACATTCTACTAAAATAAAACTGTAGAATGCAACAACAAGTAACATAAGACCACTACAATAATACTTACATGCATGTACCGATGGTACATCGAATAAGTAAAAATAATTAATGTGATGATCGTAAAAAGATAAGTAAGAATAGTTAAACATATTGAGGTAGAGTAATATAATTTCGTGCTAACCTTAATAGAAAAATGAAAAAATGAAAAAAAAACAGAAAATTAATAGTGATACTTATAAGTGTGTTTACCAAAGGTAAATCAATTGTATACACAACAATCGTTTCTCATATTCCGTTTCATTGTAAATTTAAGTTAAATAACTGATGTTAATAAGAATCTCTACCCAAGTAGATAGACTAGGGTGCTGATGAAGTGCGTGGCTGCACAGAAAAGTATCGGTATTTCCCCCAGCTTAAAGTCTAAGTTTAATTTTTCTTCTCTTCTTTAGGAACTCACATTAATTAATAAAAATATTTCATTCAATAAGAATTGAAATTACTGAACTTGAGCCTAACTATGAATTATTTCTGAAAAAATAGACGATGTATAGTGTTTTTAATTTTTTTCATATGAAATGAACGATTTATAGTTTATTGAATTTGTTCATAAAAATTTGAAAAATTGACGATGTATAGTCTATTAAATTTTTTTCATAAAAAATTTTTTTTCATAAAAATTGGATGATGTATATTTCATTAAATTCTTTGCACGAAATATAGACAATTTATAGCCCATTAATGTTTTTCATAAAAATTTAAAAAATCAACCATGTACTCGTATAGCCCATTATATTTTGTATCTATAGCCCATTTAATTTTTTTGCATGAAAAATAGACGATGTATAGTGTTTTTAGTTTTTTGCATGTGAAATGAACGAATTATAGTTCAATAAATTTTTTCATAAAAAATTTTTTTTCATAAGAAATGGATGATGTATATTTCATTAAATTCTTTGCACGAAATATAGACGACGTGTATAGTCAGTCCATTTAAGTTTTTGTATACAAAATGGACAATTTATAGCCCATTAATGTTTTTTATAAAAATTTAAGAAATCAACTATGGTTAGCCCATTATATTTTGTATCTATAGCCCATTTAATTTTTTTGCATGAAAAATAGACGATGTATAGTGTTTTTTGCATATGAAATGAAGAATTTATAGTTCATTAAATTTTTTCATAAAAATTTGAAAAATTGACGATGTATTTCTTTGCACGAAATATAGACAACGTATATAGTCCATTTAAGTTTTTGTATACGAAATGGACAATTTATAGCCCATTAATGTTTTTCATAAAAATTTAAAAAATCAACGATGTATAGCCCATTATATTTTGTATCTATAGCCCATTTAATTTTTTTGCATGAAAAATAGTCGATGTATATATAGTGTTCTTAGTTTTTTGCATATGAAATGAACCATTTATAGTTCATTAAATTTTTTCATAAAAATTTGAAAAATTGACGATGTATAGTCCATTAAATTTTTTTCATAAAAAATTTTTTTTCATAAAAATTGGATGATGTATATTTCATTAAATTCTTTGCACGAAATATAGACGACGTATATAGTCCATTTAAGTTTTTGTATACGAAATGGACAATTTATAGCCCATTAATGTTTTTTCATAAAAATTTAAAAAATCAACGATGTATAGCCCATTATATTTTGTATCTATAGCCCATTTAAATTTTTTGCATGAAAAATAGACGTTGTATAGTGTTTTTAGTTTTTTGCATATGAAATGAACGATTTATAGTTCATTAAATTTTTTCATAAAAATTTGAAAAATTTACTTTTTTCATAAAAAATGGATGATGTATATTTCATTAAATTCTTTGCACGAAATATAGACGACGTATATAGTCCATTTAAGTTTTTGTATACGAAATGGACAATTTATAGCCCATTAATGTTTTTTCATAAAAATTTAAAAAATCAACCATGTATAGCCCATTATATTTTGTATCTATAGCCCATTTAAATTTTTTGCATGAAAAATAGACGATGTATAGTGTTTTTAGTTTTTTGCATATGAAATGAACGATTTATAGTTCATTAAATTTTTTCATAAAAATTTGAAAAATTGACGATGTATAGTCCATTAAATTTTTTTCATAAAAAAATTTTTTTTATAAAAAATGGATGATGTATATTTCATTAAATTCTTTGCACGAAATATAGACGACGTATATAGTCCATTTAAGTTTTTGTATACGAAATGGACAATTTATAGCCCATTAATGTTTTTCATAAAAATTTAAAAAATCAACGATGTATAGCCCATTATATTTTGTATCTATAGCCCATTTAAATTTTTTGCATGAAAAATAGACGATGTATAGTGTTTTTAGTTTTTTGCATATGAAATGAACGATTTATAGTTCATTAAATTTTTTCATAAAAATTTTAAAAATTTACTTTTTTCATAAAAAATGGATGATGTATATTTCATTAAATTCTTTGCACGAAATATAGACGACATATATAGTCCATTTAAGTTTTTGTATACGAAATGGACAATTTATAGCCCATTAATGTTTTTCATAAAAATTTAAAAAATCAACGATGTATAGCCCATTACATTTTGTATCTATAGCCCATTTAATTTTTTTGCATGAAAAATAGTCGATGTATATATAGTGTTCTTAGTTTTTTGCATATGAAATGAACGATTTATAGTTCATTAAATTTTTTCATAAAAATTTGATAAATTGACGATGTATAGTCCATTAAATTTTTTTCATAAAAAATTTTTTTTCATAAAAATTGGATGATGTATATTTCATTAAATTCTTTGCACGAAATATAGACGACGTATATAGTCCATTTAAGTTTTTGTATACGAAATGGACAATTTATAGCCCATTAATGTTTTTCATAAAAATTTAAAAAATCAACGATGTATAGCCCATTATATTTTGTATCTATAGCCCATTTAAATTTTTTGCATGAAAAATAGACGTTGTATAGTGTTTTTAGTTTTTTGCATATGAAATGAACGATTTATAGTTCATTAAATTTTTTCATAAAAATTTGAAAAATTTACTTTTTTCATAAAAAATGGATGATGTATATTTCATTAAATACTTTGCACGAAATATAGACGACGTATATAGTCCATTTAAGTTTTTGTATACGAAATGGACAATTTATAGCCCATTAATGTTTTTTCATAAAAATTTAAAAAATCAACCATGTATAGCCCATTATATTTTGTATCTATAGCCCATTTAAATTTTTTGCATGAAAAATAGACGATGTATAGTGTTTTTAGTTTTTTGTATATGAAATGAACGATTTATAGTTCATTAAATTTTTTCATAAAAATTTGAAAAATTGACGATGTATATATAGTCCATTAAATTTTTTTCATAAAAAAATTTTTTTTATAAAAAATGGATGATGTATATTTCATTAAATTCTTTGCACGAAATATAGACGACGTATATAGTCCATTTAAGTTTTTGTATACGAAATGGACAATTTATAGCCCATTAATGTTTTTCATAAAAATTTAAAAAATCAACGATGTATAGCCCATTATATTTTGTATCTATAGCCCATTTAAATTTTTTGCATGAAAAATAGACGATGTATTGTGTTTTTAGTTTTTTGCATATGAAATGAACGATTTATAGTTCATTAAATTTTTTCATAAAAATTTTAAAAATTTACTTTTTTCATAAAAAATGGATGATGTATATTTCATTAAATTCTTTGCACGAAATATAGACGACATATATAGTCCATTTGAGTTTTTGTATACGAAATGGACAATTTATAGCCCATTAATGTTTGTCATAATAAATTTAAAAAATCAACCATGTATAGCCCATTATATTTTGTATCTATAGCCCATTTAAATTTTTTGCATGAAAAATAGACGATGTATAGTGTTTTTAGTTTTTTGCATATGAAATGAACGATTTATAGTTCATTAAATTTTTTCATAAAAATTTGAAAAATTGACGATGTATAGTCCATTAAATTTATTTCATAAAAATTTTTTTTTCATAAAAATTGGATGATGTATATTTCATTAAATTCTTTGCACGAAATATAGACGACGTATATAGTCCATTTAAGTTTTTGCATACGAAATGGACAATTTATAGCCCATTAATGTTTTTCATAAAAATTTAAAAAATCAACCATGTATATCCCATTATATTTTGTATCTATAGCCCATTTAAATTTTTTGCATGAAAAATAGACGATGTATAGTGTTCTTAGTTTTTTGCATATGAAATGAACGATTTATAGTTCATTAAATTTTTTCATAAAAATTTGAAAAATTGACGATGTATAGTCCATAAAATTTTTTTCATAAAAAATTTTTTTTCATAAAAATTGAATGATGTATATTTCATTAAATTCTTTGCACGAAATATAGACGACGTATATAGTCCATTTAAGTTTTTGTATACGAAATGGACAATTTATAGCCCATTAATGTTTTTCATAAAAATTTAAAAAATCAACCATGTATAGCCCATTATATTTTGTATCTATAGCCCATTTAAATTTTTTGCATGAAAAATAGACGATGTGTAGTGTTCTTAGTTTTTTGCATATGAAATGAACGATTTATAGTTCATTAAATTTTTTCATATAAATTTGAAAAATTGACGATGTATAGTCCATTAAATTTTTTCATAAAAAATTTTTTTTCATAAAACTTGGATGATTTATATTTCATTAAATTCTTTGCACGAAATATAGACGACGCATATAGTCCATTTAAGTTTTTGTATACGAAATGGACAATTTATAGCCCATTAATGTTTTTCATAAAAATTTAAAAAATCAACAATGTATAGCCCATTATATTTTGTATCTATAGCCCATTTAATTTTTTTGCATGAAAAATAGACGATGTATATATAGTGTTCTTAGTTTTTTGCATATGAAATGAACGATTTATAGTTCATTAAATTTTTTCATAAAAATTTGAAAAATTGACGATTAAATTTTTTTCAAAAAAAATGGATGAAGTATATTTCATTAATTTCTTTGCACGCAATATAGACGACGTATATAGTCCATTTAAGTTTTTGTATACGAAATGGACAATTTATAGCCCATTAATGTTTTTCATAAAAATTTAAAAAATCAACCATGTATAGCCCATTATATTTTGTATCTATAGCCCATTTAAATTTTTTGCATGAAAAATAGACGATGTATAGTGTTTTTAGTTTTTTGCATATGAAATGAACGATTTATAGTTCATTAAATTTTTTCATAAACATTTGAAAAATTGACTTTTTTCATAAAAAATGGATGATGTATATTTCATTAAATTCTTTGCACGAAATATAGACGACGTATATAGTCCATTTAAGTTTTTGTATACGAAATGGACAATTTATAGCCCATTAATGTTTTTCATAATAAATTTAAAAAATCAACCATGTATAGCCCATTATATTTTGTATCTATAGCCCATTTAAATTTTTTGCATGAAAAATAGACGATGTATAGTGTTCTTAGTTTTTTGCATATGAAATGAACGATTTATAGTTCATTAAATTTTTTCATAAAAATTTGAAAAATTGACGATGTATAGTCCATTAAATTTATTTCATAAAAATTTTTTTTTCATAAAAATTGGATGATGTATATTTCATTAAATTCTTTGCACGAAATATAGACGACGTATATAGTCCATTTAAGTTTTTGTATACAAAATGGACAATTTATAGCCCATTAATGTTTTTCATAAAAATTTAAAAAATCAACCATGTATATCCCATTATATTTTGTATCTATAGCCCATTTAAATTTTTTGCATGAAAAATAGACGATGTATAGTGTTCTTAGTTTTTTGCATATGAAATGAACGATTTATAGTTCATTAAATTTTTTCATAAAAATTTGAAAAATTGACGATGTATAGTCCATTAAATTTTTTTCATAAAAAATTTTTTTTCATAAAAATTGGATGATGTATATTTCATTAAATTCTTTGCACGAAATATAGACGACGTATATAGTCCATTTAAGTTTTTGTATACGAAATGGACAATTTATAGCCCATTAATGTTTTTCATAAAAATT
The DNA here is from genome assembly GCA_905220375.1 of Tachina fera. Classification (NCBI taxonomy): domain Eukaryota; kingdom Metazoa; phylum Arthropoda; class Insecta; order Diptera; family Tachinidae; genus Tachina; species Tachina fera. Next base: position 45,667,745 of record LR999965.1, on the reverse strand, counting down.
TAAAAAATCAACCATGTATAGCCCATTATATTTTGTATCTATAGCCCATTTAAATTTTTTGCATGAAAAATAGACGATGTATATATAGTGTTCTTAGTTTTTTGCATATGAAATGAACGATTTATAGTTCATTAAATTTTTTCATATAAATTTGAAAAATTGACGATGTATAGTCCATTAAATTTTTTCATAAAAAATTTTTTTTCATAAAACTTGGATGATTTATATTTCATTAAATTCTTTGCACGAAATATAGACGACGTATATAGTCCATTTAAGTTTTTGTATACGAAATGGACAATTTATAGCCCATTAATGTTTTTCATAAAAATTTAAAAAATCAACAATGTATAGCCCATTATATTTTGTATCTATAGCCCATTTAATTTTTTTGCATGAAAAATAGACGATGTATATATAGTGTTCTTAGTTTTTTGCATATGAAATGAACGATTTATAGTTCATTAAATTTTTTCATAAAAATTTGAAAAATTGACGATGTATAGTCCATTAAATTTTTTTCATAAAAAAATTTTTTTTATAAAAAATGGATGATGTATATTTCATTAAATTCTTTGCACGAAATATAGACGACGTATATAGTCCATTTAAGTTTTCGTATACGAAATGGACAATTTTTAGCCAATTAATGTTTTTCATAAAAATTTATTAAATCAACCATGTATAATAGCCCATTATATTTTGTATCTATAGCCCATTTAAATTTTTTGCATGAAAAATAGACGATGTATAGTGTTCTTAGTTTTTTGCATATGAAATGAACGATTTATAGTTCATTAAATTTTTTCATAAAAATTTGAAAAATTGACGATGTATAGTCCATTAAATTTTTTTCAAAAAAAATGGATGAAGTATATTTCATTAATTTCTTTGCACGCAATATAGACGACGTATATAGTCCATTTAAGTTTTTGTATACGAAATGGACAATTTATAGCCCATTAATGTTTTTCATAAAAATTTAAAAAATCAACGATGTATAGCCCATTATATTTTGTATCTATAGCCCATTTAAATTTTTTGCATGAAAAATAGACGATGTATAGTGTTTTTAGTTTTTTGCATATGAAATGAACGATTTATAGTTCATTAAATCTTTTCATAAAAAATTGAAAAACTAACGATGTATAGTCCATTAAATTTTTTTCTTAAAAAAGTTTTTTTTATAAAAAATGGATGATGTATATTTCATTAAATTTTTTGCACGAAATATAGACGACGTATATAGTCCATTTAAGTTTTTGTATACGAAATGGACAATTTATAGCCCATTAATGTTTTTCATAATAAATTTAAAAAATCAACCATGTATAGCCCATTATATTTTGTATCTATAGCCCATTTAAATTTTTTGCATGAAAAATAGACGATGTATAGTGTTTTTAGTTTTTTGCATATGAAATGAACGATTTATAGTTCATTAAATTTTTTCATAAACATTTGAAAAATTGACTTTTTTCATAAAAAATGGATGATGTATGTTTCATTAAATTCTTTGCACGAAATATAGACGACGTATATAGTCCGTTTAAGTTTTTGTATACGAAATGGACAATTTATAGCCCATTAATGTTTTTCATAATAAATTTAAAAAATCAACCATGTATAGCCCATTATATTTTGTATCTATAGCCCATTTAAATTTTTTGCATGAAAAATATACGATGTATAGTGTTTTTAGTTTTTTGCATATGAAATGAACGATTCATAGTTCATTAAATTTTTTCATAAAAATTTGAAAAATTGACGATTATAGTCCATTAAATTTTTTTCATAAAAAATTTTTTTTCATAAAAATTGGATGATGTATATTTCATTAAATTCTTTGCACGAAATATAGACGACGTATATAGTCCATTTAAGTTTTTGTATACGAAATGGACAATTTATAGCCCATTAATGTTTTTCATAAAAATTTAAAAAATCAACCATGTATAGCCCATTATATTTTGTATCTATAGCCCATTTAAATTTTTTGCATGAAAAATAGACGATGTATAGTGTTTTTAGTTTTTTGCATATGAAATGAACAATTCATAGTTCATTAAATTTTTTCATAAAAATTTGAAAAATTGACGATTATAGTCCATTAAATTTTTTTCATAAAAAATTTTTTTTCATAAAAATTGGATGATGTATATTTCATTAAATTCTACGACGTATATAGTCCATTTAAGTTTTTGTATACGAAATGGACAATTTATAGCCCATTAATGTTTTTCATAAAAATTTATTAAATCAACCATGTATAGCCCATTATATTTTGTATCTATAGCCCATTTAAATTTTTTGCATGAAAAATAGACGATGTATAGTGTTCTTAGTTTTTTGCATATGAAATGAACGATTTATAGTTCATTAAATTTTTTCATAAAAATTTGAAAAATTGACGATGTATAATAAATAGTCCATTAAATTTTTTTCATATAAATTTTTTTTTCATAAAAAATGGATGATGTATATTTCATTAAATTCTTTGCACGAAATATAGACGACGTATATAGTCCATTTAAGTTTTTGTATACGAAATGGACAATTTATAGCTTATTAATGTGTTTCATAAAAATTTAAAAAATCAACCATGTATAGCCCATTATATTTTGTATCTATAGCCCATTTAAATTTTTTGCATGAATAATAGACGATGTATAGTGTTTTTAGTTTTTTGCATATGAAATGAACGATTTATAGTTCATTAAATTTTTTCATAAAAATTTGAAAAACTGACGATGTCCATTAAATTTTTTTCATAAAAAATTTTTTTTCATAAAAATTGGATGATGTATATTTCATTAAATTCTTTGCACGAAATATAGACGACGTATATAGTCCATTTAAGTTTTTGTATACGAAATGGACAATTTATAGCCCATGAATATTTTTCATAAAAATTTAAAAAATCAACCATGTATAGCCCATTATATATTGTATCTATAGCCCATTTAATTTTTTTGCATGAAATATAGACGATGTATATATAGTGTTCTTAGTTTTTTGCATATGAAATGAACGATTTATAGTTCATTAAATTTTTTCATAAAAATTTGAAAAATTTACGATGTATAGTCCATTAAATTTTTTTCATAAAAAATTTTTTTTTATAAAAAATGGATGATGTATATTTCATTAAATTCTTTGCACGAAATATAGACGACGTATATAGTCCATTTAAGTTTTTGTATACAAAATGGACAATTTATAGCCCATTAATGTTTTTCATAAAAATTTAAAAAATCAACCATGTATAGCCCATTATATTTTGTATCTATAGCCCATTTAAATTTTTTGCATGAAAAATAGACGATGTATAGTGTTCTTAGTTTTTTGCATATGAAATGAACGATTTATAGTTCATTAAATTTTTTCATAAAAATTTGAAAATTTAATTAAATTTTTTTCATAAAAAATTTTTTTTTATAAAAAATGGATGATGTATATTTCATTAAATTCTTTGCACGAAATATAGACGACGTATATAGTCCATTTAAGTTTTTGTATACAAAATGGACAATTTATAGCCCATTAATGTTTTTCATAAAAATTTAAAAAATCAACCATGTATAGCCCATTATATTTTGTATCTATAGCCCATTTAATTTTTTTGCATGAAATATAGACGATGTATAGTGTTTTTAGTTTTTTGCATATGAAATGAACGATTTATAGTTCATTAAATTTTTTCATAAAAATTTGAAAAACTGACGATGTCCATTAAATTTTTTTCATAAAAAATTTTTTTTCATAAAAATTGGATGATGTATATTTCATTAAATTCTTTGCACGAAATATAGACGACGTATATAGTCCATTTAAATTTTTGTATACGAAATGGACAATTTATAGCCCATTAATGTTTTTCATACAAATTTAAAAAATCAACCATGTATAGCCCATTATATTTTGTATCTATAGCCCATTTAAATTTTTTGCATGAAAAATAGACGATGTATAGTGTTCTTAGTTTTTTGCATATGAAATGAACGATTTATAGTTCATTAAATTTTTTCATAAAAATTTGAAAATTTAATTAAATTTTTTTCATAAAAAAATTTTTTTTATAAAAAATTGATGATGTATATTTCATTAAATTCTTTGTCCATTTAAGTTTTTGTATACGAAATGGACAATTTATAGCCCATTAATGTTTTTCATAAAAATTTAAAAAATCAACCATGTATAGCCCATTATATTTTGTATCTATAGCCCATTTAAATTTGTTGCATGAAAAATTAGACGATGTATAGTGTTTTTAGTTTCTTGCATATCAAATGGACGATTTATAGTTCATTAAATTTTTTCATAAAAATTTGAAAAATTGACGATGTATATATAGTCAATTAAATTTTTTTCATAAAAATTTTTTTTTCATAAAAAATGGATGATGTATATTTCATTAAATTCTTTGCACGAAATATAGACGACGTATATAGTCCATTTAAGTTTTTGTATACGAAATGGACAATTTATAGACCATTAATGTTTTTCATAAAAATTTAAAAAATCAACCATGTATAGCCCATTATATTTTGTATCTATAGCCCATTTAAATTTTTTGCATGAAAAATAGACGATGTATAGAGTTTTTAGTTTTTTGCATATGAAATGAACGTTTTATAGTTCATTAAATTTTTTCATTAAAATTTGAAAAATTGACTTTTTTCATAAAAAATGGATGATGTATATTTCATTAAATTCTTTGCACGAAATATAGACGACGTATATAGTCCATTTAAGTTTTTGTATACGAAATGGACAATTTATAGCCCATTAATGTTTTTCATAAAAATTTATTAAATCAACCATGTATAGCCCATTATATTTTGTATCTATAGCCCATTTAAATTTTTTGCATGAAAAATAGACGATGTATAGTGTTCTTAGTTTTTTGCATATGAAATGAACGATTTATAGTTCATTAAATTTTTTCATAAAAATTTGAAAAACTGACGATGTCCATTAAATTTTTTTCATACAAATTTTTTTTCATAAAAATTGGATGATGTATATTTCATTAAATTCTTTGCACGAAATATAGACGACGTATATAGTCCATTTAAATTTTTGTATACGAAATGGAAAATTTATAGCCCATTAATGTTTTTCATAAAAATTTAAAAAATCAACCATGTATAGCCCATTATATTTTGTATCTATAGCCCATTTAATTTTTTTGCATGAAATATAGACGATGTATAGTGTTTTTAGTTTTTTGCATATGAAATGAACGATTTATATTTCATTAAATTTTTTCATAAAAATTTGAAAAACTGACGATGTCCATTAAATTTTTTTCATAAAAAATTTTTTTTCATAAAAATTGGATGATGTATATTTCATTAAATTCTTTGCACGAAATATAGACCACGTATATAGTCCATTTAAATTTTTGTATACGAAATGGACAATTTATAGCCCATTAATGTTTTTCATACAAATTTAAAAAATCAACCATGTATAGCCCATTATATTTTGTATCTATAGCCCATTTAAATTTTTTGCATGAAAAATTGACGATGTATAGTGTTCTTAGTTTTTTGCATATGAAATGAACGATTTATAGTTCATTAAATTTTTTCATAAAAATTTGAAAATTTAATTAAATTTTTTTCATAAAAAAATTTTTTTTATAAAAAATGGATGATGTATATTTCATTAAATTCTTTGTCCATTTAAGTTTTTGTATACGAAATGGACAATTTATAGCCCATTAATGTTTTTCATAAAAATTTAAAAAATCAACCATGTATATAGCCCATTATATTTTGTATCTATAGCCCATTTAAATTTTTTGCATGAAAAATTGACGATGTATAGTGTTTTTAGTTTTTTTGCATATGAAATGAACGATTTATAGTTCATTAAATTTTTTCATAAAAATTTGAAAAATTGACGATGTATATATAGTCCATTAAATTTTTTTCATAAAAATTTTTTTTCATAAAAAATGGATGATGTATATTTCATTAAATTCTTTGCACGAAATATAGACGATGTATATAGTCCATTTAAGTTTTTGTATAATAAATGGACAATTTATAGCCCATTAATGTTTTTCATAAAAATTTAAAAAATCAACCATGTATAGCCCATTATATTTTGTATCTATAGCCCATTTAATTTTTTTTGCATGAAAAATAGACGATGTATAGTGTTTTTAGTTTTTTGCATATGAAATGAACGATTTATAGTTCATTAAATTTTTTCATAAAAATTTGAAAAATTGACGATTATAGTCCATTAAATTTTTTTCATAAAAAATTTTTTTGCATTAAAAATGTATGTTGTATATTTCATTAAATTCTTTGCACGAAATATAGACGACGTATATAGTCCATTTAAGTTTTTGTGTACGAAATACACAATTCATAGCCCATTAATGTTTTTCATAAAAATTTAAAAAATGAACCATGTATAGGCCATTATATTTTGTATCTATAGCCCATTTAATTTTTTTGCATGAAAAATAGACGATGTATAGTGTTTTTGGTTTCTTGCGTATGAAATGAACAATTCATAGTTCATTAAATTTTTTCATAAAAATTTGAAAAATTGACGATTATAGTCCATTAAATTTTTTTCATAAAAAATTTTTTTTCATAAAAATTGGATGATGTATATTTCATTAAATTCTACGACGTATATAGTCCATTTAAGTTTTTGTATACGAAATGGACAATTTATAGCCCATTAATGTTTTTCATAAAAATTTATTAAATCAACCATGTATAGCCCATTATATTTTGTATCTATAGCCCATTTAAATTTTTTGCATGAAAAATAGACGATGTATAGTGTTCTTAGTTTTTTGCATATGAAATGAACGATTTATAGTTCATTAAATTTTTTCATAAAAATTTTAAAAATTGACGATGTATAATAAATAGTCCATTAAATTTTTTTCATATAAATTTTTTTTTCATAAAAAATGGATGATGTATATTTCATTAAATTCTTTGCACGAAATATAGACGACGTATATAGTCCATTTAAGTTTTTGTATACGAAATGGACAATTTATAGCTTATTAATGTGTTTCATAAAAATTTAAAAAATCAACCATGTATAGCCCATTATATTTTGTATCTATAGCCCATTTAAATTTTTTGCATGAATAATAGACGATGTATAGTGTTTTTAGTTTTTTGCATATGAAATGAACGATTTATAGTTCATTAAATTTTTTCATAAAAATTTGAAAAACTGACGATGTCCATTAAATTTTTTTCATAAAAAATTTTTTTTCATAAAAATTGGATGATGTATATTTCATTAAATTCTTTGCACGAAATATAGACGACGTATATAGTCCATTTAAGTTTTTGTATACGAAATGGACAATTTATAGCCCATGAATATTTTTCATAAAAATTTAAAAAATCAACCATGTATAGCCCATTATATATTGTATCTATAGCCCATTTAATTTTTTTGCATGAAATATAGACGATGTATATATAGTGTTCTTAGTTTTTTGCATATGAAATGAACGATTTATAGTTCATTAAATTTTTTCATAAAAATTTGAAAAATTTACGATGTATAGTCCATTAAATTTTTTTCATAAAAAATTTTTTTTTATAAAAAATGGATGATGTATATTTCATTAAATTCTTTGCACGAAATATAGACGACGTATATAGTCCATTTAAGTTTTTGTATACAAAATGGACAATTTATAGCCCATTAATGTTTTTCATAAAAATTTAAAAAATCAACCATGTATAGCCCATTATATTTTGTATCTATAGCCCATTTAAATTTTTTGCATGAAAAATAGACGATGTATAGTGTTCTTAGTTTTTTGCATATGAAATGAACGATTTATAGTTCATTAAATTTTTTCATAAAAATTTGAAAATTTAATTAAATTTTTTTCATAAAAAATTTTTTTTTATAAAAAATGGATGATGTATATTTCATTAAATTCTTTGCACGAAATATAGACGACGTATATAGTCCATTTAAGTTTTTGTATACAAAATGGACAATTTATAGCCCATTAATGTTTTTCATAAAAATTTAAAAAATCAACCATGTATAGCCCATTATATTTTGTATCTATAGCCCATTTAATTTTTTTGCATGAAATATAGACGATGTATAGTGTTTTTAGTTTTTTGCATATGAAATGAACGATTTATAGTTCATTAAATTTTTTCATAAAAATTTGAAAAACTGACGATGTCCATTAAATTTTTTTCATAAAAAATTTTTTTTCATAAAAATTGGATGATGTATATTTCATTAAATTCTTTGCACGAAATATAGACGACGTATATAGTCCATTTAAATTTTTGTATACGAAATGGACAATTTATAGCCCATTAATGTTTTTCATACAAATTTAAAAAATCAACCATGTATAGCCCATTATATTTTGTATCTATAGCCCATTTAAATTTTTTGCATGAAAAATAGACGATGTATAGTGTTCTTAGTTTTTTGCATATGAAATGAACGATTTATAGTTCATTAAATTTTTTCATAAAAATTTGAAAATTTAATTAAATTTTTTTCATAAAAAAATTTTTTTTATAAAAAATTGATGATGTATATTTCATTAAATTCTTTGTCCATTTAAGTTTTTGTATACGAAATGGACAATTTATAGCCCATTAATGTTTTTCATAAAAATTTAAAAAATCAACCATGTATAGCCCATTATATTTTGTATCTATAGCCCATTTAAATTTGTTGCATGAAAAATTAGACGATGTATAGTGTTTTTAGTTTCTTGCATATCAAATGGACGATTTATAGTTCATTAAATTTTTTCATAAAAATTTGAAAAATTGACGATGTATATATAGTCAATTAAATTTTTTTCATAAAAATTTTTTTTTCATAAAAAATGGATGATGTATATTTCATTAAATTCTTTGCACGAAATATAGACGACGTATATAGTCCATTTAAGTTTTTGTATACGAAATGGACAATTTATAGACCATTAATGTTTTTCATAAAAATTTAAAAAATCAACCATGTATAGCCCATTATATTTTGTATCTATAGCCCATTTAAATTTTTTGCATGAAAAATAGACGATGTATAGAGTTTTTAGTTTTTTGCATATGAAATGAACGTTTTATAGTTCATTAAATTTTTTCATTAAAATTTGAAAAATTGACTTTTTTCATAAAAAATGGATGATGTATATTTCATTAAATTCTTTGCACGAAATATAGACGACGTATATAGTCCATTTAAGTTTTTGTATACGAAATGGACAATTTATAGCCCATTAATGTTTTTCATAAAAATTTATTAAATCAACCATGTATAGCCCATTATATTTTGTATCTATAGCCCATTTAAATTTTTTGCATGAAAAATAGACGATGTATAGTGTTCTTAGTTTTTTGCATATGAAATGAACGATTTATAGTTCATTAAATTTTTTCATAAAAATTTGAAAAACTGACGATGTCCATTAAATTTTTTTCATACAAATTTTTTTTCATAAAAATTGGATGATGTATATTTCATTAAATTCTTTGCACGAAATATAGACGACGTATATAGTCCATTTAAATTTTTGTATACGAAATGGAAAATTTATAGCCCATTAATGTTTTTCATAAAAATTTAAAAAATCAACCATGTATAGCCCATTATATTTTGTATCTATAGCCCATTTAATTTTTTTGCATGAAATATAGACGATGTATAGTGTTTTTAGTTTTTTGCATATGAAATGAACGATTTATATTTCATTAAATTTTTTCATAAAAATTTGAAAAACTGACGATGTCCATTAAATTTTTTTCATAAAAAATTTTTTTTCATAAAAATTGGATGATGTATATTTCATTAAATTCTTTGCACGAAATATAGACCACGTATATAGTCCATTTAAATTTTTGTATACGAAATGGACAATTTATAGCCCATTAATGTTTTTCATACAAATTTAAAAAATCAACCATGTATAGCCCATTATATTTTGTATCTATAGCCCATTTAAATTTTTTGCATGAAAAATTGACGATGTATAGTGTTCTTAGTTTTTTGCATATGAAATGAACGATTTATAGTTCATTAAATTTTTTCATAAAAATTTGAAAATTTAATTAAATTTTTTTCATAAAAAAATTTTTTTTATAAAAAATGGATGATGTATATTTCATTAAATTCTTTGTCCATTTAAGTTTTTGTATACGAAATGGACAATTTATAGCCCATTAATGTTTTTCATAAAAATTTAAAAAATCAACCATGTATATAGCCCATTATATTTTGTATCTATAGCCCATTTAAATTTTTTGCATGAAAAATTGACGATGTATAGTGTTTTTAGTTTTTTTGCATATGAAATGAACGATTTATAGTTCATTAAATTTTTTCATAAAAATTTGAAAAATTGACGATGTATATATAGTCCATTAAATTTTTTTCATAAAAATTTTTTTTCATAAAAAATGGATGATGTATATTTCATTAAATTCTTTGCACGAAATATAGACGATGTATATAGTCCATTTAAGTTTTTGTATAATAAATGGACAATTTATAGCCCATTAATGTTTTTCATAAAAATTTAAAAAATCAACCATGTATAGCCCATTATATTTTGTATCTATAGCCCATTTAATTTTTTTTGCATGAAAAATAGACGATGTATAGTGTTTTTAGTTTTTTGCATATGAAATGAACGATTTATAGTTCATTAAATTTTTTCATAAAAATTTGAAAAATTGACGATAGTCCATTAAATTTTTTTCATAAAAAATTTTTTTGCATTAAAAATGTATGTTGTATATTTCATTAAATTCTTTGCACGAAATATAGACGACGTATATAGTCCATTTAAGTTTTTGTGTACGAAATACACAATTCATAGCCCATTAATGTTTTTCATAAAAATTTAAAAAATGAACCATGTATAGGCCATTATATTTTGTATCTATAGCCCATTTAATTTTTTTGCATGAAAAATAGACGATGTATAGTGTTTTTGGTTTCTTGCGTATGAAATGGACGATTTATAGTTCATTAAATTTTTTTATAAAAATTTTAAAAATTGACGATAGTCCATTAAATTTTTTTCATAAAAAATTTTTTTGCATTAAAAATGTATGTTGTATATTTCATTAAATTCTTTGCACGAAATATAGACGACGTATATAGTCCATTTAAGTTTTTGTGTACGAAATACACAATTCATAGCCCATTAATGTTTTTCATAAAAATTTAAAAAATGAACCATGTATAGCCCATTATATTTTGTATCTATAGCCCATTTAATTTTTTTGCATGAAAAATAGACGATGTACAGTGTTTTTAGTTTCTTGCGTATGAAATGGACGATTTATAGTTCATTAAATTTTTTCATAAAAATTTTAAAAATTGACGATGTATAGTCCATTAAATTTTTTTAATAAAATTTTTTTTTTTCATAAAAATTAGATGATGTATATTTCATTAAATTCTTTGCACGAAATATAGACGACGTATATAGTCCATTTAAGTTTTTGTATACGAAATGGACAATTTATAGCCCATTAATGTTTTTCATAAAAATTTAAAAAATCAACCATGTATATAGCCCATTATATTTTGTATCTATAGCCCATTTAAATTTTTTGCATGAAAAATTGACGATGTATAGTGTTTTTAGTTTTTTGCATATGAAATGAACGATTTATAGTTCATTAAATTTTTTCATAAAAATTTGAAAAATTGACGATGTATTATTATAGTCCATTAAATTTTTTTCATAAGAATTTTTTTTTTTCATAAAAAATGGATGATGTATATTTCATTAAATTTTTTGCGCGAAATATAGACGATGTATATAGTCCATTTAAGTTTTTGTATACGAAATGGACAATTTTTAGCCCATTAATGTTTTTCATAAAAATTTAAAAAATCAACCATGTATATAGCCCATTATATTTTGTATCTATAGCCTATTTAAATTTTTTGCATGAAAAATTGACGATGTATAGTGTTTTTAGTTTTTTGCATATGAAATGAACGATTTATAGTTCATTAAATTTTTTCATAAAAATTTGATAAATTGACGATGTAGTCCATTAAATTTTTTTCGTAAAAATTGGATGATGTATATTTCATTAAATTCTTTGCACGAAATATAGACGACGTATATAGTCCATTTAAGTTTTTGTATACGAAATGGACAATTTATAGCCCATTAATGTTTTTCATAAAAATTTAAAAAATCAACCATGTATAGCCCATTATATTTTGTATCTATAGCCCATTTAAATTTTTTGCATGAAAAATAGACGATGTATAGTGTTCTTAGTTTTTTGCATATGAAATAAACGATTAAATTTTTTCATAAAAATTTGAAAAATTGACGATGTATAGTCCATTAAATTTTTTTCATAAAAATTGGATGATGTATATTTCATTAAATTCTTTGCACGAAATATAGACGACGTATATAGTCCATTTAAGTTTTTGTATACGAAATGGACAATTTATAGCCCATGAATATTTTTCATAAAAATTTAAAAAATCAACCATGTATAGCCCATTATATATTGTATCTATAGCCCATTTAATTTTTTTGCATGAAATATAGACGATGTATATATAGTGTTCTTAGTTTTTTGCATATGAAATGAACGATTTATAGTTCATTAAATTTTTTCATAAAAATTTGAAAAATTTACGATGTATAGTCCATTAAATTTTTTTCATAAAAAATTTTTTTTTATAAAAAATGGATGATGTATATTTCATTAAATTCTTTGCACGAAATATAGACGACGTATATAGTCCATTTAAGTTTTTGTATACAAAATGGACAATTTATAGCCCATTAATGTTTTTCATAAAAATTTAAAAAATCAACCATGTATAGCCCATTATATTTTGTATCTATAGCCCATTTAAATTTTTTGCATGAAAAATAGACGATGTATAGTGTTCTTAGTTTTTTGCATATGAAATGAACGATTTATAGTTCATTAAATTTTTTCATAAAAATTTGAAAATTTAATTAAATTTTTTTCATAAAAAATTTTTTTTTATAAAAAATGGATGATGTATATTTCATTAAATTCTTTGCACGAAATATAGACGACGTATATAGTCCATTTAAGTTTTTGTATACAAAATGGACAATTTATAGCCCATTAATGTTTTTCATAAAAATTTAAAAAATCAACCATGTATAGCCCATTATATTTTGTATCTATAGCCCATTTAATTTTTTTGCATGAAATATAGACGATGTATAGTGTTTTTAGTTTTTTGCATATGAAATGAACGATTTATAGTTCATTAAATTTTTTCATAAAAATTTGAAAAACTGACGATGTCCATTAAATTTTTTTCATAAAAAATTTTTTTTCATAAAAATTGGATGATGTATATTTCATTAAATTCTTTGCACGAAATATAGACGACGTATATAGTCCATTTAAATTTTTGTATACGAAATGGACAATTTATAGCCCATTAATGTTTTTCATAAAAATTTAAAAAATCAACCATGTATAGCCCATTATATTTTGTATCTATAGCCCATTTAAATTTTTTGCATGAAAAATAGACGATGTATAGTGTTCTTAGTTTTTTGCATATGAAATAAACGATTAAATTTTTTCATAAAAATTTGAAAAATTGACGATGTATAGTCCATTAAATTTTTTTCATAAAAATTGGATGATGTATATTTCATTAAATTCTTTGCACGAAATATAGACGACGTATATAGTCCATTTAAGTTTTTGTATACGAAATGGACAATTTATAGCCCATTAATGTTTTTCATAAAAATTTATAAAATCAACCATGTATAGCCCATTATATTTTGTATCTATAGCCCATTTAAATTTTTTGCGTGAAAAATAGACGATGTATAGTGTTTTTAGTTTCTTGCATATCAAATGGACGATTTATAGTTCATTAAGTTTTTTCATAAAAATTTTAAAAATTGACGATTAAATTAAATTTTTTTCATAAAAATTTTTTTTTTCATAAAAATTGGATGATGTATATTTCATTAAATTCTTTGCACGAAATATAGACGACGTATATAGCCCATTTAAGTTTTTGTATACGAAATGGACAATTTATAGCCCATTAATGCTTTTCATAAAAATTTAAAAAATCAACCATGTATAGCCCATTATATTTTGTATCTACAGTCCATTTAATTTTTTTGCATGAAAAATAGACGATGTATAGTGTTCTTAGTTTTTTGCATATAAAATGAACGATTTATAGCTCATTAAATTTTTTCATAAAAATTTGAAATATTGACGATGTATAGTCCATTAAATTTTTTTCATAAAAACTATTTTTTTTTCATAAAAAATGGATGATGTATATTTCATTAAATTTTTTGCACGAAATATAGACGATGTATATAGTCCATTTAAGTTTTTGTACACGAAATGGACAATTTATAGCCCATTAATGTTTTTCATAAAAATTTAAAAAATCAACCATGTATAGCCCATTATATTTTGTATCTATAGCCCATTTAAATTTTTTGCATGAAAAATAGACGATGTATAGTGTTCTTGGTTTTTTGCATATTAAATAAACCATTAAATTTTTTCATAGAAATTTGAAAAATTGACGATGTATAGTCCATTAAATTTTTTTCATAAAAATTTTTTTTCATAAAAATTGGATGATGTATCTTTCATTAAATTCTTTGCACGAAATATAGACGACGTATATAGTCCATTTAAGTTTTTGTATACGAAATGGACAATTTATAGCCCATTAATGTTTTTCATAAAGATTTAAAAAATTAACCATGTATAGCCCATTATATTTTGTATCTATAGCCCATTTAAATTTTTTGCATGAAAAATAGACGATGTATAGTGTTTTTAGTTTTTTGCATATGAAATGAACGATTTATAGCTCATTAAATTTTTTCATAAAAATTTGAAATATTGACGATGTATAGTCCATTAAATTTTTTTCATAAAAACTATTTTTTTTTCATAAAAAATGGATGATGTATATTTCATTAAATTTTTTGCACGAAATATAGACGATGTATATAGTCCATTTAAGTTTTTGTACACGAAATGGACAATTTATAGCCCATTAATGTTTTTCATAAAAATTTAAAAAATCAACCATGTATAGCCCATTATATTTTGTATCTATAGCCCATTTACATTTTTTGCATGAAAAATAGACGATGTATAGTGTTCTTGGTTTTTTGCATATGAAATAAACCATTAAATTTTTTCATAGAAATTTGAAAAATTGACGATGTTTAGTCCATTAAATTTTTTTCATAAAAATTTTTTTTCATAAAAATTGGATGATGTATCTTTCATTAAATTCTTTGCACGAAATATAGACGACGTATATAGTCCATTTAAGTTTTTGTATACGAAATGGACAATTTATAGCCCATTAATGTTTTTCATAAAGATTTAAAAAATTAACCATGTATAGCCCATTATATTTTGTATCTATAGCCCATTTAAATTTTTTGCATGAAAAATAGACGATGTATAGTGTTTTTAGTTTCTTGCATATCAAATGGACGATTTATAGTTCATTAAATTTTTTCATAAAAATTTGAAAAATTGACGATGTATAGTCCATTAAATTTTTTTCATAAAAATTGGATGATGTATATTTCATTAAATTCTTTGCACGAAATATAGACGACGTATATAGTCCATTTAAGTTTTTGTATACGAAATGCACAATTTATAGCCCATTAATGTTTTTCATAAAAATTTAAAAAATCAACCATGTATAGCCCATTATATTTTGTATCTATAGCCCATTTAAATTTTTTGCATGAAAAATAGACGATGTATAGTGTTTTTAGTTTCTTGCATATCAAATGGACGATTTATAGTTCATTAAATTTTTTCATAAAAATTTGAAAAATTGACGATGTATAGTCCATTAAATTTTTTTCATAAAATTTTTTTTTTTCATAAAAATTGGATGATGTATATTTCATTAAATTCTGTGCACGAAATATAGACGACGTATATAGTCCATTTAAGTTTTTGTATACGAAATGGACAATTTATAGCCCATTAATGTTTTTCATAAAAATTTAAAAAATCAACCATGTATAGCCCATTATATTTTGTATCTATAGCCCATTTAAATTTTTTGCATGAAAAATAGACGATGTATAGTGTTTTTAGTTTCTTGCATATCAAATGGACGATTTATAGTTCATTAAATTTTTTCATAAAAATTTTAAAAATTGACGATGTATAGTCCAATAAATTTTTTTCATAAAAATTTTTTTTTCATAAAAATTGGATGATGTATATTTCATTAATTTCTTTGCACGAAATATAGACGACGTATATAGTCCATTTAAGTTTTTGTATACGAAATGGACAATTTATAGCCCATTAATGTTTTTCATAAAAATTTAAAAAATCAACCATGTATATAGCCAATTATATTTTGTATCTATAGCCCATTTAAATATTTTGCATGAAAAATAGACGATGTATAGTGTTTTTAGTTTTTTGCATATGAAATTAATGATTTATAGTTTATTAAATTTTTTCATAAAAATTTGAAAAATTGACAATGTATAGTCCATTAAATTTTTTTCATAAAAATTGGATGATGTATATTTCATTAAATTCTGTGCACGAAATATAGACGACGTATATAGTCCATTTAAGTTTTTGTATACAAAATGGACAATATATAGCCCATTAATGTTTTTCATAAAAATTTAAAAAATCAACCATGTATAGCCCATTATATTTTGTATCTATAGCCCATTTAAATTTTTTGCATGAAAAATAGACGATGTATAGTGTTTTTAGTTTCTTGCATATCAAATGGACGATTTATAGTTCATTAAATTTTTTCATAAAAATTTTAAAAATTGACGATGTATAGTCCAATAAATTTTTTTCATAAAAATTTTTTTTTCATAAAAATTGGATGATGTATATTTCATTTAATTCTTTGCACGAAATATAGACGACGTATATAGTCCATTTAAGTTTTTGTATACGAAATGGACAATTTATAGCCCATTAATGTTTTTCATAAAAATTTAAAAAATCAACCATGTATAACCCATTATATTTTGTATCTATAGCCCATTTAAATTTTTTGCATGAAAAATAGACGATGTATAGTGTTTTTAGTTTCTTGCATATCAAATGGACGATTTATAGTTCATTAAATTTTTTCATAAAAATTTGAAAAATTGACGATGTATAGTCCATTAAATTTTTTTCATAAAATTTTTTTTTTTCATAAAAATTGGATGATGTCTATTTCATTAAATTCTTTGTACGAAATATAGACGACGTATATAGTCCATTTAAGTTTTTGTATACGAAATGGACAATTTATATCCCATTAATGTTTTTCATAAAAATTTAAAAAATCAACCATGTATAGCCCATTATATTTTGTATCTATAGCCCATTTAAATTTTTTGCATGAAAAATAGACGATGTATAGTTTTCTTAGTTTCTTGCATATCAAATGGACGATTTATAGTTCATTAAATTTTTTCATAAAAATTTGAAAAATTGACGATGTATAGTCCATTAAATTTTTTTCATAAAAATTGGATGATGTATATTTCATTAAATTCTTTGCACGAAATATAGACGACGTATATAGTCCATTTAAGTTTTTGTATACGAAATGCACAATTTATAGCCCATTAATGTTTTTCATAAAAATTTAAAAAATCAACCATGTATAGCCCATTATATTTTGTATCTATAGCCCATTTAAATTTTTTGCATGAAAAATAGACGATGTATAGTGTTTTTAGTTTCTTGCATATCAAATGGACGATTTATAGTTCATTAAATTTTTTCATAAAAATTTGAAAAATTGACGATGTATAGTCCATTAAATTTTTTTCATAAAATTTTTTTTTTTCATAAAAATTGGATGATGTATATTTCACTAAATTCTGTGCACGAAATATAGACGACGTATATAGTCCATTTAAGTTTTTGTATACGAAATGGACAATTTATAGCCCATTAATGTTTTTCATAAAAATTTAAAAAATCAACCATGTATAACCCATTATATTTTGTATCTATAGCCCATTTAAATTTTTTGCATGAAAAATAGACGATGTATAGTGTTTTTAGTTTCTTGCATATCAAATGGACGATTTATAGTTCATTAAATTTTTTCATAAAAATTTGAAAAATTGACGATGTATAGTCCATTAAATTTTTTTCATAAAATTTTTTTTTTTCATAAAAATTGGATGATGTATATTTCATTAAATTCTTTGCACGAAATATAGACGACGTATATAGTCCATTTAAGTTTTTGTATACGAAATGGACAATTTATATCCCATTAATGTTTTTCATAAAAATTTAAAAAATCAACGATGTATAGCCCATTATATTTTGTATCTATAGCCCATTTAAATATTTTGCATGAAAAATAGACGATGTATAGTGTTTTTAGTTTTTTGCATATGAAATGAATGATTTATAGTTTATTAAATTTTTTCATAAAAATTTGAAAAATTGACAATGTATAGTCCATTAAATTTTTTTCATAAAAATTGGATGATGTATATTTCATTAAATTCTGTGCACGAAATATAGACGACGTATATAGTCCATTTAAGTTTTTGTATACGAAATGGACAATATATAGCCCATTAATGTTTTTCATAAAAATTTAAAAAATCAACCATGTATAGCCCATTATATTTTGTATCTATAGCCCATTTAAATTTTTTGCATGAAAAATAGACGATGTATAGTGTTTTTAGTTTCTTGCATATCAAATGGACGATTTATAGTTCATTAAATTTTTTCATAGAAATTTTAAAAATTGACGATGTATAGTCCATTAAATTTTTTTCATAAAATTTTTTTTTTTCATAAAAATTGGATGATGTATATTTCATTAAATTCTGTGCACGAAATATAGACGACGTATATAGTCCATTTAAGTTTTTGTATACGAAATGGACAATTTATAGCCCATTAATGTTTTTCATAAAAATTTAAAAAATCAACCATGTATAGCCCATTATATTTTGTATCTATAACCCATTTAAATTTTTTGCATGAAAAATAGACGATGTATAGTTTTCTTAGTTTCTTGCATATCAAATGGACGATTTATAGTTCATTAAATTTTTTCATAAAAATTTGAAAAATTGACGATGTATAGTCCATTAAATTTTTTTCATAAAAATTGGATGATGTATATTTCATTAAATTCTTTGCACGAAATATAGACGACGTATATAGTCCATTTAAGTTTTTGTATACGAAATGCACAATTTATAGCCCATTAATGTTTTTCATAAAAATTTAAAAAATCAACCATGTATAGCCCATTATATTTTGTATCTATAGCCCATTTAAATTTTTTTGCATGAAAAATAGACGATGTATAGTGTTTTTAGTTTCTTGCATATCAAATGGACGATTTATAGTTCATTAAATTTTTTCATAAAAATTTGAAAAATTGACGATGTATAGTCCATTAAATTTTTTTCATAAAATTTTTTTTTTTCATAAAAATTGGATGATGTATATTTCATTAAATTCTGTGCACGAAATATAGACGACGTATATAGTCCATTTAAGTTTTTGTATACGAAATGGACAATTTATAGCCCATTAATGTTTTTCATAAAAATTTAAAAAATCAACCATGTATAGCCCATTATATTTTGTATCTATAGCCCATTTAAATTTTTTGCATGAAAAATAGACGATGTATAGTGTTTTTAGTTTCTTGCATATCAAATGGACGATTTATAGTTCATTAAATTTTTTCATAAAAATTTGAAAAATTGACGATGTATAGTCCAATAAATTTTTTTCATAAAAATTTTTTTTTCATAAAAATTGGATGATGTATATTTCATTAAATTCTTTGCACGAAATATAGACGACGTATATAGTCCATTTAAGTTTTTGTATACGAAATGGACAATTTATAGCCCATTAATGTTTTTCATAAAAATTTAAAAAATCAACCATGTATAACCCATTATATTTTGTATCTATAGCCCATTTAAATTTTTTGCATGAAAAATAGACGATGTATAGTGTTTTTAGTTTCTTGCATATCAAATGGACGATTTATAGTTCATTAAATTTTTTCATAAAAATTTGAAAAATTGACGATGTATAGTCCATTAAATTTTTTTCATAAAATTTTTTTTTTTTCATAAAAATTGGATG
This sequence comes from Tachina fera, assembly GCA_905220375.1. Classification (NCBI taxonomy): domain Eukaryota; kingdom Metazoa; phylum Arthropoda; class Insecta; order Diptera; family Tachinidae; genus Tachina; species Tachina fera. Next base: position 45,647,577 of record LR999965.1, on the reverse strand, counting down.
ATGTATATTTCATTAAATTCTTTGCACGAAATATAGACGACGTATATAGTCCATTTAAGTTTTTGTATACGAAATGGACAATTTATATCCCATTAATGTTTTTCATAAAAATTTAAAAAATCAACCATGTATAGCCCATTATATTTTGTATCTATAGCCCATTTAAATTTTTTGCATGAAAAATAGACGATGTATAGTTTTCTTAGTTTCTTGCATATCAAATGGACGATTTATAGTTCATTAAATTTTTTCATAAAAATTTGAAAAATTGACGATGTATAGTCCATTAAATTTTTTTCATAAAAATTTTTTTTTCATAAAAATACGATGATGTATATTTCATTAAATTCTTTGCACGAAATATAGACGACGTATATAGTCCATTTAAGTTTTTGTATACGAAATGGACAATTTATTACCCATTAATGTTTTTCATAAAAATTTAAAAAATCAACCATGTATATAGCCAATTATATTTTGTATCTATAGCCCATTTAAATATTTTGCATGAAAAATAGACGATGTATAGTGTTTTTAGTTTTTTGCATATGAAATGAATGATTTATAGTTTATTAAATTTTTTCATAAAAATTTGAAAAATTGACAATGACAATTGACATTAAATTTTTTTCATAAAAATTGGATGATGTATATTTCATTAAATTCTGTGCACGAAATATAGACGACGTATATAGTCCATTTAAGTTTTTGTATACGAAATGGACAATTTATAGCCCATTAATGTTTTTCATAAAAATTTAAAAAATCAACCATGTATAGCCCATTATATTTTGTATCTATAGCCCATTTAAATTTTTTGCATGAAAAATAGACGATGTATAGTGTTTTTAGTTTCTTGCATATCAAATGGACGATTTATAGTTCATTAAATTTTTTCATAAAAATTTTAAAAATTGACGATGTATAGTCCAATAAATTTTTTTCATAAAAATTTTTTTTTTCATAAAAATTGGATGATGTATATTTCATTAAATTCTTTGCACGAAATATAGACGACGTATATAGTCCATTTAAGTTTTTGTATACGAAATGGACAATTTATAGCCCATTAATGTTTTTCATAAAAATTTAAAAAATCAACCATGTATAGCCCATTATATTTTGTATCTATAGCCCATTTAAATTTTTTGCATGAAAAATAGACGATGTATAGTGTTTTTAGTTTCTTGCATATCAAATGGACGATTTATAGTTCATTAAATTTTTTCATAAATATTTTAAAAATTGACGATGTATAGTCCATTAAATTTTTTTCATAAAATTTTTTTTTTTTCATAAAAATTGGATGATGTATATTTCATTAAATTCTTTGCACGAAATATAGACGACGTATATAGTCCATTTAAGTTTTTGTATACGAAATGGACAATTTATATCCCATTAATGTTTTTCATAAAAATTTAAAAAATCAACCATGTATAGCCCATTATATCTTGTATCTATAGCCCATTTAAATTTTTTGCATGAAAAATAGACGATGTATAGTTTTCTTAGTTTCTTGCATATCAAATGGACGATTTATAGTTCATTAAATTTTTTCATAAAAATTTTAAAAATTGACGATGTATAGTCCATTAAATTTTTTTCATAAAAATTTTTTTTTCATAAAAATACGATGATGTATATTTCATTAAATTCTTTGCACGAAATATAGACGACGTATATAGTCCATTTAAGTTTTTGTATACGAAATGGACAATTTATTACCCATTAATGTTTTTCATAAAAATTTAAAAAATCAACCATGTATATAGCCAATTATATTTTGTATCTATAGCCCATTTAAATATTTTGCATGAAAAATAGACGATGTATAGTGTTTTTAGTTTTTTGCATATGAAATGAATGATTTATAGTTTATTAAATTTTTTCATAAAAATTTGAAAAATTGACAATGACAATTGACATTAAATTTTTTTCATAAAAATTGGATGATGTATATTTCATTAAATTCTGTGCACGAAATATAGACGACGTATATAGTCCATTTAAGTTTTTGTATACGAAATGGACAATTTATAGCCCATTAATGTTTTTCATAAAAATTTAAAAAATCAACCATGTATAGCCCATTATATTTTGTATCTATAGCCCATTTAAATTTTTTGCATGAAAAATAGACGATGTATAGTGTTTTTAGTTTCTTGCATATCAAATGGACGATTTATAGTTCATTAAATTTTTTCATAAAAATTTTAAAAATTGACGATGTATAGTCCAATAAATTTTTTTCATAAAAATTTTTTTTTTCATAAAAATTGGATGATGTATATTTCATTAAATTCTTTGCACGAAATATAGACGACGTATATAATCCATTTAAGTTTTTGTATACGAAATGGACAATTTATAGCCCATTAATGTTTTTCATAAAAATTTAAAAAATCAACCATGTATAACCCATTATATTTTGTATCTATAGCCCATTTAAATTTTTTGCATGAAAAATAGACGATGTATAGTGTTTTTAGTTTCTTGCATATCAAATGGACGATTTATAGTTCATTAAATTTTTTCATAAAAATTTGAAAAATTGACGATGTATAGTCCATTAAATTTTTTTCATAAAATTTTTTTTTTTTCATAAAAATTGGATGATGTATATTTCATTAAATTCTTTGCACGAAATATAGACGACGTATATAGTCCATTTAAGTTTTTGTATACGAAATGGACAATTTATATCCCATTAATGTTTTTCATAAAAATTTAAAAAATCAACCATGTATAGCCCATTATATTTTGTATCTATAGCCCATTTAAATTTTTTGCATGAAAAATAGACGATGTATAGTTTTCTTAGTTTCTTGCATATCAAATGGACGATTTATAGTTCATTAAATTTTTTCATAAAAATTTGAAAAATTGACGATGTATAGTCCATTAAATTTTTTTCATAAAATTTTTTTTTATAAAAATACGATGATGTATATTTCATTAAATTCTTTGCACGAAATATAGACGACGTATATAGTCCATTTAAGTTTTTGTATACGAAATGGACAATTTATTACCCATTAATGTTTTTCATAAAAATTTAAAAAATCAACCATGTATATAGCCAATTATATTTTGTATCTATAGCCCATTTAAATATTTTGCATGAAAAATAGACGATGTATAGTGTTTTTAGTTTCTTGCATATCAAATGGACGATTTATAGTCCATTAAATTTTTTTCATAAAAATTTTTTTTTCATAAAAAATGGATGATGTATATTTCATTAAATTCTTTGCACGAAATATAGACGATGTATATAGTCCATTTAAGTTTTTGTATACGAAATGGACAATTTATAGCCCATTAATGTTTTTCATAAAAATTTAAAAAATCAACCATGTATAGCCCATTATATTTTGTATCTATAGCCCATTTAAATTTTTTGCATGAAAAATAGACGATGTATAGTGTTTTTAGTTTCTTGCATATCAAATGGACGATTTATAGTTCATTAAATTTTTTCATAAAAATTTTAAAAATTGACGATGTATAGTCCAATAAATTTTTTTCATAAAAATTTTTTTTTCATAAAAATTGGATGATGTATATTTCATTAAATTCTTTGCACGAAATATAGACGATGTATATAGTCCATTTAAGTTTCTGCATACTAAATGAACCATTTATAGCCCATTAATGTTTTTCATAAAAATTTAAAAAATCAACCATGTATAGCCCATTATATTTTGTATCTATAGCCCATTTAAATTTTTTGCATGAAAAATAGACGATGTATAGTGTTTTTAGTTTTTTGCAAATGAAATGAACGATTTATAGTTCATTAAATTTTTTCATAAAAATTTGAAAAATTGACGATGTATAGTCCATTAAATTTTTTTCATAAAAATTGGATGATGTATATTTCATTAAATTCTGTGCACGAAATATAGACGACGTATATAGTCCATTTAAGTTTTTGTATACGAAATGGACAATTTATAGCCCATTAATGTTTTTCATAAAAATTTAAAAAATCAACCATGTATAGCCCATTATATTTTGTATCTATAGCCCATTTAAATTTTTTGCATGAAAAATAGACGATGTATAGTGTTTTTAGTTTCTTGCATATCAAATGGACGATTTATAGTTCATTAAATTTTTTCATAAAAATTTTAAAAATTGACGATGTATAGTCCAATAAATTTTTTTCATAAAATTTTTTTTTCATAAAAATTGGATGATGTATATTTCATTAAATTCTTTGCACGAAATATAGACGACGTATATAGTCCATTTAAGTTTTTGTATACGAAATGGACAATTTATAGCCCATTAATGTTTTTCATAAAAATTTAAAAAATCAACCATGTATAACCCATTATATTTTGTATCTATAGCCCATTTAAATTTTTTGCATGAAAAATAGACGATGTATAGTGTTTTTAGTTTCTTGCATATCAAATGGACGATTTATAGTTCATTAAATTTTTTCATAAAAATTTGAAAAATTGACGATGTATAGTCCATTAAATTTTTTTCATAAAAAATGGATGCTGTATATTTCATTAAATTCTTTGCACGAAATATAGACGATGTATATAGTCCATTTAAGTTTTTGTTTACGAAATGGACAATTTATAGCCCATTAATGTTTTTCATAAAAATTTAAAAAATCAACCATGTATAGCCCATTATATTTTGTATCTATAGCCCATTTAAATTTTTTGCATGAAAAATAGACGATGTATACTGTTCTTAGTTTTTTGCATATGAAATGAACGATTTATAGTTCATTAAATTTTTTCATAAAAATTTGAAAAATTGACGATGTATAGTCCATTATATTTTTTTCATAAAAAAATTTTTTTTTCATCAAAAATGGATGATGTATATTTTATTAAATTCTGCGCACGAAATATAGACGACGTATATAGTCTATTAAAGTTTTTGTATACGAAATGGACAATTTATAGCCCATTAATGTTTTTCATAAAAATTTAAAAAATCAACCATGTATAGCCCATTATATTTTGTATCTACAGCCCATTTAATTTTTTTGCATGAAAAATAGACGAGGTATAGTGTTCTTAGTTTTTTGCATATGAAATGAACGATTAAATTTTTTCATAAAAATTTGAAAAATTGACGATGTATATATAGTCCATTAAATTTTTTTCATAAAAAATTTTTTTTCATAAAAATTGGATGATGTATATTTCATTAAATTCTTTGCACGAAATATAGACGACGTATATAGTCCATTTAAGTTTTTGTATACGAAATGGACAATTTATAGCCCATGAATATTTTTCATAAAAATTTAAAAAATCAACCATGTGTAGCCCATTATATTTTGTATCTATAGCCCATTTAAATTTTTTGCATGAAAAATAGACGATGTATAGTGTTTTTAGTTTCTTGCATATCAAATGGACGATTTATAGTTCATTAAATTTTTTCATAAAAATTTTAAAAATTGACGATGTATAGTCCATTAAATTTTTTTCATAAAAATTTTTTTTTCATAAAAAATTGATGATGTATATTTCATTAAATTCTTTGCACGAAATATAGACGACGTATATAGTCCATTTAAGTTTTTGTATACGAAATGGACAATTTATAGCCCATTAATGTTTTTCATAAAAATTTAAAAAATCAACCATGTATAGCCCATTATATTTTGTATCTATAGCCCATTTAAATTTTTTGCATGAAAAATAGACGATGTATAGTGTTTTTAGTTTCTTGCATATCAAATGGACGATTTATAGTTCATTAAATTTTTTCATAAAAATTTGAAAAATTGACGATGTATATATAGTCCATTAAATTTTTTTCATAAAAATTTTTTTTTCATAAAAAATGGATGATGTATATTTCATTAAATTCTTTGCACGAAATATAGACGACGTATATAGTCCATTTAAGTTTTTGTATACGAAATGGACAATTTATATCCCATTAATGTTTTTCATAAAAATTTAAAAAATCAACCATGTATAGCCCATTATATTTTGTATCTATAGCCCATTTAAATTTTTTGCATGAAAAATAGACGATGTATAGTGTTCTTAGTTTCTTGCATATCAAATGGACGATTTATAGTTCATTAAATTTTTTTCATAAAAATTTTTTTTTCATAAAAATACGATGATGTATATTTCATTAAATTCTTTGCACGAAATATAGACGACGTATATAGTCCATTTAAGTTTTTGTATACGAAATGGACAATTTATTACCCATTAATGTTTTTCATAAAAATTTAAAAAATCAACCATGTATATAGCCAATTATATTTTGTATCTATAGCCCATTTAAATATTTTGCATGAAAAATAGACGATGTATAGTGTTTTTAGTTTTTTGCATATGAAATGAACGATTTATAGTTTATTAAATTTTTTCATAAAAATTTGAAAAATTGACAATGTATAGTCCATTAAATTTTTTTCATAAAAATTTTTTTTTCATAAAAAATGGATGATGTATATTTCATTAAATTCTTTGCACGAAATATAGACGATGTATATAGTCCATTTAAGTTTCTGCATACTAAATGAACCATTTATAGCCCATTAATGTTTTTCATAAAAATTTAAAAAATCAACCATGTATAGCCCATTATATTTTGTATCTATAGCCCATTTAAATTTTTTGCATGAAAAATAGACGATGTATAGTGTTTTTAGTTTTTTGCAAATGAAATGAACGATTTATAGTTCATTAAATTTTTTCATAAAAATTTGAAAAATTGACGATGTATAGTCCATTAAATTTTTTTCATAAAAAATGGATGCTGTATATTTCATTAAATTCTTTGCACGAAATATAGACGATGTATATAGTCCATTTAAGTTTTTGTTTACGAAATGGACAATTTATAGCCCATTAATGTTTTTCATAAAAATTTAAAAAATCAACCATGTATAGCCCATTATATTTTGTATCTATAGCCCATTTAAATTTTTTGCATGAAAAATAGACGATGTATAGTGTTTTTAGTTTTTTTGCATATGAAATGAACGATTTATAGTTCATTAAATTTTTTCATAAAAATTTGAAAAATTGACGATTAAATTCTTTGCACGAAATATAGACGACGTATATAAGTCCATTTAAGTTTTTGTATACGAAATGGACAATTTATAGCCCATTAATGTTTTTCATAAAATATTAAAAAATCACCTATGTATAGCCCATTTTTTTGCATGAAAAATAGACGATGTATAGTGTTTTTAGTTTTTTGCATATGAAATGAACGATTTATAGTTCATTAAATTTTTTCATAAAAATTTTAAAATTTGACGATGAAAATTTCTTTTCATAAAAAATGGATGATGTATATTTCATTAAATTCTTTGCACGAAATATAGACGACGTATATAGTCCATTTAAGTTTTTGTATACGAAATGGACAATTTATAGCCCATTAATGTTTTTTATAAATATTTAAAAAATCAACCATGTATAGCCCATTATATTTTGTATCTATAGCCCATTTAAATTTTTTGCATGAAAAATAGACGATGTACAGTGTTTTTAGTTTTTTGCATATAAAATGAATGATTTATAGTTCATTAAATTTTTTCATAAAAATTTGAAAAATTGACGATGTATATATAGTCCATAAAATTTTTTTCATAAAAATTTTTTTTCATAAAAAATGGATGATGTATATTTCATTAAATTCTTTGCACGAAATATAGACGACGTATATAGTCCATTTAAGTTTTTGTATACGAAATGGACAATTTATAGCCCATTAATGTTTTTCATAAAAATTTAAAAAATCAACCATGTATAGCCCATTATATTTTGTATCTATAGCCCATTTAAATTTTTTGCATGAAAAATAGACGATGTATAGTGTTTTTAGTTTCTTGCATATCAAATGGACGATTTATAGTTCATTAAATTTTTTCATAAAAATTTGAAAAATTGACGATTATAGTCCATTAAATTTTTTTCATAAAAAATTTTTTTTCATAAAAATTGGATGATGTATATTTCATTAAATTCTTTGCACGAAATATAGACGATGTATATAGTCCATTTAAGTTTTTGTATACGAAATGGACAATTTATAGCCCATTAATGTTTTTCATAAAAATTTAAAAAATCAACCATGTATAGCCCATTATATTTTGTATATATAGCCCATTTAAATTTTTTGCATGAAAAATAGACGATGTATAGTGTTCTTAGTTTTTTGCATATGAAATGAATGATTTATAGTTCATTAAATTTTTTTATAAAAATTTGAAAAATTGACGATGAAAATTTCTTTTCATAAAAAATGGATGATGTATATTTCATTAAATTCTTTGCACGAAATATAGACGATGTGTATAGTCCATTTAAGTTTTTGTATTCGAAATGGTCAATTTATAGCCCATTAATGTTTTTCATAAAAATTTAAAAAATCAACCATGTATAGCCCATTATATTTTGTATCTATAGCCCATTTAAATTTTTGCATGAAAAATAGACGATGTATAGTGTTCTTAGTTTTTTGCATATGAAATGAACGATTTATAGTTCATTAAATTTTTTCATAAAAATTTGAAAAATTGACTTTTAAATTCATATTCAAATTTTTAGATAATTAAATTTTGTTTAAAAAAGTTGAAAAATTGACGATGAAAATTTCTTTTCATAAAAAATGGATGATGTATATTTCATTAAATTCTTTGCACGAAATATAGACGATGTGTATAGTCCATTTAAGTTTTTGTATTCGAAATGAACAATTTATAGCCCATTAATGTTTTTCATAAAAATTTAAAAAATCAACCATGTATAGCCCATTATATTTTGTATCTATAGCCCATTTAAATTTTTTGCATGAAAAATAGACGATGTATAGTGTTCTTAGTTTTTTGCATATGAAATGAACGATTTATAGTTTATTAAATTTTTTCATAAAAATTTGAAAAATTGACGATTATAGTCCATTAAATTTTTTTCATAAAAAATTTTTTTTCATAAAAATTGGATGATGTATATTTCATTAAATTCTTTGCAGGAAATATAGACGATGTATATAGTCCATTTAAGTTTTTGTATACGAAATGGACAATTTATAGCCCATTAATGTTTTTCATAAAAATTTAAAAAATCAACCATGTATAGCCCATTATATTTTGTATATATAGCCCATTTAAATTTTTTGCATGAAAAATAGACGATGTATAGTGTTCTTAGTTTTTTGCATATGAAATGAATGATTTATAGTTCATAAATTTTTTCATAAAAATTTGAAAAATTTACGATGTATAGATGTATATATAGTCCATTAAATTTTTTTCATAAAAAATTTTTTTTTCATAAAAATTGGATGATGTATATTTCATTGAATTCTTTGCACGAAATATAGACGACGTATATAGTCCATTTAAGTTTTTGTATACGAAATGGACAATTTATAGCCCATTAATGTTTTTCATAAAAATTTAAAAAATCAACCATGTATAGCCCATTATATTTTGTATCTATAGCCCATTTAAATTTTTTGCATGAAAAATTAGACGATGTATAGTGTTTTTAGTTTCTTGCATATTAAATGGACGATTTATAGTTCATTAAATTTTTTCATAAAAAGTTGAAAAATTGACGATGTATATATAGTCAATTAAATTTTTTTCATAAAAATTTTTTTTTCATAAAAAATGGATGATGTATATTTCATTAAATTCTTTGCACGAAATATAGACGACGTATATAGTCCATTTAAGTTTTTGTATACGAAATGGACAATTTATAGCCCATTAATGTTTTTCATAAAAATTTAAAAAATCAACCATGTGTAGCCCATTATATTTTGTATCTATAGCCCATTTAAATTTTTTGCATGAAAAATAGACGATGTATAGTGTTCTTAGTTTTTTGCATATGAAATGAATGATTTATAGTTCATTAAATTTTTTCATAAAAATTTGAAAAATTGACTTTTAAATTCATATTCAAATTTTTAGATAATTAAATTTTGTTTAAAAAAGTTGAAAAATTGACGATGAAAATTTCTTTTCATAAAAAATGGATGATGTATATTTCATTAAATTCTTTGCACGAAATATAGACGATGTGTATAGTCCATTTAAGTTTTTGTATTCGAAATGGACAATTTATAGCCCATTAATGTTTTTCATAAAAATTTAAAAAATCAACCATGTATAGCCCATTATATTTTGTATCTATAGCCCATTTAAATTTTTTGCATGAAAAATAGACGATGTATAGTGTTCTTAGTTTTTTGCATATGAAATGAACGATTTATAGTTTATTAAATTTTTTCATAAAAATTTGAAAAATTGACGATTATAGTCCATTAAATTTTTTTCATAAAAAATTTTTTTTCATAAAAATTGGATGATGTATATTTCATTAAATTCTTTGCACGAAATATAGACGATGTATATAGTCCATTTAAGTTTTTGTATACGAAATGGACAATTTATAGCCCATGTATAGCCCATTATATTTTGTATATATAGCCCATTTAATTTTTTTGCATGAAAAATAGACGATGTATAGTGTTTTCAGTTTTTTGCATATGAAATGAACGATTTATAGTTCATTAAATTTTTTCATAAAAATTTGAAAAATTGACAATGTATAGTCCATTAAATTTTTTTCATAAAAAATTTTTTTTCATAAAAAATGGATGATGTATATTTCATTAAATTCTTTGCCCGAAATATAGACGACGTATATAGTCCATTTAAGTTTTTGTATACGAAATAGACAATTTATAGCCTATTAATGTTTTTCATAAAAATTTAAAAAATCAACCATGTATAGCCCATTATATTTTGTATCTATAGCCCATTTAAAGTTTTTGCTTGAAAAATAGACGATGTATAGTGTTCTTAGTTTTTTGCATATGAAATGAACGATTTATAGTTCATTAAATTTTTTCATAAAAATTTGAAAAATTGACGATGAAAATTTCTTTTCATAAAAAATGGATGATGTATATTTCATTAAATTCTTTGCACGAAATATAGACGATGTATATAGTCCATTTAAGTTTTTGTATTCGAAATGGACAATTTATAGCCCATTAATGTTTTTTATAAAAATTTAAAAAATCAACCATGTATAGCCCATTATATTTTGTATATATAGCCCATTTAATTTTTTTGCATGAAAAATAGACGATGTATAGTGTTTTTAGTTTTTTGCATATGAAATGGACGATTTATAGTTCATTAAATTTTTTTCATAAAAATTTTTTTTTCATAAAAAATGGATGATGTATATTTCATTAAATTCTTTGCACGAAATATAGACGACGTATATAGTCCATTTAAGTTTTTGTATACGAAATGGACAATTTATAGCCCATTAATATTTTTCATAAAATTTTAAAAAATCATCTATGTATAGCCCATTATATTTTGTATCTATAGCCCATTTAAATTTTTTGCATGAAAAATTAGACGATGTATAGTGTTTTTAGTTTCTTGCATATCAAATGGACGATTTATAGTTCATAAAATTTTTCATAAAAATTTAAAAAATTGACGATGTATATATAGTCAATTAAATTTTTTTCATAAAAATTTTTTTTTCATAAAAAATGGATGATGTATATTTCATTAAATTCTTTGCACGAAATATAGACGACGTATATAGTCCATTTAAGTTTTTGTATACGAAATGGACAATTTATAGCCCATTAATATTTTTCATAAAATTTTAAAAAATCATCTATGTATAGCCCATTATATTTTGTATCTATAGCCCATTTAAATTTTTTGCATGAAAAATTAGACGATGTATAGTGTTTTTAGTTTCTTGCATATCAAATGGACGATTTGTAGTTCATTAAATTTTTTCATAAAAATTTGAAAAATTGACGATGTATATATAGTCAATTAAATTTTTTTCATAAAAATTTTTTTTTCATAAAAAATGGATGATGTATATTTCATTAAATTCTTTGCACGAAATATAGACGACGTATATTAATGTTTTTCATAAAAATTTAAAAAATCAACCATGTATAGCCCATTATATTTTGTATCTATAGCCCATTTAAATTTTTTGCATGAAAAATTAGACGATGTATAGTGTTTTTAGTTTCTTGCATATCAAATGGACGATTTATAGTTCATTAAATTTTTTCATAAAAATTTGAAAAATTGACGATGTATATATAGTCAATTAAATTTTTTTCATAAAAATTTTTTTTCATAAAAAATGGATGATGTATATTTCATTAAATTCTTTGCACGAAATATAGACGACGTATATAGTCCATTTTAGTTTTTGTATACGAAATGGACAATTTATAGCCCATTAATATTTTTCATAAAATTTTAAAAAATCATCTATGTATAGCCCATTATATTTTGTATCTATAGCCCATTTAAATTTTTTGCATGAAAAATTAGACGATGTATAGTGTTTTTAGTTTCTTGCATATCAAATGGACGATTTATAGTTCATTAAATTTTTTCATAAAAATTTGAAAAATTGACGATGTATATATAGTCAATTAAATTTTTTTCATAAAAATTTTTTTTTCATAAAAAATGGATGATGTATATTTCATTAAATTCTTTGCACGAAATATAGACGACGTATATAGTCCATTTAAGTTTTTGTATACGAAATGGACAATTTATAGCCCATTAATGTTTTTCATAAAAATTTAAAAAATCAACCATGTATAGCCCATTATATTTTGTATCTATAGCCCATTTAAATTTTTTGCATGAAAAATTAGACGATGTATAGTGTTTTTAGTTTCTTGCATATCAAATGGACGATTTATAGTTCATTAAATTTTTTCATAAAAATTTGAAAAATTGACGATGTATATATAGTCAATTAAATTTTTTTCATAAAAATTTTTTTTTCATAAAAAATGGATGATGTATATTTCATTAAATTCTTTGCACGAAATATAGACGACGTATATAGTCCATTTAAGTTTTTGTATACGAAATGGACAATTTATAGCCCATTAATATTTTTCATAAAATTTTAAAAAATCATCTATGTATAGCCCATTATATTTTGTATCTATAGCCCATTTAAATTTTTTGCATGAAAAATTAGACGATGTATAGTGTTTTTAGTTTCTTGCATATCAAATGGACGATTTATAGTTCATTAAATTTTTTCATAAAAATTTGAAAAATTGACGATGTATATATAGTCAATTAAATTTTTTTCATAAAAATTTTTTTTTCATAAAAAATGGATGATGTATATTTCATTAAATTCTTTGCACGAAATATAGACGACGTATATAGTCCATTTAAGTTTTTGTATACGAAATCGACAATTTATAGCCCATTAATATTTTTCATAAAAATTTAAAAAATCAACCATGTATAGCCCATTATATTTTGTATCTATAGCCCATTTAAATTTTTTGCATGAAAAATTAGACGATGTATAGTGTTTTTAGTTTCTTGCATATCAAATGGACGATTTATAGTTCATTAAATTTTTTCATAAAAATTTGAAAAATTGACGATGTATATATAGTCAATTAAATTTTTTTCATAAAAATTTTTTTTTCATAAAAAATGGATGATGTATATTTCATTAAATTCTTTGCACGAAATATAGACGACGTATATAGTCCATTTAAGTTTTTGTATACGAAATGGACAATTTATATCCCATTAATGTTTTTCATAAAAATTTAAAAAATCAACCATGTATAGCCCATTATATTTTGTATCTATAGCCCATTTAAATTTTTTGCATGAAAAATAGACGATGTATAGTGTTCTTAGTTTTTTGCATATGAAATGAATGATTTATAGTTCATTAAATTTTTTCATAAAAATTTGAAAAATTGACGATGAAAATTTCTTTTCATAAAAAATGGATGATGTATATTTCATTAAATTCTTTGCACGAAATATAGACGATGTATATAGTCCATTTAAGTTTTTGTATTCGAAATGGACAATTTATAGCCCATTAATGTTTTTCATAAAAATTTAAAAAATCAACCATGTATAGCCCATTATATTTTGTATATATAGCCCATTTAATTTTTTTGCATGAAAAATAGACGATGTATAGTGTTTTTAGTTTTTTGCATATGAAATGGACGATTTATAGTTCATTAAATTTTTTCATAAAAATTTGGAAAATTGACGATGTATAGTCCATTAAATTTTTTTCATAAAAATTTTTTTTTTTCATAAAAAATGGATGATGTATATTTCATTAAATTTTTTGCACGAAATATAGACGACGTATATAGTCCATTTAAGGTTTAAATATTTTTTAAGGTTTAATATTTTTCATAAAATTTTAAAAAATCATCTATGTATAGCCCATTATATTTTGTATCTATAGCCCATTTAAATTTTTTGCATGAAAAATAGACGATGTATAGTGTTCTTAGTTTTTTGCATATGAAATGAACGATTTATAGTCCATTAAATTTTTTCATAAAAATTTGAAAAATGTTAATTAATTTTTTTTCATAAAAATTTTTTTTTTCATAAAAATTGGATGATGTATATTTCATTGAATTCTTTGCACGAAATATAGACGACGTATATAGTCCATTTAAGTTTTTGTATACGAAATGGACAATTTATAGCCCATTAATGTTTTTCATAAAAATTTAAAAAATCAACCATGTATAGCCCATTATATTTTGTATCTATAGCCCATTTAAATTTTTTGCATGAAAAATTAGACGATGTATAGTGTTTTTAGTTTCTTGCATATCAAATGGACGATTTATAGTTCATTAAATTTTTTCATAAAAATTTGAAAAATTGACAATGTATATAGTCCATTTAAGTTTTTGTATACGAAATGGACAATTTATAGCCCATGTTTAGCCCATTATATTTTGTATATATAGCCCATTTAATTTTTTGCATGAAAAATAGACGATGTATAGTGTTTTTAGTTTTTTGCATATGAAATGAACGATTTATAGTTCATTAAATTTTTTCATAAAAATTTGAAAAATTTTAATTAATTTTTTTTCATAAAAAATTTTTTTTTCATAAAAATTGGATGATGTATATTTCATTGAATTCTTTGCACTAAATATAGACGACGTATATAGTCCATTTAAGTTTTTGTATACGAAATGGACAATTTATAGCCCATTAATGTTTTTCATAAAAATTTAAAAAATCAACCATGTATAGCCCATTATATTTTGTATCTATAGCCCATTTAAATTTTTTGCATGAAAAATTAGACGATGTATAGTGTTTTTAGTTTCTTGCATATCAAATGGACGATTTATAGTTCATTAAATTTTTTCATAAAAATTTGAAAAATTGACCATGTATAGTCCATTAAATTTTTTTCATAAAAATTTTTTTTCATAAAAATTGGATGATGTATATTTCATTAAATTCTTTGCACGAAATATAGACGACGTATATAGTCCATTTAAGTTTTTGTATACGAAATGGACAATTTATAGCCCATGAATATTTTTCATAAAAATTTAAAAAATCAACCATGTGTAGCCCATTATATTTTGTATCTATAGCCCATTTAAATATTTTGCATGAAAAATAGACGATGTATAGTGTTTTTAGTTTCTTGCATATCAAATGGACGATTTATAGTTCATTAAATTTTTTCATAAAAATTTGAAAAATTGACGATGTATATATAGTCAATTAAATTTTTTTCATAAAAATTTTTTTTCATAAAAAAGGGATGATGTATATTTCATTAAATTCTTTGCACGAAATATAGACGACGTATATAGTCCATTTTAGTTTTTGTATACGAAATGGACAATTTATAGCCCATTAATATTTTTCATAAAATTTTAAAAAATCATCTATGTATAGCCCATTATATTTTGTATCTATAGCCCATTTAAATTTTTTGCATGAAAAATTAGACGATGTATAGTGTTTTTAGTTTCTTGCATATAAAATGGACGATTTATAGTTCATTAAATTTTTTCATAAAAATTTGAAAAATTGACGATGTATATATAGTCAATTAAATTTTTTTCATAAAAATTTTTTTTTCATAAAAAATGGATGATGTATATTTCATTAAATTCTTTGCACGAAATATAGACGACGTATATTAATGTTTTTCATAAAAATTTAAAAAATCAACCATGTATAGCCCATTATATTTTGTATCTATAGCCCATTTAAATTTTTTGCATGAAAAATTAGACGATGTATAGTGTTTTTAGTTTCTTGCATATCAAATGGACGATTTATAGTTCATTAAATTTTTTCATAAAAATTTGAAAAATTGACGATGTATATATAGTCAATTAAATTTTTTTCATAAAAATTTTTTTTCATAAAAAATGGATGATGTATATTTCATTAAATTCTTTGCACGAAATATAGACGACGTATATAGTCCATTTAAGTTTTTGTATACGAAATCGACAATTTATAGCCCATTAATATTTTTCATAAAATTTTAAAAAATCATCTATGTATAGCCCATTATATTTTGTATCTATAGCCCATTTAAATTTTTTGCATGAAAAATTAGACGATGTATAGTGTTTTTAGTTTCTTGCATATCAAATGGACGATTTATAGTTCATTAAATTTTTTCATAAAAATTTGAAAAATTGACGATGTATATATAGTCAATTAAATTTTTTTCATAAAAATTTTTTTTTCATAAAAAATGGATGATGTATATTTCATTAAATTCTTTGCACGAAATATAGACGACGTATATAGTCCATTTAAGTTTTTGTATACGAAATGGACAATTTATAGCCCATTAATGTTTTTCATAAAAATTTAAAAAATCAACCATGTATAGCCCATTATATTTTGTATCTATAGCCCATTTAAATTTTTTGCATGAAAAATTAGACGATGTATAGTGTTTTTAGTTTCTTGCATATCAAATGGACGATTTATAGTTCATTAAATTTTTTCATAAAAATTTGAAAAATTGACGATGTATATATAGTCAATTAAATTTTTTTCATAAAAATTTTTTTTTCATAAAAAATGGATGATGTATATTTCATTAAATTCTTTGCACGAAATATAGACGACGTATATAGTCCATTTAAGTTTTTGTATACGAAATGGACAATTTATAGCCCATTAATATTTTTCATAAAATTTTAAAAAATCATCTATGTATAGCCCATTATATTTTGTATCTATAGCCCATTTAAATTTTTTGCATGAAAAATTAGACGATGTATAGGGTTTTTAGTTTCTTGCATATCAAATGGACGATTTATAGTTCATTAAATTTTTTCATAAAAATTTGAAAAATTGACGATGTATATATAGTCAATTAAATTTTTTTCATAAAAATTTTTTTTTCATAAAAAATGGATGATGTATATTTCATTAAATTCTTTGCACGAAATATAGACGACGTATATAGTCCATTTAAGTTTTTGTATACGAAATCGACAATTTATAGCCCATTAATATTTTTCATAAAAATTTAAAAAATCAACCATGTATAGCCCATTATATTTTGTATCTATAGCCCATTTAAATTTTTTGCATGAAAAATTAGACGATGTATAGTGTTTTTAGTTTCTTGCATATCAAATGGACGATTTATAGTTCATTAAATTTTTTCATAAAAATTTGAAAAATTGACGATGTATATATAGTCAATTAAATTTTTTTCATAAAAATTTTTTTTTCATAAAAAATGGATGATGTATATTTCATTAAATTCTTTGCACGAAATATAGACGACGTATATAGTCCATTTAAGTTTTTGTATACGAAATGGACAATTTATAGCCCATTAATGTTTTTCATAAAAATTTAAAAAATCAACCATGTATAGCCCATTATATTTTGTATCTATAGCCCATTTAAATTTTTTGCATGAAAAATAGACGATGTATAGTGTTCTTAGTTTTTTGCATATGAAATGAATGATTTATAGTTCATTAAATTTTTTCATAAAAATTTGAAAAATTGACGATGAAAATTTCTTTTCATAAAAAATGGATGATGTATATTTCATTAAATTCTTTGCACGAAATATAGACGATGTATATAGTCCATTTAAGTTTTTGTATTCGAAATGGACAATTTATAGCCCATTAATGTTTTTCATAAAAATTTAAAAAATCAACCATGTATAGCCCATTATATTTTGTATATATAGCCCATTTAATTTTTTTGCATGAAAAATAGACGATGTATAGTGTTTTTAGTTTTTTGCATATGAAATGGACGATTTATAGTTCATTAAATTTTTTCATAAAAATTTGGAAAATTGACGATGTATAGTCCATTAAATTTTTTTCATAAAAATTTTTTTTTTTCATAAAAAATGGATGATGTATATTTCATTCAATTCTTTGCACGAAATATAGACGACGTATATAGTCCATTTAAGGTTTTGTATACGAAATGGACAATTTATAGCCCATTAATATTTTTCATAAAATTTTAAAAAATCATCTATGTATAGCCCATTATATTTTGTATCTATAGCCCATTTAAATTTTTTGCATGAAAAATAGACGATGTATAGTGTTCTTAGTTTTTTGCATATGAAATGAACGATTTATAGTCCATTAAATTTTTTTCATAAAAATTTGAAAAATTTTAATTAATTTTTTTTCATAAAAAATTTTTTTTTCATAAAAATTGGATGATGTATATTTCATTGAATTCTTTGCACGAAATATAGACGACGTATATAGTCCATTTAAGTTTTTGTATACGAAATGGACAATTTATAGCCCATTAATGTTTTTCATAAAAATTTAAAAAATCAACCATGTATAGCCCATTATATTTTGTATCTATAGCCCATTTAAATTTTTTGCATGAAAAATTAGACGATGTATAGTGTTTTTAGTTTCTTGCATATCAAATGGACGATTTATAGTTCATTAAATTTTTTCATAAAAATTTGAAAAATTGACAATGTATATAGTCCATTTAAGTTTTTGTATACGAAATGGACAATTTATAGCCCATGTTTAGCCCATTATATTTTGTGTATATAGCCCATTTAATTTTTTGCATGAAAAATAGACGATGTATAGTGTTTTTAGTTTTTTGCATATGAAATGAACGATTTATAGTTCATTAAATTTTTTCATAAAAATTTGAAAAATTTTAATTAATTTTTTTTCATAAAAAATTTTTTTTTCATAAAAATTGGATGATGTATATTTCATTGAATTCTTTGCACTAAATATAGACGACGTATATAGTCCATTTAAGTTTTTGTATACGAAATGGACAATTTATAGCCCATTAATGTTTTTCATAAAAATTTAAAAAATCAACCATGTATAGCCCATTATATTTTGTATCTATAGCCCATTTAAATTTTTTGCATGAAAAATTAGACGATGTATAGTGTTTTTAGTTTCTTGCATATCAAATGGACGATTTATAGTTCATTAAATTTTTTCATAAAAATTTGAAAAATTGACCATGTATAGTCCATTAAATTTTTTTCATAAAAATTTTTTTTCATAAAAATTGGATGATGTATATTTCATTAAATTCTTTGCACGAAATATAGACGACGTATATAGTCCATTTAAGTTTTTGTATACGAAATGGACAATTTATAGCCCATGAATATTTTTCATAAAAATTTAAAAAATCAACCATGTGTAGCCCATTATATTTTGTATCTATAGCCCATTTAAATTTTTTGCATGAAAAATAGACGATGTATAGTGTTTTTAGTTTCTTGCATATCAAATGGACGATTTATAGTTCATTAAATTTTTTCATAAAAATTTGAAAAATTGACGATGTATATATAGTCAATTAAATTTTTTTCATAAAAATTTTTTTTCATAAAAAATGGATGATGTATATTTCATTAAATTCTTTGCACGAAATATAGACGACGTATATAGTCCATTTTAGTTTTTGTATACGAAATGGACAATTTATAGCCCATTAATATTTTTCATAAAATTTTAAAAAATCATCTATGTATAGCCCATTATATTTTGTATCTATAGCCCATTTAAATTTTTTGCATGAAAAATTAGACGATGTATAGTGTTTTTAGTTTCTTGCATATCAAATGGACGATTTATAGTTCATTAAATTTTTTCATAAAAATTTGAAAAATTGACGATGTATATATAGTCAATTAAATTTTTTTCATAAAAATTTTTTTTTCATAAAAAATGGATGATGTATATTTCATTAAATTCTTTGCACGAAATATAGACGACGTATATTAATGTTTTTCATAAAAATTTAAAAAATAAACCATGTATAGCCCATTATATTTTGTATCTATAGCCCATTTAAATTTTTTGCATGAAAAATTAGACGATGTATAGTGTTTTTAGTTTCTTGCATATCAAATGGACGATTTATAGTTCATTAAATTTTTTCATAAAAATTTGAAAAATTGACGATGTATATATAGTCAATTAAATTTTTTTCATAAAAATTTTTTTTCATAAAAAATGGATGATGTATATTTCATTAAATTCTTTGCACGAAATATAGACGACGTATATAGTCCATTTTAGTTTTTGTATACGAAATGGACAATTTATAGCCCATTAATATTTTTCATAAAATTTTAAAAAATCATCTATGTATAGCCCATTATATTTTGTATCTATAGCCCATTTAAATTTTTTGCATGAAAAATTAGACGATGTATAGTGTTTTTAGTTTCTTGCATATCAAATGGACGATTTATAGTTCATTAAATTTTTTCATAAAAATTTGAAAAATTGACGATGTATATATAGTCAATTAAATTTTTTTCATAAAAATTTTTTTTTCATAAAAAATGGATGATGTATATTTCATTAAATTCTTTGCACGAAATATAGACGACGTATATAGTCCATTTAAGTTTTTGTATACGAAATGGACAATTTATAGCCCATTAATGTTTTTCATAAAAATTTAAAAAATCAACCATGTATAGCCCATTATATTTTGTATCTATAGCCCATTTAAATTTTTTGCATGAAAAATTAGACGATGTATAGTGTTTTTAGTTTCTTGCATATCAAATGGACGATTTATAGTTCATTAAATTTTTTCATAAAAATTTGAAAAATTGACGATGTATATATAGTCAATTAAATTTTTTTCATAAAAATTTTTTTTCATAAAAAATGGATGATGTATATTTCATTAAATTCTTTGCACGAAATATAGACGACGTATATAGTCCATTTAAGTTTTTGTATACGAAATGGACAATTTATAGCCCATTAATATTTTTCATAAAATTTTAAAAAATCATCTATGTATAGCCCATTATATTTTGTATCTATAGCCCATTTAAATTTTTTGCATGAAAAATTAGACGATGTATAGTGTTTTTAGTTTCTTGCATATCAAATGGACGATTTATAGTTCATTAAATTTTTACATAAAAATTTGAAAAATTGACGATGTATATATAGTCAATTAAATTTTTTTCATAAAAATTTTTTTTTCATAAAAAATGGATGATGTATATTTCATTAAATTCTTTGCACGAAATATAGACGACGTATATAGTCCATTTAAGTTTTTGTATACGAAATCGACAATTTATAGCCCATTAATATTTTTCATAAAAATTTAAAAAATCAACCATGTATAGCCCATTATATTTTGTATCTATAGCCCATTTAAATTTTTTGCATGAAAAATTAGACGATGTATAGTGTTTTTAGTTTCTTGCATATCAAATGGACGATTTATAGTTCATTAAATTTTTTCATAAAAATTTGAAAAATTGACGATGTATATATAGTCAATTAAATTTTTTTCATAAAAATTTTTTTTTCATAAAAAATGGATGATGTATATTTCATTAAATTCTTTGCACGAAATATAGACGACGTATATAGTCCATTTAAGTTTTTGTATACGAAATGGACAATTTATAGCCCATTAATGTTTTTCATAAAAATTTAAAAAATCAACCATGTATAGCCCATTATATTTTGTATCTATAGCCCATTTAAATTTTTTGCATGAAAAATAGACGATGTATAGTGTTCTTAGTTTTTTGCATATGAAATGAATGATTTATAGTTCATTAAATTTTTTCATAAAAATTTGAAAAATTGACGATGAAAATTTCTTTTCATAAAAAATGGATGATGTATATTTCATTAAATTCTTTGCACGAAATATAGACGATGTATATAGTCCATTTAAGTTTTTGTATTCGAAATGGACAATTTATAGCCCATTAATGTTTTTCATAAAAATTTAAAAAATCAACCATGTATAGCCCATTATATTTTGTATATATAGCCCATTTAATTTTTTTGCATGAAAAATAGACGATGTATAGTGTTTTTAGTTTTTTGCATATGAAATGGACGATTTATAGTTCATTAAATTTTTTCATAAAAATTTGGAAAATTGACGATGTATAGTCCATTAAATTTTTTTCATAAAAATTTTTTTTTTTTCATAAAAAATGGATGATGTATATTTCATTAAATTCTTTGCACGAAATATAGACGACGTATATAGTCCATTTAAGGTTTTGTATACGAAATGGACAATTTATAGCCCATTAATATTTTTCATAAAATTTTAAAAAATCATCTATGTATAGCCCATAATATTTTGTATCTATAGCCCATTTAAATTTTTTGCATGAAAAATAGACGATGTATAGTGTTCTTAGTTTTTTGCATATGAAATGAACGATTTATAGTCCATTAAATTTTTTCATAAAAATTTGAAAAATTTTAATTAATTTTTTTTCATAAAAAATTTTTTTTTCATAAAAATTGGATGATGTATATTTCATTGAATTCTTTGCACGAAATATAGACGACGTATATAGTCCATTTAAGTTTTTGTATACGAAATGGACAATTTATAGTTCATTAATGTTTTTCATAAAAATTTAAAAAATCAACCATGTATAGCCCATTATATTTTGTATCTATAGCCCATTTAAATTTTTTGCATGAAAAATTAGACGATGTATAGTGTTTTTAGTTTCTTGCATATCAAATGGACGATTTATAGTTCATTAAATTTTTTCATAAAAATTTGAAAAATTGACAATGTATATAGTCCATTTAAGTTTTTGTATACGAAATGGACAATTTATAGCCCATGTTTAGCCCATTATATTTTGTATATATAGCCCATTTAATTTTTTGCATGAAAAATAGACGATGTATAGTGTTTTTAGTTTTTTGCATATGAAATGAACGATTTATAGTTCATTAAATTTTTTCATAAAAATTTGAAAAATTTTAATTAATTTTTTTTCATAAAAAATTTTTTTTTCATAAAAATTGGATGATGTATATTTCATTGAATTCTTTGCACTAAATATAGACGACGTATATAGTCCATTTAAGTTTTTGTATACGAAATGGACAATTTATAGCCCATTAATGTTTTTCATAAAAATTTAAAAAATCAACCATGTATAGCCCATTATATTTTGTATCTATAGCCCATTTAAATTTTTTGCATGAAAAATTAGACGATGTATAGTGTTTTTAGTTTCTTGCATATCAAATGGACGATTTATAGTTCATTAAATTTTTTCATAAAAATTTGAAAAATTGACGATGTATAGTTCATTAAATTTTTTTCATAAAAATTTTTTTTCATAAAAATTGGATGATGTATATTTCATTAAATTCTTTGCACGAAATATAGACGACGTATATAGTCCATTTAAGTTTTTGTATACGAAATGGACAATTTATAGCCCATGAATATTTTTCATAAAAATTTAAAAAATCAACCATGTGTAGCCCATTATATTTTGTATCTATAGCCCATTTAAATTTTTTGCATGAAAAATAGACGATGTATAGTGTTTTTAGTTTCTTGCATATCAAATGGACGATTTATAGTTCATTAAATTTTTTCATAAAAATTTTAAAAATTGACGATGTATAGTCCATTAAATTTTTTTCATAAAAATTTTTTTTTCATAAAAAATTGATGATGTATATTTCATTAAATTCTTTGCACGAAATATAGACGACGTATATAGTCCATTTAAGTTTTTGTATACGAAATGGACAATTTATAGCCCATTAATGTTTTTCATAAAAATTTAAAAAATCAACCATGTATAGCCCATTATATTTTGTATCTATAGCCCATTTAAATTTTTTGCATGAAAAATAGACGATGTATAGTGTTTTTAGTTTCTTGCATATCAAATGGACGATTTATAGTTCATTAAATTTTTTCATAAAAATTTGAAAAATTGACGATGTATATATAGTCCATTAAATTTTTTTCATAAAAATTTTTTTTTCATAAAAAATGGATGATGTATATTTCATTAAATTCTTTGCACGAAATATAGACGACGTATATAGTCCATTTAAGTTTTTGTATACGAAATGGACAATTTATATCCCATTAATGTTTTTCATAAAAATTTAAAAAATCAACCATGTATAGCCCATTATATTTTGTATCTATAGCCCATTTAAATTTTTTGCATGAAAAATAGACGATGTATAGTGTTCTTAGTTTCTTGCATATCAAATGGACGATTTATAGTTCATTAAATTTTTTTCATAAAAATTTTTTTTTCATAAAAATACGATGATGTATATTTCATTAAATTCTTTGCACGAAATATAGACGACGTATATAGTCCATTTAAGTTTTTGTATACGAAATGGACAATTTATTACCCATTAATGTTTTTCATAAAAATTTAAAAAATCAACCATGTATATAGCCAATTATATTTTGTATCTATAGCCCATTTAAATATTTTGCATGAAAAATAGACGATGTATAGTGTTTTTAGTTTTTTGCATATGAAATGAACGATTTATAGTTTATTAAATTTTTTCATAAAAATTTGAAAAATTGACAATGTATAGTCCATTAAATTTTTTTCATAAAAATTTTTTTTTCATAAAAAATGGATGATGTATATTTCATTAAATTCTTTGCACGAAATATAGACGATGTATATAGTCCATTTAAGTTTCTGCATACTAAATGAACCATTTATAGCCCATTAATGTTTTTCATAAAAATTTAAAAAATCAACCATGTATAGCCCATTATATTTTGTATCTATAGCCCATTTAAATTTTTTGCATGAAAAATAGACGATGTATAGTGTTTTTAGTTTTTTGCAAATGAAATGAACGATTTATAGTTCATTAAATTTTTTCATAAAAATTTGAAAAATTGACGATGTATAGTCCATTAAATTTTTTTCATAAAAAATGGATGCTGTATATTTCATTAAATTCTTTGCACGAAATATAGACGATGTATATAGTCCATTTAAGTTTTTGTTTACGAAATGGACAATTTATAGCCCATTAATGTTTTTCATAAAAATTTAAAAAATCAACCATGTATAGCCCATTATATTTTGTATCTATAGCCCATTTAAATTTTTTGCATGAAAAATAGACAATGTATAGTGTTCTTAGTTTTTTGCATATGAAATTAACGATTTATAGTTCATTAAATTTTTTCATAAAAATTTGAAAAATTGACGATGTATAGTCCATTATATTTTTTTCATAAAAAAATTTTTTTTTCATCAAAAATGGATGATGTATATTTCATTAAATTCTTTGCACGAAATATAGACGACGTATATAGTCTATTAAAGTTTTTGTATACGAAATGGACAATTTATAGCCCATTAATGTTTTTCATAAAAATTTAAAAAATCAACCATGTATAGCCCATTATATTTTGTATATATAGCCCATTTAATTTTTTTGCATGAAAAATAGACGATGTATAGTGTTCTTAGTTTTTTGCATATGAAATGAACGATTAAATTTTTTCATAAAAATTTGAAAAATTGACGATGTATATATAGTCCATTAAATTTTTTTCATAAAAAATTTTTTTTCATAAAAATTGGATGATGTATATTTCATTAAATTCTTTGCACGAAATATAGACGACGTATATAGTCCATTTAAGTTTTTGTATACGAAATGGACAATTTATAGCCCATGAATATTTTTCATAAAAATTTAAAAAATCAACCATGTATAGCCCATTATATTTTGTATCTATAGCCCATTTAAATTTTTTGCATGAAAAATAGACGATGTATAGTGTTTTTAGTTTCTTGCATATCAAATGGACGATTTATAGTTCATTAAATTTTTTCATAAAAATTTGAAAAATTGACGATGTATATATAGTCCATTAAATTTTTTTCATAAAAATTTTTTTTTCATAAAAAATTGATGATGTATATTTCATTAAATTCTTTGCACGAAATATAGACGACATATATAGTCCATTTAAGTTTTTGTATACGAAATGGACAATTTATAGCCCATTAATGTTTTTCATAAAAATTTAAAAAATCAACCATGTATAGCCCATTATATTTTGTATCTATAGCCCATTTAAATTTTTTGCATGAAAAATAGACGATGTATAGTGTT
Organism: Tachina fera; assembly: GCA_905220375.1. Taxonomy (NCBI): domain Eukaryota; kingdom Metazoa; phylum Arthropoda; class Insecta; order Diptera; family Tachinidae; genus Tachina; species Tachina fera. The sequence goes on along the minus strand of LR999965.1, from coordinate 45,621,282 downwards.
CTTAGTTTTGCATATGAAATGAACGATTTATAGTTCATTAAATTTTTTCATAAAAATTTGAAAAATTGACGATTAATTTTTTTTCATAAAAATTTTTTTTTCATAAAAATTGGATGATGTATATTTCATTAAATTCTTTGCAGGAAATATAGACGATGTATATAGTCCATTTAAGTTTTTGTATACGAAATGGACAATTTATAGCCCATTAATGTTTTTTATAAAAATTAAAAAAATCAACCATGTATAGCCCATTTAAATTTTTTGCATGAAAAATAGACGATGTATAGTGTTTTTAGTTTTTTTGCATATGAAATGAACGATTTATAGTTCATTAAATTTTTTCATAAAAATTTGAAAAATTGACGATTAAATTCTTTGCACGAAATATAGACGACGTATATAAGTCCATTTAAGTTTTTGTATACGAAATGGACAATTTATAGCCCATTAATGTTTTTCATAAAATATTAAAAAATCACCTATGTATGGCCCATTTTTTTGCATGAAAAATAGACGATGTATAGTGTTTTTAGTTTTTTGCATATGAAATGAACGATTTATAGTTCATTAAATTTTTTCATAAAAATTTTAAAATTTGACGATGAAAATTTCTTTTCATAAAAAATGGATGATGTATATTTCATTAAATTCTTTGCACGAAATATAGACGACGTATATAGTCCATTTAAGTTTTTGTATACGAAATGGACAATTTATAGCCCATTAATGTTTTTTATAAATATTTAAAAAATCAACCATGTATAGCCCATTATATTTTGTATCTATAGCCCATTTAAATTTTTTGCATGAAAAATAGACGATGTACAGTGTTTTTAGTTTTTTGCATATAAAATGAATGATTTATAGTTCATTAAATTTTTTCATAAAAATTTGAAAAATTGACGATGTATATATAGTCCATAAAATTTTTTTCATAAAAATTTTTTTTCATAAAAAATGGATGATGTATATTTCATTAAATTCTTTGCACGAAATATAGACGACGTATATAGTCCATTTAAGTTTTTGTATACGAAATGGACAATTTATAGCCCATTAATGTTTTTCATAAAAATTTAAAAAATCAACCATGTATAGCCCATTATATTTTGTATCTATAGCCCATTTAAATTTTTTGCATGAAAAATAGACGATGTATAGTGTTTTTAGTTTCTTGCATATCAAATGGACGATTTATAGTTCATTAAATTTTTTCATAAAAATTTGAAAAATTGACGATTATAGTCCATTAAATTTTTTTCATAAAAAATTTTTTTTCATAAAAATTGGATGATGTATATTTCATTAAATTCTTTGCACGAAATATAGACGATGTATATAGTCCATTTAAGTTTTTGTATACGAAATGGACAATTTATAGCCCATTAATGTTTTTCATAAAAATTTAAAAAATCAACCATGTATAGCCCATTATATTTTGTATATATAGCCCATTTAAATTTTTTGCATGAAAAATAGACGATGTATAGTGTTCTTAGTTTTTTGCATATGAAATGAATGATTTATAGTTCATTAAATTTTTTTATAAAAATTTGAAAAATTGACGATGAAAATTTCTTTTCATAAAAAATGGATGATGTATATTTCATTAAATTCTTTGCACGAAATATAGACGATGTGTATAGTCCATTTAAGTTTTTGTATTCGAAATGGTCAATTTATAGCCCATTAATGTTTTTCATAAAAATTTAAAAAATCAACCATGTATAGCCCATTATATTTTGTATCTATAGCCCATTTAAATTTTTGCATGAAAAATAGACGATGTATAGTGTTCTTAGTTTTTTGCATATGAAATGAACGATTTATAGTTCATTAAATTTTTTCATAAAAATTTGAAAAATTGACTTTTAAATTCATATTCAAATTTTTAGATAATTAAATTTTGTTTAAAAAAGTTGAAAAATTGACGATGAAAATTTCTTTTCATAAAAAATGGATGATGTATATTTCATTAAATTCTTTGCACGAAATATAGACGATGTGTATAGTCCATTTAAGTTTTTGTATTCGAAATGAACAATTTATAGCCCATTAATGTTTTTCATAAAAATTTAAAAAATCAACCATGTATAGCCCATTATATTTTGTATCTATAGCCCATTTAAATTTTTTGCATGAAAAATAGACGATGTATAGTGTTCTTAGTTTTTTGCATATGAAATGAACGATTTATAGTTTATTAAATTTTTTCATAAAAATTTGAAAAATTGACGATTATAGTCCATTAAATTTTTTTCATAAAAAATTTTTTTTCATAAAAATTGGATGATGTATATTTCATTAAATTCTTTGCACGAAATATAGACGATGTATATAGTCCATTTAAGTTTTTGTATACGAAATGGACAATTTATAGCCCATTAATGTTTTTCATAAAAATTTAAAAAATCAACCATGTATAGCCCATTATATTTTGTATATATAGCCCATTTAAATTTTTTGCATGAAAAATAGACGATGTATAGTGTTCTTAGTTTTTTGCATATGAAATGAATGATTTATAGTTCATAAATTTTTTCATAAAAATTTGAAAAATTTACGATGTATAGATGTATATATAGTCCATTAAATTTTTTTCATAAAAAATTTTTTTTTCATAAAAATTGGATGATGTATATTTCATTGAATTCTTTGCACGAAATATAGACGACGTATATAGTCCATTTAAGTTTTTGTATACGAAATGGACAATTTATAGCCCATTAATGTTTTTCATAAAAATTTAAAAAATCAACCATGTATAGCCCATTATATTTTGTATCTATAGCCCATTTAAATTTTTTGCATGAAAAATTAGACGATGTATAGTGTTTTTAGTTTCTTGCATATCAAATGGACGATTTATAGTTCATTAAATTTTTTCATAAAAAGTTGAAAAATTGACGATGTATATATAGTCAATTAAATTTTTTTCATAAAAATTTTTTTTTCATAAAAAATGGATGATGTATATTTCATTAAATTCTTTGCACGAAATATAGACGACGTATATAGTCCATTTAAGTTTTTGTATACGAAATGGACAATTTATAGCCTATTAATGTTTTTCATAAAAATTTAAAAAATCAACCATGTATAGCCCATTATATTTTGTATCTATAGCCCATTTAAATTTTTTGCATGAAAAATTAGACGATGTATAGTGTTTTTAGTTTCTTGCATATTAAATGGACGATTTATAGTTCATTAAATTTTTTCATAAAAATTTGAAAAATTGACGATGTATATATAGTCAATTAAATTTTTTTCATAAAAATTTTTTTTTCATAAAAAATGGATGATGTATATTTCATTAAATTCTTTGCACGAAATATAGACGACGTATATAGTCCATTTAAGTTTTTGTATACGAAATGGACAATTTATAGCCCATTAATGTTTTTCATAAAAATTTAAAAAATCAACCATGTGTAGCCCATTATATTTTGTATCTATAGCCCATTTAAATTTTTTGCATGAAAAATAGACGATGTATAGTGTTCTTAGTTTTTTGCATATGAAATGAATGATTTATAGTTCATTAAATTTTTTCATAAAAATTTGAAAAATTGACTTTTAAATTCATATTCAAATTTTTAGATAATTAAATTTTGTTTAAAAAAGTTGAAAAATTGACGATGAAAATTTCTTTTCATAAAAAATGGATGATGTATATTTCATTAAATTCTTTGCACGAAATATAGACGATGTGTATAGTCCATTTAAGTTTTTGTATTCGAAATGGACAATTTATAGCCCATTAATGTTTTTCATAAAAATTTAAAAAATCAACCATGTATAGCCCATTATATTTTGTATCTATAGCCCATTTAAATTTTTTGCATGAAAAATAGACGATGTATAGTGTTCTTAGTTTTTTGCATATGAAATGAACGATTTATAGTTTATTAAATTTTTTCATAAAAATTTGAAAAATTGACGATTATAGTCCATTAAATTTTTTTCATAAAAAATTTTTTTTCATAAAAATTGGATGATGTATATTTCATTAAATTCTTTGCACGAAATATAGACGATGTATATAGTCCATTTAAGTTTTTGTATACGAAATGGACAATTTATAGCCCATGTATAGCCCATTATATTTTGTATATATAGCCCATTTAATTTTTTTGCATGAAAAATAGACGATGTATAGTGTTTTCAGTTTTTTGCATATGAAATGAACGATTTATAGTTCATTAAATTTTTTCATAAAAATTTGAAAAATTGACAATGAATTTCCATTAAATTTTTTTCATAAAAAATTTTTTTTCATAAAAAATGGATGATGTATATTTCATTAAATTCTTTGCCCGAAATATAGACGACGTATATAGTCCATTTAAGTTTTTGTATACGAAATAGACAATTTATAGCCCATTAATGTTTTTCATAAAAATTTAAAAAATCAACCATGTATAGCCCATTATATTTTGTATCTATAGCCCATTTAAAGTTTTTGCTTGAAAAATAGACGATGTATAGTGTTCTTAGTTTTTTGCATATGAAATGAACGATTTATAGTTCATTAAATTTTTTCATAAAAATTTGAAAAATTGACGATGAAAATTTCTTTTCATAAAAAATGGATGATGTATATTTCATTAAATTCTTTGCACGAAATATAGACGATGTATATAGTCCATTTAAGTTTTTGTATTCGAAATGGACAATTTATAGCCCATTAATGTTTTTTATAAAAATTTAAAAAATCAACCATGTATAGCCCATTATATTTTGTATATATAGCCCATTTAATTTTTTTGCATGAAAAATAGACGATGTATAGTGTTTTTAGTTTTTTGCATATGAAATGGACGATTTATAGTTCATTAAATTTTTTTCATAAAAATTTTTTTTTCATAAAAAATGGATGATGTATATTTCATTAAATTCTTTGCACGAAATATAGACGACGTATATAGTCCATTTAAGTTTTTGTATACGAAATGGACAATTTATAGCCCATTAATATTTTTCATAAAATTTTAAAAAATCATCTATGTATAGCCCATTATATTTTGTATCTATAGCCCATTTAAATTTTTTGCATGAAAAATTAGACGATGTATAGTGTTTTTAGTTTCTTGTATATCAAATGGACGATTTATAGTTCATAAAATTTTTCATAAAAATTTTAAAAATTGACGATGTATATATAGTCAATTAAATTTTTTTCATAAAAATTTTTTTTCATAAAAAATGGATGATGTATATTTCATTAAATTCTTTGCACGAAATATAGACGACGTATATAGTCCATTTAAGTTTTTGTATACGAAATGGACAATTTATAGCCCATTAATATTTTTCATAAAATTTTAAAAAATCATCTATGTATAGCCCATTATATTTTGTATCTATAGCCCATTTAAATTTTTTGCATGAAAAATTAGACGATGTATAGTGTTTTTAGTTTCTTGCATATCAAATGGACGATTTGTAGTTCATTAAATTTTTTCATAAAAATTTGAAAAATTGACGATGTATATATAGTCAATTAAATTTTTTTCATAAAAATTTTTTTTTCATAAAAAATGGATGATGTATATTTCATTAAATTCTTTGCACGAAATATAGACGACGTATATTAATGTTTTTCATAAAAATTTAAAAAATCAACCATGTATAGCCCATTATATTTTGTATCTATAGCCCATTTAAATTTTTTGCATGAAAAATTAGACGATGTATAGTGTTTTTAGTTTCTTGCATATCAAATGGACGATTTATAGTTCATTAAATTTTTTCATAAAAATTTGAAAAATTGACGATGTATATATAGTCAATTAAATTTTTTTCATAAAAATTTTTTTTCATAAAAAATGGATGATGTATATTTCATTAAATTCTTTGCACGAAATATAGACGACGTATATAGTCCATTTAAGTTTTTGTATACGAAATCGACAATTTATAGCCCATTAATATTTTTCATAAAAATTTAAAAAATCAACCATGTATAGCCCATTATATTTTGTATCTATAGCCCATTTAAATTTTTTGCATGAAAAATTAGACGATGTATAGTGTTTTTAGTTTCTTGCATATCAAATGGACGATTTATAGTTCATTAAATTTTTTCATAAAAATTTGAAAAATTGACGATGTATATATAGTCAATTAAATTTTTTTCATAAAAATTTTTTTTTCATAAAAAATGGATGATGTATATTTCATTAAATTCTTTGCACGAAATATAGACGACGTATATAGTCCATTTAAGTTTTTGTATACGAAATGGACAATTTATAGCCCATTAATGTTTTTCATAAAAATTTAAAAAATCAACCATGTATAGCCCATTATATTTTGTATCTATAGCCCATTTAAATTTTTTGCATGAAAAATAGACGATGTATAGTGTTCTTAGTTTTTTGCATATGAAATGAATGATTTGTAGTTCATTAAATTTTTTCATAAAAATTTGAAAAATTGACGATGAAAATTTCTTTTCATAAAAAATGGATGATGTATATTTCATTAAATTCTTTGCACGAAATATAGACGATGTATATAGTCCATTTAAGTTTTTGTATTCGAAATGGACAATTTATAGCCCATTAATGTTTTTCATAAAAATTTAAAAAATCAACCATGTATAGCCCATTATATTTTGTATATATAGCCCATTTAATTTTTTTGCATGAAAAATAGACGATGTATAGTGTTTTTAGTTTTTTGCATATGAAATGGACGATTTATAGTTCATTAAATTTTTTCATAAAAATTTGGAAAATTGACGATGTATAGTCCATTAAATTTTTTTCATAAAAATTTTTTTTTTTCATAAAAAATGGATGATGTATATTTCATTAAATTCTTTGCACGAAATATAGACGACGTATATAGTCCATTTAAGGTTTTGTATACGAAATGGACAATTTATAGCCCATTAATATTTTTCATAAAATTTTAAAAAATCATCTATGTATAGCCCATTATATTTTGTATCTATAGCCCATTTAAATTTTTTGCATGAAAAATAGACGATGTATAGTGTTCTTAGTTTTTTGCATATGAAATGAACGATTTATAGTCCATTAAATTTTTTCATAAAAATTTGAAAAATTTTAATTAATTTTTTTTCATAAAAAATTTTTTTTTCATAAAAATTGGATGATGTATATTTCATTGAATTCTTTGCACGAAATATAGACGACGTATATAGTCCATTTAAGTTTTTGTATACGAAATGGACAATTTATAGCCCATTAATGTTTTTCATAAAAATTTAAAAAATCAACCATTATATTTTGTATCTATAGCCCATTTAAATTTTTTGCATGAAAAATTAGACGATGTATAGTGTTTTTAGTTTCTTGCATATCAAATGGACGATTTATAGTTCATTAAATTTTTTCATAAAAATTTGAAAAATTGACAATGTATATAGTCCATTTAAGTTTTTGTATACGAAATGGACAATTTATAGCCCATGTTTAGCCCATTATATTTTGTATATATAGCCCATTTAATTTTTTGCATGAAAAATAGACGATGTATAGTGTTTTTATTTTTTTGCATATGAAATGAACGATTTATAGTTCATTAAATTTTTTCATAAAAATTTGAAAAATTTTAATTAATTTTTTTTCATAAAAAATTTTTTTTTCATAAAAATTGGATGATGTATATTTCATTGAATTCTTTGCACTAAATATAGACGACGTATATAGTCCATTTAAGTTTTTGTATACGAAATGGACAATTTATAGCCCATTAATGTTTTTCATAAAAATTTAAAAAATCAACCATGTATAGCCCATTATATTTTGTATCTATAGCCCATTTAAATTTTTTGCATGAAAAATTAGACGATGTATAGTGTTTTTAGTTTCTTGCATATCAAATGGACGATTTATAGTTCATTAAATTTTTTCATAAAAATTTGAAAAATTGACGATGTATATATAGTCAATTAAATTTTTTTCATAAAAATTTTGTTTTCATAAAAAATGGATGATGTATATTTCATTAAATTCTTTGCACGAAATATAGACGACGTATATAGTCCATTTAAGTTTTTGTATACGAAATGGACAATTTATAGCCCATTAATGTTTTTCATAAAAATTTAAAAAATCAACCATGTATAGCCCATTATATTTTGTATCTATAGCACATTTAAATTTTTTGCATGAAAAATAGACGATGTATAGTGTTCTTAGTTTTTTGCATATGAAATGAACGATTTATAGTTCATTAAATTTTTTCATAAAAATTTGAAAAATTGATTTTTCATAAAAAATGGGTGATATATATTTCATTAAATTCTTTGCACGAAATATAGACGACGTATATAGTCCATTTAAGTTTTTGTATACGAAATGGACAATTTATAGCCCATTAATGTTTTTCATAAAAATTTAAATTAATGTATTGTGTTCTTAGTTTTTTGCATATGAAATGAACGATTTATAGTTCATTAAATTTTTTCATAAAAATTTTAAAAATTTTAATTAATTTTTTTTCATAAAAATTTTTTTTTCATAAAAAATGGATGATGTATATTTCATTAAATTCTTTGCACGAAATATAGACGACGTATATAGTCCATTTAAGTTTTTGTATACGAAATGGACAATTTATAGCCCATTAATGTTTTTCATAAAATTTTAAAAAATCACCTATGTTTAGCCCATTATATTTTGTATCTATAGCCCATTTAATTTTTTTGCATGAAACATAGACGATGTATAGTGTTTTTAGTTTTTTTTGCATATGAAATGAACGATTTATAGTTCATTAAATTTTTTCATAAAAATTTTAAAAATTTTAATTAAATTTTTATCATAAAAAATTTTTTTTCATAAAAAATGGATGATGTATATTTCATTAAATTCTTTGCACGAAATATAGACGACGTATATAGTCCATTTAAGTTTTTGTATACGAAATGGACAATTTATAGCCCATTAATATTTTTCATAAAATTTTAAAAAATCATCTATGTATAGCCCATTATATTTTGTATCTATAGCCCATTTAATTTTTTTGCATGAAGAATAGACGATGTATAGTGTTTTTAGTTTTTTGCATATGAAATGAACGATTTATAGTTCATAAAATTTTTTCATAAAAATTTTAAAAATTGACAATGTATATAGTCCATTTAAGTTTTTGTATACGAAATGGACAATTTATAGCTCATTAATGTTTTTCATAAAAATTTTAAAAATCAACCATGTATAGCCCATTATATTTTGTATCTATAGCCCATTTAAAGTTTTTGCATGAAAAGTAGACGATGTATAGTGTTTTTAGTTTCTTGCATATCAAATGGACGATTGAAAATTTGAAAAATTGACAATGTATAGTTCATTAAATTTTTTTCATAAAAAATGGATGATGTATATTTCATTAAATTCTTTGCACGAAATATAGACGACGTATATAGTCCATTTAAGTTTTTGTATACGAAATGGACAATTTATAGCCCATTAATGTTTTTCATAAAAATTTAAAAAATCAACCATGTATAGCCCATTATATTTTGTATCTATAGCCCATTTAAATTTTTTGCATGAAAAATAGACGATGTATAGTGTTTTTAGTTTTTTGCATATGAAATGAACAATTTATAGTTCATTAAATTTTTTCATAAAAAATTTGAAAAATTGACGATGTACATACAGTCCATTAAATTTTTTTTATCAAAAATTTTTTTTCATAAAAAGTGGATGATGTATATTTCATTAAATTATTTGCACGAAATATAGATGACGTATGTAGTCCATTTAAGTTTTTGTATACGAAATGGACAATTTATAGCCCATTAATGTTTTTCATAAAAATTTAAATTAATGTATTGTGTTCTTAGTTTTTTGCATATGAAATGAACGATTTATAGTTCATTAAATTTTTTCATAAAAATTTTAAAAATTTTAATTAATTTTTTTTCATAAAAATTTTTTTTTCATAAAAAATGGATGATGTATATTTCATTAAACTCTTTGCACGAAATATAGACGACGTATATAGTCCATTTAAGTTTTTGTATACGAAATGGACAATTTATAGCCCATTAATGTTTTTCATAAAAATTTAAAAAATCAACCATGTATAGCCCATTATATTTTGTATATATAGCCCATTTAATTTTTTTGCATGAAAAATAGACGATGTATAGTGTTTTTAGTTTTTTGCATATGAAATGAACGATTTATAGTTCATTAAATTTTTTCATAAAAATTTGAAAAATTGACGATGTATTCATAAAAAATGGATGATGTATATTTCATTAAATTCTTTGCACGAAGTATAGACGACGTATATAGTCCATTTAAGTTTTTGTATACGAAATGGACAATTTATATCCCATTAATGTTTTTCATAAAAATTTAAAAAATCAACCATGTATAGCCCATTATATTTTGTATCTATAGCCCATTTAAATTTTTTGCATGAAAAATAGACGATGTATAGTGTTTTAGTTTCTTGCATATCAAATGGACGATTTATAGTTCATTAAATTTTGTCATAAAAATTTGAAAAATTGACGATGTATCGTCCATTAAATTTTTTTCATAAAAATTTTTTTTTCATAAAAAATGGATGATGTATATTTTATTAAATTCTTTGCACGAAATATAGACGACGTATATAGTCCATTTAAGTTTTTGTATACGAAATGGACAATTTATAGCCCATTAATATTTTTCATAAAAATTTAAAAAATCAATCATGTATATTTTGTATCTATAGCCCATTTAAATTTTTTGCATGAAAAATAGACGATATATAGTGTTTTTAGTTTTTTGCATATGAAATGGACGATTTATAGTTCATTAAATTTTTTCATAAAAATTTGGAAAATTGACGATGTATAGTCCATTAAATTTTTTCCATTATATTTTGTATCTATAGCCCATTTAAATTTTTTGCATGAAAAATAAACGATGTATAGTATTTTAAGTTTTTTGCATATGAAATGAACGATTTATAGTTCATTAAATTTTTTCATAAAAATTTGAAAAATTGACGATGTATATATAGTCCATTAATTTTTTTTCATAAAAAATGGATGATGTATATTTCATTAAATTCTTTGCCCGAAATATAGACGATGTATATAGTCCATTTAAGTTTTTGTATACGAAATGGACAATTTATAGCCCATTAATGTTTTTCATAAAAATTTAAAAAATCTACCATGTATAGCCCATTATATTTTGTATCTATAGCCCATTTAAATTTTTTGCATGAAAAATAGACGATGTATAGTGTTTTTAGTTTTTTGCATATGAAATGAACGATTTTTAGTTCATTAAATTTTTTCATAAAAATTTTTTTTTCATAAAAAATGGATGATGTATATTTCATTAAATTCTTTGCATGAAATATAGACGACGTATATAGTCCATTTAAGTTTTTGTATACGAAATAGACAATTTATACCCCATTAATGTTTTTCATAAAAATATAAAAAATCAACCATGTATAGCCCATTATATTTTGTATCTATAGCCCATTTAAATTTTTTGCATGAAAAATAGACGATGTATTCTGTTCTTAGTTTTTTGCATATGAAATGAACGATTTATAGTTCATTAAATTTTTTCATAAAAATTTGAAAAATTGACGATGAAAATTTCTTTTCATAAAAAATGGATGATGTATATTTCATTAAATTCTTTGCACGAAATATAGACGACGTATATAGTCCATTTAAGTTTTTGTATACGAAATGGACAATTTATAGCCCATTAATGTTTTTCATAAAAATTTAAAAAATCAACCATGTATAGCCCATTATATTTTGTATCTACAGCCCATTTAAATTTTTTGCATGAAAAATAGACGATGTATAGTTTTTTTAGTTTCTTGCATATCAAATGGACAATTTATAGTTCATTAAATTTTTTCATAAAAATTTTAAAAATTGACGATGTATATATAGTCCATTAAATTTTTTTATAAAAATTTTTTTTCATAAAAAATGGATGATGTATATTTCATTAAATTCTTTGCACGAAATATAGACGATGTATATAGTCTATTTAAGTTTTTTTATACGAAATTGACAATTTATAGCCCATTAATGTTTTTCATAAAAATTTAAAAAATCAACCATGTATAGCCCATTATATTTTGTATCTATAGCCCATTTAAATTTTTTGCATGAAAAATAGACGATGTATAGTTTTTTTAGTTTCTTGCATATCAAATGGACAATTTATAGTTCATTAAATTTTTTCATAAAAATTTTAAAAATTGACGATGTATATATAGTCCATTAAATTTTTTCATAAAAATTTTTTTTCTTAAAAAATGGATGATGTATATTTCATTAAATTCTTTGCACGAAATATAGACGATGTATATAGTCTATTTAAGTTTTTTTATACGAAATTGACAATTTATAGCCCATTAATGTTTTTCATAAAAATTTAAAAAATCAACCATGTATAGCCCATTATATTTTGTATCTACTGCCCATTTAATTTTTTTGCATGAAAAATAGACGATGTATAGTGTTTTTAGCTTTTTGCATATGAAATGAACGATTTATAGTTCATTAAATTTTTTCATAAAAATTTGAAAAATTGACGATGAAAATTTTTTTTTATAAAAAATGGATGATGTATATTTCATTAAATTCTTTGCACGAAATATAGACGTCGTATATAGTCCATTTAACTTTTTGTATACGAAATGGACAATTTATAGCCCATTAATTTTTTTCATAAAAATTTAAAAAATCAACCATGTATAGCCCATTATATTTTGTATCTATAGCCCATTTAAATTTTTTGCATGAAAAATAGACGATGTATAGTGTTCTTAGTTTTTTGCATATGAAATGAACGATTTATAGTTCATTAAATTTTTTCATAAAAATTTGAAAAATTGACGATGTCCATTAAATTTTTTCATAAACAATTTTTTTCATAAAAATTGGATGATGTATATTTCATTAAATTCCTTGCACGAAATATAGACGACGTATATAGTCCATTTAAGTTTTTGTATACGAAATGGACAATTTATAGCCCATTAATGCTTTTCATAAAAATTTAAAAAATCAACCATGTATAGCCCATTATATTTTGTATCTATAGCCCATTTAAATTTTTTGCATGAAAAATAGACGATGTATAGTGTTTTTAGTTTTTTGCATATGAAATGAATAATTTATAGTTCATTAAATTTTTTCATAAAAATTTGAAAAATTGACGATTAAATTAAATTAAATTTAAATTAAAATTAAAATTAAATTTTTTTCATAAAAATTTTTTTTTCATAAAATATGGATGATGTATATTTCATTAAATTCTTTGCACGAAATATAGACGACGTATATAGTCCATTTAAGTTTTTGTATACGAAATGGATAATTTATAACCCATTAATGTTTTTCATAAAAATTTAAAAAATCAACCATGTATAGCCCATTATATTTTTTATCTATAGCCCATTTAAATTTTTTGCATGAAAAATAGACGATGTATAGTGTTTTTAGTTTTTTGCATATGAAATGAACAATTTATAGTTCATTAAATTTTTTCATAAAAATTTGAAAAATTGACGATATATAGTCTATTAAATTTTTTTCATAAAAATTTTTTTTTTCATAAAAAATGGATGATGTATATTTCATTAAATTCTTTGCACGAAATATAGACGACGTATATAGTCCATTTAAGTTTTTGTATACGAAATGGACAATTTATAGCCCATTAATATTTTTCATAAAAATTTTAAAAATCAACCATGTATAGCCCATTATATTTTGTATCTATAGCCCATTTAAATTTTTTGCATGAAAAATAGACGATGTATAGTGTTTTTAGTTTTTTGCATATGAAATGGACGATTTATAGTTCATTTAATTTTTTTATAAAAATTTGAAAAATTGACGATGTATAGTCCATTAAATTTTTTTCATAAAAAATGGATGATGTATATTTCATTAACGTACCAAAAAAGTTTTTCTTAAGTAGAACGAAAAATAAGCAAATTAACTATGATGTGTATAATTAGTAAAGAATAAACGATTATGGTAAGTCTGTTGTAAATTAGAAATGGTAAATTTGGGCTTTCATTACAAAACACGTTTTCAGCAAATTGAAATACGATGAATTAAAACAATTCACGTATTCCATTTGCAAGAAAGTTTCGTATATAAGGCAGAAGTCTACATCAACTGACACCACACACAGTTGCCCAACACAGAACAACACTGATGAAGGTTTAGTGGCCTTCGAAAACGGCTGGCTGTTTCGTTCAACTATTTGTTGTCAGAATATTTACAACTAACTTTGATGTTATTTGTTCATTAATAATTATCACATGTAATTTGGCTTAAAAAAGCGATACGAACTTTAGTCCGATCAAATAAATCATAAATGTAGAAAAAAAAATTTAGTTTTACAAAACGTTTAATAAGCAAATTTCTATACAAAATCTTTTCTGTAAACCTTTCGTAAACCAAAATAATTTTTTCTGAATACGGCAGAAAACTTTCAGTGTTAAAATGTTTACTGATTTAAAACCATGAAAACTATTTATTTTTTTATTTTCTACTTTAAGTTGCAAAAATTGCAAAAAAAAACTGAAATGTAAATGATTTCAGAAGAAAGAATCTCGCCTTCCGTACCAATGAAATATCGCTGCAGAAAATCGAACTGCCACAATACTAGTCACGTGAACAGTCCCTTAGTGATAGGGACTAGTCCGAGTTCTAACACTTCCTATGAAGTGAACTAGTCACTTTTACATGGGGATGGCCTAGGATGTGGTTAATTGATACTTTGTATTCACATTGTGACTTGTCACTGAACTATCCCATAAGGGCCTATTCGATGTAGAATAATATAATTTATATTTAAATGTCATTCCGTTATTTAACTGTAACAATGAAAACTTATAATTTTTTTTATTGTTACAAATGCAATTATAATTTATTTTTAAAGATAAAATTTTTTGAGATTCGAACCGACAACTTCGTGCATGACATGCTTAAACACTACCCAATCATGTTTCAAAAGTAAAAATACCAGTTAAGTTTAGGTTAATATCCCATTATAGTTACGGGACTAATTCCAAAGTCACATTGGAGGGAGCAACTAACATTACATTTACACAATTTGATATGTCCATGTATTCAACCACATCGAACATGTTCAGTGACGTTTACTACAATATTAGACCGAGTCCGAATAAAATTGGCTCAAGATCAAAACGATACATCACCAAAATGGTAAATATGTAACCATTTATATATGTTTTTTTTCACCATACACTTCTCCGTACATTTGATAACACTCGCATTTTCTAAAGTCATAGGACGAGTACGTTTGGATCAATTGTCACCAAATTTTCTGTAGGGATGTTACCCTTGTGTCTGCTAATTTTATTGTAAAATAATTCACTTAAATTCAGGGAACAAGAGTTGTTGTGTGCATTAGGTCAACTACTGTTCACTTATGCTTTAGAATTGCAAAAATCCTAGCGAACATAAAGACTACAAAATTCAGTGACCCAGACAAGGATGTTCTCCTCTATGTTAATAACCATATAGTGCGTAAGATTTTGAATGCCCTTGTGGTCCACTGGAAACTAGTAAGCGACTGTAAGAGAACACTCAATGGGATCCAGACGAAAATGAAATTTTAGTCAATAATAAATAATAAAATTAGGAAGGCCCTAATCATACCATCGATTAGAAACTACTTTAGGAAGATTACCAATATTGCCTTATATGTATAAGAAAAGAAGCGTTCTTGAGAGTGCAGAAAGAATTGCGGATTTGTGAGGGCTTTTTGGTTTAAGCCTGACCTGATGAGATCTGAAATGCTGTCGTTTATGAAAGGAAAGTTTGTAAGTGCGTCTTGACTGTCTGTTATTCAGCCAGTTCAAGGAGCAGCAGATTAAGTAATGCTTCACGTTATCACCGTTAAGCATCATTAAGACTACCTCATCTGCATAGTATTTAATTTTATTATTGACCATTGTTCTCAAAAAATGTTACTTTACTAGTTCATCTCTAAGTGAACTAGCTAAGCAGTTAGTTGCAAATAAACTCAAAACTAATAAGTTTACTAATTGAATTGTTCAGCTTAATAATTTGAATGTTAAAAAGAATAAATTAAACATTATATTGAATAAATTAAGGAAATTTGTTAGCTTAGATGTCTTTTAATAATGCTAACGCTTTAATAAATACAATTGAAAATACCTAAATGTCCAAACATAACAACCTTAAAAGCTTTACCAAAGATTATAACATACGTATTTATTTTTCATTCATCAAATGACTGAACCAATTAACATGTAAATAGAATACAAAAAACAAAGTAACAATGTTAAATCAACATGCAAAAAATGTTGATTGGAATTTATATTGAATTTATTCGCAATAATACATCGTTCAAGTGTGTTGGTGTTCGTTTTCTATATTCATAGCTATAATGCACTAACTGTGTAAATAGCCTTCTTCGCATTACTACCGAAAACTGTCTGCTGCTGGCTAGTCGACAGTGAAAAAAAAAACAGAAAAACAGAAATGTGGTAGACCGAAAGAATTTTGCTTCATAACTCCAACGAAACAATTTCGTTAGATTTTTTTCACAAATCTAATAAAAATTTTAGAAATCTAATGAAACTTTCACGAATATTGTGAGAGAATTTCATGGGAATTGCTGTGTTAATATTCAAGTTTCGTAACAATATTTCATTGGATTTATGACAACAATAATTCTAATTATTAAGAAACCCATTTTATTTAAGAAACATTTACAGCTGTTAGTTGAAATAAACATATATATATATATATATATATATATATATATATATATATATATATATATATATATATATATATCTAGATAAGTACATACCTTAAAGCAATTATGTTAAAGATTAAATTCTTTAAAACTAAAAAATATAATAAAATATACAGCAGTTTAGAATTTCATTATAGCTATAAAATGCATTCGTTGTCCCAATGAAAACTTTATTGTAGTCATGAACGTCTGATAAATTAAATATATTTCAAAAGTTGTCAACCAAAAGCTTGCATCAAAAGTAGTTCATAAGATTGTTCTTGTACTGTTTGTACGCTTAGAAACCCTAAGTTTCTAATTGCCCGAACTTTTTCCATTCCCGGAAATCGGGAAGTAAAATGTTTTGTTCACGGGAATTCCCGGGAATTCTAAGAACTTACGAATTTAATGAAACGACCTCAATAAAAAATATAATTTTATGAAAAAAATACAACATTTAAATTTAAACCAAAACAACTTTATTCGTTCATTCGATGAACAACAATATTTAAAAAACAAAACAAAAACAAATAAATTCATATGCTTGGAGTTATATCATGGATGGAAATTCCATCTATATCTGCCCATCTAGATACCATAAAGACTTTTTATGTTGAAAATATTTCGTAAACCTCTTTGCCTCTGCTTACAGATTTGTGCTTTTAGGTTATAAAACAACGAACAGTTATTTAAAAAGGAAATTCCAAAAACGTGAATATTAAATTCCCGAAAATTACTGTTGAAAATTTCCCGGGAATGCCCGGGATTTTTTTCCCTCGTAGAAACTCTAGCTTATTTACACAAACAGTTTCAATTAATTTTTTTTGTTGTTTTAATGAAGTTGTTTTTGTGAAGTTATTTCATTGTTTTAATGAAATTATTTCGTTATTTTAAATAAATTATTTCGTTGGAAACTATCTCGTTGGAAAATATCTTGTTGTTTTAATCAAATTATTTCGCGGTTTAATGAAATTATTTCATCGTTTAACGGAAATTATTTCGTTGTTCCGATAAAGTTCTTTCATTACATTTATGACACTGCTTAAACATTTGACGTAGTTTTCATTAAAACCATTTTAACGAAACTGGTTTCATTAATCCAACGAAGGGTGATGTTGGTTGAATTTTACTGAATTTTTCCATTGCATTAATGTCAGCATTCATAGAACTTATGAAAAAAATTCTTTCAGTGTAAAAAACAATAACTATATTTTTGAATAGTTTTTATGTAAATCAATCATCATGATTTAAATATAATTCATGATTTTATTTATTTAGAGCTTATCTAACGAATATTTGAGTTCGAGTTCAAAGCTTGGC
Organism: Tachina fera; assembly: GCA_905220375.1. Classification (NCBI taxonomy): domain Eukaryota; kingdom Metazoa; phylum Arthropoda; class Insecta; order Diptera; family Tachinidae; genus Tachina; species Tachina fera. The sequence continues at coordinate 45,603,184 of LR999965.1, read as the reverse complement.
TGGTATATCCAACTTACTCATATATATTTTTGCCTGATGACTGTCCCAATACTCATCACGTAAGTTACATACTAATTAATAAATTACTATTATTAGATTCATGTTGTTTCAAATTTAAACAGCTTTGATTCAACATGATTCTTCGTATTATTTCAGCAGCATTTTCACATTGCGTCAACTTTAAATAACTTTGATTTAACAGTACTGGACTATTAAATCAAATGAAATAAAATTATTTTAAAAATTAAAGATTTTCCTTGAAGGTTATTGGAAATTATGCTGAATTATCATATAAGGCATATGCAACAAAATCTATACCGAAAAATTTTAATTAATTTAGTTTTCGACGATTTTAATATGAAATTTTGCTTGTAAAGTAATATTCATAAAAAATGTGATTGAATAACAAATTAAAGCATTTCTCCCAATAACGAAATTATTGAAGTCATCAATGATTTAATTAAATTTGTATGATGTGTCCAACAACAGCTGTAATTGAAAACAAAACACTATGATACAAATTCTTTCTTTTTCTGCAACTATTGCTCAAAACAACTTACTACTATTAACAGGCTCATACTATTTTCTACACCTAAGGGATAGCAATAGACAGTCAATAGAATAAATTTTAAGTGAAGATCGAGTAGACAAGCCCTAACCTTTTAATATGTATTGAAGTGACGTCCATACACAGATAGTTAGAGAATAAGGAGAAATAAAAACCAGGGGCCAAATTACTGCATTCGATATCGTTAAAATTTTCATAAAACTTTAGTTTTGTTTGTATGTTAATTTCGAACGATATCGAATGCCGAAATTTTCCCCACGATTTACATGATTTATGATAATACAATTTTACATTTGCTAGTCATTCTGGCAACCAAGAATTGCACTAGATTTTTATATTAGCCATAAAGTCTTAAAGCTAAGAATTCTTCTACCTTCAGATATATTTTAAAGTTTGAATTTTTTGTTATTATTATTCTTAACCCTGCAACAGAAAGATAAAAACAATACAACAGTAATAGTTTACATAAGTTCATATATAAAGTTTTTTATATGCCTATTTATTTAAAAAGAAAATGTAGTAAAAGGCAACATTAATCGTCCCTCAATTGGTCAATGACACCCAATCTTTCTTGATACTTTATTTTAGAGAGAATGAATATTTTTAAGGTACTTTTTTTATAGATTTATGAATGGATGGCTTATCTGTAATAGCCTGTCAACAACATTTAAATGTTGAATGTATCCCACAGTTTTGTAGGCAATAAAGTTATTTAAGCTTTATATATTTTTATTTTTATTTTATTAAGGATTACTTTGAAAATTTAAATGTTGTAAGCATGTAAAAGATTTGAAGAAAATTATATTTAAATTGATGTTCTTTGCTTTAATATTATTCTGATAAGAAAAAGTAAGGGCTCAAAATGTTAGTAAGGAATTGAAAATAGTAATATAATATTAGGCAACCTTAAAAATAAGTATGAATATAATGATAAATATAAAATAAATTTAAAAAATGCAAAACTATTGACTTAAGAAAAGTTTAAAAAAATTTAATTTGGTATAACATGATTTTTGAATCGGGGAAAAATATTTTAATAAACAATTTATTAAACCAGACCAACGCAACATGTACCCTTTTTAGAATGAACCTATGCCCACTCCTCAAAGGCACACAGGTTGCCATCTTTGTTTATAGTTATCCCTGTACTATATTCAAGTACCTTGCAAAGGTACTTTGAGTTATCTAAACTCTGCTGCTATGTTGAAGTCATAGCTGTTGCTATGTCCGTGCCCATAGCAGCTTCTGTTGAATGGCAACAGCACCTAGAATAGTGTCTGGCTGACCGCGTCACGCCAATCACTAGCATTGATTTAACACTCGCAAGCCAAGACTATTCCCCCAGCGATTTTGGTAGCAACCACAGCCACCACGTTAATTCTCCGGCTTCCATGCTAAGGTGTTGTATATACACCAATAGCGAGGTTCCCAAGATAATTCCTCAACCATTGCCGGCACAGTTTAACCACTCATCCAAGACGAACACATGCCTGTGTCGCCGTGTTGCCAAACATCCAGTGCCTAATCCACACATACCAAAATCATGCCTTAAACCAAGTGGGGTAGGACAAACTCAGCATTTTAGCAAACGACACTGAGGAGCTCTACATGCACTCAAAACTTTAGAGCAGCTCGACTGTCGGACCACCGGCACCCGTGGAACCGGAAGTAGGCTCTGGTGAGACCTCGAAGTTCCACCACAAGGACTTCACCTTTATCGTCTTTTGAATTCAGGGGCAGTTCTAGGTGACGCTGCACCTAGCTGACAACAACGGGCGTACAATATTTGCTTTCCTTTTATAAATATGTGCACATCCTTTGCTCTGTTATTTCAGAGATCGGGTAGTAACACATAACTTTTACGGGTAATGAGCCAAAGGTTCGTCAGCGGGAAAAGCCACATTACCCTAGCTGGGGCCCCGGGATTGCCACATCCGTAGTCTAAATAAGTAGACTCCCCTGGTGGTCATAAATTTTGACAGCAGATCAATATACTCGAACACAATTACGAGCCAACTTTTTTTCTTCAACTAGCTCGACAACTACACAAACTAATCAATTGACAGAGCCATATACATCTTGATTGGGAAAATACCGGGCTGCGTTACTTAAACAAAATTAAATACGGCATCCTTTCTCAGCATGAATAAAATAATTATTTTCCATTAATTTCCTTATTAAAAAAAAAATTTTGTATTTGGCTTCTAATGGAGAACCAACAAATAAACAAACACAAACTCATTTCTATATACTCATTTCTATGCATTTAGATTCACTTACACTTAACTATAAGCCTTATTCTATTTTCTAGCCAACCTAAATATTCAACTGGATAATTTATGTATTACGTATACTTAAGGCATGTATCTGCTCGTGTGTAAATATAATCATTACAACAATTTTCATATGATTAAATGTTTAATCATTTATATACACCGTGTGTACATTAGCAATACCAAATACATACACGTTTATTTTGTATGAGGTTTTTGTTGTGCAACATGAAGTTATTTGGTAAAAACAAATAGGAACCTTTTAAATAATTTACCTTTGAATAATGTTAAAGCGTTAGTTTCCTCTAATTAAATGCTTTAACCACATTTACAAAACAAACATCAACCCTCACTGGCCAATTTAAATACATTTTTATTAACTTGACTTTGTACAGTTTAACTAAAATTTACACAATTACTTATAATTAAGCACATTTCCCCAGCAAACAAATCTGAACTCGAAGATTAAAAGAGATTTATAACAAAAATAAGCACTAAATAGTTAAAAATAAGTAATATTCAGTTAAATAAGAAATTTGTATGGCAATATGAAAAAAGGCACAAGGAAATAACGCGCAAATAAGATTCATTTAATAATTATTAATGAACAAATAGCATCAAAGTCAGTTGTAAATATTTTCACAACAACACATAGTTGAACGGAGCATAGCGTCATTTACGGAGCTCAAGCTTTCTGCCAAGTTTTGTAAAACCCGGTCAAGTAGAAGCATGTGAAACATAATATTAAGTTGTTCTTTTAAGTATGAGGACACGCCTACTCCTTTAAGCACAAAATTATATCATTGCAAGAGCCGGAGTTGTTTGCCAAGTTTCATGGGAATCGAATAAGTAGAATTATATTTAATTTTATTCTAACATTTCATGGGCGGGACCCTCCTCCTTTTTTTAAATACAGCTTGAAGTCTGTTTTAAAGCTCAATGTGTGTGTAACTTTCGTAAAAATTGGTTAAGTAGGAGCACATGAAATATAATATTTAAATTTAATGGGCGTGTCTGCACCAATTTTTTCAACTTCAATATTAATATTATGTAAATGCTAGAGTCAAAGGTGTTTACTAGGTTTCGTATCAATCGGATAAGTAAAAGATCATAAAATCAAAGAAAATAATTTAGTGGGCCCACTTTTTTGAAACGAACGCTAGGTGTAAGGTTGTTGGAACATAAAGTTGAAATTAAAACGGGGAATGAGACAACGAGGTTATCCCAAGATATAAAAGAAAGTAAAGACAAAAAAATTTTTAGAGCGAGAAAATTCTGGACAAAGAGTAATCTGCCAATAAAAGATATACGTTGGAAATCCTGAGGATACAACAACGTTTATCAAGAGCTTTAAATACAAAAGAAGACAACGACCAAAAAAAAGCTCCAATATCCCGTAGCAATCAGCTAAAAAAAATCTGTGTGTTATAGTTTTAGTTTAATACTGTGAGTAACCTTATTTTGATTATTTATTTATATGTTATTTTTAGTTTTGTGTCATTTCGTCAGTCAATTATGTCCTTATATTTCAATTAGTTTAAAAATAAGGCCAATTCAGATTATTTCTTATGAATTTATTTCTGTAAGCCGATAGTGGGATCTCGGCTTTTAGTGGTCCCTTTTGGAAATTGTTACAAATATTCGAGAATAAACTCAATATAAACTGCTTATTTTCATAAGGAAACGTCCTTATTTTGAAGTTAACAGGAAAACGAAATTTTCTTAAATGTTTCCCCCAAATTTAAATTTTTCTCAATTGAGACCTTCAAAATGGAAAAAAGAGCAAAATAAATAAAATTTAATTTAAAATACAATTTTTGCGAATAATACACAATATAAAATCTTAAGATAACCGTTTTTGAAAAATTCCTAGAATTTTTTTTTTAGATTCTTTAATTGAACTGTAGTGAATTTTAATCAGAAATAATTCATAGTCAGGCTCAAGTTCAGTAATTTCAATTCTTGTTGAGTGAAATATTTTTATTAATTAATGTGAGTTTCTAAAGAAGAGAAGAAAAATTAAACTTAGACTTTAAGCTGGGGGAAATACCGATACTTTCTGTGCAACTACGCACTTCATCAGCACCATAGTCTATCTACTTGGGTAGAGATTCTTATTAACATCAGCTATTTAACTTAAATTTACATTGAAACTGAATATGAGAAACGATAGACTAGACTAAGGTGCTGATGAAGTGCGTGGCTGCACAGAAAAGTATCGGTATTTCCCCCAGCTTAAAGTCTAAGTTTAATTTTTCTTCTCTTCTTTAGAAACTCACATTAATTAATAAAAATATTTCATTCGATAAGAATTGAAACTACTGAACTTGAGCCTGACTATGAATTATTTCTGATTAAAATTCCTAGAATTTCAACTCGAATTAGTTTTAACGACAATTAATAATTAGTGTTTTTTATTGGGAATTGTTAACTTGACAGCACCAGGTCAAAAATATTTGTGTGTCAACACTCTATTCTTGAATAGCTTTTGTTGTTATTTAAATTGATTTTCTCTACATACTTTTTCAACTAGAATTTGAGCCGAAAAAAAGTCAGCCAACGTAGTAAGTTAAGAAAATAAAAAACATGCTGATTACACACACGGTGCGACAGTTCAAAAAACCTGGGACTGGATATTATATTTCTTGTAAGGCTGGTTGAGTTAAAGAAGAAGCCAATAGTGAAATATGCCGGACACCTCAAAAATTCGGATTTACGCTTTTAAAAAACCGGGTTTTTTACCTTTACGCACTTATAAGCCTGTAACTTTGTTGATAATTATTCTATTTTAAATTTTTTACTAGATTTGGAAAGAATCAACTGAGATCTTTCGAATGATATATAATTTTTTTAAGAAAACTTAAGAAATTTGATTGTTATTGTCTAGCAAACATAAATTTTGTAGATTTTTCAAAAAAAATCAACTTGGGTGACGTTTTTATACATTATTTTATTAAGAAGTTATAATACTATTGAATTTATTCAAAAAGTACGTTCATTTACAATTACAATGCATATTTGGGGTTAAAAATAGATAAGCAATTGACTTAGTTATTTAACTTTTCATGAAAACAAATTTTTTGCCAAAATGCCTGCACAGTTTTTTCTTCCAAATCTTGTTTCAACTCTATTATTTGTTGAGCTTCTCATTTGTTTAAATGAAAGTTTATAACATAATAACTCTAGTTGTTCTAAGCAGCGTGACCGTTTGACCGACTAAAGTGGCAAATTGATACTTTTTAGACTGTCTTGCCACTTTTTGAGTGCTTTTGCCGCTTTTTGTCTCCATTTTTTTAAAGTGAATTATGTAAAAATACATTAAAAATAAAAAGTTTAGTGCAGTTTTTTCTTTTTTTTTAATTTTGCCCCTTTTTTGATAAATCCCCTTTTTTGTGCCACTTTTTGGAAAATGACATCGGTCACCCTGGTTCTAAGAAAATTTGGGTAAAGGTTCCCTGATGATCTGCATTAGCAACATTAAAACTCTCATAGGATCCATAAACCCGTCAATAATCAATTTCAATTAATTTTTAATAAAAAAAAATATTTTACTAAATAAGTAAAATAATAATTTGGGATTATTATTGAGTTAATAAATAATAAAGTTAAATTGTAACAATTCCCAATAATGTTTGTTTTTTTCCTCTAAATTGTAAGGCCGGGTTTACATCTGTGTGCCAAATGGCCACACAAGCGTAAAAAAAGCGTAACCAACTAATTACTAATAAGAAACTTTTTGATTCAGACATGTATTTATTAAGTTAAACAGTTTAATTCATAATTAATAGACAATTTTATAGAATCCAAAATGATTGCAAACTATTTAAATCAATAAATAAATACATGTCTGAATCAAACAGTTTTTCATTAGTAATTAGTTGGTTACGTTTTTTTGGGCAAATGAAACACAAGAAATGCCAGACGTAAACTCAGCCTAACACTATTTGCATGTTGGGTATACAAATTTTATGTACATAAAAGTATGCAATAGTTATGTGTATCATTAACACGATTTCGTATTTGTAAATGTAAAGGATATGTGTGTATGTAAATGTATTGACTTATTCTATGTTTGAAATGCTGTAGGCCTAACGTTCGTAGTGAAGTGCGGCATGAGTTTAATTGCTAGAGGAATACCACAATTATTTACACATGATGTTGCGGTGGTCGATTGAAGCAAATAAATTTACGAATTTTGCACTCTGCTGACCACTGATTAGAGCAGGAATTTACATTAACCAAGAAAACAAAAACACTAACAGCTATGTAAACAGATAGAAAAATATACTTAGTTACACTAAAGAAACCAAATAAACGGTTTATTAAATAAATCGCATTTTTGTAGAATGTTCATGTAAAAAAACAAGTAGTTCAAGCAAAAAATTTCAATAACGAAAAAACAAACAAAAAATACTACTGCCGGTAATTTTTCCATGCAGGTTGTCTTATCTTATGCACAGACTTTCAAAAACTATTTCATAAATAATAATATTTTTAAAAATCACAAAAGAAAAGTAAGCAGAGTAGGTTCAGAAACTTATAGAAAACTCAGCAAGTAATTTATATTCAAATTAAAACAAACTTATGACAATATGCCGAATAGTAAATTTTTTTATATAACTTATTATAATATTTAATTCGAGTTTGTTGAAAGAATATTTAAGGTTGCTTTGGCTGCAGAGGTAAAGACTTTGACGTTAAGTTCTTTCCACTTGAAATAACCTTGATTCAACATAATTCATCATTTTGGTTTAACTGCATGTTCATGTTAAATAAAACTGAAATAAAGTTATTTTAAGAGGCAAAATTTTCTTTGAAGTTTATTGTTATTCATGTTGAATTAACATGAAATACATATTAAGCAAAATCATTGTCGGACAATCTTAAATTCATTTGGTTTTTGTGCTGCGAAAGAATTTATCAGCCTCATTATTGTCCATTGACGTGAGTGTGTGAGAGTAGGACACAATTCAAATATACTTATTTCTTTATTCCAAATTTGCAAATTTACTAAATTTAGATAACGATGTTAAATCAAAAAAAAATTAACTGATGTGAGTTTTATTTTGGTAGCGTGTTTCATCAGGCTGTACTTCCAAATAATTAGTTCGTTTGAAAACAATATAAACTGTTTAAATGCAAATTTTCCTTATTGAGATGCCAAGGAAAGGTATGCAAGTATAGAGATTAATATGCTTCTTATATTTGTTTAAGATGCGATTAGTGCTTGTCTTTGTTCTTAGATCTCCAATACCAAAAAATTATAAGTATATAAATGTTCTTTCTTTCAGAGGGTTCTTTGCTTTTGAGTTTGGGATTATAAGTAAAATTCACTTTCACTTTAGGTAAAATATTTAAAAAATTCGCTTATTAAAGTTGGTTTGATAAAAGTTGATCAGTATGCCTAATATCATATACATATCCTTACACCCTTTAACAAAAAAAAATGGTAAAAGGGTATATATAGGTTTCTCATTCCGTGTGTAATTTCTACAATATTAATAAGCGACACATAAAGTATATATATTCCTGATCCTTATGCATAGGGAAGAAAAACAAGCGATTTCCGTCTGTCAGGCTGTCCATCTGTACGTCTGTCTGTACGTGAAATCAGTTTTCCGAAGCTCCCAGAAAAGCTAAAGACTTCGTTCCTGGGCGGGTGTGTCGCAAATAATCTTAAAAATGTTGGCATTAAAAATCAGCTAAATCGAGTAGACGGTTTCAAAGCTGGAAAACGCAGACTCTATTTTCCATACAAAAGTAACTAACGAAAACTAAATTTTATTATTTGTTTTTATTAAGTAAACTTATATTATACTTCAGTATCAATAAAATTGGAATTTCTAATTTAAAAAAAAATATTAAAAAAATTTAAAAAAATTAAAAATACGTTTCCAGAGTTGAAAAACTTTAACTTTTTTCTCATGCGAAAGTAACTTACTGCAACAAATTTCTCCTTTTTTTCAATAAATTAAACATATCTTATATTCATAAAAGAAAGAAATTGACGTAAGAGATCAGAAAAATCGAAAAGGATGTTTCCAGGGTTGAAAAACTTAAAATTTTTGTGATATACAAAAGTAACTACAGAAAACTAAATTTTATTATTTTTTTATTAAATAAACTTATTTTATACTTCAGAATGAATAAAATTTTAATTTCTAATTTAAAAAAATTAAAAGAAAATTAAAAAGACGTTTCCAGGGTTGGAAAACTTTAACTTTTTTCTTATACAAAATTAACTTACTAAAACAAATTTTTCCTTTTTCTATACCTTATGTTCTTAAAAGAAAGATATTGATGTAAGAAATGAGAAAAATCAAAAAAGATGATTCCAGGGTTAGGAAACTTACTCTCTTTGTGATATAATATATATATATATATATATATATAATATATTTTTATTAAATAAACTTATTTTATACTTGAGTACGAATTAAATTGATATTTCAAATTAAAAAAAAATAAAAATTTAAAAGATGTTTTCAGGGTTGGAAATCTTAAAAATTAACCATATTTCATGTTTTAGGAAGAAAGCTATTTTCTCAGGAACCGTAAAAGGTACAATCCTGAAATTTTTAAATTTTGGCAGAGTATGTAGAACTTTGGTATCTACAACAATTATAAAATATACGAAAGTCAAAAATTATAGGGTTTTCCAAAACGAGCAACGACTATGACTGAGTAATTTTGACAACTTGCTGTATCTTGGAAACCGTAAGAGGCAAAGTCTTGAAATTTTCAAAAACGGTAAAACAAAAAAATCCCAAAATTATAAAATCACCAAAATGAAAAAATCGTTAAAATAAATAAATCACCAAAACAAAACAATCACCATATTAAAATATTCTAGCAATAAAATAAATTAAAAAAATTAAAAAACGCCTAAATAAAAAAATTGCCAGAATAAAAAATGCTAAAACCTAAAATATCGCTTAATCGAGAAAAAAGCGCCGAAACTAAAAAAACACCAAATTAAAAATAATGCCTAAAACCTAAAAATCGTTAAAACGAGAAAGAAAAATCACGAAAACTAAATTTAAAAAAAAACCAAAACCCAAAAAAAATTCACCAAAACGAAAATTAGCACCAAATTGGAAAAAAATCTAGCACTAAAACTAATCGCAAAAATTAAAAAATCGCGAAAATGAAAAATATTACCATAATGAAACAAATCTGCAAAATAAAAATAAACTCCAAAGACTTAAAAAAAAATTGCTAAAACGAAAAAAAGGCACCAAAACTAAAAAAACATAAAATTTAAAAAAAATGCGCAAAACGCCAAAACTAAAAAACCCTATTAAAAAATGCTTAAAACCGAAAAAAACCCCAAAAAATAAAAAATGCCAAAACAATATTTTATATAGGCTAAAATTCATATAGTATTACATATCTAGTGTCCGTCCGGAACCCTTCGTGCGCAATTCGGAGTCGCACTTTAATGAATTTATTTTTTTTGGACATGGAAATTAAAATTATTGCCAAAGTACAGTCCAAGCTACACTGAAAGATATTTTTTCATAAGTTCTATGAATTTCTACATTAATGCAATGAAAATATTCATTAAAATTCAAACAACGTCATGCTTTGTTGGATTAATGAAACCAGTTTTATTGAAACTATTTAAATGAAAGCTTTCATTAAAATAAGAAAATAATTTCATTAAAGCAATGAAATAACTTTATTAAAAGAATGAAATAATTTCATTCAAACAGTGAAACAACTTCATAAAACAATGAAATAACTTTATTATAACAACGAAATAACTTAACAAAGAGTACAAGAACAATCATACAGAACTACTTTTGATGGAAGCTTTTGGTTGACAATTATTGAAATACATTTAATTTATCAGACTTTCATGACTACAATGAAATTTTAATTGGGACAACGAATAAATTTCATAGCTATTACGAAATTATGAATTGCTCTTTATTTTATTACTTTTTTTAGTATTAAAGAATTTAATTTTTAATTTAATTGCTTTAAGATATGTATTTATATATATGTATATGTTTATTTCAAGCAACAACTGTAAGTGTTTCTTAAATAAAAAGGGGTTTCTCAATAATTAATCTTAATATTTTTGTCATAAATCCAATGAAATATTGTTACGAAACTAGAATACCAACGAAGCAATTCCAATGAAATTATTGCACAATATTCATGAAATTCTCATAAGATTTGTGAAATTGTTTCGTTGGATTTATGAAGCAAAATTCTTTCGGTGTATAAAATTAATTACAGAACATGTTCCGTTTCATTTTCCTGAAACCGTTCCGTTGTGCTGAGCCAACTCGAAAAATTCTTTAGGAATAAACGTTTACATAATACCGCGATATATAAAGCTTTTGCAATGGGATATTTAAGAAGAAATTCAGAAATTAACTTTTTTGCAGAATACTCGTCGCTAAGCTCTCTCATTATGAGTCAGATGATGACCTGCCAACAGAAATAACTATCGATATTATTACAAGAAATGTTTCCAAACAAATTAACCGAATTACTTTAAGAATTATTATGTGTGTTTTTGGTTTTACTAATAAACTCAAATTAGTAAATAGTTTATTCAATTAATGTTGAAAACACTTGATTTATGGAAAAACTTTATTAATCGGTTAACCGGTTAGTACCAAAATTACCCGATTATTAACCGATTAAGTAAAAACCTCGATTAATTAATCGAGCGATTAACCGATTAAAGCCAAATGAATACCCTATTATCTACGCTAATTTTGTCGACAATGAGCAAATACAGAACTGCCAGTATAATACAAAATGAAATCTTACAATTATTAAATATTATTTAACAGAAATAATATCCCGAAATTGACGTCAAGAATAAATTGATGAAATTTTATATTTTTAAGTGATATATGTAATTGCATTTTAAAAGATTAATTTAATTTTTATGAATGCGATATATTTTATAGTGGCATATATGTTTTTGTACTGTGCTGATTATGCTGCTGCCATCTTCAAAAGGATTTAGTAGTTGGCTACGAGGAGACAAATGCAGCCAGTGGCATTTGAAGTCCTGTGTTCGTGTAGCCTGCTATTTTGAATTTGTTTAATGCATTAGCCAGCACAATTGTGATATGAAACTGACACTAGTGCTTTATATTTACACTAAATATAAACGCAATAATGAATTAAAGTTATATTTAACATTCTTAACAGTTAACAGTTTAGCTTTTCCTTTATTTCTGTATCACACAAAATTAATTAACAATTCATATATGATTTTTCTTAAATAAGCTCAAAATATTTCTCAATATACACTTACAAAATTATCAAGAGCGCTCATGAGAATGTTTAAAAGTCTCGCTAACTGCAAAATTGGGCATTTTTACACTCTCGTAAATAAAATGTCAAAATTTGTATAAAAATTTATTTACACAAACCTGTTAAGTTTGCCTAATAATTTTGAATTGAAACTTAAGCTGTGCAATTCTGCATTTTGTAAACAACAACAACTTGCTTTTTTGGTTTACTTTAGGCATTTTTAGCCACACACACACACACTTTTTTATTTTTTATAGAAATATACAAATATATTTTTTTTAATTATAAATTCCTTGAAATTTTCTTATTTTATTTTTATTACATGAACTTTTTGACGTTTGATTTAATGGTGGTCAATTAAACAGATTTGTGTGTCCTTTGTTAAACTTTCAAATGTTATACCACCGTATCCAAACCCTGTATATTTTCAAAATAAATGAGCAAAATATCATAAAATTTATTATCTCAAACTAAAGTTATAAAGCAATTTGATGTAAAGAGTTGTCGCAACAATCGGTGCTGATTGTGGCACTAGAAGTATGACATTTTCATTGTTGTTCTTCCGCAGTTACTTTAGCCATTATGCCCAGTTACCAACAATAGTTGAAGTATAAGCAACTATTTATTGTAGCATTAACAATATGAAAAAAATAGAATGAAATAAAAATAACTGTGTCCAGAGAGAAAAGAATATTTCTTGGAAAAGTTAAATACATACATACATATATAACATTCAAATGGTAGTTGATGTTGATGATGATGTTGTTGTTTGCAACAAATTTCGAATTGTTTAAATTTACTAACGACAAAGACATTAACGTGCAGCGAGCCATAGATAAATTACCACCGCAATAAAAATAAAATAAGAGCACGAAAAATAAAACAAACAAACAAGCGAAAGATAAAACATTATAAAATACATAGGAAACAAAGATGTAAGGAAAAACACACTCGAGGGAGAAACAAAATAGTGGATGGTTGGTAAAAATGGATCTACAGCATAAATATACATAATCCTGCTTTTGTTGACAGTCAACAATTGTGACAAAATAAAATTACAAGAACTAAAAGAGAAAAAAAAATATTGAACAAACCATAAAATAGAAGAGGAAAGAACAAAAACCAAAACGAAACATGAGATTTATGTTGAATATTTTTGAATTTTAGACAATACAACATAATTGTTATATATTTTTATTTTACTTTTGGTACTTGAAAGGAATATACAAACATGTTGTGGACTTACACAATTTAAATTTCCACTACTAACTTAATTAAAAACACTTCGAAAAAAAATAACATTTATAATAAATAGCGGAAGATTAAAAGGTCAAGCCATTATTTAAAAGATGAGCAGGTAAGTTTTTACACACCACGAACAACAAAAAATACATGAAAAATATAAGAACAAATCACACAACTAAGCACATTAGTGCATTGTATATACCCTTCAGGAAATGAAACTAATTGGAACAAATGGGAACCGATCACGTGACTAGTCTTGTAGTCACGTGATTGGTTCCCAAGTGATAGGGACCAGTCTGAGTTCTGCCACTGCCTATGAAGCGGATCAGTCATTTTACATGGGGATGGCCCAGAATGGGGTTAATTGATACTTTGTATGCAGTTTATAACATGTCACTGAACTATCTCATTCCCACACTTAACTGCAACAATTGTTGTTGCAAATGAAATTATAATTTATTTTTAAACATATATTTTTTATGACTCTGACAACCTCCGGCATGACAGGCTTGCACACTACCGACTCGACCACAGAGGCACTAATTTTCCAAACGTATAAGCACCAGGTAATCTTAGGTTAATATCTAAGAATAGTTCCGTGACTGGTTCCAAGTTGGCTTGGCCGTACCGTTGGAGGAAACAATAAACATTATTTTACACCGTTTGATGGGTCCTGTATTAAACCACATGGAACTAGTCACCCTAGGCCCTGTGAGATATGAACTTCCAAAGATTTCAAAAATCAGTGCGCCTTCAAAAAATGGTGTCATCAGTTTTTGGCCAACAGATAATTCAGACTTAGTGATAGAACTTTACTATATATGGCAATAACGTATTTAAGAGTCCACTAAATAAATATCATTAACATTTTACGCAGAAAATATGATTTCTTCAGGCACTTTTGCAAAAGTAGAGTAAAATTTTTTCATTTGTTTCAGATTAACTAACAGGTACTCCCAATTTTTTGATAACAATATTTGGCAGTTTAATTTGAATGTGTCTAAGCACCCTAATAAGTCATACAGACTACTTCTTAATTCAACTTTTTTAACTCGAAAATTATATAATCACTGTTATATATTCTCTGTTGAGTTTCAGTAACACTTTTTGCAAACAAAAACTACAGTCTAGTAAAACACAAAAATTTAACATCCGAATTTATTTAAAGGCGCAGTCTGTCAAACCGACAGCTGTTTGAACGTGGCGATTGCTGAAATTCTTCGTTGTGTATAACTTTTTGTTATATGTGTATGCTTTGGCTTACACCAATCAGAAGTTTTTAAACGCTGCTTTTCAATACCTCCTAACAAGAGTACGCTCTGATTTCAGAAATAAACATGTAAAATACACTTGCCCGAATTGTTGTTAAAACACAATGGCCTACACAGAAAAAAGTAAAAACAAGATTCAATTAAAAAAAAACAAAGATTTAGTTAAAAAATTAATTAGTTTTCAACCAATCACGGAAATTGTAGTATTAACTCATCCATTTTAATTGAAAATTATTTTGATTTTTTCAATTAAAAAAATATTATGTTAACTAAAAATTTAATTGATAGTTTTTTAAAGAATCAATTAAAATTTAATTGAAATATTTTTAAATATTTAATTAAAAAATTAATTGAAATATTTTTAAAATTGAATTAAAAACCTACCTAAAATTTTTTAAAGATTCTATTAAAATAGTAATTGACATATAGAAAAAATCAAATAGTAAAAAAAAATTATAAAAAATTATGTTATGTAAAAATGTATGTATGTATGTATGTATGTATGTATGTATAAAAAATTTAATTATTTGTGTATTGTACCAAAAACCTAACTGGCTTTTGAATTTCGAATGGTGCACAAAAGTACAATGGCCATGTTAGTTGTTTGAGAATCTTGCGTAAAGGTAAATGTAGAATATCGTAGCCGTACTTTGAATTGTGTGTGTATTTTGTAATTGGATTTTAAAGAAAGGCTACAATATTTTCCATATACTACATATACATACATACATATATAATTACGCAAGACCATTTGCATCGGACCCCAAATATCGGCAATATACTAAGATCACCATTCACAATTGGTCTATATTATAGACTCTATGGACTCTATAAGCTTGTGTTTCTTATTATGATCTGAGTGTTAAGTCGTCGTCCATACAGTGAAACATTTGCTGCAAAACATTTTTGTTTTCTCTTTTGAAACTGCATTCGTGTCCACATTGTGAAGTTTTTGTTTTGCAGGTTAATACATTTTCTCATATATTTTTCATAAGAATGAGGCGAGAATGGCGTACTTAACAAGAACTTCGTGTACATGAAACAAAGTACCCTTTGCCATTCCTCTTTCCCCTCTCGTCAACAAACTCAAATGTTTTGCAGCAAATGTTTCACTGTATGGACAACGACTTTGAAATAAGGGAACAAAATGAGTTTCTGTTTTTTTTTTAATATTTTATTTTTATTTCACGCATGTCAAAATTACTATGAATCAAAAAAAAAAAAAAAATATATATAAGCTGGGTAGTTTTTTAGTTTTTAGTTCAAAACCAATTAAAAAATTAATTGGGTAATTTAATTGAAAATATTTTTACAAAACAATGTGGCATACTATAAAAAACAGATCGATTTTTACACATAAAAAGAAAAATTATAATATTTACATACAATAATTGTTAACCATATCATACTATTCTGAGTTAAACTCTGTTGATAACACTTTTTTTATAGAGCAGTAAATTCAATTAAAATAAACATATATTCAATTAAAATATTAATAAAAAATATTATTTTTTCTAAGCAATAACTTAATTGAAAAAAATTCAAGAATAACTTTTTTTGTGTACTCAAGAGCTTTTAAATACTATCATTTAAATCTAAAAAAATTTACAATACATAGATAAACTAACGGGTAAGTTCAGAATTATACTCTAAATTTTTCATTGATATGTATAAAAAAATTAAATTTTTGGAGTTCTTGAAATTTTGTCGCCTCTAAAACCATGCTGCCCTAGGCCCGGGCCTCACGGGCGTATACGTAAGCACAGGACTGCATGGAACTTTTTCAGTGCCTTTTACTATAATACTAAACCAAATCCGAATTAAATTGACAAAAGATCATGTCTATACATCACGACAATGGTGAATATATAACCATTTATTGGATATGTCATTTTTAACCATACACCAGTCCCTGCTTTTGATAACACTCCATTTTCGTCAAGTCATAGGACGAGTTCTTTTGAATCAATTGTCACCAATTTTGTTGAAGGGTATGAACAAATTAAATAAACACCAACACACTTAAACAACATATTCGAATTAAAAATTTTTGCTTGTCGATTTTACACTGCTGCTTTTTTTCTATGTAAACAAATTATAAGTTGCTGTTAATGTATAAATCTCTAAGTAAGCTTAAAGTTTGTTAGTATTTTGTATTTTAAAATATCTTTATTTAGTTTAAAATGTTATATTGTCTAAATAAGAAAAACAATTCAACAATATACTCGACATTTATAGTAAAAAACAACAAACCACATTTACTAACCAAGTGCCAATGAATATGCTTCTTGCAAGTCACACATCATCGAACTGTGAACAATTGACATGTCAATGCCAGCATGAAATGTTTTTTTTTTGTATTTTTTGTGTTTCTGCATGCAGTTTTACTGTGTACACATATCTTTATGAAAGCTGCTGCAAATGGTGTCGTAGCAAAGACCCTAGTTGGAAAATAATGCCACAACTAGAACTTCATATTTTCTAGAGACTGACTTTACATAAACTTATGAAATCATCGTTATGTTTTCCAAGTCTTGCATGAACAAACCTAATTATAGTGTTAACTAGGGATGTAACGAATACCAGTTTAGCGAATGCGAAAACGAATAATGCACTTGAATTTTTGCGAAAGCGAATGCAAATACTTACAATACGGTAAAAAATCACATGAAGCTGAATTTGTTTTAGAACATGAAGTTGTATTGTATACATAGATGTACTACGTATAGCATTTTGAGTCTTGAATTGAGCAAATATTTATTAATATATTAAATTCTTAAACCCGAAAGATACATAAATGAAATTATATTAAAATAAGTATAGATAATAAAAAATAAATTTACAAAATGTTAGGCAATTAAACCATTTTGTTCAACATTTAATATGAAATGCTGCCAAAATACATATTAAGAAAAATTGGTATGAATTCATGAAAATTTTTTCGAGAAGTAGTCTATGTTAATCTTATATATATTTATGTATGTATATCTTAAAAATTTCAAGTTTTCATGAGAAATTTGTTTCGCATAGAATTTACAACAAACAAGGGCTGGTTAAAATTGTTTTCATTTAAAATTTTCTGTACGAAATAATAAATGCTACTCAATATTTTTCAAAAGTTTGAACAGACTAGTCTTAAATTTTGTTCAAAAACTAATAAATATTTCCAAACACAGGTGGATTTTGGTTTCATTCTGGTACTTATGCCAACTTATTTATAGAAAAGTTTTCCTCTAAAATTTTAAAGCTTTGTTTATAATCATAAACTATTTACGTAAAAGAATATAAATTTTGTTGTCTTTAGCATTCGCTTGAAATATTCGCATACATTTTAGCGAATGCAAAAGCGAATGCAAATAGCAAAAGTCAGCGAATAATTCGCGAATGCGAACATTCGTTACATCCGTTTTGTTAACTACAAATATCGGTGATATCAGCTTACACTTTCAAGACTGCTTCTAGACTTCATAGTTTTTTGCTTTTCAGTTGCGAAATTTTAACTTTAACTTCCAGATCTATTCAGTGTTCATTTAAAGCCTCAAAATGTATAAATTAACATTGATTAAATCCTTTCAAACATTACAATACACACAAAAAAAATTAACTAAAACTTTGGAAAAGTTTTCTAAATTTGTGTAAAAAAAATTTTCGTTTGGCATTAAAGCTGTTTTTTTACTTAGAACCAGTAAAGTATTTAATAAATTTCTAGTTCATTAATGAACTAATTTACAGTAATTATATTATTATATTATTATATTTAAGTAAAATTTTTCCATAAAACTCGGATCTCAATTACTCGGATCTAATTAATACAATTAAATTCTTAATTGAAAATATTAATTGGTGAATACTTTTACTGTTCGTACACTTTTGATGTACAAAATATATAGAAAACAAAATTTTTGCAAGCATTTTTTTTGCGATTTGATAGTATTTTGGAAGCTCTATGTTTGGTGCAAAAGATGGATTTCATCGAGTTTAAGTTTTCATATTAATAGCAAAGTGGAACAGAACAATGAAAAATGATTAATTTATTTGTTGAGCTTTTCATTTGTTTAAATGAAAGCTTATAACATAATAACTCTAGTTATTCAAAAAAAACTTTATGTAAAGGTTCCTTGATGATCTACATTAGCAACAATGAAATGCGCATAGGATCCAGCAATCCCCTCAATAATCAATTTCAATGTATTTTTAATATAAAATTATTTTACTGAATAAATAAAATAATAATTTGGGATTATTAGTGCGTTAATAAATGTTAAACTGACTAATTTATTTTAAAAGTGTATTAATGTGGGTCTCTATCCAGTATTTAAGCAATAAAATATCTCTATTGGTTTTTGTTTAATAAGCTTAATTACCGGTTGCAGACGTAAGGGTTGAGAACGTACGATTTTTGCACATGTTTTTTTTTGTTATTATCACCATGCCTTTTCCCATTTTCAAACTTTTTTTGTTCTCCTTACACTTTTCTCTTCTTACTTGATTGTAATAGAGAAATTTTGAAGAAAGGGTGCAAACATAACATATTTTTTGCATGTAAAATAGTTATATATAAAAACGTCTTTAGAAGTAGCTTAAAAAGAAAATTTAACATTTTCCAGCTTTCAGCCCAATTTTCTCAAGTAAATTCTGTTAAATAAACAACGACTTTTTTATAATTATAAACAATAAAACACGATGATTATCAACATTTTATTTTTCCATCCTAGTTGACTATTCGGGGAAAATGCCCATATTTAATTACAAATGAATATAGTTTATGTTTTCCTGCAATTATTTCAAATATGTATATTCAAAAACTTTTATGAAATTCAATTAATTTTAACAAGGAATGGAATTCTTTAAATCTAATTTCGACTAGTTTTATTTTTAATTTTCTTCTGATTCAATCATGTTTTATACTGCAAATCTTTAACATCCCAGTAAAAAAAGAGACTCCAAAAAAGTCATGAAAATGTAGAGTTTACGATGCGGAAGTAGTGCAAATTTCGATCCGATCTAATGATTTTTACATAGGGTTGTCATTGCAAAAAGTTCTCTTTTTCGATGCCTGGTCACTGAATTGGAAGCGATATTAAGAAAAATTCCCTTTTTTGCGTTCTATGATAATATTTTCACCTAGGAAAAATGGTAAATAGTTGCCTTTTTTAACAATTCGTTTCTTTTTATACGAATTTAAGCCCGAAACAGTGTTTTCATGTAAATTTAAGCAAATAACTTTTAAATTTTAGACTAAAAATAGTTCATAAATTTCTTTAAAAAAATAATTTTTTTTTAAATTCTGATGAAAATTTTCTAACACTATGGAGGAGCTACAAGGTTTTGTGTGACTAAAATAAGCTTCTACATGGTTTTTTGCTCACACTCGGCAAATTAAAAATATCGATTTTTTGGAAGCAATGAAAATGTACTTCCGCTAGAATGACTTCCATTTTTATTCACTGGGATACTAGAAAATTGAAGATAAGCCTCAAATTCTTCCTTGAGGAAGGAAGTGAGGAACGGGGAACATGTTTCCCGTTCTTCACTTTTGTCATTACTTTTGTTGCCGAATAAAAGTAGAAAACGCACACAACAAAATTGCAAAAGTTAAATAAACAGTTTAGATAAAAATTAACAGAAACAATAAATCAAATAAATAAGTCTGAGTGGTTATTTGGTTTGTTCCCAATTAATAGTTACTAACAATAAACTCTGAATAAATATTTATAACAGCTTTAATAGGTTGCATTTTTTTTAATTTTTCCAAACAACTTCAACTGTTCAAGTCAATAAAAATTAAGTAAAAACAAAAAAAAAAAACGTAATTTGTATCGAGGGTTTATATTCAAAAAGTGCTATATATGCAATTTTTGAATATTTTAGTATACAAAATAAATCTGTTATTTTCTCCAAGTCGAAAAGCAATAACTGTATTTGATTAACATTAGTAGAATTAAGATGTCTTCTGTTAATAGTACTATTCATCAAAATTTAGTTATTAGCCCTTGCACTTTGAGAAAATAACAGTTTTTTGCGCTCTTCTAAAATTTTCAAGCCTTGCAAATAGCACTTTTTGAATATGAAACCTCGATATAATACAATTAGGGCTAATAAATCAGTGCAATTTTAAACACTAGTTTAACTGAACTACACTCAAATTCATATGTTGTTTAAGCCCAATAGGAGTACCATACATTATGTATAGTTTAAAACAGATATTGTGGCAGCAATAGAATAAATCTCATAAAACAGCTGCTTTACAGCAGGCTATCAATTCTTTGCACAATCAAAAAGGCAAAAATATAAAAAAACTTTAATAAAGATCGCGAAATTTTACTAAAACAGAAATTATATTTATGCTTGTCGAAGTAGAATAGTATAAAAGAATAAAAGAGTGTAAGAAAACAGATCCCTGCAGGAAATGGAACTGACACAAGACTAGCCACGTGATTAGTCCCCAAGTTATAGGGGCCAATCAGAGTTCTAATAATTCCTATGAAGCGGACCAGTAATTTTTAAATAAGGATGGCCTAGCTTGAGGTTAATTGATACTTTGTATGCACCTAATGACTTGTCACAGTACTATCCAGTGACCTTTTAGGTGTAGAATACTATAAATTATATATAAATGTCATTCCGAAATTTAACTATAACAATTAACACTTATGTATATTTTTTTATTCTTAAAAATGCAAACACAATTTTAATCGGAAATGTTTTGGATATTAGAACCGACAAACTCCTGCATGACAGGCTTGTGCACTACCCACTCGACCAGAAGGACGCTCATATTTCAAAACATATGGTCTGTAAATAATGAAATCCTATACTTGTAGTTTAAACGTCCAGCTTTATGGATTCACAAATGGTTTATATGTATAAACACATTTTAAACCAAAAATAGAGATTAACTCTCACTTATTTATTATTTATTATATTTGTAGTTTAAACGTCCAGCTTATGGATTCACAAATGGTTTATATAATGAACTGATTTATAGGTTTGCTGGTTTAAACACATTTTAAACCAAAAATAGAGATTAACTCTCACTTATTTATTGTCATATATTTTTCAAGGTTCAATTTTGAACTGTGATATTTCGAAGCACGATCTAGGAATTTAATCAGAACTACAGGTTTTCCTATTAGTTTTAAATAATCATTAATAAAAAGGTCATTATTAAGCTTCGATCTTCAACATACAAACAATATAAAAATTTATAGGAAAGAAATTCGAAATAGAAAATTTGCATTATTGAAATTTAGTGAGTATAAAAGATTAGCCTTTTAAAAAATTGTTGTTCCCTCAAAACTTATTGCTTATTTATATTGTTACCATATTGATGGTTACATAACTTTCATTTTCTTGAATAAATTTTCAGCTCTCTAATAAGTTCCTTTTTTATGTCATATATTTTTCCAGAGTCATTTGGATTCATCTCCTAGCAATACTGGTAAGTATTCAGAAATTGATTACTAAAATTTATCACAATTTGGGGATAGATAAAGCTTCCTGAAAACTTCATTATGATAATTTTATGAAGGTTAATTTTAAAAAATCCTTTAACACAGGTTTTTTAAGTTTAACATTTGTTAAAGCACTAATAATCCCAAATTATAAAAAAACAAAACAGGCTTCTTAAGCTTACCACTGGGAGTGAAGCTACCAAACCGAAATCATTATCCATCAACAACAAGCAAAAGTCAAATCTGTTCTAACACACACACACACACACACACTCTCAAACATTTATGTCTAATAGTGTCATTTTACAATCATAACATACGACACCACATGTGCATACACACGTGTGGTGTACTATATCCCCAATAATACAGAATATAGTGCAATAAAGTCAAAACAACTGTTGCTACATTTTCTGTTCTTTTTTTTCTTTAGCGGACCCGTGAGTTGGTACGATTAAATAAAACGATGAGACAATTTCAGCAGAAAGTGTCGAATGTCAAAATGTTTAACGTTAAGTAAGTTGGCAATACAATGAAGATGGCTAAAAAGGAAATACAAAAACATAAAGCTTGTACTTTAAATCAAACGATGCTTAAATTTAGCAACATTTTGCATTCAGCTATAACTGGGTGTTAGTTTGAGAATTTAAAAAAATACAGGAAGTTACAAAGTAAAGATTATATTTTTTGGTTGGATGTGCAGAAGATTATGAGATCTTACAAAGGTATAAACTCACCATTTTGGTCTCACAACGTTGCCAGAAAAATCATTGTCAGTTAATTGCACGACTACCAGTTGGCAAAAATTTTCATTTTCAAATTTTTTTCATTTATCATTTCCATTGTTAAATTATTGCCACATATTTTTCAGACATTTTATAATTAGTAGATGTGCGAAGTTTATGCAAGTGGCAATCGGAACGGTCACTATAAGAGAATTATTTCTATTGGCAACATTGCAGACACTTCTTTTTACATGAAAAGAAAAGTGCCAACATCCCTGAAGGAAATGTTGAAGGTGAAAAAGTACTGAGTCGCTTTTGACTTTGTCACCAGTACTACTTTACAATTATCCCCCATACAATACTGTGTGCTATAGACATTGAAAATTTACTAATAACACTAAAACAATTGACTAGGAAGTGACTACATAGTTTTTATGGGAACATGAAGACATACTAACCAGACATTTACTAGTATACTTATATACCTTAAGTACATACAAACTTATATTATGTATATTGACAAGCTGTCGAAAAGTCCACCAGAAATACACCACATCAGTTTTCTCTCTTTATTTCATACTGACGAATAGGAGAGAAATTGTAGACAAAATATAAATTATTATGGATCATAAAAGAAAGCAATTGCAATTATATTCTATTATATCCCTGCAGTCAGATTGGCGCAAAGTGTCTCTATGTCAACACTAAAATTCTAGTAGTAGTCACTATAAATTACTAATACTATAAATTATTATTGAAAGCAATTGCAAATTAATGTTTATCTTCTATTATATCCCTGTAGCAGACTGGACAGTCTGTCAGCACTAAAATTCTAGTAGTAGTTACTACTGTAATGATCCATAATAATTTATATTTTCACTTTGCATATAACATAAGCGTCAACCCAAACGATTGATATTTGACAATTTGTGTCAAATGGTTTCAGTCTGGCAACGCATAGCAACAACAATTTTTCCATATGATAACCATGTGACAATTTTTTTACTGAAAATATTGTGAGATAGATTTATTGTCGTGCAACCGTCTGACTATAATATGTAAGATTTTCTGATAAATTTGATACAACCGTATGAACGGACAATTTTTTGGTTATCAGTACTTTGTGAGCACATTGCCAGATCTGGCAATATTGTAAGATCTTGCAATAGTTTGTGCATAGCTTAAGTTATGCTTTAATCTTTCTAATTGAAATTTTAGGGTCATCACTAATAAAATTATTTCGTGTTTTCTATTGGTTTTGAGAATTGAAACTTCTTGAAACATTTTTAAATGAGGGATGATTCTGGCGCCATCATTTAAGTAATGCAGAATCTCTAATATTGCAAAATGTTAGTAAATCGGACTATTAATCGTTCTCTTATTTGCCCTAATTTCCAAATTTAGCCCCGAGTGCCTTTTTTCTAAACTACTGAACAAGTTAAATATTAATTTTGGGAGAGAAGAGATACTTACCTGTTTTAGGGTTAATCTTATGCTTCAATTCTTTAATTAAATTCATTACACATAATTAATGGTCATTAATCTATCCGCATAGTTTATTTGTATATACATACGGAATTTTATGAAAATTATTCGAATGCACTTTATGGATACAGATGCATTCATAAATAAATTAAGAGTGAAATCATGTTAATAAACTTCAAAATACATTTTCAATAAACATTAATAATGAAGGCCAACAAGCAATGGCGGAATGCAGCCAAGAACAAATGAAAATTAATTTTAAACTTGATGTTGGAAGCCTAAAAAAAATAGGAGGAGAATAAATTGTATGCACTTTCATTTGCATTTGCATTTAAAACGTATTAATTTTTTTAAATAAAGCCCCTTTGGAAAAAAAGCAAAAATGTATAACAGATTTTTAATATAAAATTTTATTTGAAGAAAAAACAAAGATAAAAGCTAAATCAGGCAATATATT
The DNA here is from genome assembly GCA_905220375.1 of Tachina fera. Taxonomy (NCBI): domain Eukaryota; kingdom Metazoa; phylum Arthropoda; class Insecta; order Diptera; family Tachinidae; genus Tachina; species Tachina fera. The sequence goes on along the minus strand of LR999965.1, from coordinate 45,578,421 downwards.
ATTGTACGGTCATATGTTGGTGTTAACCCATTAACATTAATTGTGAAAGCCAAAGCCGTTTATATATTGACTATGAAATAATGTGGTGAAAATGTAAATTAATTATTTCAAAATACTCTAATGAAAAATGTAAAAAGGGCTATAAATCTTATAACAACTATACAATTGTTCAATTAAAAAGAATTAAAAACCATATATCAATTCAAAAGAATAAAAGTATGAGTTAAAGACATAAATTGAAAAATATGTACAAATACTCGTATGTTTTTATTAAAGGATTTTAAAAGTGTTTTTTATACCCTTTATCCCCTTATTTTTAAATATTATAAAATGTTTAATTGATTAAAATCCCAGCAAAAAAAGACATGCAAAAGAAATAGTTAAAGCATGGGTTCTACTGCAAATGCATTGGTTCAACTTAGGTGCAGAACGCTTAATTTTAACACAGGCGTGTCATTACCGAGCATGTGTTCAAATTTAACAAAACTGCTCATCATTCGAATGAGTGCTTAGAACCAATGCAAGAACGCATGATTCGATGACGTATTATCATGTAAATACAAACCGGAAAAGAAATTTTCAGCAGCCAGGATGCGAACCGTGCTGTTTTGGCTGTTAAGGCATACTCTCTACCACTGAGCTATTGCACTCTTTTTATTTTTTGGAGATGAAACTTGTTTTATGAAAACGTGTCAATGTGATTATTTAATTCCGTTTTTGCATGACTTTTTTGCATGACATGCTTGCATGCGTTTGTCGCATGCGTTCAGAACGCATTCGAAGAAACACATGCTCAAGAAGTCATGAAACACTACTTCATTTCGAACGCGTTCATTTATTTTTTTCTGGGATAACATTACACAGATTTTTGTTTAATAATGCCTAGAAGTATGCAACATATTTTTTATTTAGCTGAAATGAGAGTTTAAATCAGTGTTGCCAGAAAATTATGATGGAAGAATGTTAAATCGGTCCACAAAAATGTTCTAGAGAAGAAAAAATAAAATGCCAGATTTTATATTTACACACGTTTTTTTAGCATTTTTTGAAAAACTTGAATGCTTTTTTTCGAAAGAATATGCTAAATCTAGCAATAAAAATTGTAGAACAGACACAATGATTTTTATTGATATATTCAACGAATGTTGACAGTTTAGCAAATCAATCTAAAAATTTGGGATTTTTCTGACAAATGTAATGTGTGGTGACTGGAAATATGTTGGATATATTCTTTTTGTACTTGGGGGATATTTGTTTTTGTAATCTTCTTTTGGAAATCGTATAATATTATAATACGGCCTTAACGCAAAGCATACTTTGCAAAGTCTCGAGCTTATAGGAGAAAATTGAAAAGAGCTTCCATTTGCAAAGTCATTTTTGTGTATTTTTACACACATACCAAATATATATTTATATGCCTATAATTACAGAGCGAAATTCTGAAGAAACCCGAAAGTGACGTATGTACCTGTGGAAATAATTAGCAATTAATATAAAATTCATAAACCATCAGTATGTAGAATTAAAAAAAATATGAACAACCACTAAAGAAGTTCGTGGCACATGCGTTTATTTTAAAAGTTAACTTTTGATTACTTAAGAAACCTTTTATTTGGTTCAAAATAAGCTTTTTAGTGGAAAAGAGGCATAGAAATTTTTCACACGGTTTTCTCAACAAACTAGTTTTCGCAACAACCCCAAATTTCTATGGGTTGCGTTAACCGTTTCTTAACTGCATATGGACGAAATAATAAAAAAATTATTTTGAGAAGTTAAAATTTTTTTGAACGTGTAATAAAACAAATTCAAAAATTTACCAGGGAGGCTCTTTTGACACATACTACGACATATCAAAAATTTTGGAAACCAAAACAAACAATTGTTCAAATCGTCCGGCATGCAATGCCTCTTATACTAATTTAACTAATTGCAATTTACATAATAAAAGTATCATAAAGGGTCACAATTTTTGTTACTTTTTTGTTGCAACTTTCAAGAATATTGACGTAAGATATTTTTTAAAATACTGGAAACATGTGAGGTTTTACAGACGTGTATTGAGCTATATATTAGAGTTCTGCACGAAACCGCTTACCAGAACTTTTACGACGTGGAGGGATCTTTTAAGTGCTTTACTACATCTAAATCTTCTAAAACAAACGCTAGACAACACTGTTGGAAAGACATTTGTTTCATTTATTGCAGGCATAAAATTAAAGAAGACATTATTTCGTGACAAAAAAAATGTGATGCTTGCTATTTCATACGCATGGGCGCGTTTACAAACTACATACATGTACACGCAAAGAAAAGATGTGGTTTTAGAATGGTTGAAAAAACAATATTATGTTCACAGAAACAAATCTGTGGTCGTTGAAAACAAGTTATTATTATTTTAAATATTAATTTTTTTACGGTAAGCAAAGTAATGTTTGAATTTAATAATTACATAATTATATTCATAAGAAAGTGTGATATGGTTAGAGTTTAACAATATAGTTTTGTTAAAAATTTATGACTGCAACATAATTATTGTTATTATTTAAAAATAATATAATGTAAATAACAATATAATGTTATCCAAAACCATAATATTTTAAGTTAAAAAAAATCTTTTTCAGAAACATCTGTCAGTTCAGTGTTTCGTTTGTAAGCTATCGATATTGCACGCGTCGTGTTAAATAAATAAATAAAGTACAAACAAACAAAAGGACAGATAAATAAAAACATATACATACGTACATATGTTTATCTCTTTATACACAAGTGTTTCCATTTCGAGTATACACACAATTGTAAGTATACATTTCTATAAATACATTTCATTTCAACAGTATTAATTTATTTTTATTTCGAATTTGACGTACAGCTGTTTTAAACAAGAGATCCACCAATATATGATTGAAAAACAAAATATTATTATTATATTTAATAATACTGGTGTCGTATTTAACAATATTATTATTATATAAGAACATGGTATGGTGAGTCTCAATTATATTTTAGTCACATCTAACAATAGTGTTGTCATATTTAATAATATTATTATTAACTCAGATAATAATATTATTAAAAGCTTGCTTTGCTATTGACAATAATATGATTTAACTACAACCATATAATTCAATCATAGCATGTTGCTGTTTGATTATGGTTACCTCAACCATATTTTTTCTTTGCGTGTACATACGCATTGTGTGTATGATCTTTTACTTTTCTGCACATATGAATACAAACGCAGACATACATTGCGTGCGCTTTCTTTAAAACACCACCCTTAAACACGTAATATATTACCATCTACATCTTACACACACACACACACACACTCAAACGTACAATATGCAAAATCACAAGCATAAACTCATCAACACTACTTTTTTGTGCAAATGTTTAAATTTAATTACTATCCACCTTTTTTATTTTCTATGATTTTGATGTTATTTTGTTTTTTTTTTCTACATTTGATTGTTTGTTACGATCAAGAAGTCTTCGCGACATCGCTTGGTAACACTCATTTACATGAACATCATCAATATATCCATCGTGCTTCGCTTATTAATTTATTATTATTATTTATTATTTGTTTAGTATAATACATGCCACGAGAATACATTTAAAAAACAAGACATAGTTACATTTCAAGAGGCCTCTACTGCATATAAATGCTTCAAAACTACAAACTTAAATTTCAGACGCATGATAAATGTATACATTTACATTAATCATACGCATCTTAATCTATATAAAGTGTAATATGCGTACGTATACTTAATGTATAATTGAATATGAAGATTCGAAAAATCTCGCGTCCCACCATTTTAACCATAGGCAACCAGGCATATTTCTTATGCACTACAGACAGATATCTCAAAAGGCTTTCAAAAGATTTGCTGCCCTATGCACGAGTTTGTCTATACAGTTTAACAATAAACATCAACTCATAATATAGTTTTAACCCACTATTAAATCCTGGTGTGATTTTTAATGTAAAATTGTATGGAAAAACTCGTTAAGGTCATGTTAAATTTTACCACTTATGCTAACTTCATGCTAGTTTTTCATTACGCATACATTTCATTTCAAAAGTACACTACATACCTTTTTTAACACTGAGAAGTTTCGATTACAGTTTCAATGCTATTATTTATGTAATAGTATGATTCTAAAATTTCGTTAAGTGCGAAACTTTATCATTTATTAAAATTTCTCCATTTGCATAACACTTTTCAAAGGACACCTTCTAATTTGTAAATACATTTTAATCTAATGTATTTACTTCTCTAATACTGTTACACTCAATTAATTAATTTTAATGTGTGAAATAAATAACAAATACACAACTATCTATATTACATACTTCTATGACCTTATGAACATGTTTATGTATGTGTTAAAATAACATTTGTATATACTTGACCTTTGTAGATCCACTTACACTTATTTATGTCTGTGCGCTTCATGTTTTTAAGCAACAATCAAAACCGAAATTATATAAACATATTTATTCTGCTGAAAACTCTTAAATAAATATGCATACTCGTATGTATGAATATTTTATGGATATAGAGAGATGACCCACATAGTATTTATAGTCGTATATAGAATTTATGTATGCATTTGTGTTAAAATATATGGCTATATGTATATACAAGTGCTTGTATAATGAATCCATATACATATTAGTTCAAAATGAAATATATTAGGGTAACATTAACTACTTTGTTTAGATAAAATAATTTGGTTTTATTTGGTTTTTGGAATTTTTATGAATATTTGTATGGTAAATGTTTTAGAAAACAATAATATTTTTATACCCTCATCAAAAATGGTAATAGTAGCAATATATTTGTTATTTCGAGTGTAATTTCCACAATATTTAAACAATATAAAAAATATCGATTTCATGTATAGACAGACGGACGCGGTCATTAAATAAACCTACGCCATTCATACGCAGACTGATTGACAGACATGAGCAATGTCCCTCTAAAGTACTTTAAATCATTTTTTCAAAGAATTAAGAAAGGCTAGACGTGTCAGAATCTTTTCTAAATATATTGGTATCATGTACTTGCCCTACCCTTTAGAAAAAAAAATGTTAACATATTGTTACGTTTTTATTTCTTATGAACGCTTTTTCGTGGAATCGAAGATTTGCAACTGAATACAAAACCCCAGTGTAGTAATTAGGGTTGAGGGTTGTTTAAATACCCTGAAGGAAATGTCGATGGTGAAATTGTACTGAGTCGCTTTTGACTTTGTCACAAGTATTACTCTACAATTATTCCCCATACAATACTTTGTACTATAGACATTTAGCATGCGTTTGTCATTGAAAATCTACTAGTAACACTAGAACAATTGCCTAGGTACTGATAATGCAGTTCTTATGGCAACATGGAAACATACCAACCAGACATTTACTGGTACATTTCTATAACTTACGTACATAAAAATTTATTTATATTAACAAGTTGTTGAAAAATCCGCCAGAAATACAACAAATCTGTTTTCTCTCTTTCTTTTATACTGACGAATAGAAGAGAAATTGTAGGCAATATAACTACTGCTAGAATTTTTGTGTTGACATAGAGACATTTGGCCCCAGTCTGACTGCAGTGTATAAATACACTTATACTAACCGATGATCTTAAACATACGCACACAACTTACATTACTTAATTATACACTACGTCTTGTACGCTGTTGTATACGCACGTGCAGTAATTTTGTGCCGACGATTACTGTTGATACCATAATAATGTCTCGCTGGCTATTTTAACATACTTCTGAGGGGCTATCAGACAAGTAGACTTCACGATAGAGTGACTTATGGTAAACTAAGTGTAATACGCAAGGATCGCCATGTAATACGTAATATAAAAGTGTCTTTGTAAAGTGTCTTTGAAAAATGTCTCTATAGCCCCTTTTTTATTTTAAAACAGCTGAGGGGGTCCCAGCTAAAATTTAAGCGTTCAAAAGAATTGCAAAAGAAGTTTTGAAACTTTAAAAAGAAAACAAGGCTAAAGAGCCGATTTATGTTAAACAAATTAAAGTCTGATTTTATTCTATTTTTTCTTTGGCTTATATACTAATTTTGAAAATAAATCTTAACCTTTCTAACTTATTCTAAACATACAAATGTTATTGTTTTCTCTTTCAATACTATAAAGTATCGTATTCACATTTCTGTTTGACCAATCATCGTATTTTATATTTACAATTGCACTCAAACAGAAATGTGTCACTCAAACAATTAAACGTAACCAGTTCAAAATTGCACCATGCATGCATACAAAGCAAGTAATGTTATTGATACTTTATTAGTTCTTTGTTGCATTCATTGTGCAAGCATTATCAACTTGTGTGATACACTACATAAGAGATAGCTGAAGTTTTTCTTAGGTTAGGTTAGGTAGGGGTGGCAGTCAGAAACCCGGACTCACTTAGACCATTTTGGTCCATTGTGATACCACGGAGACTCTGCTTATGGGGAGTCCCCACCGTCGAACCATCCAGAGCTCAGTATAAAGCTGCTAATACGTTGAAGTTTAACACCAGCAACGTCAGAAAGTTCCCTGAATTCAAGAGCGCCCATTGTGGCCATTCTCTTTCCTGCAAGTCCAGGACAGTGACAAAGAAAATGTTCTATGCTTTCCTCTTCATCAATATCTTGGCAGCTACGGCAAAAGTCGTTGTGTTCAACCCTTAGCCTTTGTGCATGCCTGCCTATGAGACAGTGTCCGGTTAGCACGGACACTAGAATCGAGATTTGTTTCCTATTCTTTGAAATTAGGTAATCCGTACCTTCCCTATTTAGGTGAGTCCATAACTGCCTTGTGATCACGCAATCATTTCTTGTGACCCACCTTCTATTTGTTTCATCCTCTGTCTTGCGCCTAAGTCTGAGTTTGCAAGAGATTAGGGGTAGACCTACACATTCCAAATCCGGTGGAACCTGTAAGGTTGTCCCAATTCTAGCAAGCTCGTCAGCCCTAGAATTCCCCTGTAAGCCTCTATGCCCCGGGATCCAGATGATCCTAATATCAAACTGCTCTGCCATCTCATTTAGAGATGATCGGCAGTCGAGGGCTGTTGTTGTTCTTAGAAGCGAGGATTCAAGGGCCATAATAGCTGCTCGACTATCGGTGTAAATGTTAATTAAGTTTTTCTTAGACAGATTCACAACTCTTAAATGATCTCTTCATAATGAACTGCAAAATGTAGCAGCTACGTCAAGGCACATTTAATGCAGGTACATGCATTAGGCAAAACTCTCTGGCAACTCTCTGCTAACTCTCTGGCAACTCTCTGCTTCTCACATAGCTTTACATGGTAATTGTCAAAAATTTGTATGCATCAAACAAGGCACATTTGATATTGTCAAATGAATTATTCGTTATAAACTTGTAAACAAAAAATCAGCGGATGAGCAATATGCCTGATACGTGTACCTGTTTCATATGCCTTGCAGCTACGTCTAGACAATCTGAGCAGCTTGTTTACAAATATCACAATTAGTTCGTGAGTTAACTAAGTACATACGTGTGTATATACATTAGTGATGAAACGATATTCCCGAATACAAATACGCATATTATATGTGAAATGTATAGACATTATATTGGGGTTCTATTTACGCCTGCAATATAAAATATAAAAAAAAATTATGAAAAACAACTTCAAAGTTAATAAAAACTACGCAAAGTTTTAATGATCGTCATTAAATAATATTTGAAAACTAAACAAAGAACAAATTTTTATAAAAAATTTAATGGATTCTACAACTGCTTTGTAAAACTGCTTGTAAAAGCGTTTTGTTTTTTTACAATATTGCTATAAATTTTAGTGACGTGGTGTATTTTTGTGATGAAAAACTTTATTTCATGAAAATATGAGTTAGGGCCTTTCTACTTGTGATCATCCATATTTACCTAATAGTTCCATAAAAATATTTACTGCCCTACTTTGCATAAATTTAAAAGATTTTGCAATATAAAATATACATGGATACATAAAAATTAAAATCCACAGAAATATGGTTTTATACATATTTATCCTACCAACATAGACATATGTACACATATATTATTCATAATTATACATTTGCACACTAAGCGAGCATTAAAAATGTATGCAGTTTGTGGTATTGAACTAATATCCTTAACAGATTTTAATTATAAAACGTAATCACTAGTCTAGATATATGTATAAAACAAATTTAACATTTTCCTAGGCTAACTTAATTAACGTGCATGCCACTAGCAAATTTTTAATTTGTATTCTAAGTTAACAAATTATTTTTAATCTGTGAAAATTAAGTAACTGATAATTGAATTCATTCGAGAGCATCACCAGTAAATAAAAGTAAATTGGACAGGAGATTTTTTTATTGTAACTCTTAAGCTTGTAGTGGCTTAAGTGACAATAATTGGTGTTAAATAAATGAAATATATCACTACAAACATGAGTACTTCCTCGGAATTCCTTTAAATTCGAAAACTTAGTTATTGATATTAAAAAAAAATATTTTTAAAAAAATTATTTATGCGCCAATTAAAGTAGCTTAGCGGAACTAAACTGTCTACAATAACAAACTTAAGGGGAAAAAACAAAGACCTAGAAACTAAGTGCGCTTTCGCTTGTACTTTTCCTCTTACTTCTGGACACAGTTATACATCAGAAAAACATCGAGGCTCCAAGTGTTATTCAATGGCATCTGAACCAGCGGTTGCATGATCTTGACTATGCAGATGGGCATATGCCTAATGTCCCATACTTTGGATGGCGTCTAGAAAAAATTAGTCAAGCTTCAAGAGCATGGCATGAAGGTCGGACTTAAAATCAACATCAACAAAAAAAGTCACTTAGAATCGCGACCCCATTTTCAAACCCAATACTTCCAAATGGCAAAGACCTATAAGATGTTTATAAATTTACTTATTTTGGAAGCGTTATAAGTTAAGATGGTGACACAGAGATAAGAGGTTTGTGACTGTTCAAAATGTGTGGTTGAAGTCTACTGATGATTTGTTACAGCAACAATGAAATGCATATAGACCAAGCTGAACCACCAGCAAATAAATTTCAAATTAAAATAAAATAAAATAGGAAAATTTGTTTTAGCTTTCAATATAAGTAACCGATTGAACATTTTCAATCGACATCGAGGGACAGGCAAGGCTTTATGATTTGTTTACAGCAAAATAAAATAGCCTGTGATGGTCAGACGGGCAGAGTAGCAAAACAATAGGGTTCCTTTTCACGCAGTTGAGTATGTGTGGAACACAACACATTATTTTTTTTCTTCAGTAAAAATAACTTGCAACTTTAATAAAAAATTTGGTCCTTCTTTATTAAAATAATTCGCCTGTGCTTAAAATTTTTTTTAATGAGCAGTTTTCATTACAGGTGTGTGTGAAATACAACAAAAATTTTAATTTTTTTTCAACAAAAATTTTTTTTAATTTATTAAAAATTTTTTACTGAAAAAATGTAATGTAATGTTTGTTATACATTATAATGAAATTTCATTTTTTTTCTATTCATAAACTGTTTTGTAACATTTTAGAAAATACGAAATACAAAATACTTTTCAGTAGAGACTTTCAGCCGCACACATGTCCTTCTCATCCTGTCATAAGATTTACACTATTTAGTAAAAAGAATTACTCTTACTTTCGTTTAGATGCAAAGGTTTTTTATATCTTAAACTTTCTCTGCAACTTAAGTGAAGCAACACAAATAAGTTGCAAGCTATAATAAAACCTCAACCAGGATAAGTTCTGTAACAAAGTTGCATCAAATGCCTGAGAAAAAAGGTTTTCTCGCAAAAACATGATGAATTAAATTTCTCTTAAAGCTCATAATTAATTGCTAAGAGAGAGAGAGAGAAAAAAATCTGAAGGTAGGTCATGTTGTTTTCAAAGAATAATCTTATTATATGCATAAATAAGAGCAACGTAGACTTTAAAAATTATTTCAATTTTTATATTATAATTGACATTTCCTTATTTATGATTTCCTTTTAATTTTAAATCAAAAAAGACACAGAACCATACTTACACGCGAAGGAAATGAAAATAAATACATTATTCATTTCATCAGTTGTTCTGTTTCTTCTTTTACTTGTGAAATATGCATACATATACATATGTATATAGATATGTACATGTACATATGTATGTACACAAACACATATACACATATTGTATGTATATTGTATGTATCTGTTTTTATATCACTCTATGTTTGTTTCTAAGGTTGGTCTATGTGATTTTTAGTACGTATGGATGCTTATGTACATATCTGTTTAAATATTTGCTGCAGGACATATTTTGTGTTTATTTGTACTTTAAACGTGATAAGGATACTAAATGAATTTAATTCATTTTGCTTCTTACTTTTTTTCTGATTTCACTGCGTCGAATGATTACGATGGCAGTGCAAGTGAAAACAACTTCATAGATACGTATCCAAACATATATTCTCATTCATGTATGTATCTTTCCCTCACATATATTACATGTACAAAAGTGTGTACAAGGTTTATTTGTATTAAATGTAAAACCAATTCTATTTAAGCAACCTTAAGCTTGTTTTTCAGTAGCTCTATGTGCTCTTAGAAATGTTTATACTTTTCGATTTCATTTTATAATCAAAGTAAGTGAGTTAGCTAAAATTTTTGCTGTTATACAAATAATTAAATATATTTCAATATTTGCACTTTATGATTTATAGCAGCAACACTTTAACGATACCAGTATTTGTACTTAATATACAAATTAAAATTTATTTTTCGATTAATATTTTTAACACTACAAGTTTGTTAAACTGTTGCAAAAATATTTGAAATATTTGTTTGATAAAAATGTATGTGTTAATAGTGGTATGAGTAGGTATGTACATATTTACTTTGTCCTTAACTGCAATTATATAATAATTTCATATTATTTGTAGGGCTTGCACATAAATAACTGTCAATTATTTATACGTTTAATTTAGTTTGATTAATTGGAAATTTTCAGTTTCAAGAAATAAATAAATAACTTAAATTCTGTCATTTCACCAGAAATAAATGTCTTTTGGAGTACGAGTATATACATACATATCTACATTATATTAATTTTAAAAAAATTATTTATTAATGAATATCTGAAGACGAAAGCTACTTGTTCTTTCCATTTCTTAGCTAAGTTATGAATTACGCCACAACACAACTTCTTAATTTTAAGGTCAGATTTTAATCAATCTATGTTTGTATACATTGCACATTGGTGCAAAAGATATTGAAAGTGGTGCTTACGTCAAAATTAAAAATCTGTTTTTTTTTAATGAAAATTTTTAAAAATTTTTATATAACGTCACTGTAAGTAAAAATTAAAGTTTTATCGCATTAAAAATAAATTAAAAGTCTAGCATTTTTAATATATAATATTTTAATTAGCATTCAATTAAAATTTTAACATGATACAAAAAAATTCTGATATAGTCATTCCCAAAGAAAAGCCCAAATTTTTTTTGCATTGCGTTACCAAGCAATGAACCCTTTGTTTTAATGACATGAATGTCGATTTCATATAAAGCTTATAAAACACTAGGTTTTCTTTATATATCTATTTCATTTTTCTGACCCAGCTCAAATTGCTTAACAAACAGTTTATTGACACCAAGCGTTCTTTAAATATTTCATAACATTTTTTATTCAAGATGAGCGACTCAGTGTTTTTTTTTATAATTTTGTTCCAGGTGAAGGTGAATTACAAATCTTTTGATTACTTCAGTTTTAAAAGCATTTTTGCTCAGCGCTCTCAGTTTTGAAGATTATTTTAAAATAGACGATTTTTTATGCTAGATAATAAAAATTTCATGAAAATCCCCAGGGAATTTTTTTGGGGAAAAGGTACTTTTTCGTTGGGAATTTTTGGGGCAAATATATAATTAAAAATATTGTTATATAGTTTTTCTTTTTTGTGTTTCTTTCAAATTCCAGAAATCACATTTGGAGATTTTCGGGGATGAAAAATTGCACATAAAATAAAAAATAAAGTAAAATAAAATAAAATAAAATAAAATAAAATAAAATAAAATAAAATAAAATAAAATAAAATGAAATAAAATAAAATTAAATTAAATTAAATAAAATAAAATAAAATAAAACAAAATAAAATAAAATAAAATAAAATAAAATAAAATAAAATAAAATAAAATGAAATAAAATAAAATTAAATAAAATTAAATAAAATAAAATAAAATAAAATAAAATAAAATAAAATAAAATAAAATAAAATAAAATAAAATAAAATAAAATAAAATAAAATAAAATAAAATAAAATAAAATAAAATAAAATAAAATAAAATAAAATAAAATAAAATAAAATAAAATAAAATAAAACAAAATAAAATAAAATAAAATAAAATAAAATAAAATAAAATAAAATTAAATAAAATCAAATAAAATCAAATAAAATAAAATAAAATAAAATAAAATCAAATAAAATAAAATGAAATAAAATAAAATAAAATAAAATTAAATTAAATTAAATTAAATTAAATTAAATTAAATTAAATTAAATTAAATTAAATTAAATTAAATTAAATTAAATTAAATTAAATTAAATTAAATTAAATTAAATTAAATTAAATTAAATTAAATTAAATTAAATTAAATTAAATTAAATTAAATTAAATTAAATTAAATTAAATTAAATTAAATTAAATTAAATTAAATTAAATTAAATTAAATTAAATTAAATTAAATTAAATAAAATAAAATAAAATTAAATTAAAGTGGGAACGCTGTTTGTGTTTCAAAAATATTTTGTTTGTAGCAGAGCTCTATTATTTTAAGAAACACAAATAAGAATCTTAACAAGAATAAATATTTAGCAATGAACTCTTTTCAAATGTGTGCTAAAATCCCAACAATTTGTATTGTTTCTATTGTATCAAATACACGTTCAGTTTTTTTTATTGTGAATACCCAGTCTGAATTGTATCAATGTATTTTTTTATTTCAATGGACAAAATAAGATAATAATCAATGACGTCAATATGAACTCGTTAGCAAGAAATCTAACTACTTGATGTTTAAATTGTGATTGTTTAAAACAAATAGTTTGTTATAAAATAAAATGAAAATACTGGAGTACTTTTAGGGTAAATTTAATATCATGCCCGCTTACAACTCCGCTGTCAATGTAAGTGCAATGCTAGTGGCACGTACTGACATCGTAGCTTGCTTTGTAAGCAAGAGCGCACCATTTACGCGTCCTATGACACTTTTATGTTAAATCTAAGTAGCAAAATAACTGAACGAACCACCACTGACAGCTAGTAAGTATTACTGATATCGTCGATTACGTAATGTATATTTTTACCACTGGGAAGCTACATACAAATAATCCTCTCACAGAGTCGCTCCCTAAATGAAACTTTTTAAAAACACATCACAACACATCATATTAAAGTGTAAAAATGTATTAAATTTGTATATGAACATTATTATTAATAAGTGTACACTACTGTATTTGAATAATAGGCAATAAAATTTCAAAGAAAGTATTTGAGCGCTATAATTGCCATCGAATTTTTTTTCTACAAAAGCTGAAGGTTAAAACAATTTAATGAATTACAATCATTTGCTCTAAAGTAAGCAAACAATAGTAGTATTTACTGTATGTATGAAAGAAATAATATATATTCAAATAGATATATTCACTAACTGTGATAGAGTAACAAGTATGGAAATATAGCATTCTTCAAATAATTGCTTATCTGTTTGTGTACATTTCTTAACTTAGGTTAAATACTTTTGTTTTTTTTTGTTTTGTTAAACTTAAATCCTTTGAATAGAGTAAAAATTCATTAAATTGTACATTCAAAAAAACCATAAAAATTCGATCTTCAAAGCATTTCAAAAATATAGTTTAAGTTGTAATAAGTACTTAAGCTTTTTTGAATTTTTCTAATATTTCAACCCAACGTATTATAGTTTAAGCAACAAAAAATAAATAGAAAACTTTTAATTAAATTTTTTCTATATTAGCTGTGATACTTTGCTGTCTGACCAATATGTCTGTTTGCATGTTAACTAAATATTTAAATAAATTTACATGAGAAAAGTAATAAATCATAAATATTTTGATATCCAGAGATTCTCTTAATAAAGTTATTTCTTTCTTATACTTGCATGCATATACGTGTGTAAAGACATGCAAGTATTTCAATTTAAGTGTATCAAATATTTCGAAAACAAATACAAATGTAGAAATTGTGGTTAGCACATATTGTGATATTTAAATAGACATAAATAAGGCAACATTTTGTACGTACAAAATGTCCGAAGGAGTTACTAAAAATGTTTGCTCATGCAAAAATAAAAAAAGTAACCGCAATAAAAATATAATTTAATTAAAAATTTTCATTTATGTATTTATTTAAAAAAAATTTAAAGCATGAAAAGTAAGAAACTAACTCCACAAAAGCTTGTCAGGTTATTTTATGCAGGAAAATATACAAACCAATTATTATCCGATCTTTTTTTGTTAATTAATGCTGTTTTTTGATAGATACCAAATTTATATTCTAATTTTTTTAAAGGAAACTTGTTGTACAAAACTTTTTCTATTTGGTTATTGCAGCACTATTGAAAAAACGAATACATAAAAAATTACGTAGAATAAATTTCTAGAGCATATTTTGCAACTTTTTAATGTTTGGCTTTTCTAGATTAAAAAATTAAAAAAATTTTATGCAACTAATTTAGTTAATTTTAAGTATTCTTCGAACTTAATTTAATTCTATATTTAACAGGCTTAAGTTCGTATTGCCTTGTATGCCAAATTACATGTGATAATTATTAATGAACAAATAACATCAAAGTTAAAATTCGTATTTTTCATTTTCCTATTCAATTTTTAGGCTTTCAAGGTCATTTGGGTGCCGAAAGCACGAAAATTAAATAGGAAAATGAAAAATACGAGTTTTACATAAATAAAGAAGGTCACTTCAGAAACAAAAACTTTATCAAAGTTAATTGTAAATATTCTGACAACAACACATAGTTGAACGGAACAGCTAGCTAATTTTATGAAAAAATTTTTACATTATATATATTTCATAAAAATGTATGTGAAACAGTGTGAAAAAAAGATAAGCTCTCATCCAAAATTTCTGCAATCAAAAGTAGTAAGATAAAAATTTTATCCAAGTTCATCTATGGTCTAGAACGTCATGGTCAGCTTATAATCGCATTTCTAGGCAACCTATTTATCCCTATCAGTGAGGTCAGATTGGTGCTTTTAGCACTATTTTTAGTGCTTTTTGAGGACTTTAAACGCCAAATTTTGAGCGTTAGTAACACAATAAGAAAAAGCAATAAGTAGTGTTTTTGAGAAATTTGTGTATTTCCTAAAATTCCTTTAATAAAAACTTGATGTAGTTATTTTTTCAGAGCATACCTATTTCGTCTGATATATTTCATTAAAAATATTGATACTATTGCTGAAATAGAGAATAGGTTATAAAATATTAAACGTTATTAATTCGTTCGTTTGAATCTTCACGTATGTTAGTGCTTATTGCGCTTTTTAGATTTCAAGATTACGCTTTTTAGTGTTATTTTTAAATTAAGGTGTGCTTTTGGAACCAAAAAAATTGGCATCACTGATCCCTATAGCTAGACATAGAGATCAGTGATGTCAAATTTTTTGGCTCTAAAATCAATAAAATTACGATTATACCAAATTCTTAATTTTTTTAATACTTTTGTTAGTTAACTAAAAACATACATATGTACAAACCAACAAACACGCAGTTTTGATTTTAAATGATAATGATTTGAAATCAAACCTTTTCTCAAACGAAAAAAATTTCAAAATAACTTGAAAAACAGCATTCTCAACAAAAAGGGGAAATTATTTTTAGGGATGTAACGAATATGAACACCGATTCCGATATATCGGCGATATTTCTGATTTGCCGATATATCGATATCGGCGATATTTTACTGTCATTACAGCGATACTTCTTAAATTTCTTTAGAGATGTTTTGTTAAGTTTCAATATGCGTATCGGTATCGGAATCGGTATCGACGATATTTCTTTTTGAGTATCGGTATCGGATCGGCAAAACGGCGTATCGTTACTTCCCTAATTATTTTCACATTGAGAAATTCATTTATTCTCACAAATGAAGTAAAATTTTTGCTTTGCAAGTTTATGTTTAATATTAAAGTTCATGGAATTCATTATTGACTGACATGTTTATGTACTTGTATGTTCATATAAAATTATAAGTAAATAGTATTTCATATAAATTAAATAAAAATATCATAATTAATTGAAGTTTTGAGAATGACACTTGGCATCAAGTTAAGACAAAATTGATATTATAATATTATAATATTATTAATTCATACTGTTAATTAAAAGAAACATTTAGGATATACTTTTGCATCCATTGGTTTGATTCGATAAGAGATAGTGGAAGCGAACAGTATTGCTCTCTTTCGTTTTTAATAAATTTTAGTACAAAAATACCATCTCCACATCTGTTTATTTATTTCAGTTTTCGTTTTTCACACCTGCCATTGGTGGCATGAACAATTTTTCAATAAGGCTAAATTGGACTTAAATAAAAATAAATAAAAAAAAGGGTACAATTGTACCTAATTTTACATCCCTGGTCTAGCTGTATTGTTGTATATCTCTATCTCTATCTCTATCTCTATCTCTATCTCTATCTCTATCTCTATCTCTATCTCTATCTCTATCTCTATCTCTATCTCTACCTCTATCTCTATCGCTATCTCTATCTCTATCTCTATCTCTTTCTCTATCTCTATCCCTGTCTCTGTCTCTGTCTCTGTCTCTATCTGTCACTGTCTCTATCTTTATATCTATCTCTATCTCTTTCTCAATATCTATATCTGCCTCTAGCTCTATCTCTATTTCTATCTCTGTCTCTATCTCTATATCTACCTATATCTCTGTCTCTTTCTCAATCTAAATAAAAGTTATCAACAATTTAGGCATTTTAATAATTCTAATTTATGGGTAGGTCCATGAAATTTTCATTTCCAATAAAAAAATATATTTTCGATAACATGTCGCTTAGGATAAAATCGAAAAAACGACTGGAGATATTTGAATATTTAAAAAAAAATAAACCTTCTCCAGAAAACTGTCATTTTGGTCGCACACGATAAAATAGAAAATAAAGCTCGATATGTCTTGCAATGTGATTTTATATTAAGGGCCTTTCAATACCTCCTCGTATATAAAATAGTCATAAATTAGTTTGCAACAAATTTTTTGTGAAAGAAATATTTGTAATTTTTCATGCATATACACACACACAAATAAATAGATTAGAAGGATTATAATACAACACATAACTTATCTTTATGAAGTTAAGATAAATATTCAATCAACTTATAAAATATGTGTGTGGAGGGAAGAAAACCAGTCATAAAATATCCAGTAATAATTATATTTTAGTGTGAACACAATTTCTGTAATTAATTTTAATGCGCTTGAGAAATATAATACCCTAAACACCTTTAATACTTTAATTCTTTGAATAGGAAGAAATAAACTGCCAGTATATAGAAGACAATCCAAAATTCTAGGCTAGGGAGCCTATTGAGAGAAAAAAAATAAATTTTAGTGTTTTTTTAATATAAATAAGCAGACGAAAAATTTTTAATTGCCTTCAAAAAACTGGCAGAAGTAATTTTTCTTTTTTATAATGGCCTCAGTTAAATTTTTTCTAAAGCCATTTAGAGTTGCATCATACACTACAGCAAGTTACGCTTTTCTAATGTGTGGGGATATGGCATTTGTGTTTGCATTTGTATGAGTACACGCGATTGTGTGTGTTTTGTTGGTTTCCAAAAAATTATATATACCAGCAGTCAAAATCAATTTATAACAGTTTATGCGTATCCCGCATAACAATAGTTAAACAAACCAACAAAAATATCACTAACAACAACAGCAACAACAAAATATTAACAACTACAATTTGTCAAAATATTTTATCACTAATACGTAGTGTAACATTTGCCACAAATGTGTCAAACACAAATAACAGTAACTAACAAATAAAAACTGAAAATAAATATATTTTGAACTAATTTTTATTTTTCAGTAATAAATTAGCGAGCACTAATCCATGAATATATTTCCGAAGATCCAACAAGGTGAGGGAAGAAATAAATAAAATCTACTCCATCAACCTCAGCGCACCATAACATTGAAAATTCAGTACTTTTGACCAAATTGTGTATTCTTTTTAGAAAAGATAAACCCCTGAAATACAAAATTTAATAACATATTTATGTTTACACAAAAGATAAATAAATTCCAATGTAACATCTCCATGCAAAAAGTTTGATTTAAAATCATATTTACGTAGATTTTAAGTTGAAAGTTTTCTGTATGTATTATCAAGTATATTGCCTGCCACTGTGGAAACATATTTGTTAATGTGCAGGGACTGGTATACTAAAATATTTTATATATTTGAATATAGTGTTAGTTTTGAAATTTTTATTTTTTCGTTAAAAAAAAAACCCCAACGTTTTGTTGTTTAAATATGCGACTGCATACATACAAATGTATGTTTACGGGCATGTGTCACTCATATAAATGTGTACCATTTTTTATATATTTTTATTTTAACACACGATACATTTGCAAATGACAATGGCAGACTCACAACAAAAACTTTATTCCACATTTTAGAATATTTTGATTTATAAACAGTCATCATTTTACTTAACAGCAACAGCACATGGTATGAGATTTTATTTTTATTTTTGTTTTAGCAAGAAACCGCAGCTACAAATAAAATGCTTCGAAATTAAAACAAAAACAAAAATAAATAAATACTTTCATATGCTGGTGTAAAATTTAATGAAACTTTTAGTAAAATAACCGCATCAAAGCAGGAATGTACATGTTTAAGGATACAATAGAAAATTTTGTAGTTAAGTTTATTTAAAACAATAATTATGATATGGTGCCTTCTTAACATATTTATACAATATTTGAAGGGGATAAACTTTACATATGAATATGTAATGCAAAAGTAAATAATCTGACATATGTACAGGTTGTGCAATCCTTAGTTCAATTGTCTGGTTCCTTTGTGTATTTCTCTGACCAAATGTAAAACAAAAGGTTTCCATTGAAAAAGAGGCTACGTCGGCCAACAATGCAACTTTCCCGGGGGAATGCCCATATATGACTAACGAATATAATGTTGAAAACAAAATCGAAAGTCCTGGGTATCCAACAGTCATTCAAATAACAGCACCAAGCATTTTTTTTGATGTGCATTAGTGTTCCTTTTCATCAGTTGTTGTAGGAAAGTTCAAGTGTTGAAGGCGTAGTCACTGGTCACTGAATAATCCCAATATAAAATCAGAGGGAGGGCCCTTGTGGTGTAGCAGAATCCTCTGCAAAGTAAAATAACCAATAAAATGGCTACTCAGTTTAACCAAAATTTAATACGCTTTATTAACACCAGAGGCGCTGCAACACTGCATTATTAAAAAAACGTGCAAACAGAAGAGTTTAAAAAAATTAAGCTTTCCTCTATCTGTTCCTTCACCACCTTTCTTCTCTATCACTACCCCTTTCTTAAAAGAAGGTAGCATATAGTAACTCATAGTAGTAGGCATTCATTGCTTGAGTGTTAATTCTCTTTAAAAAAAAGAGGCAGCTGGTTCGTTAAAGAACAGAAAGTAAAAACTAATTCTCTCTTTAGGCTTACCGAATTTGACATTTAGCTACAAATAAATAAAAGTCACGTGTTGAGTGGGGTCCCTTTATATATGCGCCTTGGCTGTTATATGTTTTTCTTCGCATCGTTAGTAGTTATTGCAATATCGTACAGCTAAAAATCGGATAAAATTTATAGATCTCGTAAATAAGAATCGATGCATCGATATATCGGTTTTTCAAATTTCGGTGATATATGTTATTTATTTTCTCAAATATCGATATTTCGATATATCGATATTTTTGCCCGTCTCTATCAGGCACACACTACAAACTTAAAAC
Source organism: Tachina fera (assembly GCA_905220375.1). Classification (NCBI taxonomy): domain Eukaryota; kingdom Metazoa; phylum Arthropoda; class Insecta; order Diptera; family Tachinidae; genus Tachina; species Tachina fera. The sequence goes on along the minus strand of LR999965.1, from coordinate 45,558,345 downwards.
ATCGTCTGCAAGCGAAAAAGTGCAAAAATATTTACATATATCTGTATCTTTGTATCATACAAAAATAATGTTTAATGATCCGTTTTTTAACTCTTGATAACATGGCGATAAAATAAAAAAATCAACTTAAGACAAGTGCACTCTAAGAGGAATATAATCACAAGGCTCAACTCTCTACAACCCACCAAGTCAAATGAGTTGTAAACATGATAAATTTCAACAAAAATAAACGACTTTCAACAGGCGTACTATTCTTAGACAAAGAGAAAGTTCCCTTAGTGATATGAAATTTTTTTTAGATATCGAGGGTAGTAAGTCTAATGAAATAACTATTCCAGCTAGCATCTTACAAGGGCCTGTACTTTCACCGCTTTTATATTGACATTACATAGCTGATTTTAAACCTTTCATTGACACTGACACTGCTTTCTATGCAGATGATAGTGTATTTTTAAGCCGTGGCAAAGTCTCGAATGTAATTTTGAAACGTGTAACGCAGTTTTTGTTTCCTGCTGGGGAAAGCGTCAGCCTGTCCAGGTCCTTACCAAAGGTCTGCTTCCTTTGTTTGTGATTTAATATTCAGAGAACACAGTATACTTTTATTTAAGAAACTTAGCTTAATTTATGCTACTTTAAACTCAATATGTAGATATATAAAATTCACTTGTGCCGTATGGATGACTACTGTATACCTTGCCCTTTTAATTGTGAAAGTCCTCCAGAAATATTTTTACCTCCTGTGAATAACTAAACGAGGATAGACGAAATATTCGAAAAAGTACGATTGCGAATACACGAAAAATTTGGGAGTTCTTGTAGTCGGTTAAACTACGAAAAATTCGGAAGTTCGTATGCTTTACTAAATACAATACACGAAATATTGGGGAGTTCGTGTAGTCGGATAAAATACGAGTTATGGTTACTAACTACAAAACATACGAAAGATTCGGAAGTTCGTATGCTTTACTAAATACAATACACAAAACATTCGGGAGTTCGTGTATTTATTAACTACGTTTATCAACTCTACTAGGTACATATGTATTTATCGAAACAAGAATCGGCAAAGCTCAAGTGGCCTTCTTGTAACTATCATTTGTACGGTGTCGTGACTTGCTCCGCGATTGCTTTCAAAACTTGACTTCTTATATAATTCCACTCCACAACTGTATGAGACTTCCAACGTATATTCCTCAACTTCAACGTTAACAAACAATGTAAACCAAGAATTATGTTGTACCCTTCATGAATTGAGGTGGCATGTACCTATCTGTTTATAATATAAATTAACTTTTCCGTTGGTTCTATGAACCGTCGCTTAAAAACAAAACGTGTTTTAACTTCTGTGATTCAACATAGAATGATTTTCTTTATTATTTCTTCAGCTTTCATTACAATATTGAATTTTGTTTATTTAATAGTAATTTCTTAACTTAGGTTTCATGTTACAATCACCTTATTCTACCTTAAATTCCATTGGCTAAAATGCAATAAAGTTTGGTTAATTACCAAGCGTTTTTAGAACAAAAAAAAATAATAATAATTTGCTTAAACATAATTGTCACCTCATTTTACTTTAATTCTATTGGTTAAAATGCAATAAATTTTGATTTAACGAAATATTGATTACAAGGCATATTTTACAACTAATAGGTGAATATTCCTATTAGTTTGCTTACAAATATAATTAATAATGGTATTCACATCTGTTGCTAACTTATATAACTATACGTTTTATCATTTGTAACGTCACGTTACAAACGTATGCAAAAATCACTTACATCAGCTCAAAAATTGTTTACCAAATGGAAAATAAAAATTAATGAAGATAAGTCTGAGGCTATAATTTTCTCATTCAATAGATCGCCTAAGACGATTTTCTGTTCAAGACAAATTAAAATTGTATAAAATACCTGAGAGTAACACTCTTGACCGGAAACTTAGATTAAGGTAGCATTTAGATATAGTATGTTCAAAGCTATAGCATGTGGTAGAATTAGGAGAATTTTTCAGAATTTCCTACGCTTATGAAAAAAATCTCTTTTTTTCCCTGCACCCAATTGTTTCCTAAATTTTTCCCTACGCTACTTTTTTAAATAGTTCAAAAAATAAAATTTATTTTTTATTTTGTACATTTCCATTTTATGTCATAAGTTCAGGTTCATTAAAAAATAGTACAAAATCTTATATACCCTTTAAATAAGTGCATTTAGTTAGTAGGAGATACATACATAGAAATGTAGGTGCATATTTTTTATTTTGTGAAAAAATTGATAATTTTTGCTCTAGTGAAATTTTTACTAAGTGACATCTCGGTATTTTTCGATTAAATATTTTTTTTTTATTTGCAATAAGTTGAATAGCGATGCATTACTTTCAGGAGAGCAAAAAAGAAACCGTTCATCTCTTTATACTTCAGCGTTTGGACAAAACTTCATACGCAATTATTAAGGAATTGATTACATCTATGCATATTAGTAGTAATAACTAATCTTTTTTAGTTTAATTATAAAAACAATATTTAATATCCCACTTGACCTTTGATTTGATAAAAACGAATGCTTACTAAATTTAGAAATAAAATTTTTCAATATTTGTTCGCAAATCTAAAAAAAAAATCTAATGTTCGCTAAAGCTTCCAATGGTTTTAGGGAAATGAAACGCAACATGTTCTTTAATTAATTTTAAAGTTAGGACTGTACTTTAGCGATAAATTTTATTCCCATCTCCATTTACAAAAAATAAATTCAGTAAAGTGCTACTCTGACTGGCGCACGAAGGGGTCCGTACGGATACTAGATATGTAATACTATATGAACTATATAAAATATAGTATATATACTTATATATACTATATAAAATATAGTTTTGTCATTTTTTTCATTTTTGGGTTTTTTCGGTTGTAAGCGTTTTTTAATAAGGTTTTTTTAGTTTTGGCGTTTTTCGCATTTTTTTTATTTGGCGATTTAGCGATTTTTTAGGTTTTTTGGCATTTTTTTAATTTGATGATTTTATTAGTTTTGGTAATTTTTTCTCGATACAGGGTTTTTTTTTATTTTGGCGATTTTTTTTTTTAATTTTTGCGATTTCTTTCATTTTTGCAATTTACTTTAGTGCTAGATTTTTTTTAAATGGTCGTTTTTTCGGTTTGGCGACTTTTTTCATATTGGCGATTTTAAAATTTTGGGATATTTTTGTTTTACCGATTTTGAAAATTTCAAGACTTTGCCTCTTACGGTTTCCAAGATACAGCAAGTTGTCAAAGTTACATAGTCAAAATTACATAAACTGATAGAACACCCTTTAATTTTATTTTTTTTAAATTTTAGTATTATTTGCTGTAGTCAGTATAAATAAACAGTAATGTTACATGTTTCAAGTGTCTATATACAAACATATGTACATTCAGTTGTATATATATTACATGGGATTTTAAAATTTATCGTTGCTCGTTTTGGAATACCCTATAATTTTTGACTCTCATATATTTTATAATTGTTGTAGGGACCAAAGTTCTACATACTCTGTCCAAATTTCAGGTCCGTATCTCTTACGGTTCCTGAGAAAATAGCTTTCTTCCTAAAACATGAAATGTGTTTAATTTTTAAGTTTTCCAACCCTGGAAACGTCTTTTAAATTTAATTTTTATTTTTAATTTTAAATACCAACTTGAATTGTACTGAAGTATAAAATAAGTTAATTTAATAAAAGTAAATCAAAATTACTTTTCGGTAGTTAGTTTTTTATATCATAAAGAGTTAAAGTTTTTTTTTGTGAATATAAGATATGTGTAATTTAGTGGGAAAAAGAGAAAAATCTGTGTCATATAATTTCCAGGTAATCTGCTAACTTGACAATACAGTTAAAAAGCTATATGCATATATTTTAATTTTAAAGTTTACAATTGGAAAATATAATTTATAATTGTTAAAAAATTGTGCAATTGATTAAAATCATTACAATTGGACATAAGTAAGAAATCTTTCCCTTTTTCCCTACATGACAAATTTTCAAAAAAAAAAAATGCCTACAAAAAGGAAAAAATACCTACACTTGGCATCACTAGGTAGATCTCTTTTTCCACTATTAAACAGAAAGAGCAAACTGAATATAAAAAAAAAACTTCTATTATACAAATTGTGCATTAGACCTATTATAACTTATGCCCGTGCAATATGGTATAATTGTGCAAAAACGCATAAAAAGAGACTACAAATCATACAAAATAAGAACCTGAAAATTATCTATCATCTCCCTAGAAGATTCTCTACTAAAGATTTACATACACTTTCAAATCAAAAGCGTATCGAAACTATAATTAGAGATATGACTCTGACATTCTCAAACAAATGCACGAACACAAATTACACGCACTTGAGGACATTGACCACCAGTGTCTAACCATATAAATTATAGGTTTTTTTAGTATCTTTTTCCTATGACTCTAAGTATTATGATTTTAATTTTGTTAACTGTGTTTATTATTTTCATTAATGGATTACATATATTTGCTGTTATATCTTAAGATAAAATCTCAATATATATATGTATGTAATTCTAATTTAAGTACTTTGTTGACATTGATAGCAAATAAATAACATATAACAAAAAAATAATCACAACAATTTTTCCATCACAATTTTAAATACTTTTATATACGAGTACCAACAGCAGTTTTCAGATTATCCTGTTCAATATCACAATTGTCCTGTTCAATATCAAGCTACTGCTTCTTCATAACAACATTTTATATACGAGTAAGCCTGCAAGCAATTCTAGGCTTTGAAAGAGGTTACCAAAATATAAATTAAAGTTGTATATAAAAAATTTACAAACTGCACAACTTTTTACCTTGCAAATAAATTTAGTTTATTTCTCAGTTAATAGTTTTGGGAAATCGAGCCAACGGCCATAATGTTTTTGTACAGCATTTATTTTTTGTATTCGTGTTGAAGGCAATTTACGTTCTGGTAGCCAGCAACAATTTAAAAACAAAAAAATCGCTATTCATTTTCTCTCAATGTTATGAATTTTTTTATTGAGAGTTTTTAAAATATTGACCCAGACTGTTTTATTAATTTTAAATATAAATAATTAAGCACACATACAAATACAATAGTTATTAAAAAAATTTACACAAAAAGGTAAATTTTTAGCATTCAAAAAAAAACTTAAAATAAACAATACCATCAACTTTTGATTTCAATAAATAGAACAACAACTACCCGTACTCTTACTTACAATGAAACAATAAATAATATTGCAAATTTCTGAATGGCTTTTACCTGCGGTCAAATGGAATAAAAAATTTTATTTTATGATAAAAAATCATTAAACCGCAATCTAATAATATTATTGCAATTTTAGAATTTCATTAACAATGCAATCTATAAAATCCGAAATATGTATTCTTATTTTTTATAATATAATGAATTTCAACAATTTTGTGGGCAGAGTTGAGTATATTTTTAACGTTAAACTAATTAAATTCTGACAACCAACTACTTATGTATGATGTATTTTAATTAATTAAACAAAATTATTATTAATACTTAATATAATAAAATAAAATGTGTTATTTTTTAATGACACTTTTGAATATTGAAGTGTAATTAACTGAGTGCCATGCTGGTATTGTTTTAATTTTTAAAATAATAAACGTGGCTTTTAGGGTGGTATATTCGTTTTTGTATTACATTTGTAATAGAAAATTTTACTAAATTTTTTAATTAATTTTCTGATAACCAATTTCTGTCTGAAATTTAGTTTTTCCTGAAGAACTAAGAGATTTTATGTTCTTAACTTTTCCCTGTAGGAAGTTACTGATTCAAGCCCAATTTAGGAAAATCGTGTTTTCATCGGATTTTGATGTTTCGCGGTTTTGGGAGTCGATTCTGACTATTTTCGCGTTAATGTGCTTAGGGCTGTATGTGTATATGTGTATATGTGTGTGTGGATGGGGATGTATGCATGTCATAACTTAAAATAGAATCAACAGATCGGAAGCAAATCTGCCGCTTTCGAAATATTTTGAGATCACTTAGATGTCGTTGGCTGGTTGGTTGGTTTACGTGGCTGCCTTCAAATAGATTGTAGATAATTCCTTTTTGAAAGACCACTACACTCGTCAGGGTCAACCTATGTAGAACCGTATCTTAGTATACGGATACGGCAATAGGTACTTAATCCAGCCCGTTGCGCTGAGATATCTGATAAGGTTGCTCAACCTAATCTCAGATAAACCTAAAAGGTCGTCTAGTACATTTCTGCCTAAAAACTTGTGTTTCACGAGACGTAAAGCTGGACATTCGCAAAAAAAGTGTAAGAATGTTTCTTCTTTGCCTTCTTCTCGAAAACTTTGGCAGAACTCATTATAGGACAGACCTATCCTAGTAGAATGTCTACCGACCGTCCAGTGCTCCGTCATGACTGCAATGAGCCTCGACATGTCCCTAAGGTTCCTGTTTATTAATTGTATTGAGCGCCTATCAGTGTAGCAACGGTACATTTTCTTAGCAACCTTGCACGTGACTATATTGTGCCATCTGCATTCAGCCTTATAGAAATAGTGCTTGAATATACCATTTTTAATAGTACCTGGCCTGAAAAGACTCTAGAGCCGACAACACAGCCCATTCTTGATAAATCAATGTATATTCTGACGTCATATTCCCTTACCATTGTAGCTCCCTTCCATTCCCGTCTGGATGGAATCAGAACTTTAAACACCTTGTCAAAGTCCAGATGAGGCACCATGGAGGGAAGGGGAAGTTGATCAAGAATTCTGACATGGCCATAGGACCTTGATCTCCACCACCCAGATACCGCTAATCTTGCCGCACTACTTAAGAACACTGCCAATATAAAAAAGGTCAATCGGAATAAGGTTTAGTTTAGCATTCAGAGCCTCCGAAGGTCTAGTGCGTAAATACCCTGTTATCCCTGTGCAAACGGATCAATGTGTTATATAATGTTGATCTACCATGTATTTCTTACTTGTGGCAGGCCGCCATACTACAAAGCAGTAAGTCAGTAAGTCATTTAAGAACTTTGGGACTTAGACCCCATTAAGATCCAAACATTCTACGACAAGAGTAATATGTTGTCGTACATATTAAATTGATTCGGTTCGAGGGATTTCGAAAATTGTCACAAAATTATTTAATTTTAAAAATTTTAATTAATGAGCTAATAGCCTCAAAAAAACATGGATTCCTGCCAAATGGGATGATTTCTTATTGTTGAAGTTTCGACTTTTCATATCCTATAATAAGAGTTTTCTTGATATTAATTGAAATATTCAAACCTTCGGGCACACCAGTCAATGTAAAAATTTTAAAAGCTTATTTAAATTATTACTGTGCATATTAAATACTTAATACTTTCTAACAATAAAAAATTAAGCATAATTAATAATATATGTATGTATGTATGTATGTATGTATATAATAAAATGCTGGAGTCTCAAGTTTAATATTCGATTAATTAATTATGGGAAGTATTTGGTCACACTAGTCACACCAACGCTGCAGTGATATTTTTTCAATAAATGCCGAAAACATAAAACGGTATCAAGGGAGTAGACTTCAATAAAATAAAATATATATATTTATGAACGGTATTTAGCTTTAGAGGAGAAAATATATCTAGAAAGAAAACAAGACTGCAGACAACGTGAGAAGTATATAAGCGTTTTGAATTCAGATGAAATTGGTAATGTAAATAAATCACAGCGTTCATTAAAAAGGCAGCCGCTAAAGGTAATAAAATGTTTTATGCCTTCAAGCTTTTATACTTAATCACACCCGTAAATAAATAGGTCACACCCGTTACATTTCCGAAACAAAATTTAAGACTGTAAGTATTTAATATAATCAAAAATACTTTGAACAACTTACTACACCAAAAAAAAGGTCACATCTGTCACATTTTCCAAAAAAAAATTTAAGGCACTAAGAATTTAAAATAATCAAAAAGACTTTGTACAATTTACTACACCAAAATTATTGTATTAGAACGCAAAAATATTCTAAAGAATATATTCTAAGGGCCAATTTCACCAACTTATTTAAATATCAATTTTAATTTAAAAGTAATTTTTCCATACAAAAATTAATGAAAATCGACATTTAAATATGAATTGATATTTAAATAGAGTTGGTGAAATTGGCCCTAAAAGTGATAGTTCTGTAAGAACTTATATTTGTAAGAATATACCAGTCACAAGTTATTAAATATTTTCAAGGTTAACATGCTTGGAAACATCACATTTTCATTAAATTAAAAAGGCTATTTATCCATTAACAACTTATCAACAATAACAAATTTTATTTATTTATCATTCAACCAAACTCTTGAATATGATTATAAATTACAATGTATAAACATTAGTGTGTAGTTTCCACAATGCAAGCAAGCAAATTTGTATGGGAATCACTCAAAAATTTTAGTGCTTTTCATATATTTTTTTTCGACAAGTCGATTGCTTGCATTGTGAAAACTACACGTAAAAGTTTTAAAGCTTGAACAAAAGTGTTTCAATATAAAAAACTGTGGCTATTTAAGAAACATATCTGATTAACACATTTAATTAGAAAATAAAAAATAAAAATTTGTAATATTAACATTGACGATAGTTATAAATTAGATTTCATTTCAAAAGTTTTGTGAAGTCTTTGAGTTGAACGGTTTTGAAGTATTTTGGATTAGTGTTAAAAATATAGAAGTCGTTATTATATTTAAATATCAGGAACGATATCACATACGTTGAGCTTTTTAAATTTCAGATCAATGCTTTTAGATTTTTCCTTATATTTTACAAAAATTAGACTTACTTGCGCTCCTCAAAAGTACAGAAAGAATGTAGAATTGCCCATATTAATATTTTTTTCTTTCTATGGTCGCTTTACCTAATATTATTATTGTCTTCCTTCTTGTGTGTTAACATGCAACATAAAGTTAAAAAGCTTTTGGATTAAAGAAATGAAAACCTAAATGAACTCCATTAATTGGGTTATTAGGGTTTCCTGGAAATCGGGATAAGGCTGAGCAGTGCCTCAAACTTATGAAAGACTAACAATTCTGCAATTTTAGACGTATAATTTCTAGATCGAATTAATGTTAAAATTATTACAGAAATTTAAGCTTGATCTCTTAGAGAAAGCATTTTTACTACTAATACATATTTAATAGTTGTTGTTGTTTTTCCCAATTCCATTTTCTTTTCTTTTGCTGCAATGACTGTGAACATGCTAAAAATGAAAAACTGTCTCTCCCTTACACACTACTAAGTGCACACACACACACATGCAATAGTCATTTTTATGACTTTATATTTGAAAAAATCACTCTCTGTTTTACTGTTACTTTTTAGAACCTTCCCTTTTATTTTATTTTTTTTGTAATATAATATTTCAAGCGAGAAAGTACTATACGTCATACGACATGCTTCGTGGAAGACCACTGAGCTAATGTCTCTATACATGTGGAAAAGATATGTGTTTTTATATAGTTTAAATGCACTTTTGCTAAACATTTCACTATATTTGAAAACAAGCACATACAAGCTTATTATTCTGTTTGTCAAATATTTGTACCTATCACAGTCATATTCGGCATAATTAGATACACGAGATCTATATATCAAAGCTGCGTTTTTTTAAGAAAACTAACACTCAGGCAATGAATGCCTACTACTGTTACTATGTGTTACCTTCTTTAGGAAAAGGATAGTGATAGAGAAGACAGGAGGTGAAGGAAGAGACAGAGAAAAGCTTCATTGTTTTACAACTCTGCTTTTTGTACGTTTTTAATAATGCAGTGATGCAGCGCCTCTGGTGTTAAATGAGGCGTATTAATTTTTCTTAAAACTTTCTTTAGTTGCCATTTCTCGGCTATTTTACTTCGCCGACAATTCTGCTACACGATGAAGAAGGGCGCTTTGGTGTTACATTAGGATTAGTATCTCCAATGCTAGAACTGGATAAACAATATCAAATAAGACTCAGGATACATCGTAAAATAATATAGACAATCAGGAAAATTAAAGTTACGGTATGTAAATAAAATATGTACAAGAACACATTTCAGACATCATTAACTACATTAACTAAAAATTTAATTGATGGTTTTCTAAAGATTCAAATAAAATTTAAATGAAATATTTTTAAAGATTCAATTAAAAAATTAATTGAAATATTTTTTAGGATTCAATTAAATAACTAATTAAAATTTTTTATAGATTCAGTTAAAATAGTAATTGAAATATAAAAATCTAAGAGAATAAAAATATAAAAATTGTAAAAATATAAAAAATTTTATGTACATACATATGTATGTATGTATCTTCATATAAAATATTTAAGAAAATGGAAACATTTGTGTATTGTACCAAAAACCTAACTGATGCATCGCATGGCTTTTGAAGTTTGAATGGAGGAAAATCGTACAATGGCCGCATCCGGTCGGAATATCGTCGTAGCCTTTCTTTGAATTGTGTGTATTTAATAATTGGATTTTAAAGAAAGGCTTTGATGTTTTCCATATGTACTTACGCAAGACCTTTTGCATCGAACCCCTAATACCGCCAATGTACTAACTTTACCATCCACATTTGGTCTATAAGCTTGAATTTTTTATCATTATTGTCTCTTTATTTCTCAACAAAAGGGAACAAAATGAATTTCTGTTTTCTTATTTTCATATTTAATTTTTATTCATCTTATGTCAAAATTACTACGAATCAAAAAAAAAAATTAAGCTGAGTAGTTTTTTCTCCCATATAAAATATCAAAACCAATTAAAAGATTAATTGAGTATTTTAATTGAAAATATTTTTTCAAAACAATGTGGCATACTACAAAAAACAGCTCGATTTTCATACATAAAAACAAACGTTGCATTATTTCCATACAATTAATATGTAAAAATTGTTACCCATTTCAGAGTATTCTGAGTTAAGCTCTGTTGATAGCACTTTTTTGTTAGAGCAGCAAAGTCAATTAAAATAAACATATATTCAATTAAAATTTTAATCAAAAGTATTATTTTTTCTAAACAATCACTTAATTACAAAAAATTCAACAATAATTTTTTCTGTGCAAGAATGCCGGATGCCTTTGAAACAGAAAGCAAGACAATTGCATATTTCCATAACATATACATATTTATGAACATGGGAACATTGATGGCAAACAGGAAGCATGCCCTTTCTTGAGACGATCTCGGATATTGTAATCCCCCTTAAAGGAAGGGTGGAAGAAAACAATCTTCCAAAAACTTCAACAAAGTGTGAACTAGGGTTGGGAGAAAAAGCTCATCTGTAATGAGATTCGAAAAATCTGGCACAAAAGCAATATAAAAAAATCATTGTTTGCCCTTCGTAGATTTTAAATACGAAACCTTATAGCGGCAACTATCGGTCACTATCGTCCAAAGACGTTGAATGCTTTAAAACGACTTTTGCAAAAATGTTCAGAATGAATATGACATAACATGGTCAAGGAATACTCACAGATAAAACCTGTGTCAGTCATATTAATTTACACAGGATTCATAATTTTGTTTAAAAACTTGGTGGCTGGATATTAAAAAAAAGCTTTGATATTTAAGAAAAATTTATTATTTATATATCTGTTATCTCAATGGACTCAAGTGAGCTATGCTGGAGGCACCTGCACATTTTAACCTACAATAGTTTGTATTTTTTATTATCATTGGTCTGTTTCCAATTACTGCCGTTGTTTGATATGGTATCTGAATTGAATGAAAAAAGTATCCACTTATATTTATAACATCCCTAAGATGTTATAAATATAATATAATTGTAATAATTCCATGTAATTTTCTTTTGAAAGTACGTACACTGAGCCAAAAAAAACATTCTTAAAACGAAGAAGAGTTTTGTGTTTTCGTTTTAAAATGCTGCATTTTTATTATTAAAAATAATTTTTAAAATCAGAATGTACTTTATAATATTTCAATTAAAATTAACATATTTCTTCTTGATTTTAATTTTTTTTTTTGGAAATTCCGTAATGTTTTTTTCATACAGTTCATATGAGAACCTAAATTTCCGTAAGAAGTCCGTATCAATCAGTAATTAGAAATATATTGTTATTTTTGTAAAATTTTCTTATGTTTAGATAGGTAGTAATTTTCTAATATTGTCCATGTCACAGAGCTTAATTCGGAAACGGAATTTAATTCGTATTTGAGTACTTTAGAAAATGAAAAAGGAACAAAGTTTTCGGAATGAAAACACTTTTAATTTCATGAACGAAATTAAGGTTTTATTCATGTTTTTTATGCATTTTTTATATAATGTTTTTTTTACATATTTATTTTCTTACAAAAATAAAATCAACATAACCAAATGACCGAACTGGTTGCTTAGGACTTCCATACCATTTTTTGTATGCACTTTAAGATCAAAACCTTCATATTGGCAGCGCACAAAATAGAGAAAATTTTAAAACGCCTAAGAGTATACTACATTATACTTCACTGTTATGGTGAAAGCCAAACGCACTGGAAAATTTAACCACTTGAAATCGAACGGAATGTAGCTTCGGTTATATAAGTATATATTTGCCCTTAATTATTAAAGTGGTCTAAGTCATATATTTCTTAGGTCGAAGTATTTAATAGATTGCATTAGAATAAATCAAAAATTATTTTGATATTATGCAACATTTTAATTAAGAGTTGTATTAGTTTCGAGTAATAAAAAATGTATTTAGTATTTATTAAATATTTATTGATTTTTTTTAAATTTATTTAATTTTTGGAAGCAAAAATTCATGTGACGTAGACCACTTTCACATATGATCCTTCTTCTGTGCTCGACAAAATACCAAAAAAAAGAATAGTTTATTTAATTCTTTTCTTTCGGTTTTTTTTTTCGAGCAAAGAAGGATTAGAAGGACCACTATCGTCGTGTTTTCATTATTAACTACATAGTTTTTGGTGAAAAAAGAAATACACTTGTCTGAGTTGAAAACGAAAACTTAGAGCAATATGACGGATTTTGAGTTCGACAGTTAATATAATATAAATAATTATATAATAAATACTTCTAATTAGCAAGAAAAATTAATACAGGAGCCATTATTTTCTTTTAAAAAGTACAGCACTTTACTTAATTGACTAGTTTTAGTACATTTTTTGTCCCTCTTCAAAAATTATACATTTTTAAGCAAAAAATATTTTTGTAAGAAAGTTCCAAATTTTAAAAAAGTATCAACTTCTATTTGAAATTTTTTTTAAAGGCCTGCAATTCTATTTACCTTACATTTTTGCGATTATTACTTCCAAAGATAAAAGGGATATAAAAAAGTACCAAAACAACCCCTAAAAAGTACAAAAATTAAGGATTATTTTCTGCATATATTCAGACTAAGTTGAATTTTTCATTTCCAGAAATTTAGAGATACCAATTTTCTTACTAATTTTTAAGCCCTTAAAATTCCAATTTCCAAAACAGCCATTTTGGAGGATCTAAACATCGGGTTATACATACAAATTTTCAAAAGTTAACAATTTGGAAAATTGGGCCATGGGAAAATTTGAAAATGGATAATTCCTTATTTGAAACAGAAGAGTCTTAAAATCGAAATCTTGTTTTAAAAATATTTTCGAGACAATCCGGCATTGCTAAAGCGAAAACGCAAAATATTCGATTCAGAAACTCTCGTTTTTTCAGTATACTGATGAGTTGCCTAAGCAGCAATAAAATTCAACTAGAATATTCATAACAATAAGGATTTTAGTTTTTCCTGCTTTTTGTCCTTTTTTAAACAACTTTCCTTTAACATTTTAATTATTTTTAACCGAAATGCAGAGTGCATTTGATTCGTCTCAACCGAGTAAAAATGCAGCCTTATGCACTTTAACTAGCTTAAACAAATTTATTTAGTGATTTCAAATTATAGTAAAAATGCTGTAAAAACGGTTTAAAAGAACTGAATAAAATTTTAATGAAAGTTACTTGAGCGAAAAAAAAAATGATGAAACAATACTATAAAAGTTTTATGTGGGAATTTAAACTAAAGTTAAAATTGTTTAATAAATGTATTTTGAGACAAACAAAAAAAAAACTCTAATGATTCCCCATATCCCCTATTGAGGCTTTTGGCACATTGCAATAGAAAACCAAGATAAAGAGTAAAATCCAAGAGGTAAACCATAAACCATAAATGTTAGGTAAAATTTAACAAGTGAGCAAGAGTTTTTAGAGTTTCTATTTAAAAGTGATATCAATAAATTCTAAAAAGTAAAACCTTAATATGATATCCTGGAAAAGTTAACACAAGGAATATATTACAATTTTTGGTTAGTTTGAAACGTGACTTTAATGCCATTTATTTAAATATAACCACACACATGCAAGTACATATTTATACCCACGCACACAAACATTGATGCACATACATACATATGTACGTAAATATGAATATTATCACTATTGTCGCCATCACTGACATCATTTATGGTCTATTTAAAATATTTATATTTTAGTAATTTAATTTCGTGTAACAAATCAAATTGTATCTAAAAATTTTGTTATGCAGCGAAAAACAAAAACAAACAGTTAAAATACATTTTAAATTTTAATTTTAATTTTAATTATACAAAATATATGACAGCAAAAATTTACTTTATACATGACAACAAGTAATTAAGGTTAATTGAATTAAATTACTAGTTATAAAATTTGTTTTGAAATTCTAAATTCTGTATTAAGTGAAGTTAAAATTTTCTAAGTATGAAGCAAAAATATAATTTAAAAAAAATGTTTCTATTGCACATATTTCATATATTAACTTAAAACAATACTACATATAAAGTGTGCTTTTTATTGAATGACACAAGTTTAAAGCATAATAAAATAAGGAAATATATTTTAAATATCAATGAAATGTGCTTAATTGTAAACAAAATTTCATGAAATTAATGTTCATGAAATTAATGTTAATTTCATGAAATTAATAAGATTTCTGATATGTTGCCGCCACGGCTAGCGCGTAGAAGGCGCAATATGGAACACCAATTTTCAACAACTTTTCGTATTCTGACCATCATCGTTTTTGAAGACATATGGGCCAATGACCCCGCCAGCCCATAAAGCGCACTAAAGAGTAATTTTCTGTAGACGTAATAGTGTTTCGACAAAAGCTTGTGGATTCTTCTCAATATAAATGCTAAAATTCTGCTCATTTACGTATCTATTCAACCAGAAATTGGCTTCGATTATGTTCGCCATAAAATGGAAGAACTGCATGATGAGTTTGACAAATAGAACAATTGTGCTATTATTTTCATTAACAATTTCAACAATTTGCACGCATTGCTGTGTTGTAATGCTGAGAACACAATTGGGACGAACGACGAATTTCGTCCAAGTCGACGAATTCGTCGATAAGCATTCGCTGCGTAAATTCGTCGTGTGAAGCACAATAACGACGAATTTACTCACCGAATTCTTCTCTCATATTTGATAAAATTGGTTGTTGTGTCTACAAAAACACAGAGAGAAGGAGAGAATTTTCTCTTAAATTTTGTCTTTTCGTCGTTCGTCGGCTTACAAAATAGAAATAAATCTATCTAAGCGTTCGTCACGCACGACAAATTTCATTATACGGCGGTGTTGTGTTCATTTTCATATGCAAAAATGTGTTTTATTTTTTATGACGAAAGTTCGCACCGAAAAATTCGTCGTTCGTCCCAGTTGTGTTCCTAGCATAAGTCGATTTATAACGAAATTTCAAAGAAAACTAAACAAAAAGCAACTTTCTGCTGTTAAATATGTAGCTGCTCGAATAACCCAGTGATACCAACTCAAAGTTTTCACACTGTATAAAAACCACCCTATACATAAACGCTGTTAGAAAAACTGTTATTATTATGGTGGTGTATTTTGACATCATTACGAGTACTATGATAAATGTCTTCATTTTCCACATCATAACAATTTTCAGCATCACCAAAAGGAATCAGGTTAATAGCAAAAAATCATCGCTCTAAGGACCAAAAATATTAAACACACATGCGTGTTGTTTTTTTAAATCTTTTAAAATCATTCAACAAAATTTTTTTATTCTAACTCAATTTTATTAGAAGACTTTTTGTTAAAGGGTGGCGTTGGCTGAAGTAGTTAGCACGTTGACTACAAAACCGAAGGTTCTGGGTTCGAGCTTCCGGCAGTCATTAAATAACATCAGCACACATTTTTTCTGATGCGCATTAGCGTTCCTTTGTGTCAGTTTTTGTAGGACGGTTCAAATGATGAAAGCATTGACGCTGGTCACTGAACTATGCGAACTTTAGCATATACCAAAGACTAACGAAATCAGTTCATGTTCTGTGGCAGATAATGTAACATCACAGCTCACTCCTTCGACAGTATTGTGTAGCAAAATTATCGGCGTAGTAAAATAACCCATAAAATGGCTACTAAACACAGCTTTAAGAATTAAATACGCCTCATTGACACCAGAGGCGCTGCAACACTGCGTTATTAAGAACTTGAAAAATAGCAGGGCTGTAAAAGAATAAAGATTTCCTGTATCTCTTCTTACACCACCTGCCTTCTCTATCACTATTCCTTTCCTAAAGAAGGAAACACCTATTAATATTAGTAGGCATTCATTGGGCCAAGTGAATAAAAACGAAGCTTATGCTACATAGTTCCAAGTAGTAGCACTAGCTTTATCTTTTCAGTACTAGCTAAAGCTAGTAGTTAAAGCTAGAAAAAGTGTGAATAACTCTTTGCTAGTGCTACATAGCTAGTACTAAAAAACATTAGCAAATGCTGGAAAATTTAACAGCTGACAGAAATCACTTATGACTTGCCACTTTTTTTGCTTTTAAATAAATCCTGGCATAATTTCTTCGGAATTTGGAAGTATAAATAGTTAATTTATTTTAGCATTAAATAATTAGTTTTATTTTCAATTAAAAGGCATGCCCAAGGACCGTAAATGTAAAAAAACTTTACTTTTAGCTTTACTGTTACATTTTAAAATGAGCAGCGATTTAAAAATGAAAAGTAAAAATCACTACTTCATTACTTCCCTGGAACATCGCTGATCAGTATGGAACAAAGTTTTTGTGAAAAATTGAATTAAGTGCTCAAAAACATTTAAATCATTGACAGGTTTTATTTTTACTTCTATCAGAATTTTAATATTTTGTTGACAAGTTTTGGCGAACTTATTGAAACATTTGCATAAACTGTGAAATAATTATTCTATTTTCAACAGATTTTAGCACGTAAATTGTTTGAATATGCACTCAGTGCATACATGCATTCAATTTAAATTTATTTCCTAAATACCAAAATAAATATCCACAAAACGTGTCTACGCGGTAAATTATAAAAATAAACATAGTGGCAACGTTGTATAATGACATTTGTTATTGCTTAATAAAAAATTTATAATATATGTATATATATATAACTAAAATAATCGGATGGATGAGAACCTGTTCTTATGCGGTATTCTTTCCTTTGGCGAACGTGCATAAAAGCAGGCATATTTATATTCAAATGAAAATATACAAAAACACACTTTTATCAGTATAAAGCAAAATTCCAGCACCTCAATCACCTGCTTACAAAAATCAAAGCATAATCTAGTATTTTTAAGCATTCACTACTTTTTAATCACACATTTCTTAAGCCAAAGCTGGAAAAACTAGCATTTGCTACTCAGTAGAAAGTACTAGCTTTATCTGAATTTTTTATTCACCTCAAAACTAACTAAAACTTAAAAATATCCAGCATAAGCTTTAACTACCATTTTATTCACACAGCCCATTGGCTGAGTGCTACTTCTCTTTTTAAGCGGCCAACCCACTTGCAACATAATTGTGCAATTTTTCATATTGTACAATAATATCGCCAATGTGCATTTTATATTCGATGGTGGCACAATCTATTTGCCAATATCAAAAGACTTTTGATTTTTATAGTACAATCATAACAATTGTGTAACATTGGTGGCAACATTGTTCAAAGTTGTTTACTTTTTCATTGTCAGGAAAATTTGGCAATATTTTCTTTGAAAATATTGTGCTACTTATTGCATAGTGTATGTCAATGTGACAATAATATGTACAAAAACATATGCACCAATGGATGCGCCGCTTAAAAAAATAATTATGATCTTTCTGTGTGTTTAAGGTTCCAGGATGATGAAAGTACAACTTAACAAACATTGATCAACACATAGTACAAAATGTATGCAACAGTGGCCGTCAAACTTTTTTCCTTTAGCGCCACAATTCGCACATACAATAAATTACACCCAATTACAATTTATTTTTGGTGTAGATATTATTATTTCAAATACTGCAATAGAAAATAGCTGGTATTTTATTAGAATTGTATGTTTATAAATACCCTGCAGAAAATGGAACTGACACAAAACTAGTCACGTAATCTATCACCAAATGATAGGGACTAGTCCGAGTTCCAACGCTCCCAGTCACTTTTATATGGGAATAGCCTAGGATGGGGTTAATTGATATTTTTTATGCACAGTGTGAGTTAGCCTGTGCAATTCCGGAAAAGTTATAAACAGTATAGGACCAGTAGCATGAGAGGGGAAAATTTCTGCACCTCCGAAACGATTTTCATGAAATTTATAATATAGATATATCTGCGTCTAAAAAGTCACAAAATGACCATACACATACATAAGTAAGGGGGAAATTTCTCGTCTCAACACGATTTTGTTGAAATTTAAAATATAGAAGGAGACATACTCTATGTATCTTCTCAAAAGTAAGACAAGCAAGGAGGCAGGGGATGAGTCCTGCTCCTTCGAAACTTCGAAATCAATTTTAATAAAATTTAAAGAATATGTATTCCTTTATATAGAAGAAGACATAGGCTATGTACCTAGTGCTACTAATTTCTGCCCCTCCGACACTTTCAAATCGATGTAAATGAAATTAAGAAGACGATGAGGGTAGCGAAGCACACCGGGTGTAGATAGATATATGTATATAAATGCCATTTCGACACTTTACTGTAACAATGTAAACTTTTAATTATTTATTTTATTATTACAAATGCAATTATATTTTATTTTTAAGCAGAGGTTTTTTTTGGGATTGAAACTAAGAACCTCAGGCATGATAGGCTTTCCTCATGTTTCAAACAAAAAGCTCAGGTTAATATCTAACTATAGTTACGAGCGAGTTTGGTTACAGAGTGGCTTGACAGTCTCACTGGAGGTAAAAATTAACATTATATTTATACTATTTGATAGATCCTGGATGCAACACCTGAACTTGTTCAGTGCCATTTAATTCAATACGTGACCGATTCCCAATTATATTGACTGAAAATTAAGACGAAATATCACGAAAATGGTGATTATTAAACCATTTACACGATATGTCTATTTGTATACCCTTTACCAAAAAATGGTAAAAGGGTATATATAGGTTTGTCATTCCGTTTGTAATTTCTACAATATTAATAAGCGACACATAAAGTGTATATATTCTTGATCCTTATGCATAGGGAAGACGAACAAGCTATGTCCGTCTGTCCGTCTGTCTGTACGTGAAATCGGGTTTCCCAAGCTCTCAGAACAGCTAGAGACTTCGTTCTTGGACTGGTGTGTCAGAAATTTTCCGAAAAACAGCAAAATCGAGCAGACGGTTTCAGAGTTGGAAAACTCAAACTCTATTTTCCCATAGAAAATAACTACCGACAACTAGGTTTTATTACTTTTTTATTAAATTAACTTATTTTATTTATACTTCAGTATGAATAAAATTGGTATTTATAATTTTAAAAAAAATTTTAATATTTAACAAATTAAAAAAACGTTTCCAGGGTTGGAAAACTTTATTTTTTTTCTAATAATTAAACATATTTCATGTTTTAGGAAGAAGGCTATTTTCTCAGGAACGGTAAAAGCTACGGGTCTGAAATTTGGACAGTGTATGTAGAACTTTGGTCGCTACAACAACAAATATATAAAAGCTAAAAATTAAAGGGTGTTCCAAAATGAGTGATGAAAACTTTTAAAATCCCATGTAATATACATACAATTGTATGTACATATGTATATTGACACTTGAAATTTGTATAATTAGTGTATTTTTATATAGGCTACAAAAATTGACACTAAAATTAAAAAAATTTAAATTAAAGGGTGGTCCATCAGTTAATGCAATTTTGCTTATGTAATTTTGACAAATTGCTATATCTTGGAAACCGTAAGAGTTAAACTCTTGATAATAATACGGTAAAAGTAAAAAATCCGAAAATTATAAAATCGCCACAAATTTAAAAAAATCGCCAAAAAGAAAAAAAACGCCAAAATGAAAAAAATCGCTGAAATTAAAATAAACGCCAAAAACCGAAAAAAATCGCGAAAACGAGAAAAACGTGTCAAAACCAAAAGAAAATATCCCACAATGAAAAAAACGCCAAAAAATTGCCAAAACAAAAATAAGAAATACTATATGAACAAAAATCACCAAAAATTAATATAAATCGCCTAAATTAAAAAAAAAACGCCAAAATTAAAAAAAAAATCAAAAACCGAAAAAAATCGCCAAACAAAAAAAAACTGCCTATATCAAAAAATATCGCCAAAAATTAAAAAAATCGCTTAAATGAAAAAAATCGGCAAAATCAAAAAAATCGTCAAAACGAGAAAAACGTGTCAAAACTAAAAAAAAAATCCCAAAATGAAAAAAACGCCAAAAATCGCCAAAACAAAAAAAAATTGCTTATATGAACAAAAATCGCCAAATATTAAAAAAAAAATCGCCAAAACGAAAATAAATCGCCAAAATTAAAAAAAAAAAACAAAAAACCGAAAAAACGGGAAAACGAGAAAAAAGTGTCAAAACTAAAAAAATTTCGACAAAGAAATAAGAACGCCAAAAACCGAAAAAATCGCCAAAACCAAAAAAAATCCTAAAGAAAATCGTCAAAATCAAAAAAAAACGCCAGAATGAAAATAAGTCGCCAAAATTAAAAAAACGCCAGAAACCGAAAAAAATCGCCAAACCAAAAAAACTTGCATACATGAAAAAAATTGTCAAAATTAAAAAAATTACCAAAATAAAATAAATTGCTGAAATTTAAAAAGCACCAAATTAAAAATAATGTCAAAAACTTAAAAAATCGCTAAAACGAAAAAAAAGCAACAAAACTAAAAAATTGCCCAATTAAAAAAAATGGCAAAAACCAAAACAAATCTGTAAAACGAAAAAAGCACCAAATTAAAAAAACGTCAAAAACGCAAAAAACGGCAAAACTAAAGAAAACCCTATTGAAAAACGCTTAAAACCGAAAAAAAACCCCAAAAAACGAAAGAAATGCCAAAATTTTATTTTATATAGGCTAAAGTTCATATAGTATTACTACGGAACCCTTCGTGCGCAAGTCAGAGTCGCACTTTACTGAATTTATTTTTAGTAAATGGACATGGAAATAAAATGTATCTCTAAATTACAGTCCTAACTATAAAGATAAATAAAGAACATGTTCTGTTTCATTTCCCTGAAACCGTTCCGCTGAGCTCAAGAAATTCCAAAAAAATTTTTAGGAATAAACGTTTACATAATACCACTGTATATACCTTTTCCAATGGGATGTGTTAATTGAGAAAATTAACAATCTTGCAAAATCTTGTAACTCAAGTATCAAGTATTAAAATTACTCTTAATGCACCAAACTAGTATCTCAATAAATGCGCTTCATACTAATACACATATATAGATGTAATGTAATGCAAACACCGAAGTATAAAGAGATAAACCGTTTCTTTTTTGCTCTCCTGAAAACTTGTATTTTTTTTAGAAAGTAATTGCTTTATTGCTAATATCAAAAAAAAACATATTTAAACGAAAAATACCGAGAGGTCACTTATGAAGAATTGCACAAGAGCAAAAATTATGAATTTTTTCACAAAATTAATATTTACATACATATCTCTGTGCTTATGTATGTGTCTCTATACTACATAAACGCACTTTGGTAAAGGGTATATAAGATTCGCCACAGCCGAATATAGCACTCTTACTTGTTTATCCTACTTTTGGTATCACGTTTGCATACATTTTCACCAAAATTTCTTCAGGGTAGTTGGTATCCAATGCCTATCATACTTACGTCCCCTTTCACAATGTATGGTTAAGAGTTAATGTGAACTTTAACTGACAGTTCTTCATACAAAATTTGCCGTTAACGTCCCTGTTATCTTTTAACCATACATTGTGAAAAGGTACGTTAATCTGATTTTAATCAAGTTGTAGTTCACTATTGGCTGTTAAATTTTTCCTTATGTAATTTGACCAACGATGCTTTGGTGCTTTTGACAATATTTTTAGTGCTTTTTGAAGACTCAAAACGCAAAATTTTAAGCGTTAGTGTCAAACTAAAAGCTCAGATAGCCGAGTGCAATGTAAAGTAAGTGCAACGTAGGAAACAGCTGATCGATATTTTTATATGAAAATTAGGTTACGTTACATTACATGTCGATAACCATTTTCATTACTTTTCTCATAACAATATCGATCAGATGTTTCCTCCTGTAATAGTCGGCTAACTGAGCCTGACTGTAATAGTCGGCTAACTGAGCCTTAAGAAAAGGCACTAAGTAATGCTTTTAAGAAAATTGTGAATTTCTTCAAATTACTTTAATAAAAACTTCATGTATTCATCTTTTCATTGTAAAGCATACCCTTTTCGTCTGATTTATTTCAATAAATATGATACTATTGCCAAAAAAGAGAATAGCTTAGAAAATATTAAACATTATTAAACTTCACTCGTTTGAACCTTCACTTGTTTTTGACGTTAGTTCTTTTTACGCTTTTTAGATCTCAAAATTACACTTTTTTGTGCTTTTTTTAAATTTTTATGTGCTTTAAAAATCAAAAAAGTTGGCATCACTGAGTTTAACATTTCTCTTCTTGAGAGAGCTAGAGAAAATATTTTTTAAGAACAACTCTCAGCTTGAATTGGTTTAGTTTTATGTTTTGTCCAAACAAAATTAAACTGAGCTGCCAATAGGCTAAATTTTTTCACACAAAATTGTATTGAGTTGCCCTATCTTGCAAAAAAGTATGCATAATCATTTTCTGTTTGTAAAATTAAATTGTGAATGACATTTGTTTTGCAAAAAAGCTACTAGTACTACAGTACTACCACCTTACAAAACTAAAAGATTTTGTTTACATATGGCAGCTTTGATTTTCCAAAAAATTAGTAAATTAGTTTAGTGTATTCTTTAGCCAGAGCTGCACATATAAGTATTGTTCACAATTTTTTAGTAATTTTGTTTCTTCTTATAACTACTAAATGAATGCAATTCAATCAAATTAACTTTTTGGAATATCATAATCTATTAAAAATTATATCCACTTCTTTATTACTTGTTTTATTTGTTTTCCCTACTAAAAAGTACAATAATGAACATACATAAATACACTCATGTGTATGTGTGTACATGTGTATTGTAGAACAAAGAATGAAATAAAGTTTTGCTTTCTTTTCTGAGTTTAAAATAAGAAACAATAAAAAAATTATTTAAAATCATTGACTATTTTCTGCTGCTGTTTGCTTGAGTTTAAAAAATTCACAAACAGTGTTTTCCGTACGGAATGTGCGTTCAGTTTGGCATTTAGCTTAAGCAAATGATATTTGACGAAACTTGACGAAAAGTTCCATAAGTACATTATAGTTTGATACATACGTTTTATATGTAACCGCACAGTTGCTTAAGTTTGCTTATTCATATTATAGTCGGGCCTTTATTATTAGTTATTTCTATTTGCGAAATTTGCAATAAACGGTAAAAAAATTCTACTTATTTATAAAAATTCTAAAAAGGCCATATAATGCACCACCATACTTCAAGACCTCAAAATAAATTGTCCCCAAGAGTTAGTTACACATTAATTACAAACATAAGCATGCCAACCTTAAAAATTCAAATCTGCTGCTAGTTTGCATTTGAAAACATTTAAAAATGTTAGTATCTATTTAAAAAACGTTAGTGTTATACTTTACAAATAGAATTAAGTGCTGAATTACATACATTGGGAATAATAACAAAAACAAAAATAAATAATAAAATAGCATGTAAAAACAAAAACAACCAAAAACAATTAAATTTAAACAAACACTAGAAAGGCGTTTTAGCACGTGGCACTCTGTTGTTGGTGGATGTTGTTGAACAGCAGCAATAAAAACAAAAAGTAAAATTACCGGGCAAATATAAACAACAGGAATAACAAGCGAACAGGTGAGTGAAACCCAGACAACCGTATTAACCACGGTAACAAAGTGTTGCCAAGGGAAACGTACGATTCACGAAGCCAGCCAGGAAGGACATAACAAATAAAAGCCAACACATGGGACACATTTAAAACAACAACTCAAAGGACAATGACGAAAAAGTGAATTTAATAAAATAAAAATATAAAACAAAAAAATAAAATATTCACAACTTGCAACTGTAGATATCATTTGGATCAATAAGCAACCATTATGTCGAATAAAATAAAATTTATGATAAATACATCGGGTAAGAAAAAACAAATTGCACTAAAATCATATTCTTCTTGTAAAATATCTAATTGACATGACCTAATTTTTGCTTACTTCATTAAATTTTCGCAAATTAGCGGAATATTTTGCTGTATATTCGCAAAGTGAAATTTCTGTGGATGAACAGACGGCAGCAATAGTTGAATTTTTAGAAAATGATGAAATAACTGTAATCTCAGCTGTGCATGATAAACAGGAAGATAAAATTAAATTTCATCATCGCATACCGAATGATGAAGTTTGTTTGCTTTTCTATAAAATACCACAAGTTGGTAAAAGCGGTGTTGGAACCGCAGGAACAAGTGCAACATCATTATCAGCAGCAAGTACTGCAACAACAGTAACAACAGTAAAAACGTCCACTATGGATAACCAACCACTTGGCATTTTGACGTTGGAAGGGGGTTTGGTTAAATCCATTTATAATTCTGTATCACGTGTGTTTTCACCGCATGCAAATACTCGGGTATGATACATATTTGTTTATTTTTTTCGTTTTTATTAAATTTTCGGTTGTAGTGCACACATATTTATGTATTGTATGTATTTGTTTTTTTTTTTGTTTTTTTTTCAAAAACTTTATTTCAACATAGCAAAATACAAACCAATAATAGCTTTGCAAGGCTGAGCAACTAAACCAAAATTATTTTGTAATACAATATTGCGAACATACAAATATACACATGTATGAAAGCATGCATTAATATGCATGTGCATACTTTGTTTTGCGTACTTGACTACAAAAATAGTATAAGATTAAAGTACAGGGTTATCCATTTAGTGATTTTAAAACCACCGTCTGGCAAGGCTGTCAGCTGTTATCTATTAAATCCCAATAAGCACTTTTGCTTGAAATCAAGTGTAAAACAATTGTTATTCAAGTCACATATTCAATTGTTAAGGGTTGAATTATGCTAGATTTACACTTTATTTCAATAGCATTATCCAGTGAAATTCAATTCGAACATATCAATTGTATTACAGTTCAATTCAAGCCTTGAATTATACTGTAATTCAACCTTGTATTGCGATTGAATTCAAGTATATTTCAAGCTTCAAGAACAATGCTTTTAAAATAGGAAGAAAACTGCAATTGACAGGTCTTATTACAATTATTTTCTGCATATCTACCTTCACTATTGTTTCCACGATTTTAATCACATTTTGTTTTTTAAAAAATCACTTTTTTATTTATCTTTCATATTTTTCACAACAATTTCAATTTAATTAAAAAATAAATTACTTATTTGACAAGGTTTGAATATGTTGTTTGTTTTTTTTTATTTCAATATATAATCAAACTTAAATATTATTTGAAAAGATGTTTGAATTGAACTTTGTTTCCAGTTAAATTTCAAGTGCTTGAATTTTAATTGTTTGAGTGCTTATTGGGATGTCTTTCATCATTACATAGGGTCTACACCTAACATAATATGTAGGATGAGAGCGTCAAATTCAATCGCAGAGAGAATTATGTTACGTGTAGACTTCAAACTAGTGTTATCTCAATCTTCTGAGATTTTTTATGAGATCGTTGTTATAAGAAATCCTATAAGAATAATCTTATGAGATGTAGGCCGACTTCCTAAACGCAAGTTGCAATTCATAATTTAAAACAAGTAATAGTGCTATATTCGGCTGTGCCGAATCTTATATACCCTTTACCAAAGTGCGTTTATGTAGTATAGAAATACATACGTAAGCACAGAGATATGTAGGTACATATTTATTTTGTGAAAAAATTCATAATTTTGGCTCTAGTGCAATTTTTAGTAAGTGACCTCTCGGTATTTTTGGATTGAATATTTTTCTTTTTTGGATATAAGCCATAAGTTGAATATCGATGCCTTACTTTCTCAACCTGGTGTCTTAAATACAAGTTTTCAGGAGAGAAAAAAAAAGAAACGGTTTATCTCTTTATACTTCGGTGTTTGAATAAAAGTTAATATGCAATTATTAAGGAATTGACTACATCTATTTTAATTAGTAGTAATAATACACTAATTTTTTCTAGTTTAATTGTGAAACGTATTTATTAGGATACGAGTTTGCTGCCTTAAGCGTAATTTTAATTCTTGATACTTGATGAATGTTACTCGTTTGTTGCATTCATAGCTGTATAAAGAAATAACGTCGTTATCTCTAGACTATACAATGAAAACAATATTTAGTATTTAATATTCACTAAAGCTTCGAACTTCAAACTTCTCTCTTCCTTTTTTATAACCCTAATAAATAATTTTATTATTGTACCTCCATACCATATTGTTTTATTCAATAATCCTTTATTTTACAAAATTGTTAAGTGTCTCAATTTAAACATCCCATTGAAAAAGGTATACAGCGCGGTATTATGTAAACGTTTATTCCTAAAGAAATTTTTCGAATTTGTTTTGATGTTTTGATGCTTTTTTTATTTTAATTTTTTATAGATTTTAGTGTTAATTGTTGTAGTCTGTATAAAAATACAGTAATTTTACAAATTTCAAGTTTCTTTATACATACATATGTGCATACATTTGTATATATGTGTATTACATGGGATTTTATAATTTTTCGATGCTCGTTTTGGAACACCCTTTAATTTTTAAGTTTCATATTTTTGTTACAGTAGCGGGTAAGGTTCTACATACTTTGTTTAAATTTCATATCCGTAGCTCTTGCGGTTCCTGAGAAAATAGCCTTTTTCTTAAAACATAAAATATGTTTAATTACAAGAAAATATATTAAAGTTTTCCAACCCTGGAAACGTCTTTTTAATTTTATTTATATTTTTTTTAATTTTTTTTTAAATTAGAAACACGAATTTTATTCATACTGAAGTATAAATAAAATAAGTTAATTTAATAAAAAAGTAATAAAAACTAGGTTTCGGTATTTATTTTGTATGGGAAAATAGAGTTTGAGTTTTCCAGCTCTGAAACCGTCTGTCGTTTCGGGAAATTTCTGACACACCAGTTCAAGACCGAAGTCTCTAGCTGTTCTGGAAGCTTTGGAAAACCGATTTCACGTACAGACAGACGGACAGACGGTCATCGCTTGTTCGTCTTCCCTATGCATAAGTATCCAGAATATATATACTTTATGTGTCGCTTAATAATACTGTAGAAATTACACACGGAATGAAAAACCTATGTATACCCTTTTACCATTTTTTGGTAAAGGGTATAAAAAATACATGTTTAATGCTAAACATGTCTTAAGTGCAACCTTGCCCTTCAGAGAAATTTTTTACATTTTATCAGCACTTAGGAACGTCGCTATGCAGCTCTTACATATGCAAGGCACATCAATCTGGTAATCACATTACTACAACAAATATTACAACAGCAATAACCTGGTATAGTTCTGCCACCTAATAAATGCGTTTTGTACATATGTTTGCATACAAAATAAAAATGATGCGCGATTTTGACAACTGATACTCATTAAAATAAGTGTGCCAAGCGATTAGGAACATTGAACGTTGTCAGAAAGCTTACATATGCATTTACGAAGTATATGCATTGTAAATATGAATTGCAACTTGCGTCCGAATTGTCAAAAAGCACACGTACATGAAAATAAATTAGTATGGATGTGTGAGTGTTTATTAAAATAAATGAAAAACAATGTTTTGGAAAAAATTTCTGAGATTTTATATATTTAAGTGTGTTTAATTAATTTATAAATTTAAGTTTGTGTGAAAAGTGAAAACAATATACATACATAAAAGTTATACAAAAATAATACATGTTAACTCAATGAGAATTTGCATAAAAAATAAATGTTATAAGAAAAGTAAAATTGCGTGTTCCTGTTATATGAAATGAAGAGAAATATCGGCAATTTATTTTTGTTATTCTGGCGACGTTCTCTCACATAATCAGGGCTATCATGAATAAAATTATGCGTGAAATCTCTCCCTTTTCTAATTAGAACTTTTTGTTTTCCCTATTAAAGTCCTGCATAAGAACATTTATAAGACCTTTCAAGACATGAGAGATTTTTCAAATGCTTTATTACAGCGAAATATTCTAAAACAAATGCTAAACAACACTGTTGGCAAGACATTTGTTTCAGTTGTTTGTCTTGCCAACAATACTTGTTATTAGTTGGAATTGTTCCCAGGGAAAAATATATTTCCTTGAAAAAATATCAAAAATAAAATCACCGTAGCTTTTTAAATCATAAACCAAAGTTACACAAAAAATACGCTTCTTTTTGAAATCTGAATGCACGTGTTGCCAACAACTGACTTGAAAACTTAAATTTTCCTAATCAACGCAAAAAACAAAAAGCAAAACAGAAATTACAGTTACCTATTGTATTGAGAAGCTGTTTAAACGATCAGGAATAATATGCCAGATTTTTTTTTTACATTTTTGTTCATTTACATTTGCGATCTACCACAGTGTGCAGTGCGATAGCCACACAATATGACGGATTTTGACTTCCAGAATGCGTAGTTTTGAGTTTCCAGAATGCGTAGTTTTAGGTTTGGTGTCGTTAATTAATTGGCCATGCGAATTGAAGCCGTTTTACTTTTTTGTAAGGCCGATGTACACATGTAGTCCCTAATGCCAGCCAACATTCATGGAGTTGTCGTGGAGTTAGCTACCGAAATGTGCGAACAAGAAGTTGTCGAAAACTACCTTAAAAGGATTGACTACTACAGTCAGTTTAGAGGTGGTCATTTCATCCTTGTGCTTCGTATGTTATGGCAAGGTCCAAGCATTATAATGAAATAAAATTTGTATCGTTGTCATAGCTTTATATCGAGGGTTTGTATTCAAAAAGTGCTATCTGCAATTCTTGAATATTTTAGTAGACAAAATAATACTGTTATTTTCTCTAAGTCCAAGAGCAGTAACTGTATGTGATTAACATAAGTAGAATTAAGATGTCTTCTGTAAATTGTACTATTCATCAAAATTTAGTTATTAGCCTTGCACTTTGAGAAAATAACAGTTTTTTGCGCTCTTCTAAAATTTTCAAGCCTTGCAGATAGAACTTTTTGAATATAAACCCTCGATATGAATTTTATATTGCATTGGATTTGAAACCGCAAAATGGATAACCCTATGACTAAAATGTGCTTGAAATACAAACAGTTTGACCATGAGTAGATTTTGAGTAGTCGAAAAATAGTTTATAGTAATATTTTTTCGCCAAAGTACCCCACAAAATTAGGCCTGAAAAATGTTTTAGCAAAATACAAACATGATGCTACACAACAATTCAAACTTTAACAAGAGATTATTATTCAATGGAAGCTGGACTTTTCCCAAACTAATACAAATATATGAAGGAAATATTGTTGGCTTAAAATTGCGATGTCTAGCATTATATTACATTGGTCTAACACTATATGGGTTAGTTTTCTATCAGTCACGTACAAATTGTAAGTTTTAGAACAATCATCACAACCGTAAAAATGCGAACCCTCGTCGCGTAGCAGGAAGCGCTTGCATGTCTCCGAGTACTGCATTTTGAATTAAATATACCTGATAGTCCTACAATGTTTGTACGGATTGCAACCTCTTCGAAAATATTTAATACAAGTTCCCAGAAAAAAAATTTTTGAATGGATAGTAATGGCTTACAAACCCAGCAAAAAAATACTCCAAAAAAATCATAAAAATGTAGAGTTTGCGATCTGGAAGTAGTGAAAATTTTGATCCGATCTAATGATTTTTACATAGGGTTGTCATTGCAAAAAGTTCTCTTTTTCGATGCCTGGTCACTGAATTAGAAGCGATATTAAGAAAAATTCCATTTTTTGTGTTCTATGATAATATTTTCATCTAGGAAAAATGGTAAATAGTTACCTATTTTAACAATTCGTTTCCGAGAGGGTATTACTAATTCGTACATCACTTCTGAAATAGCGGTCATTTGTTCAACCTTTAAAATAAACATAATCTCTGCCCAATTGGTCACATTATGTATAAAATCGAGTTTGAAGTTTTCCATTTATAAACAGCTTAATGGAATTCCGATGCTGATTTACTACGCAAAATGGCGAGATCTTCGTGTGCCAAAGTACTGAGGCATGAAAAAAATTTGAAATTTTTGTCCTTACAGCAATATTTGCCCAATGGGGTTTACAACTAGCTCTACTCGGTGGCACTTACCTTAGCGAGCTCCAACCCTCCCATTGGATATGCTGCCAACAAAATTAATTGAATAGACAAAATGACAAACAAAAATTTCTTTACAAACAAAACAAGACAACGTGTTACATTTTATAATAATAGGGCTGGAAACAGATGTTTTACCCCAGCAATTGCCCACCTATTCGTGTCATTGCAGATTCATCATCTTTTATTTCAATGACTTATCCTACCTTACCAACGTCTACGTGCCAAATTTCTTGCTGAACCTTGGGGTAGTAAGAGCTTCTGGTAATTCGTTAAAGTAGTAAATTATAAGAAGAACTAATCTTCGATTCTGACTCTTTTAAAGGATGACTTGATACTCCTTGACCCGGCTGATAAACCTAATCTACTAGCTAAAATATTTGAAAATAATTTCTATTTGCCAGAAAGCAATCAACCTCTGCTAGAGAGAGTATACACTTCTATGTCTAATATATTCTTTCGAGCTCGACCAGTAAAAAGTGTTTTGTCGGAACTCAACATAAGCAAGTCTCCCGTGCCGAATGGCATTCCAGCTCCTTATTCTTGAAACAGTGCTCCTTGACGCTAGCACGTGCATTAGCTAATCTCTTCGGCATGTTGTACCATACTGGTGAGTTCCCAGTGTCTTGGAAGGTTGCTAATGGCAGTATGACTTTCGTAGAGACCGCTCTACGAAGACCTACTTGCTCTCTTTTCGGAGAATTGGTGTAATTCAATCCACTATTTTAGCGAAAGTAACGGGGTAACTCTAAAATCTGCAAGGTGTTTCATATAATGCGGCATGGTGCACTTTTGTGGAATCAGAAGTTATTCATTGTCTTGGTATGAAAATTCAGTGTGATGTGCCTGGGAGTTTTGAAACGGTGCAAGCGATACTTCACCCCATCTTATCTACTTACTATTCATACCACTTATATCCGACCGAAAATGGAATACAACTGTCATGTATGGGCCAGCGCTTCAAAGTCTATTTTAGGGCTGCTCGACCACGTACATGAGAGGGCGGTGAAGCGGTGAAGCGGTGAAATTCGGGAAGTTATTCGTAGGGGCGAATCACGGCATCCGATACGACTCGTAATTTAAAAATACTTCCATATAAAATCTATTGAAATATCTTTAAATTACGAGTCGTATCGAATGCCTTGATACTCCCTGAATTCCACACATTTTTACGCACAACACGTGTTTCATTTACAGCACACCCTATTGTGGTCGATTTGCCAATAACTCGCACTACGCATTACAGAGAGAATTCCTTTTTAGTCGCACTGTTCCTATGTGGAATAAACTACCTGCGGAAGTCTTTTCTATCACTTTCAACGTGAGAAAGTTTAAATTGAATGTCTGTAGAGACTACTACATCTATCCTCGTCTCCATGACCTAGTTTCCTAGTTCTAGCACAATGCATTGCTTGACTAGGGGTTAAACCCTGAGTGCTGGTCCTATAAAAAAAAAAAAAATAAAAATAAAAACACGATATTTTTTTTAAACAATATGAAGAACGATATGGGGATTAATTCTACAGCACTATGACATATAATTTTTGAGCAAGGACGTTCTTTAAGTAAATGAGCGATATGTACAAATGAGACTATACACCTAATCAAAGAGACCCCTGGACTAGGGCGAGATGTATTTATGTATCTATGTGTATTGAGAAAGAATCACAATATAACATTTTATTAAAAATAACCTATTGCATAGAAATTTTTTCATTACGCGTTCTAATTTTTAAATTGTCCATGTGCAATTTGTATTTTGACAATCTACCAAGATTTTAGTTAGCAGGATGTTTTTAGTTTTAAAATTGCATATAATGTACGAGTTTATGTTCTGTTAAGTTTTAATTTATAGACATACACACATACACACATAAGGTTGTTGTTGTGCTGCTGTTTATTTTTTATTTTTTTTACTCTGATTGCAGAAAACCGAATATAGTCCGGAGTTAAGTGGTTTACTTGAGAATTTACATGTTTCACTTGGTTCAACATTGGGTTTACCTCAAAGTGGTAAGTTATGTAATGATATGCAAATTTGTTTTTCACTTTATTTTGGGAAACAAACTTGTATTGAGCTGCCAAGAAAGCAAAGATAAGTAAGGACACACAAAAAAAATTCAAATTTTGTTTATTCAGTGGGAATGTATGCAGTTAAATATTTTTTTGATTTTTTGTTTTCCATGTCAAAGATAAATGGATTAAAAATTCTGTTTTATAAATAAACAATGGAAAACAAGAGGTTATAAGTTATGGTAAAGAAAAACTATACACATTTATATCTATATATTTACATATCGTTAGCTGAAATGCAAATTAACTTAACAACACTTTTTTAATTTTATAGGAGAGAGAGAAAATAATGAACAAAAATATTGAAGTAAGTGAGGTAAAGTTTCTTAATTTTCTTAATTAATGCGGCTGATTGCTATGATGAAGGTTTAAAAATTTGTAGGGACATGTGCTTAAAAGTAATACCTAATAATTGATTTATAATGCAATTTTGAATTTTTATTCGTTACGTGGTTTTGTATTTCAACTGACGATATGTAGTAGATGAGAAAAAAATTTTTAAGCAAGTTTGATCATACAGTCTTACCCAGCTGCAAATATAATCACTCTACTACTTGCAGGCATAACTTCTGTAAAGGACGAGATAAACTTTTGGAAACAAAAGCTGAACAACAAATCCAGCACTCGTTTGGACAGAGAAGCATCACAAGTATTCATAAGCATATTCGAAAATATAGATCAACGTATAAGGTAGCTAAATATTCAAAAGCTTTGTTACAAAATTTTAATTTCAATTTCTTTAAAACAGTTCAATTAACAGCAATAACATCGAAGACTTTCTCGATAGTTCCCATAACAACTTTGACGAGCTCTGGCGTTTGTCCTATCAGTATCCACAAAATCGCATGACCGATTTAATGGACGTTATTGGTAATAAGGTAATTGAAGCATGTTTAGAGCAATTAGTGAATGAAGACATCTGGAGTTTAAGTAGCCCCCATGTTAGTGGCCTAATGGCACAATGTATTGATACGGCAGAGTCATGGATTCAACTGTGCGATTCTTTGACGCGATTATTTTGGCCGAATTACGTCAAGCATCCCTGGCAAGGAGACCCTCATAAGCCTAAACGCGCCCAATTGTTCAAAGAACGTATAATGGAAATACGCAGCATAAAAAATTTGTACAAACAAGTTGCGACTCTATTGAATGACGACGAAATGCATGACATGATTACAAATGTCTCACCCTTCAAAGATTTTGATATATTTAATACATCCGCTGTGGGTCAGGCAAGGTGGAACAAAGCGTTGCAAAATTTTGAGCAATTATTGCAACCTATTGACGAACGTATTGCCGCAGCTTTGAAAACTCAATTGCATCATCATTTGAGTAACCCACGTCAAGTTATCTTTATATTTTCCAAATATGAGACATTAATACAACGTCCAGCCGTGCTAGAATTGGTAACTATTGAGCGGGAACAATTTATGCAGTCCTTGCAAATACTTTTGAAGGACTTGCGAAAAGCAATGACCGATACAAATATGGAGCCTGATTCAGGCCATTTATCAGTTATTTGCAATGAATGTCGTTGGCTGAAAGTAGTGCAGCACCAGGTAAGAAAATATAAAACAAGCATTTTCAAAGGTATACTACTTCATATCTTAATAAATCACAGATAAATATTGTTATTTCACATTAATTACATAGAAAACTATCTGCCATTTTTATTTCAATATGATTTCGATCACTCTTTAAAGCAATAGCCCGAATGTCAGTAATAACGTTAATGGTTAATGTATTCCAAGAGATCATTCTTCTCTTGCTCTAATCGTATGATCAGATTGCCGTAATTTTTAAACTGCGCGTTTTTTACATTAAGATCTTAGAATGTTGATACATAAATATGTCAATTACTAAGCACGACACCGAAAGCACTAATTTTTATATTCCTTGGTAATATGCACTTCTTTGTCGATTTTTCTAGCAGTGAATAGTCGGCGAAATAGTATAACTAATAAAATATCTGAATACCTGAATGTAATGCGCCTACTTAACACCAAAGGCTTGGCAAGGATGCTATAAAAATTTAAAAAAACACACCAAAGCAGAGTTGTAAAACGAGCTAAGCTAAATAAATTAATACTTCATTATAACTTTCTTAAAGAAGGTAATGTATGTACATATGTACGTGCATATCATTACTTTGATATAGAAAGGCCATAACTCGCTATTTTCTTGAAATCTAGTTTTTTGTACATTTCGATGGAAGAACATCGAATGCATCGAAAAATGCAAATATCTCGATATCAAAAATTATGGGCCTTTCTATACTATCGTAACGATATGTAGCAAAGACGTGCACAAGACCTCTTCAAAGAACTTTTAAGACATGAGGGATTTTTCAAATTTTTTACTACAGCGAAATGTTCTAAAACAAACGCTTAACAACACTGTTGGCAATACATTTGTTTAAATTATTGCAGGTATAGGAGTAAAGAAGAAAATAGTTTGTGACTGAAAAATTTGTAATGCTTGTGCTTATTTCTACACATAATCGCGTATACAAACGTCATGTTGTGTGTATGCTCCCTTATTTTTCTGCGCTCATACAAACGCACACATGCATTGACATTAGTTGTGTGCGCTTAAGCACATAATAGCTTACCATCTACATCTTACACACACACTCAAACGTACAATATATAATATAGAGTTGTATGAACAATTTCATCCATGAAACTACTGAAATGTTTGTTTACTAAAGCCCAAGTCCGAATAAATATGTTAATACACAACAAACTGTTGCTTTTATCATACTGTGAGTGAAAACGTTTCGTTTCATACTGTTAACACAAAGAGAATGTTCATTGAAACGACTTTTGTTCATGCTGCTTTCTCTCGTCTCATCTTTTGTTATTAACTCGCAATAGCAATGTTCCCAATATAGTGAAATCATGGAATTTTTTTATATACGTCGCACATGTGTAATAGGTTTCACTTTTATATTAAAGTTTTAACTTTTACACATACATACATAACTAAGTACATATATATATACCATACATATTAGTAATAAATACATATTTTAATTTGTCATTTGCATTTTTAAATAATATAAATCTTTAAACTATTTTAATATATTATATGATCTTGTAATGACCTGCACACAACCCTGATTTGAAATGCTATAAATGCTATGGAAAGAAACAAACACTTCTAGATGAAAAATTAAAAAAAAAGGAATTGGTTTATGAGAAATGGATATATTCTTAAGCAAATTTGATTATTAGTTGTGTAGATATCTAACAGTTTTGGTCATGTGCTTGTTTCTTTTTAATATAAAAAAATTAAAATGAATGTAAGTAAATACCTATAAGTAATATTTTTATTTGATTAATTGTTACCGCTGACCGATAAAAATAATTGAATAAGCCATTTCGAAAAGGGAAGATCTCCCATTTTTTACAAATACGTTTTTTCATATAAATGATTCCTAAATGCTTCGTCGCTGCGCTACTATGTTTGAAATGGGAACATTTCTGGTATTCGTTTTATTGTCGTCGTCATGACATGTACAGAAAAAGGCAACAACTCTTAGAGATATGCGCTTTTCGAAATTATTGTTTAAGCACAGAGTACGTACAAACGCAGCACTACCCTCATTACTCTTTTTGCCTGAAATAAATACTTCTGCAAATTAATGTGATTTCTTCTTTAAGTTATGTGTGCTCAATACCGTGAATTTCAAAAAGGGCACATCTCATTAATTTCATATATATAAAAAAATATGTAAATAACGTTAACTTCAAAATATTTTTCCAACTTTCGTTTGATAATTTGGCC
This sequence comes from Tachina fera, assembly GCA_905220375.1. Lineage (NCBI taxonomy): Eukaryota > Metazoa > Arthropoda > Insecta > Diptera > Tachinidae > Tachina > Tachina fera. Next base: position 45,521,772 of record LR999965.1, on the reverse strand, counting down.
AGAAATGTGTTCCACATATTATTATTTTTTTAATATTATACTTCATTAGCAAATATTTATTTATTTTTATTTCCTGAAAAGTTTAAAATTTCAGATGTTTGCCATTTCGGAATTTATTATTCAGCTACTTTCCAAACTTCAAGTGAAATTTATTTATAAAATTAAAAATTGTACCAATATTGGCTGAGTTTTATTAAAAAATTAACTTTAAAAATTATTTTCTAGGTTTTATTTTTTGCTTTGAATACAATTTGAAGCTAATTTTCAACTTTTACTTTTAGCTTGAGTCTCATTTTTGGTTTTGAAAATAAAAGTTATTTCTTAAACTTGATTTTTTGCCTGGAAAATAAAAGTGTGTTTCTTTTGCATTGTTTAAATTTTGTCAGAGAACTATTATATTGTATTCTTAATAAACTAACTCACCATACATACATATTTATTATTTGGGAGAAGACAAGTATTGAACCAGTAGCCTTCTGACTGATAGACAAGAACTCTAACGAATATGTCTGAATAACCATTGAAATAATTGTGCAAACATGCTTATACAAAAACGAAAAAGATCATAAAAAATTGTCTGTATATATATATTTATAGATGTGAAATAACAAGACACCTCATAAAATCAAGAAGAATTCTTATTAAAAAATAAATAAGATGTCTAACACATAATCATATAGGAACCTACTAAAATCAAGAAGAAAACCTTATTGAAAAAAATCAATAAGAAAGCCTAATGAAATCAATAAGAAACACTTTTTAAAAAAATCAATAAGGCAACCTAATAAAATCAATAAAAAATCCCTATAGTTTACAATTTATAAGAAAACCTAATAGAATCAAGAAGATTTTCACTATGGATTGTTTTTTTGGTGCCAAAAATAATGGAAATTGAGTAAAACAAGTTGTGAATAATAAGATATCTTCTTGATTTTATGTGGTTTTCTTCTTGATAAAATTAATAAGATTTACCACATAAAAACAATAAGGAATCTCTATGAAAAAATCTTCGCTTCTTTCTGCTGGGATACCCCTTAGCCTAAAAGCGTTTCATAGAGAAAATCTTCTTGATTCTATTAAGCAGTTTTTGCTCAGTTCATTTTCAGGATATGTCTTTTTTTCACCATACACTACTCCCTACTTTTGGTAACACCCCCCCATTTTCTCAAGTCATAGGACGAGTACGTTGGGATCAATAATATTGTATTTAAAAGAAAGATAATTATGTGTACACTTAACTTATGTTTATATGTAATACATTTCGTGAAAGCGAAATATGGTATAAAATTAAATACTTTTATCTAAATGAAATATTTTACCGAAGTTGCAAATCACTCCCACTAATAAAAACTGAATTTAATTTAGAGCTCGTTAAAATTTTTTAACTTCCTTCTCGGCGATAATTCTTATATTTTCCGCTTTCCTACAACTAGTAACACTGATCTTTAAAAGCTTATTGTTTTGCATGAACTTAATCGAGATTTACTCAACACATGCTCTGTTTCACATTTGTAAATGTTAGTATGCTCTTGTATAAGTAAACAAACCAACATCATTTTACTACGTTCTTAACTATTGAGTATTCATTGCTCTTGTTTCATAGTTATTAATCTGTATGAAATAGAAATGAAACGAATAAAAAATTATAGCGAGAGTTTCATAAACATCATTATTAAGTTTCATGCAGATGTATAATATGTAAAATAACATGCATACACGTATCAATACTACTTCTTTGGAATGTTTGTTACGAACAAGAAGTCTTGGCGACATCGCTTGTTACCACTCATATACACCTACACCAGTGCATCCATCGTGCTTCGCTTATAATACGACAGCATTTATTATTAGTTAAGTACAATACATGCCACGAAAATACATTTAAGAACAAGACTGTTTACGCAGGTCTCTTATATGTAGGTATGTTAGTAACATAACTTTAACATGAAAAATTTGAGAGATAAACTCTTCTGCAGACCATATTAATCAGAACAAATAGTAGTGAGCTTGCACCTCCATTGTCACAAAAATGGCAATGAGTTCAGTGTTAGGATTACAGGCAACCAATGCCTAGAAATAGGCAGTCACTGGCAAGCAAGACAAGCTTAAATATCACCTACAAAAAGTGCGGCAAACTGGTGAAGATACCAATTAATATTTAATAAAGATATTCGCCTATGTACCGACAGCAAAGCCGCTATCAAATCTTTACCATGTGTATGCAAAACATCTATTTTGTATCAAGAATGCCGTAAGCATCTTAATGAAATGGCGAGATAACCCCGAAAAAAATTAGACATTACCATCAGAACTACTTGCCTTATACTGACTTACTTTTCTGATTGCCAAGTTTTATTATTCGCTTACAAATCACATTACATAAAATTAAAAAAAAAATATGTAGAACTTGATTGATGAGAAGAATGATTGTTTTACTCTTCATAGAGTATGTATGTAAATATGCTGACAAATAAAAAATGTAAGTAGTTTGCAAGAACCGATTATTTTAGTCTCACACCTGCTTAAAACCATTAAGTTAATCCAGTAGGCAAGTGCTTCCAACAAAAATACTTAGTTTCACACCTGATTACCTCTGCTAATGGTCGAACGAGTTTATCTGCTCTGCCTCAAAACTAACTTGGCCACGTTGAAATCGCAGAAAATCCGCTATCATGGATAGAATACCAAGGCATCAACTCTGCAAATAATGACTTTTGTAGAAGTTGTTTTGACCTAGAAGAGGAGGAAACGGTTGAACATCCAGCAAAAAATAAGACATTGCCATCTGAACTACTTGACATATAATGACTTACTTTTTAGATTGCCAAATTGAAGTACTCGCTTAAAAATCACATTACTTAAAATAGAAAGCAGAAGTTAAACACATTCTCTAGGTTTTAAAATAAGACGTGAAAATATTGCCAAAATATGTAGTTATTTTAAATAAATTATATATATTTCTAAATTGTTCACTTATTTATTTCAAACTAAAAAATAAGTACTTACATTTTGGAAAATTATTATTTAAATATAATTAGTTCCAAATAATTTGTTTCAATTTTATATATAAACTGAATGCATGGGTGCCTCTATTGTTACTTATAAATATTATATTTAGAAAAATTTCAATTGTTTTGATTGATGAAGTTTTATTAATTAACTTGTTATATTTATTAATTTATTTATATTATTAATGTATTTATATATTTTTTTAAAGTTATTATTTATTTAATCAAACTAAGTTTTTAATCAAGATCTTCCATTTGTTCAAAAAACGGCAGAATTAAAAAGAAGTATTTTTTTTCGAATAAAAAAGTAGTTCCATCAAGAAAAAAATAACTATTTCCCACAATGAAAAAAAATAATTACTTCCTACAATAAACAACAACTAGTTCTCAAGAATCAATTATTTTAGTCTCACACCTTGTTAAAATCATTAATTTAGTAACACAGTAAGGAACAACTTCCAGCAAAAATGCTTAATTCCACACTCGATTACCTTTTTTTTTGAAATTTTTTGCTGGGACACCTACTCTGTCACTGGCCTGCTCTTATTAACAAAAGAGCGACTGTAGTCGGCTTTCCAATTTTGCAGGATCTTGCAAAGATATCGGAATGCGACAACAGAAGAGCAAATATAGTGGTACAAAAATCAGTATGGTTTAATATAGAGTAAATCCTTCTATCCTTCTCGCATGCAGAGGCAACACAACGGGACCCATTAGCACCCAAGTGAGCAAGTTTCTCATTAAATTGATAGTCTGTACTGCCTAACCTAACCTACACCCTTAACTGAAATTTTTACCTAAACTTTTTTTAAAGCAAAAAAACACATGCAGACATATTTGGAGGTTAAAAAAAAATATTTAAGTAAAAAGAAAAATACTTTTTTTATTTACACTACCCAATGTAGATAAAAGTTATAAACATCCTTCATCTATACCTATATACCTCCTTGATCTATACCTATAAAAACAATTTTGGTTTCATATCTTTTGTTAAAATGTTTCATTTGTCTACTAATTGCAGCCTGAGGGAGTTTATTTGTCAAACATAAATGACTTGTATAACATCCATATAACTATTCCATTATTGCACTCGACAATAGCTTCAATTCCTCCTTCTATACATATATATCAACAAAGTGTATTCATATTGTAATAATGTTGAAATTATCATATATGCATCTAACATGATTTCCTTCTTCAAAAATTAAAAGCAACATATTTTTCCCTTTCAAATAGAAGGAGATTAATTTCACTTTAATTATAAAGTGAATGTTTCCTTAAAGGGAGGAGTCTTGAACTAAAGTTAATAGGATTTCTTATATGAAAACTATAAATAAATTTGTTAATCACCCTTATTCCAGTTGTCTTCATCAACGTCACTTTAAGACAACACCAAAAAATTGGTGCTCGTATATCCGTTGTCGAAATAAACTGACTCCTGTTTCCAGGTTCATGCTATTTTCCAGACCTTAGGGAACGGAAATAGATTTTCAGTTACGCAAAATATTTCTCGAGAGCGAGTAAATAAGCTCCAATTTTTTGGTATTGTGTTAAAGTGACGTCGATGACGACAATTAGAATAAGGATGAATCTTAAAAAAAAAACATCATAAGTCATAATGCACACATATTAGTAGTAACTGAGTCCGAATTTTTCCTTTGTATCTTTCTGATCATGTGCTTTTTATTCATGCTCTGCAATAATTTGAAGATTCAAGAAATAGAAAGAGTCAGTCATCTCATTTCGGAGCGAGAAGGCTTTGATCAAATCAACAAAGCAGTACTGGAAATAAAAGAAGAAACGGAGTCTTTGCTAAGAACTAATTTTGAAATTTGGTGTGGGCAACATAACACATCCGTTAAATCTGGAGACCTAAAGTAATATATAAAGAATCAAGCTTATACTGTTATAGTGATTAATTTTTTCCGATATCTTTTAGACTACGTGACGATCAACCTGTAGTTAAATTCGAAAAGGAGGGCCGTCAACTTATGCGCGTTACATTCAATCCCAAATTGGTGACTTTTTGTCAAGATGTTCGTGAATTTGACAATATCGGTTTTAGTGTTCCCTCGGAACTACGTTCGGCTGCTACACATGCTGCAAAATATATATGCTATGCACGAAGACTTCAGCAGATTGCTACATTTCACAATACAATAGGTGATCGTATGATTCCTTGCCAAAGACCTATTATGTTAAAAAATGCGATGGAATTGTCTAAGCTAGTGCACAGTGAAACAGTTGCTTGGAATGATGAAGACTCAGTGCAACGTTATGTTGATATATTACAATCAGCTGTAAGTAAACTATCAGCCCATAATACACTTCTAGTGGGCTATCATGAAGAAGCAAAGAGAACGGTAAGTACACTGTTGTAATACAAGCTGAAAATATTGATTATGTGATTATGTTTTGATTTAAGGTCATTAAACTCATGAACACCGATCTATTTACCCAAAGTCAAACATGGAAAGATGAAATGCGCCATTTGAGAGAGTTAGTTGCTAATTTGGAACGCCAGGGTTTTACAAATTTAGACGCTTTTAAGCTGCACTGGGATCATCAGCTGTATAAAGTACTTGAATATCAGTATATTATAGGTCTGGTAGATATGAACAATAAATTGCCTGACATTCACATAAAGATTTCATTTCGGTAAGCTTTTATAGAAACACAAATGTTTAAAAGTCAAATTTCTAAATATTTCTTTTAATCATCTTTAAAGGCAACGTCAGCTTATATTCATACCGCCGGAAGAAGAAATTCGCGACAAGTATTTTTCTCAATTGAGACGTTTCATAGAACGTCCTTGCGGTTTCCGTGGTTTGTCTGATAATGCTACTGAGCTGTTTAAGACCATGGTTGAGATAAACCGCCATTATTTGGGTCCTCTGTATGAACAAGCTGAAGAATTATTTGCAAGGCTTGATAAATTCAAAACATTGTGGCTACCATGGGTCGCTTTGGGCTATGTTGATGTTGAAGAACTTTGCAGCTTACATTTAAAAACGTCAGATGATTGGGACCGTAATTTCAGAAAGTGTAAGCACTTTAGTCAGAAAATTGCCAAGATTCAAAAGTAAGTGGAAAAATTAAGTCATAGTCAGATTAAGTCATAGTTTATCGAATACATAGTGCAGTCATATTTTTCCAAGATTATCGACATATTGTAGTCACAACTTTATCTAATCAGAGTTTAGACATAATCTATTACAGTAAGAGTCATAGTCATATTCATAGTCGTAGTCATAGTCATAGTCATAGTCATACTCATAGTCATAGTCATAGTCATAGTCATAGTCATAGTCATAGTCATAGTCATAGTCATAGTCATAGTCACAGTCAGAGTCATAGTCATAGTCATAGTCATAGTCATAGTCATAGTCATAGTCATAGTCATAGTCATAGTCATAGTCATAGTCATAGTCATAGTCATAGTCATAGTCATAGTCATAGTCATAGTCATAGTCATAGTCATAGTCATAGTCATAGTCATAGTCATAGTCATAGTCATAGTCATAGTCATAGTCATAGTCATAGTCATAGTCATAGTCATAGTCATAGTCATAGTCATAGTCATAGTCATAGTCATAGTCATAGTCATAGTCATAGTCATAGTCATAGTCATAGTCATAGTCATAGTCATAGTCATAGTCATAGTCATAGTCATAGTCATAGTCATAGTCATAGTCATAGTCATAGTCATAGTCATAGTCATAGTCATAGTCATAGTCATAGTCATAGTCATAGTCATAGTCATAGTCATAGTCATAGTCATAGTCATAGTCATAGTCATAGTCATAGTCATAGTCATAGTCATAGTCATAGTCATAGTCATAGTCATAGTCATAGTCATAGTCATAGTCATAGTCATAGTCATAGTCATAGTCATAGTCATAGTCATGGTGATAGTCATAGTCATAGTCATAGTCATAGTCATAGTCATAGTCATAGTCATAGTCATAGTCATAGTCATAGTCATAGTCATAGTCATAGTCATAGTCATAGTCATAGTCATAGTCATAGTCATAGTCATAGTCATAGTCATAGTCATAGTCATAGTCATAGTCATAGTCATAGTCATAGTCATAGTCATAGTCATAGTCATAGTCATAGTCATAGTCATAGTCATAGTCATAGTCATAGTCATAGTCATAGTCATAGTCATAGTCATAGTCATAGTCATAGTCATAGTCATAGTCATAGTCATAGTCATAGTCATAGTCATAGTCATAGTCATAGTCATAGTCATAGTCATAGTCATAGTCATTGTCATTGCCAAAGTAAAAAGTATTTTTGTAGCCTTTTCGCATTCTTCCCTAACTTACGAACATTTTATTTATGTACATTCTAAATGCACGCTTACTTAATGCAACAACATTTCTATTTTAGTGATGAGCAATCTATAGATTGTTTTGTCATCGATATCTTAACTCTGCGTTCAGATATTGAAAACATCAGTCGTCGATATTGGGAAGTTTTATCGAACAGCCTAAGAGCCTCAATATTAAATGATATTACGGTTATACAAGATTTTTTGCAGAACTCTTTACAATTCTTACACAACATACCCTTAGATGAGTCTTCAATTACCGAATCTGGCATGAAATATGAGAAAATTATGAGCGAACTACCAACAATTACCGAAACGTTGAATGTGGTAAAAGCTAAAGACACTTGTTTGGCGGGATGGTGTAAAGAGCGAGTCACCTCATTATCCTCTTTACTTATACAGTGGGAAAATTTACAGCCGCTGTTGGAAAATCATGCGGGAATTTTGCAACGTCAAGTGGACATGATTAAAGAACAGGCCCAAAGTCAAATACAAAACCTGCACAATGAAGCAGAAAAATTTGTTATACGCTGGGAGTCGACCATAAATGAATTAGAATCGAATGAAGACGCTTCTTTGGATATGTTTAAGGATCGACAGCAACACTGGCAGGAAGTTTTACACAAGAAAGAACAACTTTTAGCAGAATGTGCTAAATTCAATATGATTTTTCCGAATGATTTGCTAAAGCCCTTTGACGAAATTGATCTGAAGATAAAGGAACAGTCCAAAGAATGGATTATTTATGATGATTATTTGCGCGAACTTAATGCCATATTAATGGAAGAATGGGCCATTTATCGCAGGCGCCCTTACATTTTGAATGAACTGATATCAAAATGGGAGGGTTCTGTCACGGCTTCGATAGATTTGCCCTCAAAAAGAATACGACAAAGTGTGGAAAAGTTGCAAACAGTTTTACCCACTTTACAACAATTGCAATCGGATGCTTTAACAGAACGTCATTGGGCTAGAATATTTGTTTTGCTCAAAAAAGATGATATGAAAAATCTACATAATTTTACTTTAAACGACATATTGCAATGTCAGTTGTTGCTACAGCAAAATTCAGCTGAAATCGCACAAATTGTACGACAAGCCTCCTCAGAGCAAATGGTGAGACAGGCTCTAACTGAACTTGATCAATGGTCGGTTATGGCTAAATTTACGCTTATAACACAAAAGGACTCATCAGGAAGTCCCATAAGTTTGATTAAGGACTACCAGGATGTTTTAAACAAAATTAGTGATAATCAATCCTTGTTGCAATCGGCTAAGAACTCAGCAGCCTTCGAGGCTTTTTCAGATCAGGCAGAATTGTGGGAAAGTCGGCTCAATTCTTTAGATAGTATTTTAGCAAGTTTAAATCAATCTCAAAGAAGGTCAATAAACTCACTGAGCTGATGAAGTAATAAATATTTAAAAAATATATTTAATTATTTAGGTGGATTTACCTGGAACCGGTGTTTGAAGCTGGTACTTTAAAGAATGAGGAGGCTTTATTTAAACGCATAGACAAGGACTTTCGTTATATAATGCGAGAAATAGAACTGGACTCCAGAGTTATATCCTTGGTAAAAATTAATAACATATCTACTTTAGTCAAATCGTTAGAAACACAATTAATGAGATGCCAGAATAATTTAATGACTTATATAATGGTAAGTATAAGAGATTAAAGAATTTGTTAAACAATTTAATATATTTTATATTAATTGAATTTTATTTGCTGGTGGTTAAGCATTGTCTATATATTTCATTGGTGCTTTGCCAAATCGTCAGTAGACTTCAACCACACACCTGCTATCTTATGCACAGACTTTCAAAAACTATTTGAGAATTCACAAAAAATAATATTTTGGAAAAACACTAAAGAAAAATAAGCGTTGTAGGCTTAGAAATGAAATATGTAGACAATACTTAACCACCAGCAAATAAATTTCAATTAAAATAAACTTATGACAATATGTCAAATAATCAATTTCTGATAAATATTTTATGTTTATTCATTAAGGATAAGCGTAATTCCTTTCCCCGTTTTTATTTCCTGGGTGATGATGATCTTTTGGAAATTTTAGGACAAGCCTCTAAAGATCCAGAAATCATACAAAAACATATTAAAAAAATATTCCCAGGTTGTCATGCTTTAGGTATTAAACAAAGCACAAGCGGAGAACGTACAGTATTTAGTATACAATCGGTAAAGAGTTCTGAAGGAGACATTCTTCAATTGAAAACACCCATTGAAATGTCTGGATCCATAGAAGTAATTTAAAAAATTTACATATAATCTCTTAAAGTAGTCATGTAATATACTTCCTCTTTTAGACATGGCTTAATGCACTGGTCATCAATATTCAACAAACACTTAAAGATCAAATTGTTCAATGTTATAACTCATATCCGGCAGATGGTTACAATGAAAATATTCTACAAAATTATGTGATGCAAGTGTTATCGACAACACGGGCTATACAATTTACCAAACAGGCTGAAAAAGCCATACAAACGATGACTTTACAAAAACTCCAACAACAACTTAATACAGAAACAACCAAATATTCAACATGGAAACATCAAACCGAGGACATGTTGCTACAAACGAAATTGCGTTATTTGCTCTTTGAACTGGTACACTATGTAACTGTAGTTGAGGAGTTGATACAAAACAATACAATGCGTCTGAGTGATTGGCATTGGTTGGCTCAGCTTAAATTTTATTTGGGCAACAGTGGTGGTGAACTGAGAGCGGGTGGCAAGGATTCGCGTACAGTTATGGTTCGCATGGCGTATGCTGAGTTTGAATATTCGTATGAATTTTTAGGTAATCCTAATAAGCTGGTCAGTACACGTTTAACACACAAATGTTATCTAATACTGACACAAGCAATGCATATGGGCTTGGGTGGTAATCCGTTTGGCCCAGCGGGCACTGGAAAAACAGAATGTGTTAAGGCATTGGGCGCCATGTTGGGTCGTCTTGTGTTGGTTTTTAATTGTGATGAGGTAAGTCTGTGTTTCATTGATTTGCTTGGGAAGAGCTATTTTTATTGTTAGCATAAATTCAATGAATAACCAATGAAAAAATTAAATAAACAATTGGCAAAGGCTTATGCAATAGAGTCATAATTCAAAAAATTTTATTTTTGAATTAATAATGCAGAATTAATCGTCATATCGTTCTTTATATTATTTAAAAATTGCATATAAATATCTTGTATGCACAACTCTTGAGAGAAGAATAAATTTAATTTTTTCCATTACATAAATCAATATTGTGGTAGATTCAAAACTTAAAATTCACTTTCTGGAAAACAAGTTTTTTGACGTATGACTCTATCGAAGCAAAGATTTGATATGTAAATGTACATATGTATATATATATGTATTTAAAGTATTTTTTAAGTTTATCAAATGTATAAAAATCCTTTTTTTCAAATCTGAAATAAGTTGGCGGAATACAATATTCACAAACTGCCAGCTTCAACTTAGAAAGTTTATTCAGATTGCTGCTCAGTTTCTATTTCTTTTATGAATTCGATTAGGTACTTATATTAAAAGTAATTGCCACTTTTGATTCCAGAACAAAACAAAATTATGGGCGTTATTTGACACTAAGCGTTGACAAATTTTTTATGTGTTTTGTTTTTTGTAACTTAAATTTTTATATAAAAAAAGTAGAAAGGACCTGTCCCTGCCAGGCAAAACCCAATAGAAATTTCCTCCACCCACAGACCAAAAAAAAATCTGGCTCCATCACGATCTTTCGCATGGAAAGTGTGTATATAGACTTTTCATGTCGTTTATTTTTGCTCACATACAAATATAAAATTTTTAAATGTCATTCATTTTTGCTCCCATTCAATTAATATGTAACAATTATTTATCATTTATAGTATATAGTATAGTGTTTTGAGTTAAACTCTGTTGACAACACTCTTTTGATAGAGCAGTAAAATCAATTAAAATAAACATATATTTACTTAAAAGTGTTTTTACAGCTGTATGAAATGTGCAAATCTGTGCCGTTTACATCTACATTTTTGGCATATTTCAGGATTTCATTTGTATGACAAAACAGAACAGCTGATTAAAATGTACAAGATGAAATGTCGTTTTAAGACAATTTTCATTTTGTAGAATAATAACTTAAATGAGAACTCATGACAGGGCATAAATATTAATGTTTTAAATTGCCATTGCCATGTTGATCCGTCATAAAATCTTGTTGCCAAACTTTGTGTGAAAATCCCATTTTCCGTATCCCATTTTCCGTAAAATGTTTCATCATTCCATCTCGCTTGAAAATTACTTTAAATATGAAATTCGTTATCTAAACTGAATATTTAAGTTAATGGGAATCGAGAAGGGAGTAGCACCATTATTAAGGATATAATCTATAACTTGCTTTCAATTTAATGCACTGAACTCATATCTAGTTTTGAATTTCTAAAGTTTTTATGCAATTCTATTCAATTTGTTTTATAACCTTAAGCTCAATGCGATTTAAAATAGTTTATTCTTCAAAATTAACACAATTCCCAAAAATTAAAAAATTTACCCCGAATGGCTACTAAACATTACACAGTTTTAGTACATTTGAATGCTTAATAATTGAAACTTTATAATTGCAAGATTTTTAAGGGTTTTCATGAGAACTCTTAAAATTGTCATTTGTGCGATTGGGTAAACTTGGGAGCCTTGCTTCATGAAGCCATTTTTGAACTTTTGCGCAAACAGTTTATGTAAATTTGAAACAAACGTCAAAAAGTTCATTTAATAAAAACAAACTAAGAAAATTTCAAGCAATTTTTAATATAAAAATATATTTGTATATTTCTATAAAAATAAAAGTGTGTGTGTGTGTATGGCTAAAATGCCTAAAGTTAGCCAAAAAAGCAAGTTGTTGTTGTTTACAAAATGCAAAATTGCACAGCTTAATTTTACGAGTCAAAATTATTAGGCAAACTTAACAGGTTTGTGTAAATAAATTTCTATAAAAATTTTGACATTTTATTTACGAGAGTGTAAATGAACAATTGCACAGTTTGCGAGACTTTTGAACATTCTCATGAATATTTATATTATATTTATATTATATTTTTGTGATAAATAATTAACTCTTTGCTTGTTCTGTGATATTCATTCATTTATGTCAATTGTTTTCACATGCCTCCTGGATATTTTCATTGCTTCTATGTGTGTTTACTTTTCCATAGTTTCCCAGCAAACACTTCAGGAATGTAGTAATAGGTGGTAGGTTATATTGGGTTACAAAGTAATATTACAATATTAATATTAAATATTACAATCATCTGCTGATAATGAATGAAATAAGTATTTAATTATTTATTTTTTTTTTATACATAAGAGTTCAGTTCTCGTTGTACCTTAATAGTGAATAGTCGATTAGCGGAATTATTCTTACATTCTTACTAAAAAAACAAAAAATTATACAAAAAAAATTCGTAATTTTGGCTCTAGTGCAATTGTTAGTAAGTGACCTCTCGGTATTTTTGGATTGAATATTATTTTTTGGATATTAGGAATAAATTGAAAAATACAAGTTTTCAGGAGAGAAAAAAAAGAAACGGTTTCTCTCTATACTTCGGTGATTTGACTATTTTTTTCATATAGGCAGTTTTTTTTTGTATTGGCGATTTTCTCGGTTTTTGGCGTTTTTTTTTTCATTGTGGCAATTTTTTTTAGATTTGACACTTTTTTCTCTTTTTGGCGATTTTTTTCATTGGTAAAGGGTATAAAAATTCTAACGCCCTTATTAAAAAATTAGTCTCGGCCATTGGTGAAAACGCATTTCATGTTATTCCAATAAAGCGTGATAACATTGACGAAACTAAAATTCAAATATATGAAGAAAAAGATTTCCGCAAAATACAGACTAAATTCGAAAAAAATATAAAAAAATATGCAGATCGTATTGAAGGGCATTGACTCTTATGTTAATCCCGAAGAAGTAAAAGATACACTCATCATACAAGGATTTAAAGTAAAAAATGTTAGCAACATAATCAATAGGGAGAAGATCCCCCAGCCTCTATTTCGTGTTGAACTGGAGCCGAATGATATACGGCTGAAAAAAACGAGATACCCAATTTATAGCCTAAAATATCTCTTATACCGAAAAATCACAGTTGAAGAGCCACATAAGCGATCAGGTCCCGTACAGTGCCTTAATTGCCAAGAATATGGCCATCCAAAAACATACTGTAAATTACCCACTGTTTGTGTTGTGTGCGGCGAATTACACGGCACTGCTAGTTGCAATAAGCCAAAAGATCAAAGTGATAGAAAATGCAGTAATTGTGGAGGTAATCACACCGCTAACTACAGAGGTTGTCCTGTGTACTCTTTTGTCAAACAGACTATGGTGCAAAAACCCAAATTAGGTTCATCTCAATCAGCAAATGCTTATTCCGCCACTTTTGCGGAAATGAGCCAACCAGTTACTTCCCGTGTATCGTATGCCGCTGCTGCTAAAACAAATTCTATTCCCCCACAAAATGTTCCACCTCCAAATAATTCAACGAATGCAAACTCAAGCTTTAACTTTAGTCGCCTTGAAGCTACTATTGACAATTTGGTGCAAACTATAAACAACTTTACAACAAATATGACTACCATGATGCAAGAAATGCTGAGAATGCAGAATACTCTGCTTCAAGCATTAATTAACAAGCCATGAACACGTTAAAAATATGTTTCTGGAACGCAAACGGCATTCGCCAACATAAAAATGAACTTGAGCACTTCCTTACGGAAAAAATATTGATATGATGTTGGTCTCTAAAACACATTTGACTTCGAGAAGCTTTTTCAAAATTAATGACTGCACTATATATGATACAAAGGATCCTAGAGGGAGAGTATGCGATGGATCTGCAATTTTAATTAAGTCAAGACTCAAGCACTATATCCTTGACAACGTTAGTGAAGCTACGAATATTTTTGTAGAAAATGTTTGTTCTAATTTCGTGATATCATCAATTTACTCACCTCCCAGATTTTCAGTTATCGAAGATCAGTATGAGAAGTTCTAAAAATCGCTTGGATCTTCAGCTGGAGACTACAATGCAAAATATACGTACTGGGGTTCACGCCTTGTAACACCTATCGGTCGAGCTTTGTTTAATACAATTTCAAAAATGGAAGTAATATCTACTTCAAGTGGGGAGCCCACTTACTGTCCTACTAAAATACATAAAATTCCGGATGTTATAGATTTTGGCGTCATGAAAAATATTTCTAGGGAATTAATTCACGTTGAAGCTTTCCTAGATCTATCATCAGAGCACTCTCCCGCGATCGTTACAATCTGTAGCCCACTGAGAAGTGCTCTACCTCACCCATATGTCAAAATGGTCAGTCGTGTTAATTGGCTGCGATTATCTGCGAAATATCTTAGTAGTCATTGCACGGAAAAAGTTGCGGTAAGAACACCCAATCACATTGAAACTAACATTGCCAATCTTAACGAAATTATTAAACAAGCTGCTGAACATGCCACTACCTCCCAGTCGCAGACTGAGTTTAATAAAATTTATTCCAGGTATATTGAACATCTCGTGTGTGAAAAAAGAAGAGCTAAAAGGGAATGGCAACAGCATGGATCACCTCAACATAAACTCAGACTTAAAGAATGTACTAAACGGCTCCAAGAGTTGCTTGCATCTGGAAAAAACTGCATCTTTTAAAAATTATTTGGAAGGTCTTGATGTCACACCAACATCTAATTACTCTTTGTGGCGCGCTGCTAGAAAGCTTAAAACATCCGTTGAGTTTAAGCCACCTCTGCGCACATCTACCAAAGCAAAAAGCGATACGGAAAAATATAAAATATTTGCTGAGCATTTAAAATCCGTATTTACCCCAAACACGTGTACTGGTGTTGCTGGTTTGCCAATCGTAGTTGCTCTACCCCATCGAGCCTTAATGTTTAAGATGCCTGATGTACATAAAGTAATTGCTGAACTCAAGCCAAATAAAGCTCCAGGTATTGATGGAACAATATGCTAATGAACTTGCCGCATAAAGAATCCTGCTGTTTATTTTAAATGCCATATTACGACTGATTCCAAAGCCGTGCAAAGATCTTACTAAAGCTGAGTCATATAGTCCAATAAGTTTACTGTCAACTATGTCAAAACTCTTCGAAAAGCTGCTCATAACAAAATTGTCCCCAATTTTAACTCATAGTCGGTGCATCCCAGACCATCAATTTGGTTTTAGAAGTCAGCATAGCACCATTAAACAAACTCATAGATTGGTTCAATTTATAAGAAGAACATTTGAAGAAAAGAAGTATTCTTCTGCCCTGTTTATTGACGTTTCTCAGGCATTTGATAAAGTGTGGCATGAAGGCCTTATTTTAAAATTGAAATCATATCCACCAATAAATTTTCTGAATATATTAGAAAGTTACATTACTACCCGAAAGTTCACGGTTGTGGAAGGAGAATTCATGAGTGTGCCCGAATTTATGTCATTCGGTGTGCATACTGGGGCCAGTTTTGTACTTGATCTATACTTGTGATATGCCTTTGAGCAGCAATATCCATACATCTACGATTGCCGATGATACAGCCTGCCTTAGTTTGCACGAAAACCCTCACGAGGCTTCCCGATATCTACAAGAACATACTTTACAATTGGAAATGTAGTTGAACTTATGGAGAATTAAAGTAAATGAACAAAAGTGTGTCCAAATAACGTTTACCCTAAGAAGAGATACTTGTTCAACCATTCGAATCAACATCAAAATATTCCTCAAGATTCCCAAGTGAAATACCTTGGTATACACCTTGATCGATGACTTACATGGAAATATCATATTGACTTTAAGCTAACTCAGATGAAACTTAAGTTATCTCAAATACATTGCTTGATTGGCAGAAATTCAACACTTAGCCTGGACTGCAAACTTTTAATATACAAGTCGCTTTTGAAGCCAATATGGTGTTACGGTAACCAGTTATGGGGCACTGCTTCAGTTTCCAATGTAGAGACAACTCAACGAAGACAAAACAAAATTTTAAGGTTAATAACATCTGATCCATGGTTCATCAAAAATTCAAATATACATCGTGATTTAAATATGCCACTAGTACTAGTGACTGAAGAAATTGCAAAATACGCAGGCAAATATTTAACAAAACTCGAGTCACATCCCAATACGCTTGCTCGTAATATTTTGAAGTCTACTGGACACATCCGCCTAAAAAAGAGGGACACAAGGACTCTAATACTCAACACTCCAGATGGGATTTTATTTAATTTTTCATTTATTCTTCCAAGATAGAAAAACCTATACTACTATAAAGTTCTACATCAGTGATCATTTAAAGTGTAGTATGTATGTAAAAAATACTTTTACTTGAAATACTTATTTTTCCTTTTTTGATTATCACTACTTATGTATTATTTATAACTGTCACTCAAGTTTATCAAGTTTATGTACGACGGTGGTCGGTCCTAATAACTATATTTTAGATTTAAAATTTGAATACTTATTGTTAGTTCATATTTGAAGATAGAATAAATAAATACATGTATTAAACAAACCAGATTTTAGCTTTTAAAGCCTGAGATATCAGGTGTTCGTATCCGAGTTGAAGGAAAAATTAGGTTTGCAAAATTTACACCCAAAATTAAATTTAAAAAAAAATACAAAATCAATTCGAAATTAAACAAATATTTTTACATATTTTTTTTACTGATGAGTTCCATAGTACCATTTCGCACTATGCCTTTTTAAGCGGCCTTGTTTTGGAAAAAAATTTTAAGCCCTCTACGAAAAAACACACATTTACATTAAGCCTTTTTTTCATGTCTTTTTGGTATTTATATACACGCTTAATACTGAGAGTGCGAAAAAGGCTAAAAGAAATGTTAAAAATCAACGCAAATTTTCATTTCGTGCCTTTTACTATACCCCGCAAGCATCTCTCCCACTCACACCAACAAACTTAAAAGGCCTGCAAGCAGAAAAGCCACAGTGTGAATTGTGTCATAATTTCTTTTATTTATTTTTTTTTCATGCAAAATTTCTTCTGTAAGCCGTTTGTAAGCCAAAATAATTTTTTGTGAATACGACAGTTAGTGTTTGTATTATATTTTTTTGTGTTTTTGTCATATTTTGTTCATATAAACAAAATTGAATTTGGTTGTAGTTTGTGAAGTAAAAAATATGGCAAAATATGAAATGTGGCAAATTCAAATGACTTAACCTCACGATAAAAATCACAAGTAGGGAGAACTTGACTTTAACTTAGCGCTTAATTTTGTGTTAAAGTGAAGTAGTAATAATTAAAAAATAATTCTGGTTTACACAAAGTTTACAAATCAAATTTTCATACAAACCAAAACTTAGTTTTTATTAATGCGATTAAATTCTACCTACAACTAACACCAAGCAATAATAATGGCCCTAATAAGTTAAGGTTATTTAAAATATACCTGGTACTTTGTAAATGCCCATGGTTCACTATCCTACACAATCACGGCCTAGGCCAAATATTTCATGTGTGCTAAAAATGCATGGCACTCAGTAACGGATTTAGGCCTACTGTCGCCCTAGGCACTTTTTGATATGCCGCACTTTTAAGTCAATGTAACTAATCGAAATCGTGCGACAGGCCGATTTAAATACTGAAATGATTCTTATTAATTTTATCAATTTTTATACATATAAATAAGGACATCTGTATATTTGTATGCATCATACGATCAAACTTTAATTTAATTGCATCAAAAGTGCGCTGATAATTTTTTGTAGTAGTAGTCATGTTTTGACCTCATATTTGACATTTATTTGTGCGTTATCTACTACAGCGAAGCATTTTGGGAAATGTGAATTTACTTTTGCAGCGCATTGTTTCATTTCTGAACAGGCCCAGTAACTACACTTTTGTATAAAAAAGTTAGAACAAATGTTTCTTGCGTATTTCAAATACATATTCTTTCCAGATGTGAGATTTTTCGTATAATTTTTTGTTGGTTTACTCTTTAAATAAGTATATGATTGTATAATTTTTTTTAAATAGTTGTAATGCATTTTGCTTATTTTATATTCAAACCGAAAGGAATACAAAGTAAGAAACATAGTTTTATATCTTGTTTTTACTTTTATTAAAAATCTATGCTTTTTGAGTTCAGAAAAAGTGACTCTAAAAGGCCGAAAGTACCATTAGGAAAAAGGGCTACTTGTTCTACACTTTTTTATTGGATTACATCCGCATGGGTTTTTCTAATAAATAGTTTATAAAGTTTTTAGTTTATATATATTTATCTTAATAGTTTCCCAACATATTATATTAATCTTATTTGTCATTAATCTAAGAAAAATTTAGTATAATTTTAAATCAAACATTAGCCAAATACATTTTCCAATTTTAATTGCACTTACATTATTTCATATAAATTTTGGCGCCATTTAAATTATGCCGCCATAGGCTCGGGCTTCACGGGTCGGTCGGTCTATAAGATATTCTTTATCTTGTAGGATAGTTTTTTGCATATTAGTTAAATATTGTTTGTTGGGTTGTTGCCATGTAGTTTCAGTTATAAATTTTAAAATTCTTAGTTAAGCATGTCATTTATTCAATGTGCATAATATTTTGAATGTATGTATGTTTTACGTTTGTTTTTTTTTTTTTTTTGTTATCCAAACAGAATGTTGATACCGAATCAATGGGATTGATTTTGACTGGTCTGGCTCGTTGCGGTGCTTGGGGTTGTTTTGATGAATTCAATCGTTTACAAGAAGCAACACTTTCAGCCATATCAATGCTTATACAGCCAATACAATTAGCTCTTAAAGATAAATTGGATACAGTACTAATGGGCGAAGCAAATGTAAGTAAATTTAATTAACTATAGAGAATTTTTATTTGTGTGAAATCTTAATAATCACAAAATTTTTACATGCCTAATGTGTTCGTATTACTGAAAGTAACAGGAATAGTTTTATAAATGTGTAAATACACTGAATCCAAAGTGATACAGAATCCTCACAAAAACATAAATGTGAAAAAAGGCCAAATTCCTGTCCAAAATTTCGGTCATTAAAAGTAGTGAGATATAAATAAAAATTCTTTCTTCCTTAATAGATATCACTATAATCTGCCATGCATTTTATAAATATGAAATCGCCAGAGTTTCATATTATATCTAGGCAACCTGCTTAAGCCATGTGATAATGTGATAATTATTAATTAAAACATAGCACTAAAGTTAATGGAAAAAAATTTAACAAACACGTAGTACAACGGAACAACTAGCTGATCTTAAGTTTGAGTTTAAAGTGCTTGTTGCCGCTCCTGATTGAAACTTCCAAGTTTTTACATTTTTCTTAGTGATCTCTGGTCTAGATTTATTTGTGGGAGTGATCACGCCCACTTTTTAAGGTGACAGTTTAAAGTCTTGCATAAGTGCAACTTTTATGCAATGTTTCACTAAAATAGTTTGAGTTAAAAGCTGTATATAAAACAGTATTAGCGTGGCCCGCCCATTCTGGTAGAATTTGTTGGGTTTTCAGATTAGTATAGATGGTTAGTCACCTAGACCTACTTGTGTATCAAATTTCAGCTCATTACCGCAAATTTTAATTTTTAGTTTTTATGGGCGTATCCCCGCCCCTCTGACGAAAATTTCCGGGTTTTCAGAGCTTCTTAGCTGGTTTCTCACCTAGACCTATTTCAATATCCAATTTCAGCTCCTTGACGCAACTTTTAATTTAAAATTTTTATGAGCATAGCCCCGCCCACTTTTTCAAACTCAAGTTTTTTTTCGGCCAGTGGTTATCGTTCGTGTCAAGTTTCGTTACAAACGAATAATAAAACCTACATAAATTGTATATCTAAATAGGCTGAGCCGTAGTACATGAAATATGAGGCTTAAATTCTATGGGCATGTCAACGCCCACTTTTTTAACAAAACTTTATAGCCTTGCATTAGCGCAATATATACGCCAAATTTCAATAAAATCGTTTCAGTGAAGCGCTTTATATTTGCTTTTTTATTTCTGACCTTTATCTAACCACCCTTCCTTGGTACAATTTCCGGTTTTCAAATCTTTTTTAGTTTATTGCTCACCTATACCTAGTTCTGTATCGACTAGCACAAATTTGAATTTTTATGGGCACAGCCCCGCTCCCTGGCTAAAATTTCCGTGTTTTCAGATTTTTATAGTTCATTGCTCACCTAGATCTACCCGTGGAACAAATTTCAGCTCTCTAGCTACAGCGGAAGTGCTTCATCAATTTGATGAGTGTGTCAGCGGTAAGTGGTCAGTGGTCAGTGAGTATATCTTCAAATATGCACTTTTTCACCTCCATATCTCAGGAACCTTTTGTTCTAAAACTTTCAAACTTCGCATATGAGCCAACATGGATCTAAATATGGATTAAATTTTAGAATTTTACGACGGCGAAGAACAAAGTAAAGGGGGGGGGGGGATAATAACACGACTAAATGCTTCCTGTTAATATACACACTGCCTAGATATCCACTGGGAGATAAATACAGTCGACTCCGCCTTACTGGAAATAACCAAAACCCAATTACTGAAATTTGTTACATTCAAGCGTACTGCTTAAAATCACTACAATATAATAGAAAAATACAATAAAGTAGGTAAAAGCGAAAAATACAAATACATTTTTCCATTTAATTATTTAACGGACAAAACATGCAAAATTTTTTTCAGCCTTAAGTTATGCAATCGATTTCTAATAAATAAATATGTGATTGTTTATTTTTTCACCAAAGCGAAGTAAGTTTCATACAAAACGTGGCTATGGGCTTGCTTTTGGTTTTCAGTAATACGATATTTCCAGTAAAGCTATGTGCCGTTAAAAAGAAGTGAATAATACATAATACATGTACTAGCTGCATTTAAAATCAGTGTGGGGATTTGTATCGCTTTCAGTAATCCAATTTTTTCAGTAAAGCGTGTTGCGCTAAAGCTGATTCGATTGTATGAACGTATGCTTTTATACAAACAACTTAAATAGTTTTGTCTATTTAACACAGTTTTCTATAGAATATATTACTGTCCTGCAATACGCTGTTAGTTGAGGAGTCTAAAATGTTTATTAGCTTTAGATCAGTGTTAATCAAACACTGTTATCAATTCGTCAATATTTTTATACCCCTTACCAAAAAATGGTAAAAGGGTATATATAGGTTTGTCATTCCGTTTGTAATTTCCACAATATTAATAAGCGACACATAAAGTATATATCGCTCATTTATTTCAATAGTGGCTTAACTCAAAAAATTGGTTTTTTGAGTTAATAATGCAGAAAGATGCGGCATTTCGTATTTTATCTTGTGTAAAAATTTCATACAAATAGCTTGTACCATCACATCCCGAGAGAAGATTTTTTTTTCATTTCTCCATTGACTTGTATGCAAATTGAAAACTTAAAACGCGTTTTCTGCCAAACTGCTTTTTTTGAGTTGCGCCATTATTGAAGTAAATGAGCGATATATTCTATATCCTTCTGCATAGGGAAGATGAACAAGCGATGTCCGTCTGTCCGTCAGTCTGTGCGTGAAATCGGTTTTCCGAAGTTCCCAGAAAAACTAGACTTCGGTCTTAGACTGGTGTGTCAGAAATAGTCCGAAAAATATTGGTATTGAAAATCGGCGAAATCGAGCAGACGGTTTCAGAGTTGGAAAACTTAAAATTTATTTTAACTAACTACCGAAAACTAAATTTTATTATTCTTTTTTTATTAAAGAAACTTATTTTATACTGCAGTATGAATAAAATTAGTATTTATAATTAAAAAAATTAAAAAGACGTTTCCACGGTTGAAAAACTTTAACTTTTTTTCATATACAAACATATACTCTTTCTCTATAAATTACATATTTTAAATTCTTAAAAGAAAGAGATTGGTGTAAAAAATCAGACAAATCTAAAAAGATGATTCCTGGGTTGGAAAACTTATACTTTTTGTGATATATAACTACCACAAACTAGTTTTTATTTTATACGTCAGTACGAATAGAATTGGTATTTCAAATTAAAAATAAAATAAAAAAATTAAAAAGACGTTTCCAGGGTTGGAAAACTTTAACTTTTTTCTTATACAAAGGTAACTTACTTAACAAAATCTTATGTTCTTAAAAGAAAGAGATTGATTGATATAAGAAATCTGAAAAATCAAATAGGATGATTCCAGGGTTGGGAAACTCACGCTCTTTTTTCTTTAATTACCGAAAACTTGTGTTATACTTGAAAATAAACAAAATTGGTATTTCAAATTAAAATAATATTAAAAAGGCAACCCTGGAAGGTTGGATAAATTGAACTTTTTTATACAAAACTAACTTACTAAAACAAATTTTTTTATTTTTTGCTATAAATTAAAAATGTTTTACAAGAAAGAGATTGTTGTAAGAAATCAGAAAAATCAAAAACGATGTTTGTAAGGTTGGGAAACTTACACTTTTTGTGATATATAAACGCACTTTGGTAAAGGGTACATAAGATTCGATACAGCCGAATATAGCTCTCTTACTTGTTTTTTTTTGCGGTGTTGCTTCATAACTCTGTTCATATTAGACCGATTGTAAAATAATTTTTAATTTCTGAGAGAGTATAGCTTCTTTATTGATCTCATTGCAAAAAAAAATGGGTGGGGACATGCCCATAAATTTTTGTATTTGATTTGATAATTTTTTACTTATTTGATTGCTGCTGATGCGAAACCTAGCAAACATCTTTGGTTCTTGTAATTACACAATTTAAAAGTTTAATAAATTGGCGGATACACGCCTATTAAAATTTATTATTATATTTCATGTGGTTCTACTCAACCGATTTTAAGGAAATAGACACAATCATCCTTTTGAATAAAAGGGGTGAAGTCACGCAAAATAAAATTTATATATAATTTTAAGTGGTTCCACTGTACCGATTTTTACAAAACTTAAAACATACAATAAGCTCTGAAAAACACAAAAAATTGCATGTAAAAAATGGGCGGAGGCACGCCCATTAAAATTAAATTTTATATACCATGAATTTTTTTCGGAAATGTTCTATCAGATGTTTGCATTGAAGTCGTTTTTTTTTTGACAGAATTATTAACCGTGATTTTATTTAAAGTTATTCAACTTTGAATTTTAATTAAGATATTGATGTATTGTTTTATTATAACAAAGATTGTTTATTCAGTCTACAAAATTCCTCTTTTAAATGCCATTAACAAACAACAACAAAAAAAATTGATTGCAGTCTTAATTAAAATTAAATAAAACTCCTTTCATAAGAGTGCCATTTTCAACCTTCATATGATTGCGATGAATACACACATGTCTGCTCACAAGTGGATGCATTAATAAATATGTATGTATATATGTAAATATGTCGGGATACGTATTCATACATACATATAAATCTGTATAGACATATCCTGGTATCTTTCTTTTCGTTATGCCTTTAACTCAAATATGTATGTGTACCTTAATGGCTGCTCACATACGACTGCATTTGTATGTTTTGTTTGTTGTAATTATATTTTTTCCTCCCGCACAGATTAAACTCAATCATCATTGTGGAATATTTGTAACGCTTAATCCGGCTGGCGCTGAATACGGTGGCAGACAAAAATTACCTGGCAACATACAAGCATTATTTCGTCCTGTTGTTATGCAACAGCCGGAGCCACGAGAAATTGCACGTGTTATGTTATTTGTGGAAGGATTTAAGCAAGCAACAGAAATAGCCGAACGCGTTGTCGAGCTGTTTGATATGTGTGGCAAAATATTAACACCCCAGCGCCACTATGATTGGGGATTAAGGGAATTAAAAACCATTTTACTTGCTTGCGGTGAAGTTTTACGTGAAAATCTAAAGATTACACGCACCTCAGCAGCTCAACAGAGCACAAATAATACAACAACCAGTAGTGGAACTAATAATAATCTGGCAACAAATAATCTTGAAAATGTTGTTCTCGTGCACAACATTGACAGTTACCATAATGGAGAAATGTCTGTAGTGGTACGGTGTCTACGTGCGTCCACTATGTCCAAGTTGGCACTACATGATGTGCCACGTTTTGATATGTTGTTGCAAAATGTATTTCCAGAAATTAAAGTCAATGACAATATTAAATCAACTTTGCAGCAGTCCATTAAAGAGGCATTTACTTTATTGGGTCTTTGTGTTAATGAAATACAAATGGTGAAATGTTTACAGCTGTATGAACAATTGCAAAAGCGCATGGGTGTCGTTCTAATGGGACCACCCGGCTGTGGTAAATCTACCATAATATCAGTACTTCGCCAAGCTTTAATTACACAAACATTATTGTCATCAAAATCATTACTATTGGAGCAAAATCCACAATTGACTATTTCCGCTTTGCCAACGGCAACCACATCTCTCCAACAAAACTCACAGCAGTCGCATCAACAGCAACAGCAACAAATACGCATTCATACTATCAGTCCCAAATCCATGAGTCGCATTCAACTGTTGGGTCGTCTTGATCCTGACACACGTCAATGGCTTGATGGCGTATTAACACATACGGCAGCGGTTGTAAGTGCCGAACCACCACACATTCACTCATGGATTGTTTGTGATGGCAGTATTGATCCAGAATGGATTGAAGCACTTAATTCAGTGCTGGATGATAATAAGTAAGTACAAATTCAGCATTTTTGTATGTTTTATTTCATATGGCGGATTTTTTGTTGTTGTTTTACGGCCATTAGCGTAGTTACGAATTTCGTTTTCAAGGAAAATTAACGTTGCTCCCTCCAAAAACAAAATGATAACGAAATTTTTAAAATGCTTATTGTAATAACAAAAAGGATCAATAGAAAGGGGATGGATGTTGCCCATCTTAGAATGGTCCTCATACTCCTGCGTTTACTACTTTATCGGCATCTAGCCAACCAAACACCGGCAGGCAATTGATTTGTTATCAAACACAGTACGCATAACTTATTATTATATTATAGATGTACACACATACAATGAAAAAAAAGGTCATAAATTAAAAATGTAATAGGTTGTCCTTCAAAAAAGAAATTTGAAAATTGTATCCTGTTTTAAATGACAACTTATTATTTATTACTAAAAGTCTGATGATACTAAGGTCTAACAGGTCAGTGCAAGTTAACCTCTATTTTTAGTTTAAAATGTTTTTAAAAGTAAGTAGGTCTAATTATTTTTTCTTTTTGCTTACAAATTATTTATACTTTATTGTTTAGAAAGAAAAAGTTTGGCATACAATTTATAAAATTAAAAAAATTTAGCCCAGAACTGGAAAACTTAAACTTTTTCTTTAAGAAGGGTTAAGAACAAACACAACCCGCAAAGCGATTAGCTTGTCTGCAGAAAACACCCAGAGTCGATGGTGGGAATCGAACCCATGACCTCTCAGCCACAGGGGTACCCTATGGTATATAAAACTAATTAAATAAAAGTAATTATTTTTTCTTTGGTAATTAAATATATCGCATATTTTAGAAAGAAAGAAATTAGTAATAAAAATTGGCGGTAGGAACTAAGTCCCCAATGAACTAAGTCCCCAAAACAGAAATGAACTAAGTCCCTAAAGTTTGGGGAGTTAGTTCGCTATGAACTAAGTCCCCAAACATAAAAATGAACTTTTCCCCCAAAAATTTAACTAAAAGAGAACTAATTCCCCAAATGTCGTTGTTTTTTTTTCATATAAAACTTTGTTCATATTTCGCGCGAAATTTTAATTTACAACCCATTTGCACTCAACCAGTTTTTTTTTTCACAAACACTATAATGATTGAACTTTTATCAACATAGATAACATTATTGTAATTATATAAATTATCTTTTTATATAGTATGTGATAAAATGCTTTTTAAAACTTTTCGGTTTTAGTGTTAAGAACTTTTTAATGTCAGTGGATTAAAAATTAATTACTAAAAAGTGTTGACCAAAAATAATTATAATTTCACTACATATCTTCATTAATTTTAAATTGTCAAAAAATTACTTATCAGCATCCTACAAGTCTTGCTCGTGTAAAAACTGCACTTAACGAATTTCTTAGCGCTTGTTCGTAGTCGGTTATAAATATATTTGGATCCAAATTAAATATATTTTCCGTAATATATTCAAAGAGTGCTTTGTAAATTTCATTTGTTTTTTTGTCCATCAGAACAAAGAATATGGGAAAATCTAGCAAAGAAATTGTTATTTCTGTCGCTAGAATAAATTTTACTTACTTACCTCTTCACAATATTGTATGTAAATAAAAAGAAACTGCTTAAAGCAGCCATGTGGTACTATTTTAAACGTAGCATCAATGAGATATGTTCTCTTAGTTAGAGATATATTTGCTTTTATTAATTCTATTTTTTTCAATGATGAAAAATTTTCCTCCTTAATTGCCGCGGTGAAGAAATGCTTGGGTTTTGCCCTGTCCTTCGACAAGCCAAAGCCGTTCCACACGCTTTCAATATTAAATGCTTCGATGATATCTATAACTCTTTCCGGTGGTTCGGAATTAGTTCGTTTTTTGGGACTTAATTCATAGAGGACTTACTTCCTATGGCCTTCAGACGGTAGGAACTACGTCCCTAATGAACTTTGGCCGAAATCAAATTTGAACTAAGTCCCCAAAGATTGGGGAGTTAGTTCGCTATGCATTAAGTCCCCAAAAATAAAAATGAACTTGGCCCCCAAAAATTTAACAAAAAGAGAACTAATTCCCCAAAAATGGTTTTTGTTGCCATCCATATAAAACTTTAGGGACTTAGTTCATTTATGTTTTGGGGACTTAGTTCATTGGGGACTTAGTTCCTACCGCCATAAAAATTAGAAAAATCAAAATTATAGTTCCAGAGTAGGAAATTGAAAAAGAAAATTGTTGGTAAAAATATAACCAAAAATAATTTTTTTAATTAAACATATTTCATGCTTTAGGAAGAAGCCTATTTTCGCAGGAATCATAGGAGCTACGGACCTGAAATTTGGACAGAGTATGTAGAACTTTGGTAGTTAAAAGGGTGCTCCAAAACGAGCATCAAAAAATTTTAAAATCCCGTGTAATATATATACAATTGTATGTACATACATATGTATATAGACAGTTTAAATTTGTAAAATTGGTGCATTTTTATACACACTACAATAACCAACACTAGAATTTTAAAAAATTTTAATTTAAAGGTGTTCTATAAGTTAATGTACTTTTGACTGCCTAATTTTGACAACTTTCTGTATCTGAGAAACCGTAAGAGGCAGTCTTGACATTTTAAAAAAAACAGTAAAACAAAAAAATCCCAAAATTATAAAATCGCCAAAAACCCGAAAAAATCGCCAAAACGAAGAAAAAGCACCAAATTAAAAAAATTTAGCTTTAATATTTATGATTTGAACGGGCTAAAGTTCGTATCGCTTTTTAAGCCAAATTACATGTGATAACTATTAATGAACAAATAACATCAAGTTAATTGTAAATATTCTGACAACACATAGTTGAACGGATCAGCCAGCCGTTTTCGAAGGCGACTAAACCTCTATCATCAGCGTTCTTCTGTATTGGTCCACTGTGTGTGGTGTCAGGTGATGTAGAAATCTAGCATTGAAATATATTGCAAGAATTAAAAAAATCGCTAAAATGAAAAAAATCACCAAAATTAAAAAATATCTGTATGTAATTTCTCGACCTTATTTTTAATATCAATTATTGTAGTTTTATAGATATTGTATCTATTCAGGCTTTCAAGGTCATTCAACTTCTTCAAAATGTAAATAAAAGACGTTTTCTACTTCATTCTTAATGTATCCGACGTTTCGTTGGGATTTTCCAACATCTTCAGGGATAATTATTTTTATTGAAATCTGAAATAAAAAGCGCCAAAAACCTAAAAAATTATAAAACGAGAAAAAAGCACAGAATTAAAAAAAGTATTGCACTAAAATTAATCGCAAATATATAAAAAAAATATAAAAAATTAAAAAAATCAAAAAAAAAAAAAAATTGTTAAAATAAAAAAAATTGCAAAAATAAAAAAAAAGCAAAAAACCTAGAAAAATTGCTAAAACGAGAAAAAAGCACCAAAACTAAAAAAGCACCAAATAAAAAAAAACGCCAAAACCAACAAAAAACCTATTAAAAACGCTTAAAACCGAGAAGACCCCAAAAACGAAAAAAAATTCCAAAATTATATTTTATATAGGCTAAAGTTCATATAGTATTACTACGGAACCCTTCGTGCGCAAGTCAGAGTCGCACTTTACTGAATTTATTTTTAGTATATGGAGATGGAAATAAAATGTATGGCTAAAGAACAGTTCAAGGTCTGGTATTATTAAAAAACAAAAAACAATAAATCCTGAAGAAGTTAACCGAAGGTTAACGAAATATTGATTAAATAAAAAGACAAATAATACCAGACCTAAAGCTCAAAAAATAAAAATAAAAAAAAAAAAAATAAAAAAAAATAGTTTAATTGAATATATAAAAAAGGTCGAAAAATTAGATAAAATAATAAGCTAAAGAACAGTCTTAACTATAAAATAAATTAAATTTTGATTTCAATGAAACCGTTCCTTTGTGCTGAACAAATTCGAAAAATTTTTTTAGGAATAAACGTTTACCTAATACCGCGATATATACCTTTTCCAATGGGATGTTTAAATTACGACACTTAAGAATTTTGCAAAATCAGAGACTATTAAATAAAAAAAGTTAGTTTACTTGGTATGGATGTACAATACTAAAACTATTTTATAGGCTTATTAAAAAAGAAGAGAGAACCTCGAAGTTCGAAGCTTTAGCGAACATTTGTTTTTTTTAAGGTTTGCGAAAAAATATTGAACAAATTTTTTTTTTTTTTTTTTTTTTTTTTTTAATACATGTATTTATTTATTGTATCTTCAAATATGAACTAACAATAAGTATTCAAATCTTAAATCTAAAATATAATTATTAGGACCGACCACTGTCGGACATAAACTTGTTAATAGTTATAAATAATACATAAGTAGTGATAATAAAAAAAGAAAAAAAAATTATAAAAAAGTATAAAAAAGTATTTTCAAGAAATCCCATTTGGCGTGTTGAGTAATAGAGCCCTTGTGTCCCTCTTTTTTAAGCGGATGTGTCCAGTAAAGTTCAAAATATTACGAGCAAGCGGATTAGGATGTGACTCGAGTTTTGTTAAATATTTGCCTGCGTATTTTGCAATTTCTTCAGTCACTAGTGGCATATTTAAATCACGATGTATATTAGAATTTTTGATGTACCATGGAGCCGATGTTATTAACCGTAAAATTTTGTTTTGCCTTCGTTGGATTCTCTCTACATTGGAAGCTGAAGCAGTGCCCCATAACTGGATACCGTAACACCATATTGGCTTTAAAAGCGACTTGTATAATAAAAGTTTACAGTCCATGCTAAGTGTTGAATTTCTGCCAATCAACCAGTGTATTTGAGATAACTTAATTTTCATCTGAGTTAGCTTAAAGTCAATATGATGTTTCCATGTAAGCCTTCGATCAAGGTATATACCAAGGTATTTCACTTGGGAGTGTTGAGAAATATTTTGATTATTGATTCGAATTGGGGAACAAGTATCTCTTCTTAGGGTAAACGTTATATGGACACACTTTTGTTCATTTACCTTAATTCTCCATAAGTTCAACCACATTTCCAATTGTGTAATATGTTCTTGTAAATATCGGGAAGCCTCGTGAGGGTTTTCATGCATACTAAGGCAGGCTGTATCATCGGCAAACGTAGATGTATGGATATTGCTGCTCAAAGGCATATCACAAGTATAGATCAAATACAAAACTGGCCCCAGTATGCTCCCCTGTGGCACACCGGATGATATAGATTTCTAATAAATTCACTAAATTTATTGGTAGATATGATTTTAATTTTAGAATTAGACCTTCATGCCACACTTTATCAAATGCCTGAGAAACGTCAATAAACAGGGCAGAACAATACTTCTTTTCCTCAAATGTTTTTCTTATAAATTGAACCAATCTATGAGTTTGTTCAATGGTGCTATGCTGACTTCTAAAACCAAATTGATGGTCTGGGATGCACCCACTATCTGTTAAGGTTGGGGACAATTTTGTCATGAGCAGCTTTTCGAAGAGTTTTGACATAGTTAACAGCAAACTTATTGGCCTATATGACTCAGCTTTAGTAAGATCTTTTCCCGGCTTTGGAATCATTTTGATTTTTGCAAGCTTCCAGAGTTGTGGATAATACTCCAGTCGTAATATGGCATTAGAAATAAACAGCAAGATTCTTATTGCAATATGCGGCAAGTTCATCAGCATCTTGTTACTAATTCCATCAATACCTGGAGCTTTCTTTGGCTTGAGTTCAGCAATTACTTTATGTACATCACGCATCTTAAACTTTAAGGCTCGAGGGGGTAGAGCAACTACATTCGGCAAATCAGCAACACCAGTACATGTATTTGAGGTAAATACGGATTTTAAATGCTCAGCAAATATTTTGCATTTTTCCGTATCGCTTCTTGCC
Organism: Tachina fera; assembly: GCA_905220375.1. Classification (NCBI taxonomy): domain Eukaryota; kingdom Metazoa; phylum Arthropoda; class Insecta; order Diptera; family Tachinidae; genus Tachina; species Tachina fera. The sequence continues at coordinate 45,490,891 of LR999965.1, read as the reverse complement.
CAATCTCCAGTAGATGTGCGCAGAGGTGGCTTAAACTCAACGGGTGTTTTAAGCTTTCTAGCAGCGCGCCACAAAGAGTAATTAGATGTCGGTGTGACATCAAGACCTTCCAAATAATTTTTAAGAGATGCAGTTTTTTCAGATGCAAGCAACTCTTGAAGTCGTTTAGAACATTCTTTAAGTCTGAGTTTATGTTGGGGTGATCTGTGCTGTTGCTATTCCGTTCTAGCTCTTCTTTTTTCACATACGAGATGTTCAATATCCCTGGAATAAATTTTATTAATTGAACAAATTTGTTTCGAAATTTCTTCGCTTTATGGAGCTTCCGTTTTTATCAAATCTCAGGTCAAGTGGGATATTAAATATTGTTTTCATAGGATAGTTTTGGTATAACGGCGTTATTTGTTTGTACATTGAAAAACCAGTTTTACATAAATTCAACGAACACGCATTCATTGAAATTCAACGTATTATACGTTGATTCAAACAAAAATATTCATTGAAATTCAAATAAAATTTTATGTAGATATGAACTGAACGTTGAAACCATTCTTTGATATTATTCGTTGAATTTGACAACGAACTAGTTTTTTGATTTAACGTACGTTGAATTTAAGGAACACCTTCATTCTTCTAAATAAAAGAAAACAGCTAAGTTTCAAGAAAGTGTACTTTGATTCAAGGAAACCGTTCATTGATTTTAAGTAATGTACGTTGAATTTTACTTAAAGAAGAAGAAGAACATGTTTTATTCAACGAACGAGTACTTTGATTCAAAGAACCACAACTTGAATTTTTTGTTTGCTTGGTTTAATTCAACGTACTAGATCCTTGTTTTATAACGGGAAAAATAAAAAATAAACACAAGGCAATCAGCTATTATTCTTCGTTTACCAAATAAGTTTGTGCACAACTAAAAAAGAAAATTTGGAATAAAAAATTGTCAAAAAGTAAGTAATTAATAAAGAAGTGATTATAATTAACTTTAAAGAGTACAAAATGCATTGTTTTCATTGCAGAAAGATATATAGCTGTATAATTATATTAATTCGTCATATAAGAAAACCCCACGAGTTTCATATCGATGTTCTGAATATAATTGTGCATTAGTTTTTACCGATTACTACGGAAAGATAATCAGTTCCAGATGCACCTACTCCTGACATTACTGGTTCCAACTCCCATGTTTTGTGTAAGTATAGTAGTATATACATATATATAGTTTTATGACAGTATTATCTTACATACATATTTATGTATTTTAATTTTAAATATTCAGAGAGCAACACAGAGGATTGCATTACATAGCGTCTACAAATGCGATTAACTATGACATAATATGTGAGAAAACGTCGGCAGAATAACAAAAATAAAATGCCGATATTTCTCTTCATCTTATACAAGGAGACAACGTAATTTAACTTTTCTTATAACATTTCATATTATAGAAATTCTCATCGAGTTAACATATTTTATTTGTGCATAATTAGTTATTTTATTTTCACTTTTTCACACAAACTTTAATTTAAAAATCAAATACACACATTTAAACATATAAAATCCCAGAAAATTTGTCCAAAACACAATTTTTCATTTATTTTATGTACGCGCGTTTTTTGACAATTCATCGCATAAGATTGTTGTTATAGGATTTATTATAACAACGCTGTCATAAAAAATCTTATAAAATTGAGATAACACTAATTTGAACTCTACACGTAACATAATTCGCTCTGCGATTGAATTTGACGATCTTATCTTACATTTTATGTTAGGTGTAGACAAAGGGTGACCAAGATAAATTTAAGGTTGTGTAAGTGAGGGAAAAAGATAAACACACAGGCAAAACAAATAATAAAAGTAATTCTTATATAATTTTTTTAGGAAAGAATTTTTTTTCTAGAAACCCGTTTCAACAAAAAATAATAAATTAACATTATTATTCACTTTAATTCTGAGTTTAAAACTACTAAAAACCAATTTGTAAGCGAAAATAATTTTTTGTTGCATGTAGGCAAAAGCATTTTTTAACATAAGCAGCATACATATTAAATTTCTCGCAGTGCGTTTGAGAAAAATTAGTAAAAAGATAAGTAAAAATGTATCTCACATAAGACTAAATGAAAGAGAATAAATAATACATGTGAATTCAATTTGCAAAAATTTTGCTACATGATGTTCACGCATGGTGTAGACCCTATGTTTGAAGCAGTGTTCCCCGTTTAGAGGATTTGTCCCCAAATTGGGGATTTTTTCGCCTTTGGGGATGAAAATTTCGTATTGGGGATTTGGGGATTTGTTGGGGATGTAACCAAATTTGAGGGGATTTTTTGTATAACTGATGGTCAAACAAGATGACTAACAAATATGCGTCTGGCAAGTCTAAAAATGTTTTACTATTCATAGTGTAAGGTTTCTAATAAAGAAGAAGTATCAAGGCAGATTAACGAATAATGAACGCTACGAAAACAAAAATACGCAACAAAATGCAATACAAACTTTTGGAAGCACTTCTTAGAATAAACACACATTTTAAAAATAATTCAATTTGTTGTGACAAATTTATTCCTTCTGCTGAAATGCTAAAACTTTTTAATACAAATACTATGTACAACAAAGTTTCTGAGGCTGGTGAATCAGAAGATTTCAAGTCTGAAGTTTTTGAAATGGTAAACTTTAAAAATTTTTTTATACTGGTGTATATTAAACTATGTGTAATTTTTTCTTTACAAGTTTTTTATAAATACAAATTAAATTTATATGAACGTAAATATACTCGTATTTATCGGTATAAATGAATTTTATAAAAAATATCAATTTGGGGATTTTTGAGGATGAGAAATAAAAAATTGGGATAAGCTCTAGAAAAAACTGGCAACACTGGTTAGAAGCCTCAGATATGACAAATTGAGTGCAGACGAATTCGACAGCATTTGGCAAGCATGCAGCAAATTCAGAATTAATGAAATAAACCAAGCTTACACTTTAGCCGATGTTTTTAAAAGATGGCCTGAATATAAAAAACCGAGTAGATTCCGATATGTGAGTATACAAATATTTACTGTTTTATACTTTAGTAATTATTGCAAAATAAATATTTGTATTAAGATTATCAAAGCTTAAGGTCTAATTCATAAATCAAATAAATAAATAAAGTTTTTTGCTATTTGCTGATTTATGAATTAAACCTGAGGCTTGAACATTCTTAATAAAAAAAAAACTAATAAAAAGGTCGAAAGAAATACAGTTGAACTCCGATTATCCGGGCTTCACGGGACCAAAAACGATGGTTAATTGACTTCCGTATAATCCAGGTTCATATGTATAATAAGATTTTATTACAATATAACTATATTTCAGATTGACAAATACTTCAACGTTGCTTTTGGGAAACGTGAAAGAGTTTTCTTTAAACGGCCGGAACGATTTGCGAAGATAAAAAACTTTCTTCTTCTTTCTTCAAAACTTGTTTATATACAATTTAAGTTTGTTTTTTATTTTTTAAACAATGCTGCTGTAAAACTAATGTGGTGTCTTCATAGATACTTCATACTTACAATAAAGGTTACAAAAAATAACAACCAAAAAAACTTTATCAAATACACAATGAGAAATTCTCAGGATGCGTTTAGGTTTGTTGGGAATAGCACACAAGAAGTAACCGAATATGTTAATAACTTAGCGTCTACAGAAGTATTCGTTCAACCTTTTATTCAAGCTATTGGAACTTTACCTCATTCCAAAATTTCTTAGTTTATTTAGACGGAATGTCTTTCCAGTTTAGCTCTTTTTTTATTTAATTTAGAGTATCCTCCAGCCTCCATATGGTTATTTATATGGTTTTGTTAATACAAACAAAACAACTTTAAAAGTTTTTCTAATGACAGAACAACTAAAAGAAACCAAACAAATTTATTTAAGTTTGTTTTATTAGTAAATGTAAATTAATTTATAAATGAATTAGAAGTTAACGTTCTAATTTATAAAAATTATTAAGGCTTTATAAGGTTTTTATAAGACGGATTTTCATATTAAGTCTCAATAATTTTTTATAAATAAAGCAATAATTAAAAATTTGTAGACTGTAATATAACAACCAAATTTTTTATGTTCAAACATATTTATATATGTATATGTATATGCATATATATATATATATATATATATATATATATATATATATATATATATATATATATGGGGTGGGAGTTCAAAACTGCATCCGCAGTCCCTTTGGCCGATGCAGGAGGCAGATCTTCATAATTTTCGCCATTTGTTGTAGTCATAGCTTTAGTGTATTTCTGTGTTAGTCTATTCTGTTGGTATAAAGCGGTACTAATATTTGAATTGAAGTGGGGAAAGCTCAGGAAGGGTATTAATGCCACACCTGGTATGTATGAAAGGATGGTGGAGAAAATTAGGTAGTGTATAGAGTATACACTTATTTGGTTGAGTAGCAGCTTGTTTGGAGGATGTTGGCATATTGAATGCTGTTACTTGTATTAAGCTGTTGGCCATATTTTTAGTATTACTATTATTATTTATATTAACTGTTATATCGCTAATGGTATCGGGCATATTGTTGTGTGTTATGATCGCGTTTGTTGTGTAAATTCTGGGTCTTTGTGAATATTATTTCAGCGTTTGGATTCGTAATGTTAGTGACTGTTATTGTTGTTATTCTGCTTTTTTTGAGCCATCATTTATTTTAAATTCAGGTCCCATTTGTGTTGTAGACACTGACTCACCGACAATTATAACTTTTTTACGGTCTTTTCGCATTTCACCACCTAATTTTTCCATCTGTAGATATGTGATTGTACGGTCCCGTCTTCTTTCCTGTTGCATTCGCCTATATTCGGAATTAATACTTTTTAAAAGCTTGCGCTCACGTTCTCTTTCGCGCATCATCATTTTGTTGTGTATTTCTCTTTTTAGTGTAAGATAATCAAAAAGAAATTCCCAAGCAAGATACGATTGTGTTCAGTTTCACTTCACGACAAAAAATAAACTAACTTTACTTGAAAATTTTACATGCTTATCAACCATATATGAGATGCTTAAAAGTAATCTAAGTTACCTGAGTGACCAACAAGCAGTCTTTCCTTAATGAGGGTTGATTCGATTTGTCGTAATTGTTGTTCATGTCTAAATTGCTTCTTAACGATTCTTTAATCATTTTATAATTTAAATTATTAACGATTTTAAAAGGTGAACCCAAAACTAATAAAAGATGTCGAAGAGGTCTAAATTATGTTATATTGGATTATATTTTTTATTCCGCAGGGAAATGGAAAATTCAACGTGAATAAAAACCGATCAAAGCACAAATTGCAATTATTCATTCCTGCGGTATAAGGTTTCCTCGATATATATTTAATTGAAGTAAATTTATACATATAAAGTACATATATGCAGGGCTGCAACAACTAAGAAAATACAAATATAAAACGCATTTCGTTTGTGTGATAAAACACCATGTTGTCAAACATTATTCTCCTAAAACGTTTTTTTACGCCTTACAACTTTTATTAACTTAACATTTTAAAAGCTTTATTTTCAGTTACTTACTTACCTCTTCTCAAATTCACATAAGATTGATAAACAATTTTTTATTATTATTTTATTTAACGCCGAAACCGAACCCGTTTTATTTTAAATTGATATTTGAATTAATATTTTCCAACTATTATGAGGCGGCATCTTTTTTATTTTGCACTCAGAAAAACCACGTCCCACATGAGGATTGCATTTTTAAACTTCTCTATTCTATCTAAAAATTACGTAATACAGTCAAACCTCGATATAACGATGCTCACTATAACGGTTTCCTCGATTTAACGAATTTTTTTAAATCCCCTACAACGCTCTATAAGATCTGATACAAAATAAACCTCTCGATTACGAATACCTTTGTCAATAACGTCGTTATAACGAATGTTCATTCACTGCAGACTAACGAAATATAAAAAATTATTTACCTCTATTTAACGAATTTTGTCAACTTACAACCTTTACATAACGATTTCCATCAATTTATACAAATTATATAAAACAGATGCACACAAAATTATTATGTTTGCAACGACAACGTCTCCAGCAAACCTTCATAGTCGACAGCATTAAGGCTCCATTACCCGACTGTAGAAATCGCAGATGTAAGGTAAATGTTAAATGTGATGTAAATGTAAACGTTTGTGCGATTATAGAATGCCTAAAAACGTATCGTGTGTTTTCGACAAAAACAAAAAATCTTCTCTGTGCACACATACATACATTCTAATTACTTTGTGCCCAGCAAACACGCAGATCTGTAGAAAATAGAATTCAACGTTAAGTGACAACCAAAAGTGTGTATGTATTAGAGTGTTGTGATACAGAAAAAGTAATTGTAAAATATTTTATACGGAAAATAACGGCACAGAACAGCAACATAAAGTAAAGACTAATGAAGCCTTCAGACGTTACATTTAAGTGACATTTCAATCAGGTAAGCATTTGCTGAGCTTTTCGTGTAACAGATTCGATCAGCTGATACATTTACATTTACAGTTCTACATTTACAGTCGGTTAATTCTGCCTTTAGACTAACGGCTGAAATATTCGAAGAAAAATTTTTTATTACCTCGTTATAACGAATAGAAGTGCAACTTCACCTCGATATAACGAACCTCATTGTAACGAATTATTCGATATAATGTTTTTTTTTCTAATCCCTTGAGATTTGTTATACCAAGGTTGAACTGTATTTAGAACTGAGAAAACTGAACTGAAAAGAGCGTGTGCGGTACGTTGATGGTGCCTGTTATAATAAAATTACAAAAAATTATATATTTATTCTTGCTTAAGTATACTATGGTCTTTGAATGATACATTATTGTGTATACCTAGAAAATTTCATCAATATCACAAAAAAAACGTTTCAAAATTAGGTCTGATTTTAAAAACTTTTTGAAATAAAATAGGGTCCACCCTATATTCTGAAAATATTAAATATCATTTTAGAAGAGATCTATTATAGTTTACTCAAACGAAAAATGAAGCTTTCAACGCCTCTAGTATTATCTGTCCGCTTGACCATCACCTGACCGAGCGTGAAATTGACTGCTGATTTTTATAAAAATTGAAATATAGGCTTTTTATGTATGTATTAGACAAACATATGACGAAAATACAATAATTGAGGGTAAGGCAACGTTTAGCGGGCTCAGCTAGTCTTTTACATAATTGAACAAAATATGATTCCAAAGATACATCGCCCATTCTACATATGTACATACATATATTAAAATAGAGACCATCAATATATTTTTTGTTAAAATAATTTCCTAAAAATTAAATGTACTCTTATCTTATCATGAATTCCACATGCGAAAATTTCAGAATTATATGTTTCGTTCACATGAATCTAGGCTCACAGTAGTGCGCCAGGTCAAGTTCCGGCCAATGCACGCAGTGTGTATAATTACAGGAAGCCATTCGAGCTGTTTTTATCCCCCTCATAACTTTGTTCCCCGCAATCGTAAAACTATAAAATGTAAACCATAATTAGAATAAATTCATATAACCTCATGCGAAGTCTTAAAGTTTTACAATGAAAGGTTCCGGAGATATGGAGGTGAAACAAGTAGGAGTGCTATATTCGGCTGCACCGAATCTTATATACCCTTTACCAAAGTGCGATTGTGTAGTCAGAGATACATACATAAGCGCACACACATTTATTTTGTGAAAAAAATCATCATTTTTTCTCTAGTGCAATTTTTAATAAGTGACCTCTCGGTATTTTTCGATTAAATATGTTTTTTTTTTTGATATTAGCAATAAGATATATATCGGTGCCTTACTTTCTAAAAAAATACAGGTTTTTAGGAGAGCAAAAAAGAAACGGTTCAACTCTCTATACTTCGGTGTTTGGATAAAAGTTCAAATGCAATTATTCAGGAATTGATTACATCTTAGTAGTAGTTTAATTATGACGCGCATTTCTTGAGATTTGTGCATTAAGAGTAATTTTAATTCTTTTATACTTGATGAATAAGTTACTCGTTTGTTGCAGTTATAGCTAAACAAAGAAATAATGCCGTTATATCAAAACTATCCAATGAAAACAATATTAAATATCCACCTTGACGTGAGATTCGATCTAATGTTCGCTAAAGCTTCGAACTTCGAAAATAGTATTGTACTTACATACCAAGTAAACTATGTAACTTGTTTTATTTAATAATCTTTGATTTTGCAAAATTGTTAATTGCCTCAAGTTAAACATCCCATTGGAAGAGGTATATATCGCGGTATTATGTAAACGTTTATTCCTAAAGAATTTTTTCGAATTTGTTGAGAACAAAGGAACGGGTTCAGGGAAATGAAACGGAAAATGTTGTTTAATTAATTTTATAGTTAGGACTGTACTTTAAAGTTAAATTTTATTTCCATCTCCATTTAGTAGAAATAAATTCAGTAAAGTGCGACTCTGACTTGCGCACGAAGGGCTCAGTATTGATATTATATATATATATATATATATATGTAATACCACATGAACTTTAGCCTATATAAAATATAGTTTTGGCTTTTTTTTGTTTTTGAGGTTTTTCCGGTTTTAAGCATTTTTTAATAGGGTTTTTTACTTTTGCCGTTTTTATTTAATGTGGGCTTTTTTACTTTAATCGATTTTTTTATGTTTTTGGCTTTTTTTATTTGGCGATTTTTTTAGTTTTGGTGCTTTTTTTCTTGTTTTAGCGTTTTTCTTAAGTTTTTGTCTTTTTTTTTGTTTTGGCGGCTTTTTGACATATTGTTGTTTTAATTTTAGTGAGTGCTAGACTTTTTGCCAACTTGGTGCTTTTTTCGTTTTTGTGATTTCGTTTTTTTTTTTAGTTTTGACATTTTTCTCGTTTTGTCGATTTTTTTCGGTTTTTGGTGTTTATTTTAGTTTAGGCGATTTTTTTGATTTTGGCGATTTTTTTTCATTTAGGCGATTTTTTAGTTACATATGTAGATTTTTTCTGTTTTTGCCTTTTTTTAATTTTTGCGAATTTTTTAATCTGGGAGATTTTTTCGAATTTGGTGATTTATTTTAGTGTTAGAATTTTTTTTTTAATTTTGGCGATTTTTTTCGGTTTGGCGATTTTTTCAATTTTTGGCAATTTTTTTTTGGTTTGGCGATTTTACAACTTTTGAATTTTTTAATTTTACCGTTTTTGAAAATTTCAAGAGTTTATTAACTCTTATGGTTTTCATTAACTGATGGACCACACTTTAATTTAAATTTTAGTGTTAATTGTTGTAGTCTATATAAAAATACACTAATTTTACAAATTTCAAGTGTCAATATACATATGTACATACATACATACAATTGTATGTATATTACATGGGATTTTAAAGTTTTCCGACACTCGTTTTGGAACACCCTTTAATTTTTAACTTTTTTATATTTGTTGTTGTAGCGACCAAGGTTCAACATACTGTGTCCGAATTTCAGTCTCGTAGCTCTTACGGTTCCTGAGAAAATAGCCTTCTTCCTAAAACATGAAATATGTTTAATTATAAGAAAAAATTTAAAGTCTTCCAACCCTGGAAACGTCTTTTTAATTTTTTTTTTATTTTTTTTTTTTAAACTAGAAACATCAATTTTATTCATACTGAAGTATAAAATAAGTTAATTTAATAAAAAAGTAATAAAAACTAGTTTTCGGTAGTTATTTTGTATCGGAAAATAGAGTTTGAGTTTTCCAGCTCTGAAACCGTCTGCTCGATTTTGCTGATATATGCCAAATAGTGATTCATTAACATCACAGTTGCCTAGTACTTCTTCATATAAGTCAGTAATATCATTCCCTTCAGGCTCGTGTTCATCACTTAATAAAGTTATCACTACAGATAACAGTAGCTCAAAACCCAAGCTCAAAACTCAAATGCTCCAAAGATGTCTAGGGATAATAGCGCATCATCTACCAATCGTCAAAATCGTTTTTGATTATTGCAAGTCACAGACGACAAGCCCGATGCATCATCGCAAAAGTCTTTTAAGCCACCACCTATATATTTGAGAGAAAACAAATTGTGTTTATGTAATATAGAGATACATACATAAGCACCGAGATATATAATTTGTGAACAAATTCATAATTTTTGCTCTAGTGCAATTTTTAATAAGTGACCTCTCGGTATTTTTCGATTAAATATGTTTTTTTTTATCTTAGCAATAAGTTGAATATCGGTGCATTAATTTCTAAAAAAAAATACAAGTTTTCAGGAAAGCAAAAAAGAAACGGTTCTTCGGTGTTTGGATAAAAGTTCATATGCAATTACTAAGGAATTGATTTCATCTATATATATATATTAATAGTAAGTTTAATTATGAAGCGCATTTATTGAGATACGAGTTTGGTACATTAAGAGTAATTTTAATTCTTGACACTTGATCAATAAGTTACTCGTTTGTTGCACTTATAGCTAAACAAATAAATAATGCCGTTATATCAAAACTATCCAATGAAAACAATATTTAATATCACACTTGACATGAGATTCGATCTAATGTTCGATAAAGCTTCGAACTTCGAAAATAGTTTTAGTATTGTACCTCCATACCAAGTAAACTATGTAACTTGTTTTATTTAATAATCTTTGATTATGCTAAATTGTTAATTTCCTCAATTTAAACATCAGGTTTCAGGGAAATGAAACGGAACATGTTCTTTAAATAATTTTATAGGTAGGACTGTACTTTAGCTATAAATTTTATTTATATCTGCATTTACTAAAATTAAATTCAGTAAAGTGCTACTCTGACTTTGCGCACGAAGGGTTCCGTAGTAATACTATATGAACTTTAGCCTATATATAATATAATTTTGGCATTTTTTTCGTTTTTGGGGTTTTTTCGGTTTTAAGCGTTTTTTTTAATAGGGTTTTCATTAGTTTTACCGTTTTTTGCGGCTTTGGCGTTTTTTTAATTTGGTTTTTGGTACTTTTTTTCGTTTTACCGATTTTTTTTTTTGCATTTTTTAATTGGGCGATTTTTAAGTGTTGGTGCTTTTTTCCCGTTCTAGCGATTTTTTTAAGTTTTTGGCGTTTGGCGTTTTCATGTCGCCGTTTCTAGATGTTTGTAGGTGATTCGATTGGCCGTTAGTATTTGAATTTTCAAAGTAACGACTTGTATATTGTTGTTGTTGTTTTGGCAACTGGAGTAGAGTTGCCAGTCATTGCTGGATTAATTTACATGAAAGGGTTCATTTTAATGCATGAAATAACTTAAAGGGAATTCGAGAGACAATATTATTTTGGAATTTGTAGAACATAATTTCCATATAAAAATTTTAGAAAACTTATACAAATATGTGTGTGGCGCTAAATTACATGCATGCATATGTGTGTATGTGATTTGATTGTTTGTATATATGTACATAAGTATGTCTATGTATTCAGAAGAAAACGGAACTACTGAAAATTTAACTAGTTTATTTGTAATAGAACTGTCAAGATAAATTCATACCAGGGTGTCTACTGTGTAATTCGAAGCGAAAAAATACTTTCTTATTTGTATGTTATTCCCCAACTGGACTGACAATATAACAATAATACCGGAAGAATAAGGGAAGAATATTGTTGATTACTTTATTTATGTTAAGGGTATGGGCAGTATTAGCTTTTAATGTGGTAAAAGTCAACAGGGAAGGTGCATACAAAAAATGAGCCGTCTCCATTGACAATATCAATATTTTGGCATTTCCTGCAATATATGTTAATCAATTTATTGCCAGTCTAAACGGGGGATTAATTACATTCAAATTAGAAAGGATTTTTTTTTCGTTTTGAATTACAGAGTGGACCACCGGGTGAACTCATTTTGAAATGACATGCAGCGAATTTTAAAACGGTTTGCTTAATTTGAGACCAGATAAATTAGCAGCTAATGATCATCGGCTGAAACTGGTTCACTTGGTTTGAATTCGTCTTGCGAACTCTATTGTCAACACTAGCAAGAATTTAAGATAAGAATTTAAGAATATTTACTTATTTACATATGTATTTAAACATATTGCAGTAAGTGAGTTGGCAAAATATGATTACAAAAACAAATTATCAACCATGATGTTATAAAAAAACAAATTATAAATATTGAACAGCAAGTTCCAATTGTCCATGTTTCGAAGTCAAGCCTTTAACTGGTTGCCTGGCCCTTTAATTTTTGTAACATTTGGATTTTGTATTTTCTAACTTAATTGATGATCTTGGTCGCTTTGATTTTAGGTTTTTCAATATTGTGCTGGTCTCAACTTTGTCATCTACTTTCGACATATATCATAAAAAAGTAACGCTGTATTTAGCCGACAACCAATTTTAATCTTTTTTTGTTAGCATAAAAATTGTACAAATGAAAATATTTGTTTTTCCTGTCAGGCTAAAGATTATAAGCCGGCTTTTACAGACGCAAAGTATACTTTGGCAGTAGGGATAAAACGGTACGAGTAAATACAAGTAAATACTCGATACTTTTTCTTAGAAACCAAGTACTTTTGGTATCGATACTCTACTACCGAGTAGCAAGTAGGTATCGGTAAAAAGTACTCGTATCGGTCAAATATACTAATTTCTTATTGGCTACAAAAGAGCTGAACATGACGCCAGTTTAACACAATTTTATTTGTTCATGTTAAATGTTAATGTATATCTAGAATATATATTAGAGTAAGTTCAATATTTTATAAAAAAAACACGATAACATTGCGAGCTGCAAAAATTGTTTTAAAAGCGTGCGTTATTGCGGGAACAAAACGAGTTTGCACAAAAATTTTTAATGTCATGTCGGCTATATCTTCTGCTCCAGTCCATCCCAAACGTGGCGAGATGTCGATTTTGCTGGCGATAAATGAATTTATTGGCGATTTTTATGGCTATGTTTTTAACAAAATTGAACTTCAAAATTTTTGTAATTTAGGAAAATTAGTTTGTTGAAGGAGCATTTTCATAAATAACTTCTTCCAAAACTCGTCTGCAAGAAATTTAAACAACTAGTTTCGATACTGAGTATGTATCGATACTTCTGAACCGATGCCGTATCAAGTAAAAGTATCGATACCTTAGTGGTATCGTTTCATCCCTATTTGGAAGTCTTGCTGAAAAAACACCTAACATTCTCTTTTCCTTCTCTACAAAAAGTCAAGACTTTACTTTGCAAAGTCAACTTTGCGTGTGCAAATGCCTTCTACTTCTTAGTCCCAATAAAATAATTAACATTTAATTACACAAATTCTACTAATGCCCAATAAATACTTCCCCACTAAAAAAATAAACAACAAAGTATTCTTTTAGTACGCATGCAAATAATACAAGATTTTAGTATAGATTTGTATGTATATTTTATTTTGTTCGCTACATATTTATGGTTGCGTTTGATGTTGTGGTTGGTGTTGGTGTGGTTGGTGTTGGTGTTGGTATCGTACACCTGCAAAGCAGCGGCAAAAACCAAACCCATGAGCTTCAACAGGCAATTGAGCGGCCGCCTTATGAGACTGTGTTGTGCCACCGAAATGATATCCGATGAAGTTTGCCATATGACTTCTGGTTCAATAGCGTTTATTTCATGCTCATCACTCTTATTATTAGAACCCGCAGTCCCTTTGGCCGATGCAGGAGGCAGATCTTCATAATTTTCGCCATTTGTTGTAGTCATAGCTTTAGTGTATTTCTGTGTTAGTCTATTCTGTTGGTATAAAGCGGTACTAATGTTTGGATTGAAGAGGGGAAAGCTCAGGAAGGGTATTAATGCCACACCTGGTATGTTTAAAAGGATGGTGGAGAAAATTAGGTAGTGTATAGAGTATACACTTATTTGGTTGAGTAGCAGCTTGTTTGGAGGATGTTGGCATATTGAATGCTGTTACTTGTATTAAGCTGTTGGCCATATTTTTAGTATTACTATTATTATTTATATTAACTGTTATATCGCTAATGGTATCGGCCATATTGTTGTGTGTTATGATCGCGTTTGTTGTGTAAATTCTGGGTATTTGTGAATATTATTTCAGCGTTTGGATTCGTAATGTTAGTGACTGCTATTGTTGTTATTCTGCTTTTTTTGAGCCATCATTTATTTTAAATTCAGGTCCCATTTGTGTTGTAGACACTGACTCACCGACAATTATAACTTTTTTACGGTCTTTTCGCATTTCACCACCTAATTTTTCCATCTGTAGATATGTGATTGTACGGTCCCGTCTTCTTTCCTGTTGCATTCGCCTATATTCGGAATTAATACTTTTTAAAAGCTTGCGCTCACGTTCTCTTTCGCGCATCATCATTTTGTTGTGTATTTCTCTTTTTAGTGTAAGATAATCAAAAAGAAATTCCCAAGCAAGATACGATTGTGTTCAGTTTCACTTCACGACAAAAAATAAACTAACTTTACTTGAAAATTTTACATGCTTATCAACCATATATGAGATGCTTAAAAGTAATCTAAGTTACCTGAGTGACCAACAAGCAGTCTTTCCTTAATGAGGGTTGATTCGATTTGTCGTAATTGTTGTTCATGTCTAAATTGCTTCTTAACGATTCTTTAATCATTTTATAATTTAAATTATTAACGATTTTAAAAGGTGAACCCAAAACTAATAAAAGATGTCGAAGAGGTCTAAATTATGTTATATTGGATTGTATTTTTTATTCCGCAGGGAAATGGAAAATTCAACGTGAATAAAAACCGGCCAAAGCACAAATTGCAATTATTCATTCCTGCGGTATAAGGTTTCCTCGATATATATTGATATTAGCTAAACAAACAAATAATGCCGTTATATCAAAACTATCCAATGAAAACAATATTTAATATCCGACTTGACATTCGATCTAGTGTTCGATAAAGCTTCGAACTTCGAAAATAGTTTTAGTATTGTACCTCCATACCAAGTAAACTATGTAACTTGTTTTATTTAATAATCTTTGATTATGCTAAATTGTTAATTTCCGCAATTTAAACATCAGGTTTCAGGGAAATGAAACGGAACATGTTCTTTAAATAATTTTATAGGTAGGACTGTACTTTAGCTATAAATTTTATTTATATCTGCATTTACTAAAATTAAATTCAGTAAAGTGCTACTCTGACTTGCGCACGAAGGGTTCCGTAGTAATACTATATGAACTTTAGCCTATATATGTATAATATAATTTTGGCATTTTTTTCGATTTTGGGGTTTTTTCGGTTTTTAGCGTTTTTTAATAGGGGTTTCATTAGTTTTACCGTTTTTTGCGTCTTTGGCGTTTTTTTTATTTGGTGTTTTTTTAGGTTTGGTACTTGTTTTCGTTTTGCCGATTTTTTTTGAATTTTTTTTAATTGTTGGTGCTTTTTTCCCGTTTTAGTGATTTTTTTAAGTTTTTGGCGTTTTTTTATTTTGGCGGTTTTTTGGCATTTTGGTTTTTTCATTTTAGTGGTTTATAAAAGTGCTAGATTTTTTCCAATTTAGTGCTTTTTTTCGTTTTTGTGATTTTTTTTAATTTCGTGCTTTTATTAGTTTTGGTACTTTTTTTCTCGTTTTTAGGTTTTTGGCATTATTTTAAATTTTTTTTAGTTTTGGTACTTTTTTCTCGTTGTAGCGATTTTTTAAGGGCTTTGGCATTATTTTTAGTTTGGTGCTTTTTTTACTTATGGCGATTTTTTTATTTTGACGATTTTTTCGGTTTTTAGCATTTTCATTTCATTGTGAAAATTTTTTTAGTTTTGACACTTTTTTCTCGTTTTGGCGATTTTTTTCGGATTTTGGCTTTTTTTTAATTTTGTCGATTTTTTTTCGTTTTGGCAATTTTATTCGGTTTTTGCGTTTTTTTCGTTTTGGCGATTTTTGAAAATTTTTGGCGATTTTATCATTTTCGGATTTTTTAGTTTTACTGTTTTTGAAAATTTCAATAGTTTAACTCTTACGGTTTCCAACATATAGTCAATATACTTACATATGTACATACAATTGTATGTATATTACATGAAATTTTACAATTTCTCGTCACTCGTTTTGGGCCACACTTTAAAATTTAAATTTTATATATTTGTTGTTGTAGCGACCAAAGTTCTACATATTCTGTCCAAATTTCAGACCCGGAGCTCTTACGGTTCCTGAGAAAATAGCCTTCTTCTTAAAACATGAAATATGTTTAATTATAAGAAAAAAAGTTAAAGTTTTCCCTCCAACCCTGAAAAACATCTTTTTATTTTTTTAATTTTTTTTAATTTTTTTGTAAATATTTTTTTAGAAATACTAATTTTATTCATACCGAAGTAAGATAAGTTAATTTAATAAAAAAAAGTAATAAAAACTAGTTTTCGGTAGTTATTTTGTATGGAAAAATAGAGTTTGAGCTTTCCAGCTCTGAAACTGTCGGCTCGATTTTGTTGATTTTCAAGAAAGAAGTCTCTAGCTGTTCTGTGAGCTTCGGAAAATAGATTTCACGTGCAGACAGACGGACATCGCTTGTTCGTCTTCCCTATGCATAAGGATCCAGAATATATATACTTTATGTGTCGCTTATTAATATTGTAGAAATTACACACGGAATGACAAACCTATATATACCCTTTTACCATTTTTTAGTAAAGGGTATTAAAGTGCATATTTGAAGACATACTCACTGACCACTGACACACTCATCAAATTAATGAAGCACTTTCGCTATTGCTAGAAAGCTGAAATTTGTTACACGAGTAGATCTAAGTGAGTACTCACCTAAAAATATCTGAAAACCCGAAAATTTTAACCAAGGGTGCGAGGCTCCGCTCATAAAGCTCAGAATTTAAAAAACATTTCTAAGGCGTTTAACTTAAGCGATTTTATTGAAATTTGGCACACATGTTGCAATAATGCAAGGCTATGAATTTTTATTGAAAAAAGTGGGCGTTAACACGCCCATACAATTTAAGCCTCCTATTTTATGTGCTTCGGGTCAGCACATTTAAATGTGCTATTTATATATTTAATATTATCCGTTTCCAACGAAACTAAACAGGATAGATAGCTACTAGCAAAATAAAAATTTTTGGTAAAAAAAAAGTAGGCGGGAACACGCCCATAAGAATTAAAATTAAAATTTGCGGTAGTGCGCTGATATTTGAAAAACGAGTAACTATAGATTAGCAAATTAATAGAAAAATCTGAAAACCCAAAAATTTTACCTAGGAGGGCGGGGCTGCATTCATAAGGCTCCGAATTTAAAAAACATTTCTAAGGCGTTTAACTCAAGCGATTTTATTGAAATTTCGCACACATGTTGCAATAGTACAAGGCTATAAATTTTCGTTGAAAAAAGTGGAAGTTAACACGTCAATACAATTTAAGCCTTCTATTTCATGTACTTCAGGTCAGCATATATGAATATACTATATATTTATATATTTATTACTATCCGTTTTCAAGGAAACTCGACAGGAAAGATAACTAATGTCTACTTCAGGTATTTACATAAAAAAAGGGCGGTATCACGCCCATAAAAAGAAAATAAATAAATTGTACGATAGTAAGCTGAAATTTAATAAACAAGTAAGTCTAGATTAGCAACTAACTAGAAAAATCTGAAAACCCGGATATTTTTACCAGATGGCGGGGTTATTCCAATAAAGCACACATTTAAAAGAGCAAATTTAAAACGTTTATCTCAAGAGATTTTATTGAAATTTGGCACAAATGTTGGAATAATGCAAAGTTATAAAATTTCGTTGAAAAAAGTGGAAGTTAACACGCCCATACAATTTAAACCTCCTATTTCACGTACTTCCCATCAGCAGATTTAAATATATTATTTATTTAAATATTAATATCCGTTTCTAACGAAACTTGACACGAATGATTGGCACTGGCAAAAAAAAAATTATTTAAAAAAAGTGGGCGGGAATACGCCCATACAAATTAAATAATTAAATTTGCGCTAGAGAGCTGAAGTTTGATACGGAAGTAGAGAAACCAAATAGAAATATTTTAACCAGGAGTGGCAGGGGCCACTATAATTTTGTACTGAAGCTTTTAACTGAACTTTAATTAAAATCTATAATCTTAAAAAGGATACGATGATAATTGAGCGCTGCTCATAACAAAATCTTGAGTTTAAAAAAGTAACGGAGAGTGGGGGTAACGGCCATAACATTTCAAGCTAGAATTTCACTAGAGAGCTTAAATTCAATACACAATTAAATCTAAATTAGAAATCACCAAGAAAGATTTAAAATCCTAAGTTTCAATTGGGGGCATGGACACGCACCTTAAGCTCAAAATTAAGAACTTAAGTTAAAGGATTTACGAACAGGAAAAATCTGAAAGCACTGATTGTTAAATTAAGGAAGTAAGGCCACGTTTATAAAATTTGTATCGAAATATTATACGGAAGAGAACTGAAATTTTGCACAAAAAAAACGGGTTAGGTAAGTTACCAACTAGAAAAATTTAAAACACAAGCTACTGTATTGAAACCTTGCATCCACATTTCACTCATGCTAGAATTTAATTTTGCGTTTTCTAAAGGACTTTGTCTGAGTAGACTTTACTAAACTAAAATTTACACTATATTTTACATATTTCTACCTAGATGACTCTTAAAAAATTAATCAAATTACTCAGTCCTTATTATGACACAATAGTGCACATATCACCCCATAACCCATTATTTTATGTAACTCTGCCTTTTGAACTGGCAGACATTATGAATAGAACTATAACAGACTAGAAATTTAAAGTTTAAAAAGTTTTATTAAGAAAACCTTCCAAAAAGTAGTCAGATCCTCACAAAAAAATAAATGTGAAAAAAGGCCAAGTTCCTTTCCAAAAAGTAGTGATACTGTAATAAAAAAAATACCTATCATTGCAATATGGTATGCATTATATAAATTTGTAATCGTAAGGGTGTTATATAATTTGTAGATAATGTGCTATCTTGGCAATATTTTTACTCTTCTAAGAAAGGAGAAAATAGTGTATGTATATTTGTTCATTTCTTTATATCGGGAAAATGTTGTCAAGTAAGCACATTATCTAAAAATTATATAAAGCCATTACGATTACAAATTTATATAATGGATACCATATTGCAGTGATAGGTATTGTACCAAACACGAACTTGGTCAACATTTTTATCTCACTACTTTTGATGGCCGAAATTTTGGGAAGGAACTTGGCCTTTTTCACATTTATGTTTTTGTGAGGATTTTATTTTCGTATCATCAATTCGAATAAAATTAAAAGCTTTCATATTTGCACTTGTTCACAAATCTTTGTGAACGATTGTCTTCATAAATTGTCAAATTGGAAATTTCAATGTGAAATTTTATTCATGATTATTTTAAGAACATAAGCTTTATCATTGCATTTTTACTAAACATTTGATAATGTGAAGAATTATTATGAGACAACCAACGTTTTAGGGAAATTTATGAAATATTTACGACATAAGCTGTTGCAAAGAAAATGATTTCTTTTAATAAATCGTCACAATCATTCATTGCACACCGTTACTTTTCCTTAGGCTGAGTTTACATCTGGCATTTCTTGTGTGTCATTTGCCAAAAAAAAAACGGAACCAACTAATTACTAATGAAAAACTATTTGATTCAGACATGTATTTATTGATTTAAATAGTTTGTAATGATTTTTGATTATAAAAAATTGTCTATTAATTATGTATTAAACGGTTTAACTTAATAAATACATGTCTGAATCAAACAGTTTTTCATTACGCTTTTTTACGCGTGTGTGGTATTTGGAACGCAGATCTTAACCCGGCCTTACAATCACCGAACATTTGTCAGTCTCAAATCCTACTAAATTTTCAATATTTAACAAAAGGGTGTTCCAACAAGAACGCAAGATTTAAATTTGCTGGCACACACGCGATCTTTTAATGAAATTTTCTATGACCGTTTTGCATAAATGCTGCGGTATTTCATTAATGCAGCGTCCAATTTCCTCTTTTAAGGCTTGAGTCGTCTTCGGCTTATTCGCGTAAACCACCGACTTCAAAAAACCCTAAAGAAAAAAATCTAATGGTATTAAATCCTACGATCTAGGCGACCAATTCTGGTCTCCAAAACGCGAAATAACACGATCGGGAAATGACTGATGCAGCAATTGAATTGTTTCTCTGGCTGTATTACATGTGGCGCTGTCTTGTTGAAACTACATGCCCTCCACATTCATTTCTTCAATTCTAGGCACGAAAAAACTGGTTATAATTTCACGATAACGAACACCATTAACTGTTTGCGATTGACCTGCCTCATTTTCATAAAAAAGGTTCAATGATTCCTCCAGATTAAAATTCGATATTTAATACGAAATAATTTTGTTTTAACACATATAAAGAGGCATTTTCTATCCCTTATCAGATATCATCAGCAACTCTTCAATAATTTTACTTAAATATCGGCTTATTCGTAAATTCATCAGAAGCGGTCTTTTTTCGAAAACGATTCTTTACTCGTAAGATACGATACAATGCTCTTTCATAAGAAATACTATTTATGAACGCATTGTTGCACTGATGCATTCACGAACAGTACCAAAATTGTTTTCTTTTTTTAAATAATAATTTTTATTTATTACGTTCCATTATTTTTCCTTTAAATTTTAGATGGATATAGATACATTATATTAACATACATATATCCAGTTTTCTCTCTTTATATATATTTCTATATAATATTTACTGCACACATAATTTTGTTGTGAGATTTTTTTTAAGTGAATACTTAATACATTTTAATTACTAAAGCATTTAAACCTTATATAAAAATCAGTTAAATGTATGATGATGTTACAAAAAAGTAGTAAATTAAAAAAACAAATATTGCCATAAAATGTTATTAATTAATATGTATGTATATGAAATTTAAAAAAAATAATAAAAGTTTGTGTAAAAATTATTATATTTTTTTATTTAAATTAAGCAAAAATATAAACAAATACATCAGTTGGAAGCAAACGAAATACTAAAAAATAGACATTTAAATAGTGAAAATTATTTCATAATTTTTAAGGCCTACAAATATTAAAAAATACGTTTCAATATAAACATGGATTAAAAAAAATTCCTTCTTTAATCGCCACTCATTGATTGGTGTGGCAACAAAAAATATACAACACACAGTGGGTTAAGAAATAAAAAGCTGCCTAAATAACTTTTATTGACATCTCAAATCTTTATCTAGAAATAATGTTAAATTACATAGATTAATTTAACTCAAGAATATTTTTTTAATTAAAAAAATATATAGAATAAAATAAACGTTCAAGAGGTGAGAATAAACTGTAATTTAAAGTGATTACACTTAAATACATTCGTTGCTTCGATAAAATGTTGTGATGTAAACTGTACCATACTCATTTACCCAATTTTCGAGTGCGGTAACGCTTTTCTAGCAAATTAGAATCCCGCGGGATTCCCATGTGGAGTAAGAAAACAGAACTTTTTTATGTATTTGTTGTTGGTTTAGCAATTCTGGATTAGAAATGGGGCTGTGTCGTGTTTTTTTCGAAGTGTTCGTGACAGATAACCTGGTTTCGTGCGTGGTCGGTTCGTAGTGTTGAATAAAATTTACCCGAAAGAATACGAATACATTTTTGATGTAAAATATGTATGCATGAATTTCCAATAAAGAAAAAATTTAATTAATTTAAATTTTTTTGATTGTGTATGGATCTCTTTTTAAGTTTAAAGTTCTAAAATCAAACAAAAATATGTATTTATTTGAATAAAAAGGATGAATTTTTTTGCTATTCAATTTGATTTTGCACGTGTTGTGTCGCGTTGTAATCATTTTTTCGAGTGCGTGTTTCGTACGTGTTGGACATCTTGGTATTCGTGCTCGGGTCGTGTTGTGTTGGAAAACTTCGACAATCGCCCATCTATAGTCTAGATGCATTTCGTTTCAGCTAAGCAACACTTCAGTAGACTTCAATTACATTCAAAAAAGCTTAAATTTTAAATCAACAACTAATAAATTTTTTAGATTCGTATTCATTTGGACACGCTTTAAATATAAATAAAATATTGAAATACAGTTTATGTTAAGCTAAGGGCTAATAAATCAGTGCAAGTTAATCTCTATTTTTGGTTTAAAATGTGTTTAAGCCAGCAAACCAATAAATCAGTATAGTATTTAAACCATCTGTAAACGCATAAAATTGGGCGTTTAAACTACCAATACAGGCCATATGGTTTTCTTACTTACGGACCATATGTTTTGCATTAAGAGACCACTTAACTTTTTTCCAAACCTATACTTTTTCTTCAGATGATCGATCTGTTTTCTTACTTTCTATTATTATTTTATAGTTTTCTACTTCGCCAAGACATAATATACTCGTAATTTCTTTCTCGATAAAATTTAGCGACCTTTAATTAAAACTTTTGACTTCTTGATTGTGCAAAGAATTGATAGCCTGCAGCAAAACAGCTGTTTTTGGACATTTATTCTAGTGCTGCCACAATATTATTTTTAAACTAAACATAAGGTACGGTTCACTGATTTACTCCTGTTGAGTTTAAATTGCTTGTAAATTTAAGTTGAGTTCAACTAAACAAGCGTTTAAACTTTCATTGATTTATTAGCGCTAAGTACCATATGAAAGAAGTTTTATATGTACGCTTTCGTCAGCTTTAGTAAGAGTTGTGCTGAGATAGTAATATTTATGTGTTTAGAAATATTTCATGTGCATGCGTAACTATAATATTAAATGAATTTATTCTTATTAGACATATTAATTTTTTTAATACAAAAAATCACCTTCCACAATATTAGTACAAATGATAATTAAAGAAACAAAAATAAAAGACTAATTACAAGAAGTGTAATATTTTTAAGACATGTACAATTTTCTTGAAATTCAATTTAAACCGAATGTTGTGTTGTTTTGGAGTTTAGACTAACAGTTTGTCTACAATGGAAGCACAAAGCCGAGCCCTTTTCTGTAATTCGCCAAAGCTAAATTCGATAGCTAATGAGTAAATTAAAAATTTTTGGTGATGATATAAAACACAAAAATTGTGGCGGATTAAATTTTTAAGCCAATGACTGATTTAGCAATACATGTTTGAAAATTGCATTCGTAGCCGAAAATCGATACATAGACTTTATATATATTGAGGAAAAGATATTTAGCTTTAGCGAGTTACAGAATAAGTGGGCAGGCAGGAGAGCAGAATTCTTAAAAATTCCCCCATAGTTACATACATATGTACATATTATTGCACGCTGGAAATTATTATATAGCCCACTGTGTGTAATAAACAACGATGGCTTATATGACGTTGACAATAATAAGGAAACATAAAAAAAATTAATAAAATAATTATAAAAATGACATAAATTCTAATAATGCCCACGATGTCCACAAAAACAAACAATAAAATATTCAATTGCAAATAAGTATGTTTTTTACAATTTTGTTTGTTCTAATTAAACATTGAAAATAATTTATTGTTGCGTTTGATGTTGTGGTTGTTGCTGTTGTTGCTGTGTTATAGCGTGTTGCGATGTGGGATGCTGCTGCTGTTGTTGTTGTTGTTGCTGCTGCTGCTGCTGCTGTTGTTGCTGTTGTTGTTGAGATTGTACAGCTGCTACAGCAGCGGCCAAAGCCGAAGCGGATGGTGGTATATGAGTGCCATGAGTTGTAACACGCATATGAGCGGTCGCCATGTGAGCCTGTGGTGCCATATGCGAAAACATATTGCACTGTTGCTGATGCAAGTGATGAGCGTGAGCGTGATTATTGAAATGATGCGGTAACGAAATGATATCCGATGAAGATTGTATAATTATTTCTGGTTCTATCATAGGCATTTCATGCTCATCACTATTATTAGCTGAACCGGCAGTGCTTGTTGGCGATAGTTGATTGTGGGTATTTTCATTGTATTCCTGTTTGATACCATTCTGTGGATACAAATTGGCACTTAGATTTTGATGCAATATGGGATGGCACAAAGAGGGCATTAATGCCACACCTGGTATAGGTAATGGATGATGGGGAAAATTAGGTGGTGGATAGAGTAGACCCTTGTTTAGTTGTGACATATGAGCAGCAGCTGGATTTGTGGATGTTGGCATATTGGCAGCGGTAACTTGTGTTATGCTGTTGGCCATATTATTATTGTTATGTGTGTTAGCACTGGTAATGGTAGTTGTTGTTATACTACTTGTGGTATTGGCCATATTGGTATTTGTTGTATTTGCATTGTTTGTATTGTGTATTCTTCGCCTTTGCGGTTGATGTTGTGGATGATGTTGCTGCTGTTGCGCCTGTTGTTGTGTTCCTAACGATGGCGGCTGTTGTTGTTGCTGCTGTGTAGTCTGTTGCTGTTGTTGATCTGCTGTCGCTAAACTATCGTTAATTAAAACTTCTGGTTCTATTGGTGCTGTTGGCACTAAATTAAATTGTTGTGCCAACGCTGCCTCATCGACAATTATTCCCTTTTTGCGCTCTTTGCGTATTTTATCACGTAATTTTTCCAGCTGACGAAATGCTTCATTTGCTCGCCGTGCTTTTTTACGGTCACGATCTCTTTCTTGTTCCATTCGTCTATATTCGGGATTCATACGTTTTAAACGTTTGCGCTCACGATCTCTTTCGCGCATAATCATTTTGTTGCGGGCTTCTTCTTCTGGTGTAAGCTATTAACAAAATTTAAGGACAAATGAAAAATATGTTTAGTTTAGCAATCTCCAAAATACCTAAGGCCAAGTTTATATCTGTGAGCCATATGCCCAAAAAAGCGTAACCACTAATTACTAATTAAAAACTGTTTATTTCAGATACACAGATGTAAGCCCGGCCTAAAACTCTCTGACTATTTCTAAGTTTTGCATACAAATTATGTATGCATAGGTAAAATTATTAAATGCAATTACCGAAAGCGGTGTTTTGCTTCAGTTCTAGTATAGCCAAGAAAATATTGTAGCTTTTCTTTTTAATTTTAAAATACTTAAAAACAAAAAAGATGATGGTCCGGAAAATAATATAAACTTACAAGCGAGATATTTCTTCAATGATTAATTTAAAAAAGTTCAAGTAGCGTAAAAACTGAATGTACTTTCTTAGTGTATAAAAGTAGGCAAACAATAAATGTCAAATAAGTAACGGTGCTTTTGTTATGACGCGTTAAAATTGAACATTGTAAGAGAATACTGTAAAAAATAAGCGGAAAAAAGTAAAAAATTTTGCATTATTAATTCCTATTTACCTTAAATAATTTTGAAAGAGTTCAAATGTATTGCTTAAAATCGTTAATAAAATTATTTGTGGAAGTGCTATTGTTTTTAACATTTATATTGGAATTAAGAGTAAATTAAACATTTTTGGTGATGATATAAAACACAAAAATTGTGGCGGATTAAATTTTTAAGCCAATGACTGATTTAGCAATTAATTTTATTTTAAAGGTTGAACAAATGAGTTTGATTTTAGAAAAATTTATGCTAAGCATCGCTGCACCGCAGAAGTTATGTACGAAATAGCAATATCCTCACCCTTTTTAGCGATAATAAAGGGCTTAACGACTTCCGCTAACGCTTTTATTGCTGTTGTTTTAGTCATATGTATGTATGATATGTACAAATACCATAATTCATTACGCGTGACTCACGCATTAGTCACGTATGAATCACGCATGGGTCACGCGTGATCATGGTTGTATTTACATATACATATATAATAAAGATTTAAAAAATAATGTTTGTGATTTTAGCTAACTTTTTTCGGTTTGCTAAAAAAATAATTTTTGGATAATTCGTTTCTGAAGTCATTCATTTGATAGTTATCAAAATTTATTATATTATTAAATATCTCATAAAACGAAAAAGTTACAGTGAGATTACACGAGACATAACTTTGGAAACTTTTGTGTTGGCAATTGTCAACAGAATGTTGCTAACACAAAAAATTACTGTGTAAACCGTAAATGTTAGTGTTCGAAAATATGTTTGGAAATAATTGCTCGAACACAAGTCTGAGCAATTATCTTAAAACACAAGCTGTCAAATTTACCTTTTTCGTAGAAAATAATAGCGGGAAACTAGAAATAATAAGTTTATTATAAACAAATCAAGCAGGAGCATAAAATATATGTATGTTCTGTGGCAGAATTAATAAAAAATCAAAACTTAAAAGGGGCATTTTGTATGCATATGACAACCCAAATTTTGATTTTTAACATTATACGTCTAGCCATCCCTTAAAATAAGCAGGGATGGGCATATTGCACTAGATTTTTAGTGCACTAAAAATTAACTGCCTTATTCATAAAAAATATTTCACGTTTATTAAACGTTTATTTGACGTATTTCTATGGGAAATTTGTCAAATAAACCTGTAATAAACCTAAAATATTTTTTATGAATTAGACCGTAAATAATTAATGGTAGTAGTATTAAAATTTCAGTACCACTAAATGGTTAGTGGTAGTGAAACATCAAATTGCACTACCACTAACCATTTAGTGGTATTTTAAAAAATGGACTACCACTAAATTTTAGTGGCAGTGAAATTTTAATAGCTAACCATTTAGTGGTAGTGAAATATTAATATCACTACCACTAAGTGAATACTGGTAGTGAAATTGTTAGTGCACTAAAAATATAGTGCATTATGCCCATCTCTGAAAATAAGTTTGAACACAAAAAAGATCATGTTTATTAGTTCAATAACAAAGACTTTGTATGGTGGAAAATACAGCTTTGTTTTAATTTTTTTATGAAGAGAAGTAACTCTCAGTCAATGAATGTCTACTACTATTGCTATGTGTTATCTTCTTTAGGAAAGGGGATAGTAATAGAGAAGACAGTTGGTGTTGCAGCGCCTCTGGTGTTAATGCGGCATATTAAATTTGTTAAGCTGTGCTTAGTAGCCATTTATTGGTTATTTTATTTCGTCCATGATTCTGCTACACAATACCGACGAAGGCGGACGCTCTGATATTACATTAGGATTAGCATCCGATACAGCCGGTGTAGTTCAGTGACCAGTATATACATATACCTTCATCACTTGAACTTTCCTGCAACAACTTATACAAAGGGACACTAATACAAATCGGAAAAAAGTGTGGCGCTGTTATTTAATGACTCTCAGAACCGGACTTGAACCCTGGACATTCAGTTTTGTAGTCAATGTGCTAACTACTTCAACCAGCGCCATCCTAACTATTGTAGTTATGCAGATATAGAAAAAATAGTAGCTACTTTGTATTGGGGTACTCCTGTCAGGCTTTCCATAGCGCCAATATTATCTTGGAACGTGCAGTTTGTTCTAAGAGCTAATTATTAAATTTAATGACTTTCACTATTGTAGTTGTGGAGATAGGAATTGATCCGTGAAAAAAGTGCTTTGGTCCCACTGTGCAACGTCATAACTCAAAAAAAATTTGATTTTTGAGTTAATGATGCAGAAGTTACCCTGATATTGTTATTCATATTTTATAAATTTTTAATATAAATATCTCAACAATATTTCAACTCTTGAGAGAAAAATAAAATTTTCTTTTTCCATTAAATTGTGTGTAAGTTGAAAACTTTAAACTAGTTTTTTTTTTGGAGTTATCACGTTATTTTAGTTAATGAGCTATATACACATAATTTTTTCACACTTTGCTAAAATTAACATTATTCTTTCAAATCAAATGTCTTAAAATCTAATTATAATATTTAAACTCATCCGTAATCCCTTTTTCCGTACCACATTAAATTATAATTTTAATTCTGATTTTCTTTTAATACGTTTCCCCTATAGATTGCTAACATTACCATCTGGCTGGCGCATACAATTTGGTAATAATGTGAATTTTATTTTCGAAACTGATGATGTATGTAATGCTTCGCCAGCAACAATATCGCGGATGGGTATAGTAAATATGAAGTAAGTAGAAAATAAAATATAAAAAAAAAATACAAAAAACCAAAAGAAATATAACCATTTGTTATAACTATGCCAGCAATGAAGATTATCCTTTAAAATGTATACTAGAATATCAACTGAGTAAGTTTGAGTTTGGTAGCTTAATGCTGAATCATATTGAGGAAATCTATGAACCAGCTATGGAATGGTTAGAGAAAGAATATTTATCGTAAGTGCTGTTCAGATGAATTTTAAATTTAATTTTTAATATTAATATTTTCATTTAGTACAACTCCTTGTTTGACACGTTCTCGTATGTTACGTGCTTTATTATTAAAACTGCAAGCAGGAGGAGGACACGACAATAATATCAATATACAAAATCGTGAAGAATTTACGGTGGCTGCCTGTAATGCAGCATTAGAGTTTTTGCCAATTGAACGCCATAATGAATTTGCCAACTGGATGTATGAAAAGGCTGGACTTTATATACCGAACCCTAATCATGCGGAGTTAATCTTTTATAACAAGAGCAAAAACTCAATAAATGTTTACGAAACAGATATAATTAATGCTAATGGTGACGGTGGTGGTGGTGAACTAATTGAAACAGCTTCTATTAAAATGTATTTGCAACAATTGAAAGGTTTTCTAGAAGCTCCCTACAATACGCCATTTTTAATTGTGGGTCCTGCCGGAGCTGCTAAAACTATGCTTATACAACAAGCTGTTCAAGATATGTCAGGTTATGAACTACTTACGATAAATTGTTCGAGACAACTGACACCAGCCTATATAATACACAGTTTGCGACAGGCAAGTTTTTCCTTAAAATAAATTTAACAATTGGTCAGATTATCTTTCCCAAAATTTCTAAAATTGACATAAACATGGCAGAAAGCAAAACTGATAAGAGTTGCAAAAAATAAAGCGAACATGATTTGATTAGGGTCAAGTTCAAACAATAATCACCCTTATTCCAGTTGTCGGCATCGACGTCACTTTAACACAACACCAAAAAATTGGTGCTCGTGTATCCCTTGTCGAAAACAACTGACTCCTGTTGGAAGGTTTATGCTATTTTCTAGACCTTGGCGAACGGAAATAGACTGTCTTCTCGAGCTCGAGTAAACAAGCACCAATTTTTTGGTATTGTGTAAAAGTGACGTCGATCACGACAACTGGAATAAGAGTGAATATGTAATTAAACTGACTAAAATTAATAGCTATTGGCAAATAGCTTGTGGTAAAAATTAAAAAATATTCATGTCAAAAAAGTTTATCTTAAGTAGAACAAAAACAAAAAAAATTAACTGGCATGTGCACAACTAGTAAAGAACAAACGACAATGGTAATACTGTTGTAAATTAGAGGTGGTAAAATTGAGCTTTCATTAAAAAAAAGCTTTCAACAAATCAAAACAATTCACATATTCCATTTACATTGAAAAGCTGAAATTTGCATCAACTGACACCACACACAGTGAACCAAACACAAGAACCCTGATGATGAAGTTGTGGCGGCCTTTGAAAACAGCTAGTTGTTCCGTTATGCTAGTGTTTGTCAGAATATTTACAATTCACTTTGGTGTTATTTGTTTCTTAAAAATTAGTACATGTAGTTTGGCTGGCTTAGAGAGCGATGCGAAATTTCGTTTAATAAAATCATAAATAAAGAAACAAATAAGGTTCAAACCAAAATAATTAAACTAACTCAAAAATATTATGATTCAATAAACATTTACAAGCTTTCAAAAAGAAGTTATATCTATTACATTTCGCATGAGAATTTATTGCAATATATGCAATTTGCTTTCGAACATCGAGTATCATATAAAATTCATATTATGGCATCAAAAATTTCGTTGAGAAATGAATTTTCTATCGAACAGAATTTTGCTTTAGATGTATTATACATATGAATATACAAAAAATTAATCAAAAACTAACAGCCTTATATATAAAAATTATTAGGGCTTTGTAAAGGGTTTATAAAAGATATTTTCATACAAAATTGTTCTTATTAAGCCTTTATAAGGCCTTATAAATTTGTTTAAATAAGGCTGTATGTGTTAAAAGATTATTTTTTGTTTTATTTTGAGACATTCAAAAGGTCGCAAGGAATAAAAAATTCGAAATGTTTGTTGTGATGCACGAATATTCGTATTAGAATTGTCGAACATTCGGCCATTTTCACGCGAATAAGAATGTATTCGTATTCTCCAAATTCAGGCGGATGTGAATACGAATGTATTCGTATTCTTTGTATCATTTTCAAATATTATTCAATGACGATCATTAAAATTTTGGGTACTTTATATTAACTTTAAAGTACGCCAACAAGAGTGTGAAGTTCTTTTTCATAACAATTTTTTAATGTTTCATATTG
This sequence comes from Tachina fera, assembly GCA_905220375.1. Classification (NCBI taxonomy): domain Eukaryota; kingdom Metazoa; phylum Arthropoda; class Insecta; order Diptera; family Tachinidae; genus Tachina; species Tachina fera. Next base: position 45,460,631 of record LR999965.1, on the reverse strand, counting down.
CATATAATATTCGTATTCGTATTCCTATTCGCGAATATCAAAAATTGACATTCATTACATCACTAGTACATACATACATTAGTTTACTTAAAATTATTACGTAGTAACGTCGCGTTTGGTATTAAAATATAAATCCTCAATTCAAATTTTTACACTTCTTATCTAACGCAATAAATTTTTCTGCTGTACATATTTTATTTATTTCATGCCCTATTGCCTGCTATACAGACGCACAGACGACGAGCAAACATTGCTAAACTGCATGTACATAATATGATATTTTTCTAAAATTGTCGTTTAATTTCCACCAATTTTCAATTTAAAATTGTTCGCAATCCTTTTATCAAAGTCCTAGTCAGCGCATTTGTTTTTATAAAAATAAATATTAAAGACATATTAATTAAAGTTTATTGCTTTGAGGTTTTAGTTCAACAATTAATTTTGGAAAACTGCTAAGCGTAAAGTTTCTTTTGTAAATAAAATATATATTTTGCATAGTTTGAAAAAGCTTTTAACCACTTTTAAATGTCCTTTTTTATCTATGTATTTTATGTATGTTTGTGGTATTTTATGTTTGTGTTAACATACATATGTACATATTCGTACATTCATATACACACATATGTATATAGAATTGTGTGGCTGTTAGTGGAGTGCGTGGACGGGAATACAAAGCGAAACAAACACGTTTGGTAATGTATTTGAAAAATTTGGATCTGTGTTATTTGGATGCTTGGGGTTGCAGTGAAATTGTTGAATTATTATTGCAACTTGTGCAACGACAAGGCTTTTATAACGATAACAGCACAAATTCTGGCCTAAATGCGGTTAAGAATAGTAGTAGTAGTAGTAGAAGCAGTGCGAGTAGTGGCAATACAAACAGCAACAACAACAATAACAGAAATAAAAGCAATAACACGAAAAACAGTGGCAATAGCAGTAACAGCAGCAGCAGCAAGTTAGAATGGATAACTGTAAGTGGTTTACAAATATGTGGTTCCATTTCACAGACTATAACGCAAACGGCAACAGCTGCGGCTGCTAATGCAAATTTTGTGAAAATTGCACCGCGTTATTTGGCCATAAATCACTTGCTGCACGTTGCTTATCCCACCCAACAAGACATGTTGGCTATTATACATCGTCATCTAGAACAACTACTTTTAGACAACCATTACCAACATCTTCAAGGTGGTGTCAGCAGTTACAACGACAGCGCTCATTTTAAGGGTATGAGTGAGCAAAATGTTCAATCTATAGCTGAAGGTTTAATGGAATTTTTTGCAAAGGTTAGTAATAGTGCAATCGGGACTGCAATAATTTTTAGCGCATTTACTTTTCAACATACACTTACCTAAATGAACATCTATAAATGAAAAATTTGTAAAAATGTTTTTTTTTCTATTTCATAGTTTCAAGCTGCCTTTAGTACGAGTCGAAAACGAGGTGCCAGTGCCAGTGCTAGTGCTATTGCTGGTGGCAATAACATAGATGCTGCTACTATGACTGCTGTTAGTTGCAATGCTCACTATCAATTTTCGCCGAAACTTCTAATGAAAACATTGGCAAATCTGAAATATTATCCAGAAAATTCATTTAATGAGGTGAGATTCCCAGCTCCTCGTTCTATTTAATATTTTGATGTTTTTATATTTTATTTTGTAGTATCTTTTTTTTGTAATACGTGAAGAAAAAATTACTATCGTTTTTGTAAATATGTAAGACCTTCAATTAAATTTTGTATTTTATCTCTGTTTTTCCGTATTTTCTTAATGTTTTAATGTTGTTGATGTGTTATTTTCGTTTACTGACGTTGCTACAAACAAAAATCAAAAAGGCTTTATATGGTGAATTGGTATCCATGTTTAAGGATCGTTTGGCATGCGAGGATGATGCCGAGAAATTCGAAACAATATTAAGGCATTCATTACGTAAAATTTGTAATAAAGATGTAAGTAGTAAATTTTTTTTATTTATTTACTCTTAGATTTTAATTAGCTTTTAATTGAAAACAAATGATTTTTGGCTCAGCAAAACTGAACATGAAAGTTGATGTATGTTGGCTTACAAAAAAAAATCATAATGATATACATACATACATACTAGTAATGCACGAAGACTCGTATTCGTATTCGAATTGCCGGATATTCAGCCATTTTTGTATTCGTATTCGTTTAATTCAGGCGAATACGAATATTAAATAAATGGCTAAAATTATTAGTTTGTAATAAATATATTAAAAAAAGTATTGCAATTCATTTCTTGTACACGACTTAAAAACAAATAAAACAAACTTCTTGTACAATTTACATTAAAAAATTTAAAGTACTTTTCTAGATAATATTTGTCCGAAAATTAATTCTCCATATTAAAATATAATAAAGTATTCTTTAAATATATTGGAGGGGCAAATGATCTAGTTCCTAGAGAACTCGGTTCGGTTAAATAAAAAATTAAAATAATATCCCCTTAAAATACGTCTAGGTATGAAAGTTTTCGTTAATATGTATGTAGATCTGAAAAAACTTATACGATGTAGCCTCAACTGGGCCAACAATAATTTTAAAACTTATAATTTGATACTTGGATATACATACATATGTACATATAGGAGTATATTTTTTGAAAGGACACTTTTTTGTCCATGCGAATTGGAAGAAATATTTTCATAAGCTTTTGCAAGACCATTTCTTTCAATGTATTTGTTACCTTTATTGGTAATATATGTTGTACATATGTAGTTTTATATGGAAATAAATTATTTACATATATCAGAGCTCGCAATAATTGGTCTTTCTTGTGGTTGTTGTCAGAAAAAAAAACACTCGTCCAATGACACCATGCGACACTGCCTCAAAAAACCCTCTGAACTTCGTTCTTCTTTGATTTGCTGTTCGCTCAACCAACGACCGTTTTTGTTCGATCGTTCGACTAATGTGTTCACTCGAGCCCCTTTATTTCGTAAAATTTCGCCAAACGGTCTTTTGAGCATGTATGTGTGTTGCGATTTGTTGTTTTTATTATTTTCTTTTATAAACATTATTGAACAAAATACATGAAGATTATTTATTTATTTATTTTGAAATTTATTTGCTGGTGGTTCAGCTTGGTCTATATGCATTTCATTGTTGCTGTAACAAATCATCAGTAGACTTTAACCACACATTTTGAATAGTCACATTATTAAACATATTAATGCAAAGTAAATTTGCATAATATGGTGTTGCACAAATATGGGCGGAGTAACGTAGACCATTTGCCCAAGATGGTATTAACAGTATTTTAAAAGGTTTTGTGACTGACTGTACACGACCTATGCCTTCACATAGGAAGTAGGCAACGTGGTTGTTAAAGAAAAACAAAAAACCGCAAGATTATACGGTTATCCGTGGCAGATCAGTCAACCAGTGCGAGCGAGACGAAAAACTCTCGAAGGCCAAACAACACACACAAGCCTGACCGCACTTAAGAAATAATTACGATGACGCGAGAGATGTTCCCCGACCCAGAGCTGCTTAACGACGACATGAAGATTAATTTTGTTTTTGTTGTACAATAACAGTCTTTTATTTTTCATTAGGTCTGTTCATTTACTTTTCCAGCAGAAACTAGCAACGAGAGAGTAAGGCAGAAATTTACAAAATTACTCTCCCAAATATGAAAAAGTAAATGAACGCTTTAGAGTCTAAACATAATGTTTGCGGTGCGGTGCGGTGCGATTTCTCGTTGCCGGAGAGAAATACAACGGAAGACGGCGACGGCATTACTTGTCATTGTTTGTTTAAATTTTTATTAATTTTTTTGTGCATACATTTTTATAACTAAAATTTTTATAACAAAAAATGATTAACATTTTATACATTCGCAGATATATTTGATATATTTTTTAAACTTTTATAATCTATGAACTTCAAAATCATGTTTTTTACAATAATGTTGCGAACACAGCCAATTATTCAAAAACTACGGCAACGTCAGCAAGAGAAAGAGTGTAAAAAATTGAGAGAATAAGAAAGTGCGCAATGAAAATAAAATATATTTTAATTTTATTCCGTCCCGCACTGCGGATTTTTACTTCAAAATCGTATGGAAAACCGCACCGCAACAAAGAAAATGAAAAATTTTTAACGAATGCACTCTCGTGGCATGCATTATACAAAGCCAATAATAAATGCTGTCGCAGTATAAAGGAAGCACGATGGATGTATTGGTGTACGTGTATATGACTGTTAACAATCGATGTCGCCAAGACGTCTTGTTCAAACAAACAATGAAAATAAGTACTGTTTATACGTATATGTATGCTTGTTATTTTGCAAATTGGACGTTTGGGTGTGTGTTTAAGATTTAGATGGTGAGCTATTATGTTTGTGTTTAAGGGAGGTTTTTTTAAAGCAAGCGCATACAACTCATGTAAATGCATGTGTGCGTTTGTATGTGGGCAGAAAAATAGGAGAGCATACAAAAATTATTTAGGTATGTATGTATGTATGTACATGCATGACGTTAGTATACGCGTCAAAGAGAGAAAAAAGCACAAGCACCACAAATTCTTCAGTCACGAACTATTTTCTTCTTTACTCTTATACCTGCAATAAGTTAAACAAATGTATTGCCGAACACGTTGTTTAGCGTTTGTTTCAGAAGATTTCACTGTAGCAAAGCATTTGAAATTGCCCTCATGTCTTAAAAGTTCTTATAAAACGTCTTTTGCAGGTCTTTAATACACATTGTTGGGGTGTTTTGAGACCAAATTACTCAAAATTATATTCATTAAGACAGACAGGGATGAATGTTTGTTGTTGTTGTTGCTTCTTAATAATGGTAATTTTTAAAATTATGGTATTAAGGTCTGTTTGACCACTTCATCCTCCGTGCGTAAATTTTTTCCTCTAAAGCCAGTATATCGACCCAATAATCAGGAACAAAAAGTAGTTAAACTACCTGTCTGATTTTCATTTACTTAATTATTTTCCATTTCAGAAGACATTTTTAATAAATAATTGGCCTTATCGTGGTTGGCGTATTTTGACTTAGACTACAACAATTTGGTAATAGATTAAATATAAATTTGTTGAAGTGTTCTTTAATCTTTATAAAAACGTCGTAGTCGAAGGCGATATACGCCAACACGATTATTACCAAAATTATTTTTCCATTTTAAAATATAATTAAATATTCTTTAAAAATACCTTAAGGGGCAGACGATCTAGTTTCCATACGCATTTCAATGTTGTTTTATAAAAATATTTTCTTAAGTTCGGTTGTATAAGAAATTATATACATACCTACATATGTATGTATATCCTTTTGAAAATACGTCCATGTATGAAAGCTTGCGTTAATACATCACTCAAAACTTACACTTTGTAGCCTCTATTTGGCCAGCAAAAATTTTAAAGCTTAATGATTTGATATTTTCATATACGCGGAAGAATTTATTTTTTGAAAGGACAGCTATTTGTCCATGAAAATTGAAAGAAATATTTTAATAAACTTTTGTAAGGCCATTCCTTTTTTTTCTATGTGTTTGGTCCTTTATTTGTAATAGTATAGTAATTTGGCATGGAAATAAGCTTGTTCGCTTTATTAATCACTCTGCTGACTCTGCATTAGTGGACCAACTAACAGAGTATCGCATACATTTTTTAAAGATCAATTAAGCAGAAATTACTGTCAACCTAAGTTAATATATAGGTTTCCTAGCAATGAGATGGCACCCCGACGATGATAAAAGAAAATTTATAGGAACTCATTGTAACAGTTATTGTATCAGGCAAGCACTTGGTCCCCATTTTGACCTGAGTACTTTTTACAGCTCGGATACGATAGCTCGGACTTATTTTAACAATCATGTTATTGTGAGGATCTGATTTTTTTTAAATAAACCTTGTAGAGGATGTTGCAACCATTGCATTTAGTTCAGAAGTCTTAACCATGTGCAAATCTTTAACAAATATTGTCACACTTTCCTTCTTTGACTTAGTATCTGATACGTTAAAGATGACTAAATTAATTTTTTGTATTAACAAACTTCCATTTTTGAAAAATAAATTGATATAATAGCTTTTTCCTTTGCCTTAAAGCCTTGAATGTCGTTGATCACAATCCTTGACATTTATCAAACTCTTTTGCAAAACCTTTATCCTTTTTACGCCGCTTAAATTCTATTTAAATCAAATTTTATCTTTTAGAAAATTTATTTTATACCAAAAACAACAAAGCACAATGGCGAATTGCAAGTCTTACAACATGACGAATGGCTGGAGGAAGTTCAAAAACAAATTACTATTTGCAGTAAGTATAGAATGGAAAAGAAAAGAATGTTGGAAATAAAAAAAACAGATCTGAAAGCAAACCAACCAGCCAACACAAACCACATTAAGGAATGCTAGCAAACAATGAATTGTGAATTTTTCTTTTCTCCCACAGACTCGGAAAGTTTTATCATTGATGCTCCGGTAACTAAGGAATTACTGCAACAAACATCGAAGGTTGCACGTTTATTGGCACGCAGCAATACACACATACTGTTGGTGGGTGCGGCAGGTGAAAGACAAATGCATTGTATTTATGCAGCAGCAACAATGCAACAAGCGAAAATCCAACTGCTGCAGGGCGGTTGTAATTATGCTCTAATAGATTTCTACAACGATTTAAAGCTGGTAAGTTTTGTTTGCAAAGACACACACACACATTTAGACAAGCATGTGGATAAGTGCCCAAGATGCGTGGTTTTGCAAAGCCTTAAGTGATTTCATTCATTTGAATGGTTTTAATTTACCTTTGTTATACCCTTTACCAAACAATGGTAAAAGGATATATATAGGTTTGTCATTCCGTGTGTAATTTCTACAACACTAATAAGCGACACATAAAGTATATATATTCTGGATCCTTATGCATAGGGAAGACGAACAAGCGATGTCCGTCTGTCCGTCTGTCTGTACGTGAAATAGGTTTTCCGAAGCACCCAGAACAGCTAGAGACTTCGTTCTTGGACTGCTATTGAAAATCAGCAAAATCGAGCAGACGATTTCAGAGCTGGAAAACTCAAACTCTATTTTTCCAATAACTACCGACAACTAGGTTTTATTAATTTTTTATTAAATTAACTTATTTTATACTTCAGTATGAATAAAATTGGTGTTTCTAATTAAAAAAATTAAAAAAAAATTAAAAAATTAAAAAGACGTTTCCAGGGTTGGAAAACTTAAATATTTTTTGTTATAATTAAACATATTTTATGTTTTAGGGAAAAGGCTATTTTCTCAGGGACCGTAAGAGCTACGAATCCGAAATTTGGAAAGAGTATGTAGAACTTTGGTCGCTACAACAGCAAAAATATGAAAGTTAGAAATCAAAGGGTGTTCCAAAAAATATATATTGCAAAAATAAATATATTGCAAAAATAAAATTAAAAAAATCGCCAAAATTGAAAATTCGCTCAAATAAAAAAAACGCCAAAATAAAAAAACTGCAAAAACTTAAAAAAATCACTAAAACGAGAAAAAAAATCACCAAAACTAAAAAACAGCACCAAATTAAAAAAAATCACAAAAACAAAATAAAAAGCACCGAATTGGAAAAAAATATACAAAATGAAAAAATCGCTAAAATGAAAAAAACACCAAAATGATAAACAAAAATCGCCAATATAAAAATAAGCGCCAAAAACTTTAAAAAGTCGCTAAATGAAAAAAAAACACGAAAAATTAAAAGCATCAAAGTAAAAAACGCAAAAAAAACCTAAAAAAAACGCTAAAACTAAAAAAAGCGCCAAATAAAAAAAACGCCAAAACCAAAAAAAAAACCTTTAAAAACGCTTAAAAACTTAAATAAAACCAAAACCCGAAAAAATCATCAAAGCGAAAAACAAAAAATTTTTAAAAAAATGTGAAACTAAAATAAATTGCCAAAATGAAAAAAATAGCTTACATGAAAAAATCGCCAAAATAGAAAAAACCCCAAAAAACTAAAAAACTCGCTTAAACGAGAAAAAGCACTAAAACTAAAAGAGCAAAATAACGCCGAAGCTAAAAAACCCTATTAAAAAACGCTTAAAAACGAAAAGCCCCCAAAAACGAAAAAAATGCGAAAACTATATTTTATATAGGCTAAGGCTCATATACATACATATATACATATGTAATCAATTCCTTAATAATTGCATATGAACTTTTATCCAAACACCGAAGTATAAAGATATAAAACGTTTCTTTTTTTCTCTCCTGAAAACTTGTATTTCTTAAGATACGAGGTTGAGAAAGTAAGGCATCGATATTCAACTTATTGCTAATATCCAAAAAAAAAATATTCAATCCAAAAATACCGAGAGGTCACTTACTAAAAACTTAACTAGAGCAAAAATTATGAATTTTTTCACAAAATAAATATGTACCTACATATCTATGTGCTTATGTATTTATTTCTATACTACATAAACAGCAATTTGGTAAAGGGTATATAAGATTCGGCACAGCCGAATATAGTACTCTTACTTGTTTTTATTCTGGTTTACTTCTTTGGCCACGTTGCAGGCAATGCAGATAGCGGCTTTAGAGAATCAATGCACCTGTTTGATTATAGAACATTGTTGGCTCACTTATGTGCCGGATATAATGAAACCCATTGAAGCTATTTTAGAGGAAAGTGAAATATTGGATTTATTTGGCGATGAATTAGAGTCTATTGCCAGTTCACTTAAACACGCAGCACAATTGGAAGGCTATCAAAACACCATAGGATCATATTTTATGAAAAGTATGTATTTAAATTTTTTTCAAGTATACAAATTAAATTTACGAATTGTATCTTTTATTTCAGGAGCTCAAGAAAATCTTCATTTAATAATTTGTTTGGATTCCACAAATAGTCAAAGTAATGAATATTTTACTAAATATCCTGCTTTGTATAGAAATATGGAAATAATGTATCTAAGAGGCACTTCCACAGAGACTTTTAATTTCTTGCCCAAAAAATATGTAGAAATTTTAAGTGAATTTTCTACTCAAGCGTCAATTAAAGAAAAAGTCCCTGTTTCTTGTTATTTTTCAGAGATTCTAGACAATTTATTGCAGCAGCAGGTGTCCTTGAGATTTTATCAAATGATTAAATCTTATTATTACATCTATTGCAATTTTTCAAAGGATATAAATAAACGTTTGGAAAAGTTGCAGGTAATGATAATGATGGCGTACATTAAAAAATAAGTTTATTTAAAAAATTTAATACGAGTACAAATGTAATTGTGATGTCCTCAAATGTCTCGCCATTTTATTTAGGGATGTCGGGGTTTTAAAGGCATATTTTTCGTGGTTACATTTCATGTTTGAATTTCATTTAAATACGTTCAGCTATTTTTGTGTGACTATATAACAAACACCCAAACACATAAAAATAATACATATATTACAAAAATATTTTAGTATTTAAAAATTCTTATCGCGAAAGAAGTCATCAAAAATCTATGGGCCTGTCCCACGATGTCGACAACAGCGTTCGACTTGTCGCACATTTACATTTGAAAATTTAAAAATTTGTGTTTGTTTTAAATGTACTGGTGAGTATACATTTGACAATTCATCAGGTTTTTTGTTCGTAACGCAATGCTACACAACGAAAAATATAAGATAAGACAAATGACACACTATTGCGATGTCAGAAAATACTATAATGTGTTCCCAGCATAAGTCTGTGATAAGTCGAACGTTGTCGACATCGTGGGACAGGCTCTACATATTCACACGCAAAAGTTCAAATGAATGAACTCCAGGGACAGCAAATAACGAATATTTTACAAATTTAAAATAAAAAAATCAAACTGAAAGAGAAGTGCTACGTGTACAAGGAAAACACCAAGATAATCTAGGCGCACGGCAGTACGCCAAGCCAAGTTCCGGCCAATGCACGCAGTGTGTATATTTACACGAAGCCATTCGTTTTGTTTTTATCCCCTCATAACTTTGTTCCCACCATTCGTAAAATTATGAAATTTATTCTATAATTATAATTAATTCATGTTACCTCATATGCGAAGTTTGAAAGTTTTAGAACAAAAAGTTCCTGAGATATGGAGGTGCAAAAACTGCATATTTTAAGACATACTCACTGACCAGTGATGCCAACCCAAAATCTTTCTTAGAGGTAGATTCGATGTAAAAAAGAGGTAGCTTCCAACAAATCCTACTTTAAACAGAGGTAGATCTACAACACTTATGTTTTAGGGTATTTTAAACACCTTAGAAAAATCATTTTTTACCTTAATTAACCTTTCGTTTCGTTAAGAAATAGTTTATAAGCGATTTTAACTGCGGATGGTTAATATTCAAAACTTGAATATAAAAAACAACTAAAAATTATAAGAATTCAATTATGTCATCGTTATTTAATTATTTTTATTCTCTTAATTTTTAATGCTCCTCAGTAGTTGTAGGTACCGCTGATATATCGTGTAGCTTTCCTTGCAAAATATCAGTAAAGATTGTTTCTTCAAATACTTTTTAACAAATTAACTTTCATCATTCAAACTATGTATGGAATATTCTCAAAACCTGGCCCACTGAAGGAAATAATTGGGCTTGTAGCAGGCTTTACATAGTAAAATCAACAAAGCGTTTTTTAGATGCATTGCTAAAATATATTTCAGTTGAACTTCTATCTTGGATTAGATAAAATAAACTCGGGTAACAATAATTTAGCATTATTATTGAAAAACTAAAAAAAATTTTAGATTTTTCTCGGAAAGTGGTAGAGTTGAATGAGATACCCAAAAGAGGTAGATCTACCACAAAAGTGGTAAAGTTGGCATCGCTGCCACTGACCACTGACCACTTACCACTGACAAACTCATCAAATTGATGAATGACTTGCGCTATAGCTAGAGGGCGTAAATTTGGTATACGAGTATATCTTGGTAAACAATGAACTAAAAAAATTTGAAAACCCGGACATTTTAAGCATTTTAAGGTGAAACTCGATACAGAACTAGGTCTAGGTGAGCAATTAACTAAAAAAATCTCAAAACCCTGAAATTTTGACCAGGAGGGCGGGGCTAGGTTAAAAGGTCGTAATTAAAAAAGCAAATCTAAAGCGCTTTTTCATTATATACTGCGATAATGAAAGAATATAAGCTTCTCGTTAAAAAAGTAAATATTGACACGCCCATACAATTTAAACCTCATATTCCATGTATATGTTTATGTCGGTACGTTGCACGTATGCAAGACTTTAAACTATCACATTAAAAAGTGGGCGTGATCACTCCCATAAAATGTTAGCTTTGTGTTTAATCTACTTCGGTCTAGCATATTTTAGAAGAAAATCAGCATGAATTATAAGCGCCGCTTACAACAAAATTGTGAGTTTAAAAAAATACTGGGCGAGATAGTCCTCACAAAATTTAGAGGCATAATTTGCGCTAGAGAGCTCAAATTTTATATACAAGTAATTGTAGATGAGTAAACCAATTTAAAAACTTTAAAACCAAGAACTTTTATTTCTTAAAACTCAAATTCGCACTACAGAGTTGAAATTTGATACACAAACAAATATAGATCAGAGATCACTAAGAAAAATCTAAAAACTCGGAAGTTTCAATCAGGGGGCGGGAACAAGCTTATTGAACTCGAAATTAAGATCAATTTTATTGAAATTTTTCATACACATTTCTCTTATCCAAAGTAAAAATATCCTGTTTTGAAAAGTGGCCGTGACCACACCCACAAATCTTAGCTTTTCCTTTCATGTACTTCGGCTTAGCAGTTTTTAGTCTATAGTGATCATGAATAGAAATAAAACACATTAGAAATTTTAAGTTTAAAAGTGCAGATTGCCTTGGCAGATTATAATGATAGATATTGTGCAAAGAACTTTGTAAAAAAAAATTTTTAGGTAAAATATTTGTAAGAAAAGTACCAATTTGTTTGACTGACTTGTGGAAATAAAAAGAAAATTAAAAACAGGAAATAAAAATAACTTTGAGTTTTATTTTTTGTTTTTTTTTTTTTTGCTGAGAAAAAAATTTAATTTTTAATTTATCTTAACATATGATAGTTTTTGCATGGACTCTGGCAATAAATTAGATCCTAAATCGTTTAATATTAATTTTAGAGCAGAAAAATATCTTTAGTTCTGAGTTTAAAAATAGCTTATTTCTAAACAAAAAATAATAATTACAATTCAAAAAGCAATTGCTATTTTATAACCAAAAAATTAAACTAAAAAATAACTCTTATTACCCAAACAAAAAATAAAACTCAAAAAATAATTTTATTTTCTAAGCAAAAAATAAAACTCAAGAATTATCTTTTATTTTTAGAGGAAAAACAAAAATCAAAAACTAGAGTTTATTTTGTCAATTATAAATAAAACTCAAGAAATGACTTTTATTTTTTAAGGAATAAATAAAACTCAGATAATAACTTCAATAAAACTAAGAATGTTATTTGTGCATGGTAAAATATTTTTTATTTTTACTTAACTATTGTATTATTTTTTACAATTTCACTTTTCAAATAGCATGGCGTCGACAAGTTAGCCTCAGCTCATGCTGTTGTGGATACTTTAAAGTCGAATGCCTCCAAGCAGGAAGAGGCGCTGGCAGAGAAACGCAAATTAGCCAATGAAGCTTTGGAAATGATTTCGTCGACCATGCGAAATGCTAATGATCAAAAGTCCAGTATGTTGGAGTTGAAAAAACAAACAGAAACAAGTAGTGAAAAACTTAAAGAAAGGCAAAAGGAAATACAGGAGGAGTTGGCGGAAGTAGAGCCCATCTTGGCGGAAGCTTCGGCAGCAGTTGGTCAAATAAAATCGGAAGCTTTGTCTGAAATAAGATCCCTAAGAGCTCCACCCGAGACTATACGTGATATTCTAGAGGGAGTTTTACGTTTAATGGGCATAAGAGATACATCGTGGAACAGCATGAAAACCTTTTTGGCTAAAAGAGGTGTAAAAGAAGATATAAGATCTTTAGATCCGTCACGCATAAGTCCGGAAAATTGTGAGGCTGTGGAAAAGCTATTGGCCAATAAAAAGGATTCATTTGAAATTAAAAATGCCAAAAGAGCCTCTGTAGCGGCTGCGCCATTAGCGGCTTGGGTCAAGGCCAGCGTTAGATATTCCAAAGTCATACAAAGCATTAAGCCATTGGAAAGGGAGCAAAGAGATTTGCAAAGGAATCTAGATGTAGCCGAAAATGAAATGCAATCTTTAATGACGGGTTTAGATGATGTCGATAACAGAGTCAAGCAGTTATCGGCTAAGTTAAATTCTTATACACAGGAAGCTGCGGTATTGGAATTGAAGCTGCAAGAGGCACGCAGCACTTTAAAAGCAGCTGAAGTTTTGGTGCAACAGCTCAGTTCGGAATATCAAACTTGGAGTCTGCAATTGGAGGAATATAAAATTAACTACAAAACATTAGACACCAAGTCGTTGCTGATAGCTCTGACATTAAATTATTACTCCCACATGCCGTTTAAGGAGCGCAGGTTATTGGAAAAGTTATACAAATATTATAGTATTTTGCTCTTTTAACAATGATTTATTAATTTTTACAGATTTTCGCTTAATAGACTTACTCAAGAATTACAGCTTAAGGAATCTTTTGATTTAAACAAAAATCTGTTAAGCGAACAAGAGCAGATTATTTGGGAAAGCATGGTTCTGGCCAGAGATGTGCAAATCATAGAAAATGCAGCTGTTGTAAGACAAATGCTGGAATTGCCTTTTGGCTCCTATCCAACGCCATTATTAGTAGATCCTACAGAAACTGCTTTAAATTGGCTAAAAGAATATTTAAACTCAAAAGAACGTCCCGTTGAAATTATTTCACAAAATAATCAAAAACTTTCCTATTCCCTGGAATTAGCGGTAAGATTTGGCAAAATATTTATAGTAGATGATTGCCAGGAATTGAGGCCACCATTAATGCAGTTGATCACTAATAAAGTATATATGAAATTTAATAAAAAACAAATAGAAGTTGGCACAAAAATGGTAGATTTACATGACAGTTTTCAGCTGGTCTTGGTAACGAAAACACCAAAACTGAGCATAGCAGCAGAAACATCTGCTTATATCAGCTGTATACCCTTCACTGTTACAGCACTAGGGCTAAGTGACCAATTAATGTCCAAGGCTATAATAATGAAAAATCCAGCATTGGAACAAAAACGTGTAGAGCTTTTGAGAAATGAAGGTATTTTATTGAAACAGCGCATAGAACTGGAGGATAAACTGTTGGAAGAATTGTCTTTGGCTCAGGGAGACATATTAAAAAATGAAAAATTATTGAAAACTTTAAATGAAGTCAAAGAAAGCAGCAGTTTTATAGATAAATCGCTTAAGGAAAGTTCTCAAATTAAAAGCACATTATTGGACGATTACACATCACTGAAAGAACTGTGTTCAAAGGCTTCACTATTCTACATAAATCTTACGTCTTGCTATGAATTGTCCTCTTTGGTGTTTATTAAACTGTTTCTAGATGCTTTAGAACTTCATGACCTTGGAGGTGATAGTGCTAATTCAACTACTCGTACAGAATTGAAATTTTATAGTCAATTAGTTAGGGAAACGTTTCAGTATTTGGCTAGATCTATACCTAAAGATCGGCACTTGTCATTAGCTTTGTATGTTTGCCGCACAGCCTACAAGGAGCGCATTGACGATTCGGAATGGGAATTGTTTGTAACAAATTTTATGTCCGGTGCTGAAGTCAATTCTGTAGGCAGTGCCGGTTTCAGTAAAACGCAATTAGTAGAAACTTTTGGTAGAGAATCAGCCTTAAAATTGCAACTATTATTGAATCAGAAATCAGACATAGAAGACAAGTTACAATTACATAATTTCAATATATGGAATAGTTTTAAAAATGGGAAAACTTCAGATTTACCAGGTAAAAAAGTATGCATAAAATTCTTTTGTGCCATAAGATAATATTTTTGTATATTTGTTCACAGTAAATACCCTTAACAACTTTGAAAAAATGTTGGTGGCCTTAATCGTGAGGCCGGATCTCGTTACATTTTATATGAAATTAACTACAGAAGAAATGCTGGGTATAAACATTGACTCCATACAACAACCATCTATTGAACAATTAATAGATGAAAGCTCAGCCGAAAAGCCCATACTCATAATAACCCAAACTGAGAATGATCCGGCTTCAGAGATATTAAGTGTTGCTGTACGCATGAAAGGAAAAGATAAATATCAGGAAATATCGATAGGCAAAGGTATGGAGAAAAAGGCTATTGAGGCTATCGAACACTCGGCTGAATTGGGCAAATGGCTGTGCATTAAAAATTTGCATTTGGTGCCTTCCTGGTTATTGGAGCTAGAAAGAAAATTTAGTGTAATGAAAAAACATGATGATTTTCGTTTATGGTTAATTTGTGAATCCACTCTGGGATTTAGTGAAGCTGTAATGTATAAATTTGTTAAGGTTTTATACGAATATCCGGCTGGTATTAGGCAAAAAGCCAAAAGAATGTTACAAAATTATGCTGCCATGGAACATGATCGAAATATACTTAAGGAGTCTAAGCTAATGAAGGTAAGAGTGGTGCTGTTTATAGTTTTGTCAGTGCTGCAAGAACGCAGACGTTTTATACCACAAGGCTGGTCACAAAAATACGAATTCGGTGAGGCCGATCTCAAAGCCGCCTTACAGTTATTGAAATGGTTGGATGGTGGTATGTTGGGAGGACGTATTGATTGGCAAGTTATGCAAAAATTAAATGAAAATGTTGCCTTTGGGGGTCGTATCAATAACCAGAGAGATTTACATGTTCTACAAAAATATTTACAAGAATTTTTCAACCACGAATCGTTAAGTTCAAGATGGGCACCCTTAGAGGGAAGAGTTACAATAACAACTAGTACCCAATGGTCAGATTATTTGAATGCATTATCCAAATTACCAGCTCAAGATGAACCGGAGGTATTTAAGCTTTCTAAGCAAGCCAACGTTAGCAGAGAAATTGAATATGGTCTGGATATTTTAAGAGAACTAAGGATGTCCTACTTTGGCTCAGCAAGTGACGAGTTCAATCAAATAAATTTGGAAAAACAAATTAAGCCTATATTGGCTTTGTGGCGAAAGTTGGCACAGGTAAGAGAGCTATCTTTAATTTCTTGAAGTTAACATGTTATAGCCTTAGATAAACGGGGGCTAAGTAAAATTTTTCGAAGTGCAAACTTAAAGTTATCAGATAATTTAATAATAACTGTTTTTAATAAATGCATGCCACTGCTTGCTATCTCTATTCATTTATATGATTCACTAAAGCAACGAATCAGTATGATTGTTTTGAATACTTCTTAAACCCCCTTCTGACAAACATAGTTTTATGTAATAGTATAAAATAAAATAGCTAGCCCCATTCAATTTTATAAAGTGTTTTAATGCGAGAAAAACTATTAATTAATATGTAATGTTTTATTAACTTAGGAATTCATCTAGTCAACATTCTTTTTTTGGGTTATTTGATTGCTATACAAAACAATCAAAAAACAGTAAGAATTTTTATTGATTTTTACTAACAGCACCAAAAAAAGAGAGTGAGTTAATGACAGTCAGTTGTTAGAGAGGTAACTCTGCAAGCAATATCATTAGGTGTGTTTTTTTACTTTTGCAGTAAAATGCAGTAAATGAGTAGTTACTGCAAAAATTTAAAAATTTACTCTCAAAAAGAGTTGTTGCCGAAAAAGTAGGCGAACGGAAAAATAGTAAAAATTAGTAAGATTAAAGAAACAGCTGACTCGAACTGCACATAGTGTTGAAAAATATATAAACTTTTGACTATTCACCTCTTTTTCTTATTGCTACTCGTTACAATATTTTTATAACACGAACAATCTAAGAATAAATTTTGTAATTTCGTGTAATATTTGTAATTAACTTCTTCTTGATTTCCTTGTTTTGTTGTTAGTTAATAATAAAATAATAATAAAAATTACATGACTATTTGTTAATGTTACTGATTACTTTAAAAGCAACCAGATACCAAAACAAAAGGATTAATTAAATAAATTAACAAATATGTATGTATATTAACGGCTATTATTATTATTATTATGATTTATAAGTTAATTATGTTTTAATGACTTTCACAATTTTTATTTAACCTTTTCTCAAATTATTACACTTTTCGTTTGCTTACTTTTAATTTCTTTACATTTTGAATCATATGGCTTTATCTTACTAAACTTTACTACGACAAATTTCTGCAGTAAAAATTTGCAAAACATTCAGTCTAGAACTGTCATGTTACTCTCTCAAAATGCAGTAAAGTTCAGTAAAAATGTTTAAAAACTTTTAAGTACGCGAACGCAATTATTTACATATTGATGTTAAAAAACAAAACAAAGGCATTGTAAAAGTGAGTGGTAAGCGAAAATGAATAATCTCATTCAGTTCTCTGGTGTGCACTAGCGAGATATGCTTCGACACTACAATAAATAATGCCCTCGCTTGGCATATAAGCAAATACTGTTGCATACTTTTGCTAAAAGAGAATGCCAGTTTAAGTGTTCTCATAAAATCAAGAGCAGTTAAAAAAGAAAACAATTAAATAGTGTACACCGTAGTCAATCAACTCATTGCCCTGAGGGCTCTGCCAACATTCTGCTTTGCATACGTACACAATACAACTACTAACAAAAATCTAAAGCAAGACCATAAAACACACAAAAAGAGCCGATTTCTGCAGCATTTTTTATGGAAAAAATACACCGAGAGTATTTAAACACCACCAAAATTATTAATTTTTTGTTTTTATATTACTTATATAAATAAATAATATAATTTAAATCTTTTTATAACAGCACTTTTTATTGCTATAAAAAGAGAAAAAATATGTGGAATATAGAGTTGAAAAATAAGTTTTTATTTGGCCTAAATACTTTTGTAGATGCTGACTGACTAGTATGTATCCAGAAATTGAAAAAAATAGTACATACAGTCTTAGGCACCACTACATACAAACGTTCATTCATATAAAATTAACACATACAAATATTTTTCATATTCCCAATTATACATTTACAAGAGCGATTTTTTTCAGTAGAACCGCACTAAACATGTATTAGTGCCGTTCTGCTTTTAAGAATTTTCTCATTTTGGTGACCAAGGATGTACACCAGTGTCGGGCAGATTTTTGTATAGGAAGAAAATTCTGCCTGCGCTTCGTACACTATAAGCTTCTTTGTTGATGTTGCTTTGTTATCATTTCGTCAAAGTAAGTAAGTAGCATATATGAGACATATGAGAGTGTATTGTGTCTGCCCCACACTGGTGTACACCATGAAGATTAAGCAAGCAAACATCTTGTGGTCAGCTCTAGTATGTACGCAGTTTGCAAATAAAAAAAATATTTATAAACAAAAACATTTATTTCCATATACATATACGGCCAGGTTCTGAAAACCACTTCGTTTTGAAACCGACAAATTTTAGGAAAAAAAATAAATAAGAAAGCTCACTTATTTTGGTTTTAAGATTTTATATGCATGAGATATTTTATCCGAACTTAATTTCGAATGCACTAAATGATATGATAAAGAGAACACTGTTTTTCTATTTTGAAACCTTGCGATTTCAAAACGAAATGTTTTTTAGAACCTGGCCGATAATCAAATGTCTTTCGTTGGTAATCGCACAAATTAAGAGCGATTACACGTATTTATCTATTTTTTTCGTGTTTAACCTCCCATCCAATTTTTTATTTTTAAGTGGGAATATCTTTGCATCTAATGTAGCAAGTAACGTGTGTAAGTAACGATTTTTATAATAATCGTTCATACAATAAAAAATCCATTTGTACATATATCGTCGTTATTGGTTATTTGTTTTTGGCAGAGTATACTAAAAATACATTAGGTCTGCAGCAAACCAATAACCAACCGACGATATGTAGGTGTGGCACCTCCCGTAAAGATTATTTATAATATCTGGAAAAGTAATATAGCGAGAACGTTAAACGTACGAAGGCCTGCAGTGCAGGAAAACGTTAAGTAGGAAAACTTTGCAGAAAAATTTCATTAGGCTACGTCACTTCGGGATATATCATGGTGGAGAAAAATCGTATGCCCCTACTACGGTTTACAACAAAATACAACAGATAAAAAGCAGTTGTTTCATGATGAAAAAAGTTGGAATACAAAATAAAAATCTGACACTAAACTATCCATTTAGTTGCAAATCATAATAGGGGCCTTAAGCCCGACTGAAGGCCAGCAGTGCAGGAAGTCGTTATTATGTATGAATGTATGCACACAATCATATACATATACAGGTGTTTGCAAATACAACCCGAATACCATTTCAGTTGCTATTCCAAATAAAATATAAAAAAAATTATAAAATGGACCCCCATATGTAAATACTGTCTTACTTCACTTTAGTATAGGTGTGAAGTATGAGTTTATTAAAAATTTTAGTATTTCCTTAAAGAGCTCCTAAAAAGCTTTGGAATGACACAGATATTGGATAACATTCGTTGAAAAATACGTCATGTAATTGCAATTTTTTACTACAATTTCAAAAGCAAATATCTCGGAAACTAAGCCTGGCCGACAATTTTTTCTTCTAATTTTTATACCCTTCACAAAAAATGGTAAAGAATATATATTTATGTATATATGTAGGTTTGTCCAGATTTTTTAATTTTCTATTCTATTTTTTGAGAGGTGCCCCTAAACTTGATTTCTAACTTAGTTAAATGGTAATGAATCGAAAATACGATTGAGCCCATTTTGTTGTAAGTTACTCATTTTTTAACTTATATGACGGTTTTTACATACATATGTATGTATGTATGTCTGTATATATATATATGGATCCACAGATATACATAAATATGAATGTATACTATCCTTGTCTTCCACAGAACTGTTCTATTAACGTAACAGCTCAAGAATTAGCCGAAGAAAAAAAGTCGTCTAATCCATGGCTAGTTTTTACGCATGCAGAGTTAAAATTAGGAGGCGAAGGTTACCAACTAATACATACTACTCTAAGTCAAGTATATAGCAGCCTTAGAGAACATCAGAATAATATTCAGGGTTTCGCGGAGTCACAGTTGCTTAATACACTGGCCTGTAATCAAGTATGTTCGTAACAAAAACTTAATACCTTTGTAGCACAATTAAAAATGTTTATATATACATACATATGTATGTATTTCTAAGGTTCCTGTTAAATGGCAGCAATTGTGGAGCGGACCATCAACAGCCTTGGACTACATGAAAGCTTTCATGCACCGGGCATCCAACGCAGAGGCCCGCTTTCGTACCATGCAATTTATAGAATTCATTGATGAAATTGATTTAACTACAGTATACAACTGTGAAACCCTAATATCGGCATTGAAGCTAATCAACTCGCAAAAACAAGAATTATCCTGCAAAAACCTGACAATGCATTCCCACTGTTCAACCTCGGAAGCATACTCCGGTAACAGCACAAACCAAATACTTTTGAAAATAAAACCATTGCAGGTAAGTTGTGTGCAACTAATATAATATAAGTTTCCTCTAACTCTACTTTTACAATATGTAATTTTAAAATTTTGTTTAGCTTATTTGTTATTAAAGTTATTTTGCATTATTTTGCACTTTTAGCACATACATATTACATACCTTTCCCATTTTAGCCATAAAATGTTCAACCACCTTCTACCGACTAATTTTATTTTACAATTTCTTGTATTTATTTTATATTAGTTTGATTACTGTTTTAATAAAATTTCATTTACTTGTCTGCTTTTGTATAAAAATTATGTTTTTGATTGACATCACGGTACCACATTTGACATTTAATGTAAGAGATTATGTCTGCTTCATGATTGTAATAGATCAACAGAAGGTGCGTTTGTTTAGTAGAGTTGCATTTTTATTTAACCTCCTAGTGACGGGCAAAATGTTAAAATAATGTACTATACCCGTTATAACGACATGTTTTTATCTCAAATATGTGGGTTTAGAGTTAAAAATATGGTAAAAACATTTAATTTTGGATAAAAATTGTATATTAATCTCACACGCACCTCTTTGTAATGTGTAGTAGAGATATGTTGAAAGTTTTATAAGCACAGAGCAAATAATTTCATTTTAAAAGGGTTTACATGATTTTCTGTGAAATAAGAAAGGAAATCAGTTTGTCTCAATTTATTGTGGGTAATAATATTTTAAGCAAACCGACGTACATAAGTAGTAGATGTACCAATTTCAAATATTTTTGCAACAGTCCGATATTCGACAGTTTGAATTATCAAGTGCAAAATAATCCATTGCTGCCTTAAACACATGTGCATATTTTCTTTCGAAATCTGCCATATATTAACAATTTGATTTCTAAGCACTTTTTTATTTTGTACAATTAGTTCCATTATATTAAAATATTCAATTACAAATAATTCCATTTTAGAGCGCATCGTAAAATGTCGCGCGTTTATAAAGCATTTTGCGTGCGCATCTTAGTAAGTCATTAAAGGCAGCTTGTACAGGTTTTCCTTAGTATATTATAATAACGGCAAGATTTGCATCCTCAACGTCTTAGGCCCAAATTTACAGTCATTAGTTACTTAATAGCAATAGTTTAACCAATAATATTTGATTCACAGCTCTTTGTTTACCATTAGTTAAACCGCCAAATGTCATTGGTTAACAAATATTTAGACAACAGCTGATTCATTGTAAGCTTTATCAGCCGTATTCATAAAAAAAGTTGATTGAGGTTTAAAAACCATATTAGTTAAAAAACATTTTGAGGCTAAATAACGTTTTTTAAATATTGGTATTCATAATCAGTGTTTTAACTAAAAATCAATTAACTTGCTTTTTTTTAAATATCGTGGCAACACTGTATTATCTATTTGTCACTTGCATACTAGTTCTGCTAAACAACGATTATTAATTCACAAAGTATTCGTATCTGAATTTGTTTTTTGTCCATTTTTTGAAAACTATTGTTTTTATACAATAAAAAATGTGTTCCAACTCGTACAAGTTTAAAAAAAATTAAAATAGATTACAGCGAATCTTTCTTAAAAGTGCTTATTATATGATTTTTTTATTGCAGATTAAGAAGCACTAGAATAACGAGTTTTATTTTATTTGTTGTGAGTTTTTATACATCACTATAATTATTATTTTTAATTTTCTTTACACATACATACATTGAGAAAAAAAGAAATGGGAATGGAAAGCTGATTGCTCCTTCTCTGGTAAATTTTTATTTGGAGTCGATTTGAAATTTCGTCATGAGTTTCTAAAAAATACAATTTCATTTTCTTCTTCTGAATAACATTCACATATGCATATGTATGTACATATGTACATACACACATAAATGCAGTCAAAACTAAAAATGTAAAACACGAAGCAAAATCACAAGAACGTCATCTTAAAATTGGTTTAAACATGGGGGCAGTCAATTTTAAAATTTGCTGATTTACGCAAGGTTTAAAAACGGGTTTTAAGCTAAAATTCTATTATGAATACATTTTTAGCGAATATTGCTTAAACAACTAATGAAACGCTGTTTAAAATTTTTATGAATACGGCTGTATTAGTATTGTTGTGCTATGAAAAGTTTTATGCACATTTCACGCAAACGTTATCAAGGAAATTCTTTGTATTTAGCTGTAGCACATTCTTTTTATTTTATTTTCTACTATAGTTTGGTTTTTCTTAACCAATTTCAGCAATAATTCAATATTTTGCACTGTAAAGTTAGAGGAGCGCGCACTGTTTTATCTGGTTTTATCCATTTTTAAGAAATAATACAGCAAATGTAAACAAAAACCATATGCTATAGCATAGATGTCGATAATGAAACTTAATTGTTTGATTGGGTTACAATTATTTCCTCATATTTAGAACTTTAGTTAAACAATGCACTGTGAATATGAAGTATTAGTTAAACCATAATTATCATTTTAGTTAACTAATAATTAATTAATGATTTTAAATTTGGCCCTTAGACAAACAGGCTGTTAGTTCTTCATGCAAACAAAAACATCTGTTGCACAGCTTGTCAAATAAGTTTTATAAGAAATATAAAAAAGTGCAGCAATAAATTAGAGCTGTTATTTTTTGATTGCGATTAGTAATCAGTTAGATTGCATTTTAAAAAAATTGTACTGATTATATATTCCGCTTTAAAAGACTTTCTGATAAATAATTGATTACGATTGCTAATAACCGAAAAGTAATCTGAATTACTTGAAATTACAAAATATAATCAAAAAGAATCAAAATTAATCAAAAAGTAATCGGACTACCTTCAAAGATTACTTTTGATTAATAATAAATAACCAAAAAGAATTAAAAATAATCTTTAAAAGTAATCGGATTATTTTTTACTACTGCACCGATTTTAAAAAGATTTATATGATTTTAAAGGGTTTTCGCTACAGATGTGCAGAATCTATATCTTATTTAAATCAGTTTAGTATTTTGGGAGCTATAAGCGTTTAAAGTTGCTACTACTACATCCACACATATAACACACGCATTTATTAGCTTACAAGTAAACAAGAAACAAAAAGATTGTGTGTGTGTGTTTGAAGTATTTCTCTTGATCTAAAACTTTTTTCTCTTATTTGTTACTGTATGAAACAGTGATGCCAACAATTCAAAGGCAAAACGAGCCAACTGAGTAGCCAAAAAGAGCTAACAAGAGCTAAATTTAAAAACTCAAGATTTTTCCGTTTTAAATCTTTGAATGTATTTATTATTCATTTTGCACTTCAAGATTTTTTTACATTAATAAAAATAATAGTAAGAAAAAATAAAAAATTATAATTTTCACAGCAATTGATACAAATATTTATCTGCATTAACAATATGACCATACACATTTACATATACTTGTATATACGATAAGTTACAAAATAAGAAGAATAATTTTAAAAACCATCTTTTGTTAGTTTAATACATTTGATTTCCAAGCTTTCCTATATTTTTGGCAGTCAATTTCCAATTTCCAGTTCAATAGTTTGTGGAAAATTTTCTAATTACTCAGAAACGAACACTTTATGATAAAAACGGGGTTTTACAATTTTAAATACCTAAATACATAAATATATCTTACATAGGCTGGGTTTACATCTGTGTGCCAAATACCACACAAGCGTAAAAAAAGAGTAACCAACTTATTACTAATTCAGACATGAACTTATTAAGTTAAACAGTTTCATACATAATTAATAGACAATTTTATAGTATCCAAAATGATTGCAAACTGTTTAAATCAATAAATATATTTATGAATCAAACAGTTTTTCATTAGTAATTAGTTGGTTACTTTTTTTTGGGCAAATGACACGCAAGAAATGCCAGATGTAAAGTCAGCCTTAGTTGCAAAAATAAGTATCTGCATTTTCAAAAACATAGTTGCCAAAAACATAAAGGCCCAAAAGAAGAAACAATAGGGTAAAAACGGGAAAATTTCCTATAAGATGCAAAAAGTGCCAAACGTGCCGTTTCCACAATTGAAAAGAGCTAAAGCGAAAAATTTCGAGTTAGAAGCAACCAAAAAGAGCTAAATCTAGCTCTAAAATAGCTAAGTTGGCATCGCTGGTATGAAAGCCATAATACTTAAAGGAAGAGAGTTCAATAAATTGAATTAGCTTAGTTGAAGGGATTTCGTTTGTGTTTTTAATTTCATGTATTATTTAATTATGCATATGTTTGTAAGTATGTGGGTGGCTGTGTTTTAATGCATTTTAGTTTTCTTTGAATCTTAAAGAAATTATTTACATGTAGATTCTAGAATACGGACGATTGTGTCGTCCGTTGGTATATCTAGTCGTAATAAAATAGTTATCATGCGTAACTGAATATAATCGAAATTTAATCATTACTGCGCAATTTAAAAAAGTAATCAAATTAGTAATCAGTATCATTACTTAAGGCTATTCCACACTATAACACAAGTATTAATACTTTTGACGAAAATTCATCCCTGCTCTTATATTTGTTTAAAAAATTTCAAAAAAACAATAACAACTCAACTTGTCAGAGCTGCATTTTCCACAAAAGTCTTTATACATGTATAATAGTCTGAGTGGCCCTTTAACAGCTATGCAATAAATACACTTATTTCTACAGTAGACTTATTTTATTTTGAAAAAATTTACTAGACAGCATGTGCATTTAAAACAGCAATACATGAAGCGTAATCGGAATGCGATCTTAAAATCAGCTGTTCGTGGATTTAATGTTAAAACCAGGATTTAACTTTAGGTGTGAAGACACTATTATATATATGTATGTACATAAATATATTTAAATTCACTTAAATCCTATTGAAATTAATTATACGTGTTCCATATGATTTTAGGTTTTTGTGTGCATAGGAAATATGTACAATAAAAATGTTCATTCATTGGTGTAGAAATTCTATACCATTATTCATAAATATTAGAAATTTTTGAAAGTTTATTTTTGCTTTTTACTTGTAATTTCCCTTTTACATTTAGGAAATTAATAGATGTACCGACTATGTTTGTTGGTGGTGGAAAGAAGATAGTACATGTCTCGCCGTACCAAATATTTTTTGTTTCTCTTATATTACTTTTCACAACTTTCATTTCTCTGGGTTCAGACAATGCAAGTTTTATTGATAATATCGCTATTCTATTGGCGAGACAGAACAGGGAAAAGAAATGCGTACTCAGCTTCATGCAATGTCAATCTTCTAACAATAACTTTGTACGATATATGAACCTTTCCACAGTTTTACTGAAATTCATTTACATTTATATAAGTATTTCGTATACCTTAAATATTTAATTACAGAATATAATGTTAATAAACAGCGTTGTCAACTCGGTGCTTTTCGCACCGTTTTTAGTGCTTTTTGAAATTTTCGACGCGAAAAATTTTCAAGTTAGTGCTCAGTGCTTTTTTAAATTCATTTCGGTGCTTTTTGTTTCGAGTCGGTGGCACTAAACAAAAAATTCGAAGAAAAATTTCCTCACCTATTTTTTCTTTCGAGGAAATGTACATATATATAAAAAATAAGCTGTGAACTTAACAACAAAGAAGACATAATATAAGTACTTACCCAAGTATAGTTTAATATCGAAATTGTGTCTAGTCTAGGGAAAATATAACTAGTCCACTATCGAGTTTTCAGATATTTATAATTTGATTGAATTCGAAAAATACGTTTGTTTTCTGACGAAAAATGATTAAACATAAAATTTTTTTATAATAACTACAAAAGGCTTCGTCAAACTGATTTGAGAATTCACTGATTCTTATACAATTAAAATGTGTATCGGATGCCTCAAATTTATAGCTTTACAAATGTATTGCAAAGTCAAGCGATTATTATATTTTTTATATGCATATTTGTATATAAAATTTTTTTTTTAAATATGATAATAATTAAAAATGTAGTGCTTTTTTACTTAAATTACGCGCTTTTTTAGTGGTTTCAGTGCTTTTTGAAATTTAAAAGTTGACAACGCTGTTAATAAATAAATAAATATTTTCTTAGCAAATTCACTCATAATGAAATTTATTTGACATATTGTCAGAAGTGTAAATACTACAATAATTGAAATTTATTTGCTGGTGGTTTAGCATGTCTATATACGTATTTCATTGGCGCTTAAACCAAATCATCAGTAGACTTCAACCACAAATTTTGAACAGTCACAAACCTCTTACTTTATGCACAGACTTTCAAAAACTGTATGAGAATTCATAAAATAATAATATTTTTGAAAATCACAAAGACAAATAATTTATATTCAGGTGAACTCATTTTATTGGATTTCTAATTGTATAAGGAAGTAGAAAAATAAAATGAGTTTACCTGAATATAAATTATTTGCTGGGTTTTGTATCAGTTTCAAAGCCTTTGCATAAAGTAAGAGGTTTGTGACTGTTCAAAATTTGTGGTTGAAGTCTACTGATGATTTGGTTCAAGCGCCAATGAAATACGTATATAGACATGCTAAACCACCAGCAAATAAATTTCAATTAAATTCACTCATATTAACTTAATCTTGTTAAGTTTCTTTTCCACCTTAACAAGAAGGCTCGGGAACATAGACTCAAGTGTTTTTCTCTGTTAAAGTTATGATACATTTTGACTTAAAAATCCACGAAATTACTTAAATGTCAAAGGTTTAGAGCAAGACCAAAGGAGAATTTGAAAAAATGTCTGCCTGTGAAATTCCTCATTGTAAGAAAGGAATGGCAAAGTTGGTACAATTGTACTTTTTAGTACTATACAAACTCGGAAAGTACGTACAATAGTACACCAATGAGTAATTTTATACATTTTAGGAATGTCCCCAGTTTCACTCTGCATTTCTTTTCAAACGACTGCATATGTCAGTTTTCACTTTTGAATAATGAAACTCATATTTTCGCCTTAAAAACATTTTTGTGAAAGCAAAACGCAACTAGAAAATCAAAACATGTGGACTCAGCGATGCCAACTTAGCTATTTTAGAGCTAGATTTAGCTCTTTTTAAATAAAAAGAGCTAACACAGCTCTTTTCAATTGTGGAAACGGCACGTTTGGCACTTTTTACATCTTATAGTAAATTTTCCCGTTTTTTACCCTATTGTTTCTTCTTTTGGGCATTTATGTTTTTGGCAAATGCAGATACTTATTTTTGCAACTAAGGCTGACTTTACATCTGGCATTTCTTGTGTGTCATTTGCCCAAAAAAAAGTAACCAACTAATTACTAATGAAAAACTGTTTGATTCAGAAATATATTTATTGATTTAAACAGTTTGCAATCATTTTGGATACTATAAAATTGTCTATTAATTATGTATGAAACTGTTTAACTTAACAAATACATGTCTGAATCAAATAGTTTTTCATTAGTAATTAGTTGGTTACTCTTTTTTTACGCTTGTGTGGTATTTGGCACACAGATGTAAACCCAGCCTATGTAAGATATATTTATGTATTTAGGTATTTAAAATTGTAAAACCCTGTTTTTATCATAAAGTGTTCGTTTCTGGGTAATTAAAAAATTTTCCACAAATTATTGAATTGGAAATGGACTGCCAAAAATATAGGAAAGCTTGGAAATCAAATGCTAACAAAAGATGGTTTTGAAAATTATTGTTCTTATTTTGTAACTTATCGTATATACAAGTACATATATGTAAATGTGTATGGTTATATTGTTAATGCAGATAAATATTTGTATCAATTTCTGTGAAATGATTTTATTTAAAATTATAATTTTTTATTTTTTCTTACTATTATTTTTATTAATGTAAACAAATCTTCAAGTGCAAAATGAATAATAAACACATTCAAAGATTTAAAACGGAAAAATCTTGAGTTTTTAAATTTAGCTCTTTTTAGCTCTTTTTGGCTACTCAGTTGGCTCGTTTTGCCTTTGAGTTGTTGGCATCACTGTGTGGACTCGTCCATTTCCAAATAAATTTTTTTTTCTCAATTCGGATGCTAGAGCACATGCTATTAATTAGTATATTTTAAATTTCAACTTAAACAGGTGTTACCATATGCTTTAACATCAAAACTTGCAATAAAATTTGTGAAAAAGATTTGGTAGCCAGAAAAAAGTCTATTATTTTAATAAAAACAAATAAAAATATATATGTAAGAGTCTGAACACAATGTAACGATTATTTATTGCGGTGCGATTTTCCATACGATTTTGAAGTAAAAGTCCGCAGTGCGGGCCGGAATAAAATTGAAATCTATTTTATTTTCATTGCGGAGTTTCTTATTCTTTCAATTTTTGATACTTTTTCTCTTGCTGACGTTGCCGTAGTTTTTGAATAATTGGCTGTGTTCACAACATTTTTGTAAAAAAAACATGATTTTGAAGTTCAAACATTTTTGTCATAGATTATAAAAGTAAAAAAAATTTATCAAATATATCTACGAATGTATAAAATGCTAATAAGTTATTGTTTTTAGTTATAAAAATGTATGCACAAAAAACTAACGAAAATGTAAACAAACAATGACAAGTATTGCCGGCGCCGTCTTCCGTTGTATTATGTTTATTTTTCTCTCCCGCAACGAGAAATCGCACCGCACCGCAAACATTGTGTTTAGACTCTAACTTGAACTAGAAATATCTTAAAAAGTAAAATTTTTTAAAGTTGTGGGTACAAATTTAAAATTGTCAATGCCGTCCCTGTTGTAAAAGGTATAAAATTTACTTAATCTATTACAACTTATTTTTCACACTATATTGGCTCATGTCTAAACTTTTCTCGTTTCCACATTATTTTTACACCATAGGTAAACGGCGCTGCTTTTAGTAATGGAAAACTAATAATCAGCTCT
Source organism: Tachina fera (assembly GCA_905220375.1). NCBI lineage: Eukaryota > Metazoa > Arthropoda > Insecta > Diptera > Tachinidae > Tachina > Tachina fera. The sequence continues at coordinate 45,431,309 of LR999965.1, read as the reverse complement.
AGTGACATTTTCACGGAAAAAGACAAATCACCACAATTCACCATTACCTTCAGAGAAAAAGATAATCGATTAAATGATTTAACAACAATTGCAAAAAGCAGTCCAACTGCTATATCATCGATTAATTTGCCGGTATATGCAAGTGCTAAACGAGAAAAATTGCTGTGCGAGCTAGAAGTGCCTACCACAGAGGCCGCCGATACAGTGCTGCTATCAGGAGCTGCATTAATAGTGGGAGATTTTTAAGTGCAAAATGCTCATTAGCTTCAATGTTTTATATTATAGCTCATACAATGGTAAAACAAAATTTTATTATAGCATATGAAATATCAAAATAAAAGTAAATTATGGACTCAAACCAAGTGCACATTCTATTCGTTGGGATATTATAGGATTGGTGGTGAATTTATTATGATTCACCGCAAAGAGACACATATTTTGTAATTAGTATTATTATGGACAATTTTTGCAATCATATACAAGAACCAATAATTTTTCTGAAAATTATTGGGAATATCTGGGATTTTTTTACATGCTTCTTCATATATTAATTTTAATTTATTAATTTAATAATTTAATTAATGTATTTAAATCGTTTTGGTTGGTATGTACAAAACACAAAACGGGCACTTTTTTTGAGGTACATACCTTAATTCATTATTTTCCTGAATTCGAGTTTTTTGTATATTTCGATACAAGAACATCTAATGTATCGAAAAATTAAAAAAATTTGATTTCAAAAAAATAGTGAGTTAAGGCCTTTCTATTTAAGGTAACGATATACAACTTTAGATTAAATTACATATAAAAGGTTTTTCATTAGGCACTTCTTATCTTAAAATTTAAATAAAATAAAGTGTGTGTAACTCCCAGTGCACATCCAAAATATAAAATTTTCCATGAAATGGCCCGTCACGTCGATATATATATTGCAAAATCAAAAGTTAAAATATTCAGAATCTTTCCTACGCTCTATACAAAGACTGTAAAGTACGAAAATTACTTGTTGTGATAAACGGCTTGTTACAGTCACTGTAATTAAAAAGTTCTTAAAAATTAATTTTACGTTTGCATATTATTAAGCAAAACGTTTCTTAACGACTATAGATGTGCAAATGTCATGATTAGAGCGTGATCAAATTTATAACTATTCAAGCTTGAGTGCGTGTGCGTGACTTAGAAAAAATTACTCGTGCGTGATCGTGCGTGAGCTACTTTTAAAAATCACGCATGAATTCTCACGCTCTTACGATATATCATTTCTGCATAAGTACATCTGTTACTGTATTGAATCTTTTGAAATAAATTATTTTATAATAATAAATATATACGCACACTAAATCAGAAACAGTCACAACTCAAAATATTTCATATATGCTAAGTAGTGGCAAACAACTTTTGATACTGTAAAAATGACGCAAGTATGCAACGTAAAAATACGCATAACGGTATTTTATAATCATCAAGAAGACTCTATTGCAAAAAAAAATTATTCTTGTCATTAGAGATTTGTTAAATTAACTCGTTTATAAAAAACCAAATTACTTTAATCATTTTGAGTTGTGACTGTTTATGATTTAGTGTGCGATATGCATGTTTTAATTTGAAACTTATTTGATTTTTTTTTGGTTTGGCGATTTTATAATTTTTGGATTTTTTAGTTTTACCGTTTTTAAAAATTTCAAGAGTTTACCTCTTAAGGTTTCCAAGATATAGCAAGTTGTCAAAATTACATGGTCAAAATTGCATTAACTGATGGACCACCCTTTAAATAAAATTTTTTTAAATTTTGTAGTCTATTAAAAATACACTAATTTTACAAATTTCAAGTGTCAATATACATATGTACATACAATTGTATGTATATTACATGGGACTTTAACATTTTTCGTTGCTCGTTTTGGAACACCCTTTAATTTTTTATTCTCATGTATTTGTTGCTGTAGTGGCAAAGGTTCTACATACTCTGTCCAAATTTCAGATCCGTAGCTCTTATAGTTCCTGAGAAAATACCGTGTGACGGACAGACGGACAGCGTAGCGAAAACAATAGGGTTCCTTTTTTCACCTTTGGTGTACGGAACCCTAAAAATTATAAAAAAATCCCATGTTAATATTGGAACTTTTACAATACTAGTTTTATAGAAAACGAGTCTAAAGTTTTCAATTTGTACACAAATTAATGGAAAAAGAAGATTTTATTTTTCTCTGAAGAGTAGAGTATACTTGATGAAGAGTAGAGTATACAGGATAATTTTTTGGGAAATTTTTACACAATATGAACAAGAATATGATAGTTAATTCTACATGATATGGATAAGTGATCGGCAATGAATGCTGTTTTTGCTATTCATGCTGACTCATGAAATTTTTAATATAAATGCGTAGACATCGTTTAAACTCAACTCGTAATGACATTGATTCATAAATAAGTTGAAATAAATATGAATGCGACGTCGATACTCATATTCATACCGCACTCACACTTACAAAGCACATCAGTTTGTTTTCTAATTTCAGGAAAGTACTTATACTACTCGCATTGATTTAGGTCATGTATGTATGTTTATTTAAAAGTTTACCCTTTATGCAAAAACGATTGGTAAATTTAAAGTTGGTTTAACAAACGAATTTTGTATGGCAAAACCGGTTTTAATGCATGCTTTAACTTTAACAATCGTTTTTGCATAAGAGCATGTGTCATTAAATAGTTTGCAAGTATTATACAATAGTATTAAATAGGGTTGTTTTTCAATGCCAGTAAAAAAAAAAAACAAAAATAAGCAACAGAGAATTAAACACACAACCTCATAATGAGAACTTAAATGTTCGTATGCGAAGTTTGCATTGTGAATCATACTTTATTATTTTGCATCGTCCATAGGCATCTTCATAAATGTTGCTATGTATGGGTTCAATGAACACTTCAAAGTAAATACGTCTTTCGAATAAATACGAGTGAAGATAAATACAAGAAATTATAAGTCATAATTTAACTCTATTCACTTTTTCACTACTCTTTGCTCTTCTCTAATATGGATCTATATAAATTTTTTAAATTTTTATACTTAAATAATTTAAAATTAAAAAAATCACCTCTCCGTGACAATGTTCTTCCTGTTGAGATGAGAACATTGCCGTGACCAGGATTCGAACCTGGGTTACTACGGCCACAACGTAGGGTCCTAACCACTAGACGATCACGGCTACCGAGGTCATGTTTATGGCAGGGCCGTAAAATGAACTATAATTAGAATTTAACATTAAATGAGAAAATCAATGTTATTACACTTAGGTTGAGAGACCTAGTGCATCGTTCAGTGTTGTCAACTTTTACATTTTAAGAAGCACTGAAACTAGCAAAAAAGTGCATATTTAAAATAAAAGCAGTAGTAAATTTAAAATTTTTTAATTTTATAAAAAATTATTTTATATATAACATTTTTTAAATTAAAGAACGTATGTACATATGTACGTATAATTGAACAATAAAACTTCATTTCATAAAAAAATCTTCTTTTCTCTAAGAAAATAATGATATGTATATTAAATCGCTATGTGTGCTTGTCCGTAATGCGTGATCTCTAGAACTATAAGAGCTGTGGAAAACAAACAAACAAACATACGTTTGCTTAGCCCAGTTAGTTTTTATTTAAAACGCATGCAAAATAATTTTAATAGCACACTAGAGAAAACTAATTTCAATATCATAAAATAATTTAAAAGAAATAAATTCGTATTCATTAAGCGATGTGTTAAATAACAAGTAAGAGTGCTATATTCGGCTGTGCCGAATTTTATATACCCTTTACCAAAGTGCGTTTATGTAGTATAGAGATACATACATAAGCACAGAGATATGTAGGTACATATTCATTTTGTGAAAAAATTCATACTTTTTTTCTAGTGCAATTTTTAGGTTTATGGCATTATGTTTAATTTGGTGCTTTTTACATTTTTGGCGATTTTTTTTTCATATCGACATTTTTTTTTTTTTTGATTTTGGCGATTTTTTTCGGTTTTTGGCTTTTTTTTAATTTTGGCGATTTTTTCGTTCCGGCGATTTTTTCATTTTGACGATTTTTTTTATTTAGGCGATTTTTTTATTTTTTATATATTTAATTTTTTTATTTTCTTAGTTTTGACACTTTTTTCTCGTTTTAGCGATTTTTTTCGGTTTTTGGCGTTTTTTTTATTTTGGCGATTTTTTTCTTTCTGGCAATTATTTTGATTTTGAAATTTTTTTTTTCATTTAGGCGATTTTTTTATTTTTTGGCGATTTTTTTTCATATAGGCAATTTGTTTTTTGTTTTGGTGATTTTTTCGTTTTTTGGTGTTTTTTATTTCTTTTTGGCAATTTTTTTAGTTTTGACAGTTTTTTCTCGTTTTGGCGATTTTTTCGGTTTTTGACGCTTTTTAATTTTGGCGATTTTTTTTATTCTGGCGATTTTTTTTGATTTTGACGTTTTTTTTCATTTAAGCGATTTTTTTATTTTTTGCCGATTTTTTTCATATAGGCAATTTTTTTTTTGTTTCGGCGATTTGTTTCGGTTTTTGGCGTTTTTTTATTTTTGGCGATTTATTTTCGATTTGGCGATTTTTTTGATTTTGGCGATTTTTTTTTGCATTTAGGCGATTTTTTTTAATTTTTGACGATTTTTGTTCATGTAAGCATTTTTTTTTTGTTTTGGCGATTTTTGCGGATTTTTGTCATTGTGGGGATTTTGTTTTTTTGTTTTGACACTTTTTTCTCGTTTTGGCGACTTTTTTCAGTTTTTGGCGCTTTTTTAATTTTGGCGATTTTTTTTCGTTTTGGCGATTTTTTTGATTTTGCCGATTTTTTTTTCATATAAGCGATTTTTTTTAATTTTTGCTGATTTTTTTCATATAGGCAATTTTTTTTTTTTTGATTTGGCGATTTTTTTCGGTTTTTGGCGTTTTTTTAATTTTGGCGATTTTTTTTGGATTTTGGCGATTTTTTTTCATTTAGGCGATTTTTTTTAATTTTTGGCGATTTTTGTTCACATAAGCATATTTTTTTGGCGATTTTTTTAGGGTTTTGGCGTTTTTTTTAACTTTAGCTTTTTTTTTAATTTTGGCGATTTTTTTCTTTTTGGCGATTTTTGAACATTTTTGGCGATTTTATAATTTTCGGAATTTTTAGATTGACCGTTTTTGAAAATTTCAAGAGTTTAACTCTTACGGTTTCCAAGATATAGCAATTTTTCAAAATTACATAGTCAAAATTGCATTAACTGATGGGCCACCCTTTAATGTAATTTTTTTTTTAATTTTAGTGTTAATTGATGTAATCTATAAAAAAATACACTAATTTTACAAATTTCAAGTGTCAATATACATATGTATATTACATAGGATTTTAAAAGTTTTCGTCACTCATTTTGGAACACCCTTTAATTTTTAGCATTTATATATTTGTTGTTGTAGCGACCAAAGTTCTACATATACTGTCCAAATTTCAGACCCGTAGCTTTTACCGTTCCTGAGAAAATAGCATTCTTCCTAAAACATCAAATATGTTTAATTATTAGGAAAAAAGTTAAAGTTTTCCAACCCTGGAAATGTTTTTTTAATTTGTTAAATTTTAAAATTTTTTTTTAATTATAAATACCAATTTTATTCATACCGAAGTATAAAATAAGTTAATTTAATGAAAAAGTAATAAAATCTTGTTTTCAGTAGTTATTTTCTATGGGAAAATAGAGCTTGAACTTTCCAGCTCTGAAACCGTCTGCCCGATTGTGCTGATTTTCAATAGCAAAATTTTTCGGAAAATTTCTGACACACCAGTCCAAGAACGAAGTCTCTAGCTCTTCTGGGAGCTTGGGAAAACCGATTTCACGTACAGACAGACGGACAGATGGACATCGCTTGTTCGTCTTCCCTATGCATAAGGATCCAGAATATATATATACTCTATGTGTCGCTTATTAATATTATAGAAATTACAAACGGAATGACAAACCTATATATACCCTTTTACCATTTTTTGGTAAAGGGTATAAAAATAAGAAATTAAAATTTAATAAAATGGTTAATTTATCGGCTTTCACAACACAAATTCTCTCATTTTCACCGGTTTTTATGCAAAGGCATTGGGTTAGACTCAAGCAAATCCATAGAGCTAAAAACGCGTTCAACTTTTGAGTTTGAATATGGCACTTTTATATCAACTGAATCTTTATAAAATTTTACTTCTGTACAAAATTCGATGGTGTACTGAATCATTCTCCGTCCATTGTCTATACTACAAACAAAAAAGTAATATGAATAATTTTGTTATATTAATTAAAATATTTGTAATATCAATTAAAAATTAATTAAATTTTCACCTATAAACAATTTGATATAATCAATTAATATTTATAAAAATCATTAAGGCTTTTTTAAATGATTTTTAAGAAAAATTTTGTATGAAAATTTATTTAAAAAAACCCTTTATAAAGCCTTAATAATTTTTACAAATAAAACAATTAAAGCTTTAATGGAATCAATTAAATTCTTAATTGAAAGCATTAATTGGGGAATACTTTTTTCTATGCAGACATAATTTTGCTACTCGACTCTCACTCACTGTTTACATTAGTTATGGTTATTTTGCTACAAATTTTAAAGTTCGAGGGTAATTTGGCGAGCATTTCTTCTCGCAATATTTTTAAAAATTTATTAAAATTTCTTGCAATACTGAACTGAGCTTCAGTAGCAACTGTTTTTAAAATTACTTCCTCAAAATAAAATAAATAAGGACATTTCTGTATGTATTTTGGTTTCAGTGCCACCGCGACGAAATAAAAAGCAGCAAACATTTTATTAAAAAAGCTCAAAAATCACTAAAAATGGAGCAAAAAGCACCGAGTTGACAACGCTGTGCATAATCTATTAATCTATAAATCCGAAAGGCACATTAACTACACAAACCCAACAACACACCAAAATCCAACAATAATAGTCATGCTGCTGTATTAAACAAAGCGGAACAAATTATCGTGTATATCTGTAGCAAAAGTAAATTTCGAAAGTAGGCATGCAGTTGTTGTTGTATTGCTTTTAATCATTTTCTTTTATTTTATTCAAAATAAAACCGGCTTATAGACAAAAATTTAATTATATATGTATGTAGATGTGTATTTAACAATGTGCATACATTAGGGTCAGACAAATTGACTGAATGAGAAGAAACTAACAAATCGTTTAGGAGAAATTAAATATACCGGAAATAATAAGAAACTTTTGTCAAAAAAAAAACGAAAGGTATAAAACTAAACTACATTCTATGAATGAAGATTGAAGGGTTCCGTACACCAAAGGTGAAAAGGAAGGTATTTTCACTACGCTGTCCGTCTCTCTGTCACAGGCTGTTTTCTCGAGAATTGTAGGAGCTAGACAGAGTATGCAGAGCTTTGGGCGCTACGACAACAAATATATGACAGAGTATTCTATCAGTTATTGTAATTTTGACTATGTAATTCTGACAACTTGTTGTATCTTGGAAACCGTAAGAGGTAAACTCTTGATATTTTCAAAAATGCTAAAACTAAAAATCCCAATATTATAAAATCGACAACCCAAAAAATCACCAAAAATATAAAAAATCACCAAAACGAAATAAAGCGCTAAATTAAAAACTCTCTAAGCCTAATATAAATCTCCAAAACTGAAATAATCGACGAAATAAAAAGAAAAATCCCTTAAATGAGAAAATCGCCATAAACCAAAAAATTGCTAAAACGAAAAAAACGCCAAAACTATTAGGGAACTCACAATGAGCGTAATAAAATTTTAATGTTACAATATTATGCCATCTTAAGTCTTCCATTGTGAGCAGGCAACGATATGCACTCAATGTATATCAAAGTCGGGCAAACACATATTTAGTTTAACCTTGCCATATTGCCATATTGAAAAAAAAAACATGCGTTTTATACTTTTAAATTTGCCACCTGGTAATTAATTTATTTACATACAAAACAAAAACAATGAACTTGCCAGACCATTATAAAGTATTAAAATTGAAACGTTGCAATATTAAGACATATTTTAAAATGCTATTGGGAACTCCCTATATATATTATACAGACTAAGGTTCGTATAGTATTACATATCTAGTGTCCGTACGGAACCCTTCTTGTGCCAGTCGCACTTTACTGAATTTATTTTATTTATCGTAAATTTCATTTGAGTTAAAAAAAATTTCACTAAAAGAAATTGTACCACTCTAATGGAAATAAATATATACACACATATGTATTGTATATAAAATTTAAATTGCATTTTGCTATAAACTTCATTATAAACTTGTATGTTAATAAACACAATTTATGCAAACACTAGTATTTAAATGTTTGCATTTAAAATTGCTTGCTTTGCAATATCATTAGTTTAATTACCAAAAATAAGAAAACACAGTGCAATACAATTTGTACCACTTTTACTAAATGTGAATACAATCGTTGTTATCCCAGGTCTCACATAGCCGTGATCGTCTAGTGGTTAGGACCCTACGTTGTGGCCGTAGTAACCCAGGTTCGAATCCTGGTCACGGCAATGTCCCTCAAATGGGACATTGTCACGGGTGAGATCCACGTTTTTTATATATCCTTATGGTTCTCATCAGAGACCTGCGCCGACCGGCTGACAGCCGGCTGAGCCGGGCCGCCGAAGGCTTTATGCCAGCCGCCGCCGCCGATTATTTCTCGGCTCAAAATCGGCTGGGATCAGCCGCCGAGTAATGATTTTTTTTTACTTTTTTTATAAAAGTTGATGAAAATTTGCTTTAAAATGTTATTTTCAATATATTCCGTTTATACGCACTTCTTATTGTAAATAAAAATGCAGCGTAACTTTTTACGGCAGCTTAAAAATTCACGAAAACTATTTGCAAATAATGGTAGGCACACACTTTGCGACATGTTTACGCTGTTTACGTTCTATATTTAGGAATGCCTATTCGTAATGAAAATATTACGTAAATTTTTTGATTTTGTGATCTATTTCTACTCAATTGCAGCAGACATCTATTATTAAACAAAAATAGTTAGTTAATAACAAATTAAATTTTTTTTAAAATATGTAAGTACATACCGCACACTAATGGCCTTTCTCTCACCTGCGAAAGAAAACGTTCGACTTACAATTTATATTGAAAACAACAATAAAATATGAAAATTTGTTTTTGTTTTCAATATAAATTGTAAGTCGAACGTTTTCTTTCGCAGGTGAGAAATAGGCCATAAATCACACAGTCAAAACTCAAAAAGCCACCAAAAATATTGTGGGATTTGATCAAGATGTTGTATGCGCCGCATACAGCTCATGCGACGTATGCATCTTGAGGCCAGATGAACTCTGCACCTTTCGGTTGAGCTAATGCCAATTTCCTTCTCGCATTCTTTATGGGTAACGAATTTACCAACTTACTTTATATGTACATACATATATACTATTTTCAACTTACCAACTTTAATATTAATTTTTATCAGAAGACAATTGATTTATTTATTACCACTTCTGTTTTTAAATGAACAAATTCGTAACATTTAGATTGGCGGTAGCATATATGTATATATGTATGGATGGAAATCACTTTTAAAAAATGTGAATTTAAGGATTTACTTTGACACAATTGTAAAAATCACAGAATAAAAAATTGTGAAGCCGGCTCAGCCGACCCAGCCAACTCAGCCGAATTTCAGCCGATTTTCAGCCGCCGCCGAAAAATTTTTCATGAGCCGCCGCCGCCGATAAAATTGCTCGGCGCAGGTCACTGGTTCTCATCCATAGACTGGTAAGTTACGACGAAAGAAAAAGAAATTCCGCGGCCGGAATCAGGGTTTCTGCGTCTGTTCACGCAAATATTTAAAAATATTTACATAGATACATTTTTTATGCAAGCATGCTTCTATTATTTTTAATTTTCATCCAAAATATAATCAAAGTTTTCAAAGTGATTTTGAGATATTTCATATAGTCCGATCATCTGAAGTCTTTACGCAAAACCATGTTTCAGTATTAATATAGTTTAGTATACAAGTAATACATATTATTTAAGAAAAAACAGGCTAAGGGTATTTCACCAGGCAGTAATTTCACATGAATAAACAATCATATCCTCGCTAATAATGAATCATTAACATATTGTTTCTGCGTGGTAAGATTATTAGAATTTTCATAAGCAATTCTCGGATTCTATTTCAATTAAATATTTGTACACATATGCGAATTCGTGTGTGGTCGGGTCGTGTCATGTTGAGCGAAATAGACGCGAAAAAATACGAAACGTTTATAGGTGTAAAATATGTATGCATGAATTTCCAATAAAGACAAAATTTAATATTTTGTATCGTCAAACACGCTGCACCACCGAATTTGTTGATAGAGTATGGGTCCCGGTGTCTTGTCGGGAAAATTTTCTGCGTACGTGCCTCGTTAGTGTTGAAAACCTTCGCATTCATGTTCGGGTCGTGTCATCATATTGGACAAATTCTCTAGTCTATACATTATTATTATTAAGCAAACCATGTTTATAATTTAATTTAAAATATTCCTCACTTCAATATTCTTGAAATATACAATATAGTCCTGATGTACTTTCATTATATATAACCAGGGAAACCAGAAATATGCTCCAAAAAAGTGTTTTATGCGCATTCAATATGCACTAACAACTTTGAAATATGCACTAAGAACTCAAAAAATATGCTCTTAAAAATAACATAAATTGGGTTATTTGGAAATGAAAATCTAATTTTAATTCAGCAATTCAATAAAATTTGCATATAAAACAAGACAAAAATAAACATAAGGAAACAATAAAAAAAATTAATTAGTCCTAATTTACACTATGCAAGTCTTATTGATAAGCTGATTAGTTTGTTAGGAGAGAGAGAGACGGGGGGAACAGAAACGGTAGCAATAAGACTTGCATAGTGTAAATTAGGACTTAAGAACAAAAATTTAACTTTTACTTTAAAACCGATCACGATGGAACCGTATCTTGAAGAATAAGACAAGCTTTTTATTTATAATTGTTATTGCAATAACCGAAAACTTTTCACTTATCTTTTTAAATAAAAATCGACGACGGTCACATCTAAATAAACTTTTATGGGTACATTGAAAATGTTCTCTTTCAACCTCAACTGATGTAATCGGGGCAGCGTTCGTCACAATTACCAAACCAAGTTTTTGTTGAAATTAACGTCCAGTGAGGATGTTAAAACACGTTACACCTGTTTAAGTTGAAATTTGGAATATACAAATCAATAGTATTTGTACCAGTATTAAAATTTAGAAGAAAATAGATATGGACGAATTAAACTTTTTTAATTTTCTTGTTTTGTTTTTCTTTCACAAGACTGTTTACAAGTGAATGAAAATTAAAAAAAATTGCAAATCATTCATTTAAAATTTTTTCTTCTTCTAAATTTGGATGTTAGAACACATACTAATAGTTAGTATGGTCTAAATTTCAACTTAAATAGGTGAGGCAAGTGTTTTAACATCAGAACTCACAAGAAAACCTGTGAAATCGATTGGGAAGCCAGAACATACACAGTGGCCTTTTTTAAAGTCTAATCTCATAATGGTACCAAAATATTGCTTCCCCATACTACTTTTTCTTACAATATGAAATTTTGACGGAAAAAATAAATTTTTACTAACATTTTTTTTAAATATTAAAATAATTTTTTTTTAAGTACCAAAATATGCCCTAAAAACCCCAAATATGCTCTACAAATTCAAAAAATGCTCAAAATATGCTTGTTAGAGCGAAGTATGCAAAAAAATGCTGTAAAGGGTAAAATATGCAATAATATGCACTAACAAATCGATGCCAGAATTCATAAAATGTTCTGAAACGGATAAATATCTTAATTCCGCATTGATATATCAGACAAGAAAAAACATGCAATTGCATATTTGTGGTTTCCCTGTATATAACCATAATTTGATTTGATATAAAAAGTGCATCATAAAAATACTATAATATTATTGCTTAATAGTATAATGGTGTTGTTCCACACAGAAAAAGTTCCTATTCAAATTTATGAAAACAAAATTAATTCAATATTTTTCAGTAATAAATTTTTTTAATAGAAGTAATATTTAGATAATGAATGCCTACTACTATTACTACAACGTTTTACTTTCCTTAGGAAAGGGATAGTGATAGGTTAGGAAGGAAATAAAGGAAAGTAACATTTTTACAACTCTGCTTCTAATAATGCAGTGTTGCAGCGCCTGGTGTCAATGAGGAGTATTACATTTTTAAAGCTGCATTAAGTAGCCATTTTATTGCTTATTTTACTTAATGAAATATAATTTACAGCGATATTGAAACGAAATGCTTCCTTTTAATATAACTTTATTTCATGTGGATTTAACTTTCCAGCACTGCTAAATCAAAATCAATATTCATGTTGAATCAAAATTATTTCAAATTGAAACAACGTAAATTTGATACTTAAGTAATACAAAAAACTATGTTGAACCAAAGTTTTTTCAAGATAAACCACATGAATTTAATTTAATGTTATCATTTGTGTTTGTTGGCTTGGCTTCAGCGCCCAAGACTTGCCATCAAACTCACCGCCTGGTAGTCAAAGCGCTTACCACAACAACTTTATATATAAATGAAAATGCCATCATGCATTAAGTTTTAGTTTAATATGATTAAATTAATCATTTAACACAAAATTCATTTAAAACTAAAGTTATAGTTTAAAAAAATAGAATAACAAACTACGAAACTACTTTGGCTTGCCTGATGGATTTGAAACGGACACCGTAGGTACTTTTTGGAAAAAAATACTTTTGGAAAAAGTACTTTTTAAAAAGGTACTTTTTGAAAATTTTATATGAAAAATTAACAAACTAATGTATTGAAAATTTAACTAAGTCAAAATATATATATGTACAACTATTATTATTATTATTTTTACTATTGTTACTGTACATACATACATATATAAAAGAGTAAAGTGACTAGGTGATCACCGCCCAATAACGTGTTTTAGCCCATTTGAATGCGAAGATGGGTCAAAATGGGTAGAATCTGTAACTTTATATCTCCAAAACTAAAGCAGTTATCCCCAAAGTAAATCGTAACTATTTTCAAAATACCATTCATAATGCAACAGTGTGTTGTCTTCTAAGGTACACAGATACATCAGCATTTACGAAATTAATGCCCAAAGCTTAGTTTCCTATAAAGTAAATGTCTGCATTTTACAATAGCAATTTTTAAATTGAAATAGTGCACGAGAATTCTTTATGCAAAAATTAAAAAAACGGGATTAATCGGCTTACGAACTCTGCACTTTACATGTTCTCTATCACTTTGGAAGAAAGATTTTTTTAAATAATGTAGAATAATAATTACTATTGTTCAGCCTTAAGTAAAAACAAAAATTAGCAAAGGGCAAAGATCCTTTTCATCAATAAAAAAAATAATGACAAAGAACAGTACTATTATAATTAGTGGGAAATTTGAGGTTTTGGTTACAGGAACTTCAATTTAAAATTTTTTATATTTTACTTCAATTTATATTAACTGACATACATACGTCGGAGAACCCAAATAAATGCAGTTAATAATAAATAACTATAATTAAAATTAGAAATATATTTATCATACTATGCGCGAGAAATATAACCTTGAATTCTGATGCAAATGCAGTTTCTTTAACTTTGTCATAAAATGTTTGCAACTGTACAAAAAGTAAAACTTTATGGGTGCAAATATTTCAATATATATGAGCAAAATTAAATCAGCACACAACAATAGTTACTGTTCTATCAATATACATACATATATGTATGTAGTATACAGTGTATACTATAAAATAATGGGCGTAGACCCGCCCCTATGGCTATATTTTCCCGGCTTTTAGATTTTTCTAATTAGTTTCTAGCTAAGACATACTTGTCTATCAAATTTCACCTCATTAGCGAAAATTTAATTTTTTTATTCTTATTTGCGTGATTAAGCTCAATTTTTCAAACTCAAGATTTTCTTTGGCGAGTGCTTATCTCTCCTGTTGAGTTTCGCTGGGAACATGTAATAATGAATACATAAATAGTATATTTAAATGTGCTGATTCGAAGTACATACATGAAATAGAAATGCAAATTTTATGGATTTTTAACTCCCATTTTGTTTAAAGAATATTTATAACCTTGTATTATTGCAACATGTAACCCACATTTTAATAAAATCGCTTAAGTTAATCGAATTGGATTTTTTTTATTCTGAACTTTTTGGACTACGGAGCTACCTGCGTACTTAGCTATAATTTTCAAGTTTTCAAATTTTTTTAGCCAGTTCCTAATCTAGAGCTACATTGTTATCTAATTTCAGCTAACTAGCGCAAATTTTAATTATATTTTTATAGAAATCTACATAACTGACACGACACACAGTGAACCAAACACAAAAGAATGCTGATGATGTGTGGCTTTCGAAAACACCTAGTGGTTCCGTTAAACTATGTATTAGTCAGAATACTTACATCTAACTTTAGTGTTATTTGTTCGTTAATAACTATCATATGTAATTTGGCTTAAACAGCGATACGAACTTTATTTAGCCCGTTCAAATCGAAAATATAGAATTAAATGAAGCCCGAGCATTTAATTAAATCGTTTTTTTACAGATGTTTTTCCTATTTTTTTTTGGCGAAAAAAGTACCTAGCAGCGTCGATTGTGAACATCAGCTTAACAGGTTTGATTTTTCAATACATATATCTATCATATTAACATATAAAAGTACGACCTTTCCATTTCCAATCTAACTGCATTTTTGCTATAATAATTTCAATTATAAGACGCATGAGAGGTATATTTGACTGTATTGTTTTAATTTCATTTAACTTTTGAAATACATATACATACATACATACATAAATACATTCAATGTACCTTAGAAACTTGATTTCGCTTCTCGAAACTTATTGATAGTGTAAAGGAATTTAAAAAAAATACAATTTCACCCGTGACAATGTTCCATTTGCAGAACATTGCCGTGACCAGGATTCGAACCTGGGTTACTACGGCCACAACGTAGGGTCCTAACCACTAGACGATCACGGCTATATGAAATCTTAATGTACCGTTATATATTTGAACTCTTCAATGTATAATTGCTTTATTATAGCCTTACTCATATTTAATTAAACTAACTAACTTAAACTAAAATGTTTATTTATATTTTTATTTTTCAATCAAACACTTTCACTTTTTTGTACGAACAATAATACGATAGAAACACCTCAATGACTATTGTATGCAAAAAAAATAAGTAAGATCAGTGGAAGAGATTTTAAGTTATAAAGTTGAAAAGCAACATATTTAAATTTTTTTTTTTAGCTGTGTATTATTTACAATCAATAGTAACTAAAAAATATCCATAGTTTTCAAGTATAAATCGATTGCAGAATTAAAACATCGATAGTCACAAAAACTATTAACTATCGATAGTAGTTTGGATGACCAAAAATAGAACCTCCCCATTGAATATGCAACGTTTGATATAATTCAATATTTATATAAAATGAAAGCAGTACAATTGCAAAAAAAATTACATTGAATATTTAGTTATAAATTTGACATCGAAACTAATTTTTCCATAAATAAATAAATAATATCAAAATACATCGTAAAATCCATAAAAAAATATTAAAATAGAAATTGGAAATTTTTTTTCACATTTATGTTTTTGTGAGGATCTGACTACTTTTTGGAAGGTTTTCTTAATAAAGCTTTTTAGGCTGTTATGGTTCTATTCATATTGTCTGCGCCAGTTCAAAAGGCAGAGTTGCATAAAATAATGGGTTATAGGGTGATATGTGCACCATTGTGTCGTGATAAGGACCGAGTAATTTGCTTAATTTTTTCAAGAGTCATCTGAGTAGAAATATGCAAAATATAGTATAAATTTTAGCGGCAGTGACTTCGCCTATTTTTCTAAAGTCTGCTCAGACGAAGTACTTTTGAAAACGCAAAATTAAATGCTAGCATGAGTGAAATGTGCATGGTAGGTTTCAATACAGTTGCTTGTGTTTTAAATTTATCTAGTTGGTAACTTAGCTAAGTCTATTTTTTAAAAAAATTATTCTCTACCGTATAATATTTCGATAAAAATTTTATAAACGAGACCCTACTTCCCTTATTTAACTAGCTGTGCTTTCAGATTTTCCTTGTTCGTAAATCCTTTAACTTAAATGCTTAACTTTGAGCTTAAAGCGAGTGTCCATGCCCCCAATTGAAACTTCCAGGATTTTAAATCTTTCTTGGTAATCTCTAATTTAGATTTATTTGTGTATTGAATTTAAGCTCTCTAGTGCAAATTCTAGCTTGAAATGTTATGGCCGTTACCCCCAGTCTCCGTCACTTTTTTAAACTCAAGATTTTGTTATGAGCAGCGCTCAATTATCATCGTACCCTTTTAAAGATGATAGCTTTTAGTTAAAGCTTCAGTTAAAACGTTCAGTAAAAAATTATCGTGGCCTCTGCCACTCCTGGTTAAAATATTTGGGTTTTTAGATTTTTCTATTTGGTTTCTCATCTTGACCTACTTGCGTATCAAACTTCAGCTCTCTAGCGACAATTTAATTATTTAATTCTTATGGGCGTATTTCCGCCCACTTTTTTATATAAATTTTTTGCCAGTGCCAATCATACGTGTCAAGTTTCATTCGAAACGGATATTAATATTTAAATAAATAGTATATTTACATCTACTGATCCCAAGTACATGAAATAGGAGGTTTAAATTGTATGGGCGTTGTAACTTCCACTTTTTTCAACGAAATTTTATAACTTTGCGTTATTCCAACATTTGTTCCAAATTTCAGTAATATCGCTTGAAATAAACATTTTAAATTGCCTCTTTTAATTGTGTGCTTTATTGGAATATATTGGAGACTTATTTATCAATATTTATATGTATAGATATACATATGTATATATACACACCTATATGAAGATACAATTTTTCCTATCATTGTTTGTTAAAATCTTTAGTTTTATTTTAATAGTTGTTGCCTACATATTTATGTTTAAATTTTTATATTACTCTACCCACTATATATAGCTCTATGAGCTCAGATGGGTTTTTGAAATAAATAAAGGAATAAATACTCGTAAATAAATATTTCACTGATCACACTCACTGCCAGTTTATAGAAGCCATGTAAAAATTCTCGTCTGCCTATTTATATTGAAAACAAAAACAAAGCACTCAGAATTTGTTTTTGCTTTCCATATAAATAGACAGCCGATAATTTGTACATAGTTTCTATAAACTGACAGTCACTCTTTAGAAATAAAACTTTGTTCTAGCAAATGTGACAATTACAACAAACTTTTATGAATTTTAATCATAACATCACCTGAAGTACAAAAGGTGAAAAGTACACCTTCTACATTTTAAAAATTTCAAGCACAGAAGAAGATTCATGCGAATGTCACCAATGCGTCTCGCTCACTTAATCACTGCGTCTTTTAATAAGGTTTTTTTGTTAAGGGTATTTTTTAACGTATTTTAATTTTGTGCTTTATAAGCTCATTCGCTGTGCGATTTTTGTAAATTTAAAAATTTATGTTTTTGAATGAAAATACTAAAAATAATACAAATAATGGCGCATACTCGTATTCATAAACAAAGTATACCTTAAGAGTTTAAGACCAGTATTACCATACAAAATAATGGTTTTAAAATATATTTTGTTTTGACTGTGGGTATGGGCCAATAATTTGAAAACACCCGGCACCCGGTCAAAAAATACTTGTGTGGCAACACTCTATCTTGAATAGCTGTTGTTGTTATTTACATTTATTTTCTTTTTACATACTCTTTATATCTACAATTTGATGCTGAAAAAAAGTCAGCCATTGTAGTAATGGTAAAGTAAGAAAATAAAAAACATGTTGATTATTGAGTTCTTGTTTCAACTTTGTTATTTGTTGTTGAGCTTCTCATTTATTTAAATGAAAGTTTATAACATAATGACTCTAGTTGTTCTAAGAAACTTTGGGTAAAGGTTCCCTGATGATCTGCATTAGCAACAGTGAAATGCGCATAGGATCCAGCTAAACCCCTCAATAATCAATTTCAATGTATTTTATTAAAAAAATATTTTACTGAATAAGTAAAATATAATTTTGGGATTATTAGTGCGTTTACAAATTTTAAACTTAAATTGTAAAAATTCCCATAAAAACACTAAAAATTTGAAAACAAGTTCTAATAATTTTTTAATAGTAATAATATTTTTCGCATTATGTTTTTTAATTCAACACAACAAATTATTTTATTTATTTTGTAGAAATCTTCCTGTTCAAATGTACTTTCATTTTATATTTTGTGGTCTCATTCACTATGTGATTTTTGTAAGTAACCCTACGTATCCACTAGCCATCGACATGAACATGACGCCGGCAGAGCAGCTGTGAAAAATTCATCAACTTCCTTATTGTGGTGAATACGGGCGATGTCCATGTTTAGGCATATCAAAGTATTTTGCGGTAGTGCAATAGAGATGGAATAATAACCAATTTTGTTCTGTCTCTTTTCTTTCTATTGCAAATGGTTGCGGACCGTCAATCTTATGACGAACATTGTTGCTCAGACATATGATCGGGCATTGATGTCAGAGCATGGACGAAAGTTGGACATGAGCGGTCTGCATTAGGTAAGAGGTAAAACTTAATAGTTTTGAATGAAAATAATTAAATTTAAATTAGGAATTATTTGAAAAAAAATTTTAATCACATATTCAATACTAATAATCTCTTTGTTTTTGAACTCAACACAACAAATTCTTTCATTTAATTTGGTAAATATGTCCACTTTTTCATTTCAAATTAATAACAAATATACTACATTGTCCTTTTCTCACAGAAACTGCACCACAGATGATTCTAGATTTTTTCATATATGAAAATACACCAGTAAAATATTGTTCGTAGACATATAGTAAATGTATATATGTACACATTTGTTAATTACACCATAATTTATAAAAATGTGGATTATGAATTTTTTATTTGAAGATTTTGATATAAAGCAAAGCATTTAATAAAACCCCTTTTTGGGATTTTTGGAGATTTTTTTCCTATTTGCTTGAGAGCAGAGAAAAAAAGTACCTAGCAGAGCTACTTGTGATAAAGAAAATTAACATTGGTTTAACATACATATAAACATATGACCTTTTCTTACCCAATCTAACCGCATTTTTATTATAATAATTTCAAGTATAAGGTGGTTGTGAGGTATATCTGACTGCATTGCTCTAATTTCATTTAACTTTTGAAATACATACATAAATACATACATACATATGTATAATGTGTTTGTAAAACTAGATTTTAGTTCGCGAAACTAATTCAATTGCGTATAGGAATTTTTAAAAATACAATTTCACACGTGTTCCATTTCCAAACAGAACAGAACATTGCCGTGACCAGGATTCGAACCTGGGTTACTACGGCCACAACGTAGGGTCCTAACCACTAGACGATCACGGCTATGTGAAATCTTAATATACCGTTATATATTTGAACTGTTCAATGTATGTATATTTCCTTGTATAACTATAATCAAATAGCTCACATTTAATTAAAATATGGTTGAACTAGTTTTTTACTTCTATTTTTGTTTTTCTCTCACACACTTTCACTTTTTTGTACAAACAGAAATACGATAGATACACATCAATGACTATTATATGCAAAAAAAATTCAACAAGTTAACGGTACAGTAAGATTTCACATAGCCGTGATCGTCTAGTGGTTAGGACCCTACGTTGTGGCCGTAGTAACCCAGGTTCGAATCCTGGTCACGGCAGTGTCCCACGAGTGGGACATTGTCACGGGTGAAATTGTATTTTTAGAAGTATATCGCTTATTTAATTAGACTGGATCAGATAAACAATAGATAAAAGCGCAACAGTCAAGTTTAATATGTGGTATTTATTAGAAAGATGTACTTATGTACATACATACATATATGTATAGTATATTGAGATTGAAGAGCTTCGCACATAATATCTTTTGTTATCTCTGCAAGTGTTGTATTCTTTATATAGAACAGAAAAATAAAATAAAATTATCAATGCTAAAGAGAAAATAAAACATATTGGATTATAAAGCTCTTGTTTCAAGTTTGACATTGGTTGATATTGGTTGTTTAAATTGAAGTTTAAAATAATATCTATAGTTGGCCCAAGAAATTTTTGGTTCCCTGGTGCTCTGCACTGAAATGTGCATAAGATTAAGCTAAACTCCTCAATAATCAATCTAAAACTATTATTAGTGTTTTTTATTAGGAATTGTTACAAATTAAGTTTAACATTTATTAACGCACTAATAATCCCAAATTATTATTTTACTTATTCAGTAAAATAAATTGATTATTGGGGGTTTTAGCTGAATCCTATGCGCATTTCTCTGTTGCTAATGCAGACCATCAGGGAAGCTTTACCCATAGAACAACTAGAGTTATTATGTTATAAACTTTAATTTAAACAAATAAGACTGGTTGAAACAAGAACTCAATAATTAACATGTTTTTTATTTTCCTACTTGTTGGCTACAATTTTCTTTTTAATTAAATTTTTTATTGTATCACCAATAATTTTTGTTGGAAAAAATTTTAATTAAATAGATTTTTGTATCAACAATTTGTATTGCTGGAAATTGAGGTTTTTTATCTAGATGCATGGCAGTGCGCCAGGCCAAGTTCCGGCCAATGCGCAGTGTGTATATTTACAGGAAGCAATTCGAGTTGTTTTTACCCTCTCATAACTTTGTTTCCCGCAAAATTATAAAATTTCAAAAATAATTATAATAAATTCATGTAACCTCATACACGAAGTTTGAAAGTTTTACAACGAAAGGTTCCAGAGATATGGAGGTGCAAAAAATGCATATTTTAAGACATACTCAATGACTCACTCACATACTGACTCACTCACCAATATTATGAAGCACTTCTGCTATAGCTGGAGATCTGAAATTTGCTACACAAGTATATCTAGGTGAGCGATGAACTAGAAAAATCTGAAAACCCAAAAATTTTAACAAGTGGGGGAAGACTATGCCCCAAAAAATTAAACTTTGTGCTAGTGAGTTGAAATTTGGTACACAAGTAGAAATATTTGAGTTATCACCTAAAAAAAATCTGAAAAACCGAAAATTTTAACAAAGGGTCCGGTACTACGCCCATAAAGCTCAGAATTAAAAACACATATCTAAAGCGTTTAACTCAAGCGATTTTTTTGAAATTTGGCACACATGTTACAATAATACAAGGCTATAAATTCCTGTTAAAAAAGTGGGCGTTAACACGCCCATACAATTTAAACCTCCAATTTCAGGTACTTCCGGTCAGCTCATTTAAATGTACTATTTATGTAACTACTATCCTCACAAAAACATAAATGTGAAAAAAGGTCAACATTTTTATCTCACTACTTTTGATGGCCGAAATTTTGGAAAGGAAGTTGCCCTTTATTCACATTTATGTTTTTGTGAGGATATGAAATAACAAGAAACCTAATAAAATCAAGAAGATGTCCTTATTAAAAAAATTAATAAGATGCTTTACACATAATCATATAGGAACCTAATGAAAACAATAAGCAATATCTTATTGAAGAAATCAATAAGATATTTATAGATAGATATGAAATAACAAGAAACCTAATAAAAAGAAGAAGATTTTCTTATTAAAAAAATTAATAAGATGCCTTACGCATAATCATATAGGAACCTAATGAAAACAATAAGGAATACCTTGTGTAAAAAATCAATAAGGCAACCTAATGAAATCAATAAGGAAAACCTTTTTGAAAAAATCAATAAGGCTACCTAATGAAATCAATAAGAAATCCATATAGTTTACAATTTATAAGAAAACCTAATAGTATCAAGAAGATTTCCTCTATGGATTGTTTTTTGGTGCCAAAAATAACGGAAATTGAGTGAAAAAAGTTGCGAATTATTAGATTTCTTCTTGATTTTATGTGGTTTTCTTCTTGATAAAATTAATAAGATTTACCACATAAAAACAATAAGGAATCTCTATGAAAAAATCTTCGTTTCTTTCTGCTGGGATACCCCTTAACCTAAAAACGTTTCATAGTGAAAATCTTCTTGATTCTATTAGGTAGTTATTTCTCTGTGTAAGACTCAATACAGCTCCACATAAAAGAATCTAAAGGCCTTAAGTCGCACGATCTAGGCGGCCCTGTGGTTGAGTGGTAGCGATGCTATCCTCTCAGTCAAGAGGTCGTGGGGTCGATTCCCACCATAGACTCTGGGTGTTTTCTGCAGACAAGCTAATCGCTTTGCGGGTTGTGCTTGTTCTTAAAAAAAAAAAAAAAAAAATAAAAAAAAAATTACAAAACCTTACAGATGAAATTGAACGCACCCAAATGTGAAATAAACTGTTCACCCAAACTCTCCTCTCATTGTTTCACTTATTTTGCGTGATGTGTGGCATGTGGCACCGTCTTGCTGAAACCACATGCCAGGCAAGTCCTGTTCTTCCATGTTAGGCAAAAAAAGTAACAGAGCCTACTTGCTGCGATTGGCGCCGAATCGATAGTCCACGGTCATCAACAATACTGGTGGATGCAGCTGCAATAGTTTCCTCTTTCCACACTCTACGAATGCGCTTTGATAGTTGATTTTTCAATAATGTAAGTTTGGTAAGAAATTTAATCAAAGATAGCCCAAACTGACCATAAAATGTTATAAGTGCACGGATACATTTTCTTAACATAATATGTTTCTTAACTTTGAAATTTATTTGCTGGTGGTTTAGCTTGGTCTACATACGTATTTCATTGCGCTTGAACCAAATCATCAGTAGACTTCAACCACAAATTTTGAACAGCCACAAACCTCTTACTTTATGCACAGACTTTCAAAAACGATATGAGAATTCATAGAATAATAATATTTTTGAAAATCACAAAGACAAAATAAGCTTAGTAGGCTTTGAAACTCATGATTTGATTCAAGCGCCAATGAAATACGTATATAGACCAAGCTAAACCACCAGCAAATAAATTTCAAATTAAAATATAATTATGACAATATGTCGAATAATAAATTTCTTAAATGTTAAATTTTAGATTTTATTTTTCATTTTGCCTTGTAATTACTTTTATTGTTATCCAATGGATTTCTAATTGTATGAAAGTGTAGAAAAATAATACAGATTCATATCGAATATAAATTATTTTCTGGGTTTTGTATGAGTTTCAAAGCCTACTAAGCTTATTTTGTCTTTGTGATTTTCAAAAATATTATTATTCTATAAATTCTCATATATTTTTTGAAAGTCTGTGCATAAAGTAAGAGGTTTGTGTCTGTTAAAAATTTGTGGTTGAAGTCTACTGATGATTTGGTTCAAGCGCCAATGAAATACGTACATAGACCAAGCTAAACCACCAGCAAATAAATTTCAAATTAAAATATAATTATGACAATATGTCGAATAATAAATTTCTTAAATGTTATGTTTCTTAACATAACATGGATTTTAATAATCTGCAAGCGTTGTTCATTTGTTAGTCGATTCATGGTTAAATTATAGACCAAGCTAAACTTGTTTAACCGTAACACGATACACAAGAATAGCTCAGTTGTCAAAAAGAAAGTTGCGAAAAAATCACCCTTTACAAGGTGTCGCAAAACTAACGTCATGATTTAGACTAACTGTCATTTTGATATAAATTACAAAAAGAGCAGAGAGCTCTGTTTTGATTAAAATGTTATTTGAGGTGAATTTTGCTCTTTGATTTGTTGACAAATAATAGAAAATTACTTGTTGTTAATCTTAAATGTCAAATTAGTGACATTTGGTGCTTTCTGCAAAAATGCCAGCGAATTAAAATTACGACATAACTTTTGCGTCACCTTATAAAAGATATATTAAATTTTTTCTAGTTTTTGACTATTGTACGTATCTAAAAAAATTTATTTGAACTTTAAAGTGTACCTTAAAACAAAATTCCATAAAAATTTGACAAAAGAACACTTGAAGTTCAAATTAATTATTTTTGATACGGCCCTTCTTAGTCTTTAATTTCGGCGGAACATAAATTTCTAGTGCAATTTGGGACTTTTTTATGTATAAAAATTTTTATAATTTCTAGTTTTTCGAGTTCTGTGGTTTAAAAAAAAGGGTAAAGTGGGCTAAACTAGGTAGTTTAATGTCTTAATTATTATAGTTAATCTTAAAAATAGGGGGATGTATGTTTGCTACTTTTCAGATATTTGTTCTTGCTGGAATCAAAACTACTAAGAATTTTATTTCGATTTTATTTTGTTTCCTATCCTCCAAAATACTGAAATTATAATATTGAATATCATTAATGTTTTGGTACTTTTTCAAAAGTTGAGAAAGCCAAACGTACGAATGAAATGAAATCCAAAATTAATCAACAAAACTCATTATTCCAAGCTTAAACTAAAGTTACACAATATAACATTTTATTTCTCTTCAATATTTAACAATATACCACAAATACGATACGGAAGGAAGTGTAAAGGTAGTTTTTGAAGAACAATTCTCTAAAAATTTACATTCAGCAAAATTTACTCTATTCGTTGCGAATTTATAATTCTTTCTAAAGTTATTATTAGTCACATTCTAGAATAGTTATATGAACTAATTAACTTGGTGAGATAAGATACATGTTGCATTCCTTTAGTTCTCTGATATTTTTTCCCGACATCAACTAAACTTTATACTATCTATGTTTGCATTTGCTGCTTGTGAAAGTTATTAAAGTACTAATTATCTTTTAAGATTATAAACACCCATGCATGCGTAACTAAAGTTAAATATTTTGTGCCTAAAATGATCCAGATAAGATTCCATTTATCTAATGTTTTATATAATTACGTAGTTTGACAATATCTGGCTTAAAATATTTATTCATGTGGTAAAATATTTGTAATATTTAATCTTTAAATCTTATATTTATGTATGTTTCGACTTGTGCAATTTAACTAGGAAAAATAATACAAGAAAATATTCAACATATCTTAAAAATAATAAATAAAACTTAATTCATATGCAATCAATGCTTGTAAGGTGATGTGTATGGTTATCAATAGTGTAAGATGATAACAACTCGTAGCTAAAGATTACAAATATGTTACCGCAGACGAAGAATAAAACAGCGGAAAATTGAATTAAAAATAGTTTATTCAACTTAATTTATTTATTTAAAATTAATAAAGTTTAAGAAAGGTTTAACTGTCAAACGAACTGTCATATTACGCTGACGTTTTACTATTCATCTTCAGTACTCTGGTAAATCATCATGAATGGATACACGCATAAGCAATGCTACTTAATTATCCAGAAACTCATGAGTTCCCGTTACTTAGACTTTTTATGCCGTACATAATTATCCGTCCGAGCCATTCGTAAAACTGTAAATAGATTTAATTTTTTAGAGAGAAGTAACACTCATGCAATGAATGCCTGCTAATAATACTAGGTGTTACATTTTTTATGAAAGGGTGAAGGAAGATATAGAGCAAATTTTCATTGTTTTACAACTCTGCTTTTACCAGTGTTGCAGCGCCTCAGTGTTCAATGAGGCGTATTAAATTTTTGAAACTGTGCTTAATAGCCATTTTATTACACAGAGAAAACACTGCCTAATAAATACCTCATAAAAGAGAAAAAAATTAATGAGATATCTCTATGGTTTTTTTTCAATAAGAGAATCTTATTAATTTAATAAGGAAAACCTTTTTAAAAAAATCAAGAAAAAATTTCGTAGTTTTTATTAGGTTATCTTATTGATTTTTTTCAAAAACGTTTTCTTTTTGATTTTATTAGGTAACCTAATAAAAAAAAATTTTTTATATCTTTATTCTTTGTACTTATGTATTTTTATTTAAATTCTGTACGATATATGTATGTTTAGGTGTTATTTATTCATATACTTATATTTATATTATATTCTTTATTCTTATATTATTTATATTATATTCTTACCTAACTAACTCACCATACATATATATTTATTACTTGGGAGGAGACAAGTATTGAACCAGCAACCTTCTGACTGATACACAAGAACTCTAACCAATATGCTAACAAGCAGCCTGAATCCGCACTGAAATGTTGTACAAACATACTTATACAAGAACGAAGAAGATCATGAAAAAAATTTTCTCTATGTTTATTTATAGATATGAAATAACAAGAAACCTAATAAAATCAAGAAGATTTCCTTATTAAAAAAATTAATAATATGCTTTACACACAATCATATAGGAACCTAATGAAAACAATAAGGAATACCTTATTGAAAAAATCAATAAGGCAACCTAATGAAATCAATAAGGAAACCCTTTTTGAAAAAATCAATAAGGCAACCTAATGAAATCAAGAAGAAATCCCTATTGTTTACAATTTATAAGAAAATCTAACAGAATCAAGAAAATTTCCTCTATGGATTGTTTTTTGTTGCCAAAAATAACGGAAATTGAGTAAAAAGCTGTGAAATAAGATTTCTTCTGGATTTTATGTGGTTTTCTTCTTGATAAAAGTAATAAGATTTACCACATAAAAACAATAAGGAAACTCTATGAAAAAATCTTCGTTTCTTTCTGCTGGGATACCCCTTAGCGTAAAAACATTTCAAAGAGAAAATCTTATTGATTCTATTAGGCAGTTTTTTCTCGGTGTAGTTATTTTACTTCGCCGATGAACAGAATCATCCGTATCATCATAATACCGATGAAGGAGGGCGCTCTGATCTTACATTATAACTAGTATCCGCTGAAGCAGGAGTAATTCAGTGACCAGTGTCTATGCCTTCATCACTTAAATTTTCCTACAACAACTGATACAAAGGGACACCGTGGGGTGTGTATTATATGGTGTTGCCATCATTGATAATTATTGCTTCAAAAATATAGCCAGGGCTTACTTTACGGTCAATGGATATCATTACTACACTATGATCAATGATTTTTTGTTTAAAACAATGTATGACATTGATTTGGCCATTCACATTACCAGCGAAAGCTTCCTGCTGCTGACTAGTAGACAGTATACTAGTCTTGTAATCGGCAGGTTCGAGTCCCATGGCCCAGCCAAAGCAATTTCGAAGTTTGTGTTTTTTTATATATAACATTTTTTTATATAATTTTAATTTTAAATAATTACGTTGAATTAAAATTAATTATGGTATTTATTTATTGTGTATCTAAATAATATTTAAGATTTTTGTGGGTGCAGAGATAAGAAGGTTGACCAACACGCGACGAGTTGGAGTTAAAATCAATTACGTTAGTTTAATAATTAATAAAATAATAGAAATAGAAATATCTTTGATTTTAAAGTGGTTCATCGTGTTTTTTCATTTTCAAATTCACGTTGTTTCAACTTCAAGCAATTTGGAGTCAACCGTTATTCTTCATTTTAATTTAACAGTACTAAAATGAAATAAAGCTTTTTCAAAAGGAAGAGTTTTCTTTCAAGATTACTGTAAATCATGTTGAATTAACATGAAACACATATGAAGCGATGTCATTGCCGAATAATGTTAAATTATCCTCTTTGATTTCGCAGATTTTAATATGAAATTTTTTGTGTGCATGTTAAGTATAAAAAATGTATGGCACTAGCGAAAAAAATTAAATAAAGGCGCCATCATGGTATTGTAGCAGTGTCCTAGAATAATT
The DNA here is from genome assembly GCA_905220375.1 of Tachina fera. Lineage (NCBI taxonomy): Eukaryota > Metazoa > Arthropoda > Insecta > Diptera > Tachinidae > Tachina > Tachina fera. The sequence goes on along the minus strand of LR999965.1, from coordinate 45,403,562 downwards.
TAATATTGTGAATAAAGACAGTTGTTGTGTAAAAGCTCTAAGTTTTGAATAAAAGAAGTGTTTTAATTTAATAAAACTGTATAAATGTGGCTTTTATTTTAATTGCAATAACGAGCTATATAGTGTCAGACTATGTTGAGTTCCTGGCCACAGAAGTGTAGAGGGAAATGAAAATACCGATGAGTTGGCAACAATAGGGTAAGCGTTAGATGACAGATCCGTTAAATTACCGATAGTTCATTACTACAGGGAAATAAGTAATTTGGTGATAAATAAATAGTAAATGATAAATAATAAATAATAAATTTGAAGTAATAAATAATAAATAATAAGTAATAAATAATAAATAATAAATAATAAATAATAAATAATACATAATAATAAATAATAAATAATAATAAATAAATAATAATAATAGTAAATTATAAATAGTAAATAATAAAAAATAAATATTAAATAATAAATAATATATAATATATAATAAATAATATATAATAAATAATAAACAATAAATAATAAATAATAAGTAATTAATAATAAATAATAAATAGTAAAGTATAGAAAGTAAATAATAAATAATAAAAAACAAATATTAAGTAATAAATAAATACTAAATAATAAACAATAAATTATAAATAATTAATAATAAATAATAAATATTAAATCATAAATAATAAATAAAAAATAATAAATAATAATTAATAAATAATAAATAAAAATAATAATAAATAATAAACAATAAATAATAAATAGTAAATAATAAATAATTAATAATAAATCATTAATAATAAATGATAAATAATAAATAATTAATAATAAACAATAAATAATAAATAATAAATAATAAATAATAAATAATAAATAATAAATAATAAATAATAAATAATAAATAATAAATAATTAATAATAAATAATAAATAAATAGTTGGATATTATTTCTTTATCGTTCTTATTAAATATTTAAGATATTTTAGAAAATTTAATATCAATTTCCCAAATTATTTTATAAATTCGTATTAATAATTTTAAACTTGTTAATATTTAAATTAATTTGCTCAACAGCCTTGTTCTGTAACTCTAAAAAACTCAATATTTATCGTTAAAAATTGATTTAGTAATTTATGGATGTATAGGTGTCTTGAAGCTTTGCAATATTTATTTTATTCTAATGGTAAAATTTGATGATATTGAAGAATTTTCTAATTTTTTATTCTCTTAGGTTTAGATTTGCTTAAGCTGTGATAATTACAGAACTGGGCTGCAGTATTGCAAATTTAATTATTATTATTATTATTATTGACGTAGTTATATAAATACATATGTATGTACCTAAATATATAATCTTTGTTTACATATTCTACGTATTATAAATAATTAGATATTTATGATATTTATTATTATATATTTATTTCTATTTACATAACATAAACTTTAATTAAAACTTAATGCCTCTTATTAAACACCAAACAGCTAAAAAAACATAATTTTAAATAAACAGTATTAGTACGTATTAAAATTTCATCATAATAGTATAAGTCAAGTTGAATGGTTTTTAGCTTCAATAGGAGTATCTGTGTATTCATGTTTATATAGTATAAAAATATATTTTGTTGCAATACATAAGTAAAATATAACATATCGTGCCATAACCGCCAAAAAAGATTAGCGACATAGTTTTCGAAGTCCATTTTTGACTAAAATAGTAAATAATCGTTTTTCGTAAAAAACGAGGTCCAAAAAATGTGTCGGTTAAGCTTTTTTGCCGGTTATGGCTTGATATAAATACATATAGACATAATCTGATAAGCTGATTTTGAGTTAATGGTAACTCTGCAATCTGTTTATGAGCATTTCCACAGGAATGTCAACTTTTTGCAGTGTGCGGCACAAAGCAAATGTGCTTGTTTTTTCAAAGAAAGCAAAACATTTTTTTACTTATTTATACATTTGTGTAGGCCGCCAATAGCTCTACGTTAGGTAAAGTTTTAAGAAAATTCGAGTCACGTTGTTCAGTAATACACGGTTAATTGCTTGCTGTCACACGCGACAAAAAGTGAAATTTCTCGTTGAAATGCACATATTCGAAAGTACCCTGATCCAAATCTCAATTAATGTGTGTGATTTTTGAGAAGAACAACCACAAAACCGTAAAGCGATTAGCTTGTCTGTAGAAAACACCCAGAGTCTATGGTGGGAATTGAACCCACGACCACTGGGCTGAGAGGCTAGCATCGCTACCACTCAGCCATAGGGGCGCCCTTCAGCCACAAGGAAGTTATAGCACTATGACTTGCGACTCATATTTCTTAGACTTCTAATCTCATTTTTTAGCTTAATTTAGGTTATACTCTAGTATATTTCAACTTTAATGTATTACTTGTAGTATGTAGAAGGGTGCTGGCTTAAAAAAATAAAGGTTAACTGAGAATTTCCAATTTAACTGTAAAATAAATAAATTTCTAAAAATCAACTTGAACGCTTAAAATTACTCTCCTGCAAAATAGTAAAATACGACTTAAGCACTTTTTCCTTGTTGCCACAGATATAATATTCGAATACCCTGTAGATTTACATATTTTTTGTATGTACATGTGTATGTATATGAATACACATGCCCGTGCGTGTATTTATATGTTAATATAAATCATGTCGAAATGCTTCAAGTTGAAAAATTCTTAATAAAAAACACAATAACAGCGAAGATAATTAGATATGGCTTGCCTCATTGACACTTGTTATTGTAATCCCTTTTGCAATTTAACCGTTATAAAGTTGCCCTTACTAATTTTAAGGTATTTAACACGCTTATATTCCTGGTCAATAGCACAAAAACTATGGTAACGATGGCCATGCACAATAATAAAAAAAAAACAAATCCTAATAATGAGACCAAATTTCATGCACACTCGCCTCGCATTGATATTAAATTACGAAACTTAAATCCGATAATAATTCGCTGGATTTAAAATTAATTAGTAGTTAGACATTTTAGGTTTATTTTGTGTATGTTTGGCAAATGAGAGTTCATGAGTTAAGTTTGGTTTAACACAATACAGGGGTAAGATTGAAACGGCCTTTTCCTTTAAAGCGTTGGTCGGCGTAATAAGGGCGCCGCAACTTTTAACATACTCTTCTATTACGTATGTGTACACACGCATTGATGAGAAATAAACAACATTAATCAGTCTATCTTAAACATTCAAGTAGACAAGTTGTGTGTATCGCAGTGATGCCAACTCTACCACTTTTGTGGTAGATCTTCCTCTTTTGGGTATCTCACTCAACTCTACCACTTTTCGAGAAAAAGCTACCACTTTTTTCGTTTCTCAATAATAATGCTAAATTATAGTTACCTGAGTTTTTTTTATCTAATGCAAGTTAAAAGTTTTAATGTTTAATGTTAATGTTAATATTTAATGGATAAAAAAATAATAAAAAAAGATTTAATAATACAAAGCGATTTATCGGGCAGACAAAATACTGGCCTTAGCTAAAGGCAAGTTGTGAAAATGGCCCTTAATATGAGAATAATAAAAATTTAAAAATTAATCATAATTAAATTCGATAAAAAATTATTTTTTTAAGGTGTTTGTATTTTTAAAGTAAGATTTGTTTGAAACTGCCTCTTTTTCACATGGAATCTACCTCTAAGAAATATTTTGGGTTGGCATCACTGGTGTATCGCATGCTGTTAAGAATCAGCGTTGCCACAATAAGAAAATATGTGGGATGATAATTTACTAAAAATTTCAATTTTCAGAAAATTATTTTTATACCCTTTACCAAAAAATCGTAAAAGGGTATATATAGGTTTTTCATTCCGTTTTAAATTTCTACAATATTAATAAGCGACACATAAAATATATATATTCTGGATCCTTATGCATAGGGAAGACGAACAGTTGATGTCCGTCTGTCCGTCTGTATGTCTGTCCGTCTGTCCCTCTGTCCGTCTATCTGTACGTGAAATCGGTTTTCCCAAGCTCCCAGAACAGATAGAGACTTCGTTCTTGGACTGGTGTGTCAGAAATCAGCAAAATCGGGCAGACGGTTTCAGAGCTGGAAAACTCAAACTCTATTTTCCCATAGAAAATAACTACCGAAAACAAGTTTTTATTACTTTTTATTAAATTAACTTATTTTATACTTCGGTATGAATAAAATTGGTATTTATAATTAAAAAAAAAATTTAAAATTTAACAAAATAAAAAAACGTTTCCAGGGTTGAAAAACTTTAACTTTTTTCCTAATAATTAAACATATTTCATGTTTTAGGATGAAGGCTATTTTCTCAGGAACGGTAAAAGCTACGGGTCTGAAATTTGAACAGTGTATGTAGAACTTTGGTCGCTACAACAACAAATATATAAAAGCTAAGCATTAAAGGGTGTTCCAAAATGAGTGACGAAAACTTTTAAAAGCCCATGTAATATACATACAATTGTATGTACATATGTATATTGACACTTGAAATTTGTAAAATTAGTGTATTTTTATAGGAGGTTTAAATTGTATGGGCGTGTTAACTTCCACTTTTTTCAACGAAATTTTATAACTTTGCATTACTCCAACATTTGTGCCAAATTTCAATAAAATCTCTTGAGATAAACGTTTTAAATTTGCTCTTTTAAATGTGTGCTTTATTGGAATAACCCCGCCATCTGGTCAAAATATCCGGGTTTTCAGATTTTTCTAGTTAGTTGCTAATCTAGACTTACTTGTTTATTAAATTTCAGCTTACTATCATACAATTTATTTATTTTCTTCTTATGGGCGTGATACCGCCCTTTTTTATAATGTGAATACCTGAAGTAGACATTAGTTATCTTTCCTGTCGAGTTTCCTTGAAAACGGATAGTAATAAATATATAAATATATAGTATATTCATATATGCTGACCTGAAGTACATGAAATAGAAGGCTTAAATTGTATGGGCGTGTTAACTTCCACTTTTTTCAACGAAATTTTATAACTTTGCATTACTCCAACATTTGTGCCAAATTTCAATAAAATCTCTTGAGATAAACGTTTTAAATTTGCTCTTTTAAATGTGTGCTTTATTGGAATAACCCCGCCATCTGGTCAAAATATCCGGGTTTTCAGATTTTTCTAGTTAGTTGCTAATCTAGACTTACTTGTTTATTAAATTTCAGCTTACTATCGTACAATTTATTTATTTTCTTCTTATGGGCGTGATACCGCCCTTTTTTTAATGTGAATACCTGAAGTAGACATTAGTTATCTTTCCTGTCGAGTTTCCTTGAAAACGGATAGTAATAAATATATAAATATATAGTATATTCATATATGCTGACCTGAAGTACATGAAATAGAAGGCTTAAATTGTATTGACGTGTTAACTTCCACTTTTTTCAACGAAAATTTATAGCCTTGTACTATTGCAACATGTGTGCCAAATTTCAATAAAATCGCTTGAGTTAAACGCCTTAGAAATGTTTTTAAATTCGGAGCCTTATGAACGCAGCCCCGCCCTCCTAGGTAAAATTTTTGGGTTTTCAGATTTTTCTATTAATTTGCTAATCTATAGTTACTCGTTTTTCAAATATCAGCGCACTACCGCAAATTTTAATTTTAATTCTTATGGGCGTGTTCCCGCCTACTTTTTTTTACCAAAAATTTTTATTTTGCTAGTAGCTATCTATCCTGTTTAGTTTCGTTGGAAACGGATAATATTAAATATATAAATAGCACATTTAAATGTGCTGACCCGAAGCACATAAAATAGGAGGCTTAAATTGTATGGGCGTGTTAACGCCCACTTTTTTCAATAAAAATTAATAGCCTTGCATTATTGCAACATGTGTGCCAAATTTCAATAAAATCGCTTAAGTTAAACGCCTTAGAAATGTTTTTTAAATTCTGAGCTTTATGAGCGGAGCCTCGCACCCTTGGTTAAAATTTTCGGGTTTTCAGATATTTTTAGGTGAGTACTCACTTAGATCTACTCGTGTAACAAATTTCAGCTTTCTAGCAATAGCGAAAGTGCTTCATTAATTTGATGAGTGTGTCAGTGGTCAGTGAGTATGTCTTCAAATATGCACTTTAATACCCTTTACTAAAAAATGGTAAAAGGGTATATATAGGTTTGTCATTCCGTGTGTAATTTCTACAATATTAACACATAAAGTATATATATTCTGGATCCTTATGCATAGGGAAGACGAACAAGCGATGTCCGTCTGTCTGCACGTGAAATCTATTTTCCGAAGCTCACAGAACAGCTAGAGACTTCTTTCTTGGACTGCTGTGTCAGAAATTTCCCGAAAAATTTTGCTGTTGAAAATCAACAAAATCGAGCCGACAGTTTCAGAGCTGGAAAGCTCAAACTCTATTTTTCCATACAAAATAACTACCGAAAACTAGTTTTTATTACTTTTTTTATTAAATTAACTTATCTTACTTCGGTATGAATAAAATTAGTATTTCTAAAAAAATATTTACAAAAAAATTAAAAAAAATTAAAAAAATAAAAAGATGTTTTTCAGGGTTGGAGGGAAAACTTTAACTTTTTTTCTTATAATTAAACATATTTCATGTTTTAAGAAGAAGGCTATTTTCTCAGGAACCGTAAGAGCTCCGGGTCTGAAATTTGGACAACAGAGTATGTAGAACTTTGGTCGCTACAACAACAAATATATAAAATTTAAATTTTAAAGGGTGGCCCAAAACGAGTGACGAGAAATTGTAAAATTTCATGTAATATACATACAATTGTATGTACATATGTAAGTATATTGACTATATGTTGGAAACCGTAAGAGTTAAACTATTGAAATTTTCAAAAACAGTAAAACTAAAAAATCCGAAAATGATAAAATCGCCAAAAATTTAAAAAAATCGCCAAAACGAAAAAAACGCAAAAACCGAATAAAATTGCCAAAACGAAAAAAAATCGACAAAATTAAAAAAAAGCCAAAATCCGAAAAAAATCGCCAAAACGAGAAAAAAGTGTCAAAACTAAAAAAATTTTCACAATGAAATGAAAACGCTAAAAACCGAAAAAATCGTCAAAATAAAAAAATCGCCATAAGTAAAAAAAGCACCAAACTAAAAATAATGCCAAAGCCCTTAAAAAATCGCTACAACGAGAAAAAAAGTACCAAAACTAAAAAAAATTTAAAATAATGCCAAAAACCTAAAAACGAGAAAAAAGTACCAAAACTAATAAAAGCACGAAATTAAAAAAAATCACAAAAACGAAAAAAAGCACTAAATTGGAAAAAATCTAGCACTTTTATAAACCACTAAAATGAAAAAACCAAAATGCCAAAAAACCGCCAAAATAAAAAAAACGCCAAAAACTTAAAAAAATCACTAAAACGGGAAAAAAGCACCAACAATTAAAAAAAATTCAAAAAAAATCGGCAAAACGAAAACAAGTACCAAACCTAAAAAAAAACCAAATAAAAAAAAACGCCAAAGACGCAAAAAACGGTAAAACTAATGAAACCCCTATTAAAAAACGCTAAAAACCGAAAAAACCCCAAAATCGAAAAAAATGCCAAAATTATATTATATATAGGCTAAAGTTCATATAGTATTACTACGGAACCCTTCGTGCGCAAGTCAGAGTAGCACTTTACTGAATTTAATTTTAGTAAATGCAGATATAAATAAAATTTATAGCTAAAGTACAGTCCTACCTATAAAATTATTTAAAGAACATGTTCCGTTTCATTTCCCTGAAACCTGATGTTTAAATTGAGGAAATTAACAATTTAGCATAATCAAAGATTATTAAATAAAACAAGTTACATAGTTTACTTGGTATGGAGGTACAATACTAAAACTATTTTCGAAGTTCGGAGCTTTATCGAACATTAGATCGAATCTCATGTCAAGTGGGATATTAAATATTGTTTTCATTGGATAGTTTTGATATAACGGCATTATTTGTTTGTTTAGCTAATATCAATATATATCGAGGAAACCTTATACCGCAGGAATGAATAATTGCAATTTGTGCTTTGGCCGGTTTTTATTCACGTTGAATTTTCCATTTCCCTGCGGAATAAAAAATACAATCCAATATAACATAATTTAGACCTCTTCGACATCTTTTATTAGTTTTGGGTTCACCTTTTAAAATCGTTAATAATTTAAATTATAAAATGATTAAAGAATCGTTAAGAAGCAATTTAGACATGAACAACAATTACGACAAATCGAATCAACCCTCATTAAGGAAAGACTGCTTGTTGGTCACTCAGGTAACTTAGATTACTTTTAAGCATCTCATATATGGTTGATAAGCATGTAAAATTTTCAAGTAAAGTTAGTTTATTTTTTGTCGTGAAGTGAAACTGAACACAATCGTATCTTGCTTGGAAATTTCTTTTTGATTATCTTACACTAAAAAGAGAAATACACAACAAAATGATGATGCGCGAAAGAGAACGTGAGCGCAAGCTTTTAAAAAGTATTAATTCCGAATATAGGCGAATGCAACAGGAAAGAAGACGGGACCGTACAATCACATATCTACAGATGGAAAAATTAGGTGGTGAAATGCGAAAAGACCGTAAAAAAGTTATAATTGTCGGTGAGTCAGTGTCTACAACACAAATGGGACCTGAATTTAAAATAAATGATGGCTCAAAAAAAGCAGAATAACAACAATAACAGTCACTAACATTACGAATCCAAACGCTGAAATATTATTCACAAAGACCCAGAATTTACACAAGAAACGCGATCACAACACACAACAATATGGCCGATACCATTAGCGATAACAGTTAATATAAATAATAATAGTAATACTAAAAATATGGCCAACAGCTTAATACAAGTAACAGCATTCAATATGCCAACATCCTCCAAACAAGCTGCTACTCAATCAAATAAGTGTATACTCTATACACTACCTAATTTTCTCCACCATCCTTTCATACATACCAGGTGTGGCATTAATACCCTTCCTGAGCTTTCCCCACTTCAATTCAAATATTAGTACCGCTTTATACCAACAGAATAGACTAACACAGAAATACACTAAAGCTATGACTACAACAAATGGCGAAAATTATGAAGATCTGCCTCCTGCATCGGCCAAAGGGACTGCGAGTTCTAATAATAAGAGTGATGAGCATGAAATAAACGCTATTGAACCAGAAGTCATATGGCAAACTTCATCGGATATCATTTCGGTGGCACAACACAGTCTCATAAGGCGGCCGCTCAATTGCCTGTTGAAGCTCATGGGTTTGGTTTTTGCCGCTGCTTTGCAGGTGTACGATACCAACACCAACACCAACCACACCAACACCAACCACAACATCAAACGCAACCATAAATATGTAGCGAACAAAATAAAATATACATACAAATCTATACTAAAATCTTGTATTATTTGCATGCGTACTAAAAGAATACTTTGTTGTTTATTTTTTTAGTGGGGAAGTATTTATTGGGCATTAGTAGAATTTGTGTAATTAAATGTTAATTATTTTATTGGGACTAAGAAGTAGAAGGCATTTGCACACGCAAAGTTGACTTTGCAAAGTAAAGTCTTGACTTTTTGTAGAGAAGGAAAAGAGAATGTTAGGTGTTTTTTCAGCAAGACTTCCAAATAGGGATGAAACGATACCACTAAGGTATCGATACTTTTACTTGATACGGCATCGGTTCAGAAGTATCGATACATACTCAGTATCGAAACTAGTTGTTTAAATTTCTTGCAGACGAGTTTTGGAAGAAGTTATTTATGAAAATGCTCCTTCAACAAACTAATTTTCCTAAATTACAAAAATTTTGAAGTTCAATTTTGTTAAAAACATAGCCATAAAAATCGCCAATAAATTCATTTATCGCCAGCAAAATCGACATCTCGCCACGTTTGGGATGGACTGGAGCAGAAGATATAGCCGACATGACATTAAAAATTTTTGTGCAAACTCGTTTTGTTCCCGCAATAACGCACGCTTTTAAAACAATTTTTGCAGCTCGCAATTTTATCGTGTTTTTTTTATAAAATATTGAACTTACTCTAATATATATTCTAGATATACATTAACATTTAACATGAACAAATAAAATTGTGTTAAACTGGCGTCATGTTCAGCTCTTTTGTAGCCAATAAGAAATTAGTATATTTGACCGATACGAGTACTTTTTACCGATACCTACTTGCTACTCGGTAGTAGAGTATCGATACCAAAAGTACTTGGTTTCTAAGAAAAAGTATCGAGTATTTACTTGTATTTACTCGTACCGTTTTATCCCTACTGCCAAAGTATACTTTGCGTCTGTAAAAGCCGGCTTATAATCTTTAGCCTGACAGGAAAAACAAATATTTTCATTTGTACAATTTTTATGCTAACAAAAAAAGATTAAAATTGGTTGTCGGCTAAATACAGCGTTACTTTTTTATGATATATGTCGAAAGTAGATGACAAAGTTGAGACCAGCACAATATTGAAAAACCTAAAATCAAAGCGACCAAGATCATCAATTAAGTTAGAAAATACAAAATCCAAATGTTACAAAAATTAAAGGGCCAGGCAACCAGTTAAAGGCTTGACTTCGAAACATGGACAATTGGAACTTGCTGTTCAATATTTATAATTTGTTTTTTTATAACATCATGGTTGATAATTTGTTTTTGCAATCATATTTTGCCAACTCACTTACTGCAATATGTTTAAATACATATGTAAATAAGTAAATATTCTTAAATTCTTATCTTAAATTCTTGCTAGTGTTGACAATAGAGTTCGCAAGACGAATTCAAACCAAGTGAACCAGTTTCAGCCGATGATCATTAGCTGCTAATTTATCTGGTCTCAAATTAAGCAAACCGTTTTAAAATTCGCTGCATGTCATTTCAAAATGAGTTCACCCGGTGGTCCACTCTGTAATTCAAAACGAAAAAAAAATCCTTTCTAATTTGAATGTAATTAATCCCCCGTTTAGACTGGCAATAAATTGATTAACATATATTGCAGGAAATGCCAAAATATTGATATTGTCAATGGAGACGGCTCATTTTTTGTATGCACCTTCCCTGTTGACTTTTACCACATTAAAAGCTAATACTGCCCATACCCTTAACATAAATAAAGTAATCAACAATATTCTTCCCTTATTCTTCCGGTATTATTGTTATATTGTCAGTCCAGTTGGGGAATAACATACAAATAAGAAAGTATTTTTTCGCTTCGAATTACACAGTAGACACCCTGGTATGAATTTATCTTGACAGTTCTATTACAAATAAACTAGTTAAATTTTCAGTAGTTCCGGTTTCTTCTGAATACATAGACATACTTATGTACGTATATACAAACAATCAAATCACATACACACATATGCATGCATGTAATTTAGCGCCGCACACATATTTGTATAAGTTTTCTAAAATTTTTATATGGAAATTATGTTCTACAAATTCCAAAATAATATTGTCTCTCGAATTCCCTTTAAGTTATTTCATGCATTAAAATGAACCCTTTCATGTAAATTAATCCAGCAATTACTGGCAACTCTACTCCAGTTGCCAAAACAACAACAACAACATACAAGTCGTTACTTTGCAAATTCAAAAACTAATGGCCAATCGAATCACCTACAAATATCTAGAAACGGCGGCATGAAAACGCCAAGCGCCAAAAACTTAAAAAAATCGCTAAAACGGGAAAAAAGCACCAACACTTAAAAATTGCCCAATTAAAAAAATGCCAAAAAATCGGTAAAACGAAAAAAAGTACCAAAAACCAAATTAAAAAAACGCCAAAGCCGCAAAAAACGGTAAAACTAATGAAAACCCTATTAAAAAAAACGCTTAAAACCGAAAAAACCCCAAAAACGAAAAAAATGCCAAAATTATATTATATATAGGCTAAAGTTCATATAGTATTACTACGGAACCCTTCGTGCGCAAGTCAGAGTAGCACTTTACTGAATTTAATTTTAGTAAATGCAGATATAAATAAAATTTATAGCTAAAGTACAGTCCTACCTATAAAATTATTTAAAGAACATGTTCCGTTTCATTTCCCTGAAACCTGATGTTTAAATTGAGGAAATTAACAATTTAGCATAATCAAAGATTATTAAATAAAACAAGTTACATAGTTTACTTGGTATGGAGGTACAATACTAAAACTATTTTCGAAGTTCGGAGCTTTATCGAACATTAGATCGAATCTCATGTCAAGTGTGATATTAAATATTGTTTTCATTGGATAGTTTTGATATAACGGCATTATTTATTTGTTTAGCTATAAGTGCAACAAACGAGTAACTTATTGATCAAGTGTCAAGAATTAAAATTACTCTTAATGTACCAAACTCGTATCTCAATAAATGCGCTTCATAATTAAACTTACTATTAATATATATATATAGATGAAATCAATTCCTTAGTAATTGCATATGAACTTTTATCCAAACACCGAAGAACCGTTTCTTTTTTGCTTTCCTGAAAACTTGTATTTTTTTTTAGAAATTAATGCACCGATATTCAACTTATTGCTAAGATAAAAAAAAAACATATTTAATCGAAAAATACCGAGAGGTCACTTATTAAAAATTGCACTAGAGCAAAAATTATGAATTTGTTCACAAATTATATATCTCGGTGCTTATGTATGTATCTCTATATTACATAAACACAATTTGTTTTCTCTCAAATATATAGGTGGTGGCTTAAAAGACTTTTGCGATGATGCATCGGGCTTGTCGTCTGTGACTTGCAATAATCAAAAACGATTTTGACGATTGGTAGATGATGCGCTATTATCCCTAGACATCTTTGGAGCAGATGACTTGTACCTTGGGTTTTGAGCTACTGTTATCTGTAGTGATAACTTTATTAAGTGATGAACACGAGCCTGAAGGGAATGATATTACTGACTTATATGAAGAAGTACTAGGCAACTGTGATGTTAATGAATCACTATTTGGCATATATCAGCAAAATCGAGCAGACGGTTTCAGAGCTGTAAAACTCACTCTCTTTTCCCATACGAAATAACTACCGAAAACTAGTTTTTATTAATTTTTTATTAGATTAACTTATTTTATACTTCCGTATGAATAAAATTGATGTTTCTAATTTAAAAAAAAATCAAAAAAATTAAAAAGACGTTTCCAGGGTTGGAAAACTTTAAATTTTTTCTTATAATTAAACATACTTCATGTTTTAGGAAGAAGGCTATTTTCTCAGGAACCGTAAGAGCTACGAGCCTGAAATTCGGACACAGTATGTTGAACCTTGGTCGCTACAACAACAAATATAAAAAAGTTAAAAATTAAAGGGTGTTCCAAAACGAGTGTCGGAAAACTTTAAAATCCCATGTAATATACATACAATTGTATGTATGTATGTACATATGTATATTGACACTTGAAATTTGTAAAATTAGTGTATTTTTATATAGACTACAACAATTAACACTAAAATTTAAATTAAAGTGTGGTCCATCAGTTAATGAAAACCATAAGAGTTAATAAACTCTTGAAATTTTCAAAAACGGTAAAATTAAAAAATTCAAAAGTTGTAAAATCGCCAAACCAAAAAAAAATTGCCAAAAATTGAAAAAATCGCCAAACCGAAAAAAATCGCCAAAATTAAAAAAAAAATTCTAACACTAAAATAAATCACCAAATTCGAAAAAATCTCCCAGATTAAAAAATTCGCAAAAATTAAAAAAAGGCAAAAACAGAAAAAATCTACATATGTAACTAAAAAATCGCCTAAATGAAAAAAAATCGCCAAAATCAAAAAAATCGCCTAAACTAAAATAAACACCAAAAACCGAAAAAAATCGACAAAACGAGAAAAATGTCAAAACTAAAAAAAAACGAAATCACAAAAACGAAAAAAGCACCAAGTTGGCAAAAAGTCTAGCACTCACTAAAATTAAAACAACAATATGTCAAAAAGCCGCCAAAACAAAAAAAAAAGACAAAAACTTAAGAAAAACGCTAAAACAAGAAAAAAAGCACCAAAACTAAAAAAATCGCCAAATAAAAAAAGCCAAAAACATAAAAAAATCGATTAAAGTAAAAAAGCCCACATTAAATAAAAACGGCAAAAGTAAAAAACCCTATTAAAAAATGCTTAAAACCGGAAAAACCTCAAAAACAAAAAAAAGCCAAAACTATATTTTATATAGGCTAAAGTTCATGTGGTATTACATATATATATATATATATATATATATATAATATCAATACTGAGCCCTTCGTGCGCAAGTCAGAGTCGCACTTTACTGAATTTATTTCTACTAAATGGAGATGGAAATAAAATTTAACTTTAAAGTACAGTCCTAACTATAAAATTAATTAAACAACATTTTCCGTTTCATTTCCCTGAACCCGTTCCTTTGTTCTCAACAAATTCGAAAAAATTCTTTAGGAATAAACGTTTACATAATACCGCGATATATACCTCTTCCAATGGGATGTTTAACTTGAGGCAATTAACAATTTTGCAAAATCAAAGATTATTAAATAAAACAAGTTACATAGTTTACTTGGTATGTAAGTACAATACTATTTTCGAAGTTCGAAGCTTTAGCGAACATTAGATCGAATCTCACGTCAAGGTGGATATTTAATATTGTTTTCATTGGATAGTTTTGATATAACGGCATTATTTCTTTGTTTAGCTATAACTGCAACAAACGAGTAACTTATTCATCAAGTATAAAAGAATTAAAATTACTCTTAATGCACAAATCTCAAGAAATGCGCGTCATAATTAAACTACTACTAAGATGTAATCAATTCCTGAATAATTGCATTTGAACTTTTATCCAAACACCGAAGTATAGAGAGTTGAACCGTTTCTTTTTTGCTCTCCTAAAAACCTGTATTTTTTTAGAAAGTAAGGCACCGATATATATCTTATTGCTAATATCAAAAAAAAAACATATTTAATCGAAAAATACCGAGAGGTCACTTATTAAAAATTGCACTAGAGGAAAAATGATGATTTTTTTCACAAAATAAATGTGTGTGCGCTTATGTATGTATCTCTGACTACACAATCGCACTTTGGTAAAGGGTATATAAGATTCGGCACAGCCGAATATAGCACTCTTACTTGTTTCACCTCCATATCTCCGGAACCTTTCATTGTAAAACTTTAAGACTTCGCATGAGGTTATATGAATTTATTCTAATTATGGTTTACATTTTATAGTTTTACGATTGCGGGGAACAAAGTTATGAGGGGGATAAAAACAGCTCGAATGGCTTCCTGTAATTATACACACTGCGTGCATTGGCCGGAACTTGACCTGGCGCACTACTGTGAGCCTAGATTCATGTGAACGAAAAATTTAATTCTGAAATTTTCGCATGTGGAATTCATGATAAGATAAGAGTACATTTAATTTTTAGGAAATTATTTTAACAAAAAATATATTGATGGTCTCTATTTTAATATATGTATGTACATATGTAGAATGGGCGATGTATCTTTGGAATCATATTTTGTTCAATTATGTAAAAGACTAGCTGAGCCCGCTAAACGTTACCTTACCCTCAATTATTGTATTTTCGTCATATGTTTGTCTAATACATACATAAAAAGCCTATATTTCAATTTTTATAAAAATCAGCAGTCAATTTCACGCTCGGTCAGGTGATGGTCAAGCGGACAGATAATACTAGAGGCGTTGAAAGCTTCATTTTTCGTTTGAGTAAACTATAATAGATCTCTTCTAAAATGATATTTAATATTTTCAGAATATAGGGTGGACCCTATTTTATTTCAAAAAGTTTTTAAAATCAGACCTAATTTTGAAACGTTTTTTTTGTGATATTGATGAAATTTTCTAGGTATACACAATAATGTATCATTCAAGGACCATAGTATACTTAAGCAAGAATAAATATATAATTTTTTGTAATTTTATTATAACAGGCACCATCAACGCACCGCACACGCTCTTTTCAGTTCAGTTTTCTCAGTTCTAAATACAGTTCAACCTTGGTATAACAAATCTCAAGGGATTAGAAAAAAAACATTATATCGAATAATTTGTTACAATGAGGTTCGTTATATCGAGGTGAAGTTGCACTTCTATTCGTTATAACGAGGTAATAAAAAATTTTTCTTCGAATATTTCAGCCGTTATTCTAAAGGCAGAATTAACCGACTGTAAATGTAGAACTGTAAATGTAAATGTAGCAGCTGATCGAATCTGTTACACGAAAAGCTCAGCAAATGCTTACCTGATTGAAATGTCACTTAAATGTAACGTCTGAAGGCTTCATTAGTCTTTATTTTCTGTTGCTGTTCTGTGCCGTTATTTTCCGTATAAAATATTTTACAATTACTTTTTTTGTGATAAAAATCACTTTTGGTTGTCACTTAACGTTGAATTCTATTTTCTACAGATCTGCGTGTTTGCTGGGCACAAAGTAATTAGAATGTATGTATGTGTGCACAGAGAAGATTTTTTGTTTTTGTCGAAAACACACGATACGTTTTTAGGCATTCTATAATCGCACAAACGTTTACATTTACATCACATTTAACATTTACCTTACATCTGCGATTTCTACAGTCGGGTAATGGAGCCTTAATGCTGTCGACTATGAATGTTTGCTGGAGACGTTGTCGTTGCAAACATAATAATTTTGTGTGCATCTGTTTTATATAATTTGTATAAATTGATGGAAATCGTTATGTAAAGGTTGTAAGTTGACAAAATTCGTTAAATAGAGGTAAATAATTTTTTATATTTCGTTAGTCTGCAGTGAATGAACATTCGTTATAACGACGTTATTGACAAAGGTATTCGTAATCGAGAGGTTTATTTTGCATCAGATCTTATGGAGCGTTGTAGGGGATTTAAAAAAATTCGTTAAATCGAGGAAATCGTTATAGTGAGCATCGTTATATCGAGGTTTGACTGTATTACGTAATTTTTAGATAGAATAGAGAAGTTTAAAAATGCAATCCTCATGTGGGACGTGGTTTTTCTGAGTGCAAAATAAAAAAGATGCCGCCTCATAATAGTTGGAAAATATTAATTCAAATATCAATTTAAAATAAAACGGGTTCGGTTTCGGCGTTAAATAAAATAATAATAAAAAATTGTTTATCAATCTTATGTGAATTTGAGAAGAGGTAAGTAAGTAACTGAAAATAAAGCTTTTAAAATGTTAAGTTAATAAAAGTTGTTAGGCGTAAAAAACGTTTTAGGAGAATAATGTTTGACAACATGGTGTTTTATCACACAAACGAAATGCGTTTTATATTTGTATTTTCTTAGTTGTTGCAGCCCTGCATATACTTTATATGTATAAATTTACTTTAATTAAATATATATCGAGGAAACCTTATACCGCAGGAATGAATAATTGCAATTTGTGCTTTGATCGGTTTTTATTCACGTTGAATTTTCCATTTCCTTGCGGAATAAAAAATACAATCCAATATAACATAATTTAGACCTCTTCGACATCTTTTATTAGTTTTGGGTTCACCTTTTAAAATCGTTAATAATTTAAATTATAAAATGATTAAAGAATCGTTAAGAAGCAATTTAGACATGAACAACAATTACGACAAATCGAATCAACCCTCATTAAGGAAAGACTGCTTGTTGGTCACTCAGGTAACTGAGATTACTTTTAAGCATCTCATATATGGTTAATAAGCATGTAAAATTTTCAAGTAAAGTTAGTTTATTTTTTGTCGTGAAGTGAAACTGAACACAATCGTATCTTGCTTGGGAATTTCTTTTTGATTATCTTACACTAAAAAGAGAAATAGGCTGACTTCCTAAACGCAAGTTGCAATTCATATTTACAATGCATACACTTCGTAAACGCATATGTAAACTTTCTGGCAATGTCCAATGTTCCTAATCGTTTGGCAACTCATTTTAATGAGTATCAGTTGTCAAAATCGTGCATCATTTTTATTTTGTAGGCAAACATATGTATGAGTTGCATAGCGACGTTCCTAAATGCCGATAAAATGCAAAAAATGTCTACGCAGCGCAAGTTTGCTCTTAATACATGCTTAGCATTGCACACGCATTTTATTAAATTGTGAATTGCAACTTGCGTTTAGGAAGTCGGCCATACACAACAAAATGATGATGCGCGAAAGAGAACGTGAGCGCAAGCTTTTAAAAAGTATTAATTCCGAATATAGGCGAATGCAACAGGAAAGAAGACGGGACCGTACAATCACATATCTACAGATGGAAAAATTAGGTGGTGAAATGCGAAAAGACCGTAAAAAAGTTATAATTGTCGGTGAGTCAGTGTCTACAACACAAATGGGACCTGAATTTAAAATAAATGATGGCTCAAAAAAAGCAGAACAACAACAATAGCAGTCACTAACATTACGAATCCAAACGCTGAAATAATATTCACAAAGACCCAGAATTTACACAACAAATGCGATCACAACACACAACAATATTGCCGATACCATTAGCGATATAACAGTTAATATAAATAATAATAGTAATACTAAAAATATGACCAACAGCTTAATACAAGTAACAGCATTCAATATGCCAACATCCTCCAAACAAGCTGCTACTCAACCAAATAAGTGTATACTCTATACACTACCTAAGTTTCTCCACCATCCTTTTATACATACCAGGTGTGGCATTAATACCCTTCCTGAGCTTTCCCCTCTTCAATTCAAATATTAGTACCGCTTTATACCAACAGAATAGACTAACACAGAAATACACTAAAGCTATGACTACAACAAATGGAGAAAATTATGAAGATCTGCCTCCTGCATCGGCCAAAGGGACTGCGGATGCAGTTTTGAACTCCCACCCCATATATATATATATATATATATATATATATATATATATATATATATATATATATATATGCATATACATATACATATATAAATATGTTTGAACATAAAAAATTTGGTTGTTATATTACAGTCTACAAATTTTTAATTATTGCTTTATTTATAAAAAATTATTGAGGCTTAATATGAAAATCCGTCTTATAAAAACCTTATAAAGTCTTAATAATTTTTATAAATTAGAACGTTAACTTCTAATTCATTTATAAATTAATTTACATTTACTAATAAAACAAACTTAAATAAATTTATTTGGTTTCTTTTAGTTGTTCTGTCATTAGAAAAACTTTTAAAGTTGTTTTGTTTGTATTAACAAAACCATATAAATAACCATATGCAGGCTGGAGGATACTCTAAATTAAATAAAAAAAGAGCTAAACTGGAAAGACATTCCGTCTAAATAAAGTTCCAATAGCTTGAATAAAAGGTTGAACGAATACTTCTGTAGACGCTAAGTTATTAACATATTCGGTTACTTCTTGTGTGCTATTCCCAACAAACATAAACGCATCCTGAGAATTTCTCATTGTGTATTTGATAAAGTTTTTTTGGTTGTTATTTTTTGTAACCTTTATTGTAAGTATGAAGTATCTATGAAGACACCACATTAGTTTTACAGCAGCATTGTTTAAAAAATAAAAAACAAACTTAAATTGTATGTAAACAAGTTTTGAAGAAAGAAGAAGAAAGTTTTTTATCTTCGCAAATCGTTCCGGCCGTTTAAAGAAAACTCTTTCACGTTTCCCAAAAGCAACGTTGAAGTATTTGTCAATCTGAAATATAGTTATATTGTAATAAAATATTATTATACATATGAACCTGGATTATACGGAAGTCAATTAACCATCGTTTTTGGTCCCGTGAAGCCCGGATAATCGGAGTTCAACTGTATTTCTTTCGACCTTTTTATTAGTTTTTTTTTTATTAAGAATGTTCAAGCCTCAGGTTTAATTCATACATAAATCAGCAAAATGGCAAAAAACTTTATTTATTTATTTGATTTATGAATTAGACCTTAAGCTTTGATAATCTTAATACAAATATTTATTTTGCAATAATTACTAAAGTATAAAACAGTAAATATTTGTATACTCACATATCGGAATCTACTCGGTTTTTTATATTCAGGCCATCTTTTAAAAACATCGGCTAAAGTGTAAGCTTGGTTTATTTCATTAATTCTGAATTTGCTGCATGCTTGCCAAATGCTGTCGAATTCGTCTGCACTCAATTTGTCATATCTGAGGCTTCTAACCAGTGTTGCCAGTTTTTTCTAGAGCTTATCCCAATTTTTTATTTCTCATCCCCAAAAATCCCCAAATTGATATTTTTTATAAAATTCATTTATACCGATAAATACGAGTATATTTACGTTCATATAAATTTAATTTGTATTTATAAAAAACTTGTAAAGAAAAAATTACACATAGTTTAATATACACCAGTATAAAAAAATTTTTAAAGTTTACCATTTCAAAAACTTCAGACTTGAAATCTTCTGATTCAGCAGCCTCAGAAACTTTGTTTTACATAGTATTTGTATTAAAAAGTTTTAGCATTTCAGCAGAAGGAATAAATTTGTCACAACAAATTGAATTATTTTTAAAGTGTGTGTTTATTCTAAGAAGTGCTTTCAAAAGTTTGTATTGCGTATTTTTGTTTTCGTAGCGTTCATTATTCGTTAATCTGCTTTGATACTTCTTGTTTATTAGAAACCTTACACTATGAATAGTAACACATTTTTAGACTTGCCAGACGCATATTTGTTAGTCATCTTGTTTGACCATCAGTTATACAAAAAATCCCCTCAAATTTGGTTACATCCCCAACAAATCCCCAGATCCCCAATACGAAATTTTCATCCCCAAAGGCGAAAAAATCCCCAATTTGGGGACAAATCCTCTAAACGGGGAACACTGCTTCAAACATATTGTCTACACCATGCGTGAACATCATGTAGCAAAATTTTTGCAAATTGAATTCACGGGTATTCTTATTCTCTTTCATTTAGTCTTATGTGAGATAAATTTTTACTTATCTTTTTACTAATTTTTCTCAAACGCACTGCGAGAAATTTAATATGTATGCTGTTTATGTTAAAAAATGCTTTTGCCTACATGCAACAAAAAATTATTTTCTCTTACAAATTGGTTTTTAGTAGTTTTAAACTCAGAATTAAAGTGAATAATAATGTTAATTTATTATTTTTTGTTGAAACGGGTTTCTAGAAAAAAAAAATTCTTTCCTAAAAAAATTATATAAGAATTACTTTTATTATTTGTTTTGCCTGTGTGTTTATCTTTTTCCCTCACTTACACAACCTTAAATTTATCTTGGTCACCCTTTGTCTACACCTAACATAATATGTAAGATAAGATCGTCAAATTCAATCGCAGAGCGAATTATGTTACGTGTAGAGTTCAAATTAGTGTTATCTCAATCTTATAAGATTTTTTATGACAGCGTTGTTATAAGAAATCCTATAACAACAATCTTATGCGATGAATTGTCAAAAAACGCACGTACATAAAATAAATGAAAAATTATGTTTTGGACAAATTTTCTGGGATTTTATATGTTTAAATGTGTGTATTTGATTTTTAAATTAAAGTTTGTGTGAAAAAGTGAAAATAAAATAACTAATTATGCACAAATAAAATATGTTAACTCGATGAGAATTTCTATAATATGAAATGTTATAAGAAAAGTTAAATTACGTTGTCTCCTTGTATAAGATGAAGAGAAATATCGGCATTTTATTTTTGTTATTCTGCCGACGTTTTCTCACATATTATGTCAGAGTTAATCGCACTTGTAGACGTTATGTAATGCAAGCCTCTGTGTTGCTCTCTGAATTCTTAAAATTAAAATACATAAATATGTATGTAAGATAATACTGTCATAAAACTATATATATATATATATATATATATATATATATATATATATATATACTACTATACTTACACAAAACTTGGGAGTTGGAACCAGTAATGTCAGGAGTATGTGCATCTGGAACTGATTATCTTTTCGTAGTAATCGGTAAAAACTAATGCATAATTATATTCAGAACATCGATATTAAACTCGTGGGGTTTTCTTATATGACGAATTAATATAATTATACAGCTATATATCTTTCTGCAATGAAAACAATGCATTTTGTACTCTTTAAAGTTAATTATAATCACTTCTTTATTAATTACTTACTTTTTGACACTTTTTTATTCCAAATTTTCTTTTTTAGTTGTGCACAAACTTATTTGGTAAATGAAGAATAATAGCTGATTGCCTTGTGTTTATTTTTTCTTTTTCCCGTTATAAAACAAGGATCTAGTACGTTGAATTAAACCAAGCAAACAAAAAATTCAAGTTGTGGTTCCTTAAATCAAAGTACTCGTTCGTTGAATAAAACATGTTCTTCTTCTTCTTTAAGTAAAATTTATCGTACATTACTTAAAATCAATGAACGGTTTCCTTGAATCAAAGTACACTTTCTTGAAACTTAGCTGTTTTCTTTTATTTAGAAGAATGAAGATGTTCCTTAAATTCAACGTACGTTAAATCAAAAAACTAGTTCGTTGTCAAATTCAACGAATAATTTCAAAGAATGGTTTCAACGTTCAGTTCATATCTACATAAATTTTTACTTTGAATTTCAATGAATATTTTTGTTTGAATCAACGTATAATACGTTGAATTTCAATGAATGCGTGTTCGTTGAATTTATGTAAAACTGTTTTTTCAATGTACAAACAAATAACGCCGTTATACCAAAACTATCATATTATTTAATATCCCACTTGACCTGAGATTTGATAAAAACGGAAGCTCCACAAAGCGAAGAAATTTCGAAACAAATTTGTTCAATATTTGTTCGCAAACCTTAAAAAAAACAAATGTTCGCTAAAGCTTCGAACTTCGAGGTTCTCTCTTCTTTTTTAATAACCCTATAAAATAGTTTTAGTATTGTACCTCCATACCAAGTAAACTAACTTTTTTTATTTAATAGTCTCTGATTTGGCAAAATCCTTAAGTTACTTAATTTAAACATCCCATTGGAAAAGGTATATATCGCGGTATTATGTAAACGTTTAATCCTAAAAAAATTTTCGAATTTGTTCAGCACAAAGGAACGGTTTCATTGAAATCAAAATTTAATTTATTTTATAGTTAAGACTGTTCTTTAGCCATACATTTTATTTCTATCTCCATTTACTAAAACTAAATTTAGTAAAGTGCGACTCTGACTCACGCACGAAGGGTTCCGTACAAAACCTAGATATGCTATACTACTATATGTACTTTAGCCTATATAAAATATAATTTTGGATTTTTTTTTCGTTTTTGGGGTTTTCTCGGTTTTAACCCGCCATTGGTGTCCTATTGGTCTGTTAGACCGGGTGTGTTAAAAAATTCGAATAACATTATTCCCTGTTATTATTTTTGGTTGCAATTTCGAGTAGCTGCCTCATTGCACATTACCTACTTTTAGTTAACGACGAAACTGCTTCGTGACCACACGTTGTGTACTTTTTTACTCATCCGGTGCGTAAGACCGTGTGTCACCGTGTATGTGAATAAAATAACCAAGTATACATTTTGCATTACATGTTTTTTTTATTTATTTTTTATTTATTTTGTAAAAGTTCCTAATGTCGAAAGACTAAAAAACATTATCTTCCCTTATAAATATGTGATTTTTTATTTGTTTCTTAATTTTGAAAAATGTATTACTAAAATCGCTGTTATTTTTAATGCTCTAATAAAACAATTTTTTTAATGTTAATATTGAAATAAAAGAGCTTAAATTGATTAAATATCTTTTCTTTATTCTCAAAGAGCATAAATTAAAAAAAAACATGAAATAATACTAACAAATTTGGAAAAATCTTCAGTTGAAAATCTATGTGCGTGAGACCGGCGTCACCATTGATCAAAGTCAAAATTGCGTCACCATTAGCGGGTTAAGCGTTTTTAATAAGTTTTTTTGTATTTTTGGCGTTTTTGTTTTTATTTGGTGCTTTTTTAGTTTTGGTGCTTTTTTTCTCGTTTTAGCAATTTTTCTAGGTTTTTTGCGTTTTTTTATTTTGGCAATTTTTTTTATTTTAACGTTTTTTTTCATTTTTTAGATTTTTTTAATTTTTTCGATTTTTTTTCATATTTGCGATTAATTTTAGTGCTAAACTTTTTTTAATTCTGTGTTTTTTTCTCGTTTTATAATTTTTTAGGTTTTTGGCGCTTTTTTATTTTGGCGATATTTTTTAATTTTGGTGATTTTTTTTCATTTTAGCGATTTTTTTAATTCTCCATTTGCAAGAAAATTTCGTATATAAGGCAGAAATCTACATCAACTGACACCACACATAGTGGACCAAAACAGAAGAACGCTGATGATGGAGGTTTAGTGGCCTTTGAAAACGGCTGGCTGATCCATTCAACTATGTGTTGTCAGAATATTTACAATTAACTTTGATGTTATTTGTTCATTAATAGTTATCACATGTAATTTGGCTTAAAAAGCGATACGAACTTTAGCCCGTTAAAATCATAAATATTAAAGCTAAATTTTTTTAATTTGGTGCTTTTTCTTCGTTTTGGCGATTTTTCGGGTTTTTGGCGATTTTATAATTTTGGGATTTTTTTGTTTTACTGTTTTTGAAAATTTCAAGACTGCCTCTTACGGGTTCCAAGATACAGCAAGTTGTCAAAATTAGACAGTCAAAAGTACATTAACTGATAGAACACCTTTCAATTTAAATTTTTTTAAATTCTAGTGTTGGTTGTTGTAGTGTGTATTTTTACAATTTTAAAAATTTCAACTGTCTTTATACATATGTACATTGTATATATATTACATGGGATTTTAAAATTTTTTGATGCTCGTTTTGGAACATCCTTTAATTTTTAACTCTCATGTATTTTTTGTTTTAACTACCAAAGTTCTACATACTCTGTCTAAATTTCAGGTCCGTAGCTCCTATGATTCCTGCGAAGAAGCCTACTTCCTAAAGCATGAAATATGTTTAATTAAAAAAATTATTTTTGGTTATATTTTTACCAACAATTTTCTTTTTCATTTTCCTACTCTGGAACTATAATTTTGATTTTTCTAATTTTTATTACTAATTTCTTTCTTTCTAAAATATGCGATATATT
The DNA here is from genome assembly GCA_905220375.1 of Tachina fera. Lineage (NCBI taxonomy): Eukaryota > Metazoa > Arthropoda > Insecta > Diptera > Tachinidae > Tachina > Tachina fera. The sequence goes on along the minus strand of LR999965.1, from coordinate 45,378,562 downwards.
TAATTACCAAAGAAATAATTACTTTTATTTAATTAGTTTTATATACCAAAGGGTACCCCTGTGGCTGAGAGGTCATGGGTTCGATTCCCACCATCGACTCTGGGTGTTTTCTGCAGACAAGCTAATCGCTTTGCGGGTTGTGTTTGTTCTTAACCCTTCTTAAAGAAAAAGTTTAAGTTTTCCAGGTCTGGGCTAGGTTTTTTTAATTTTATAATTTTGTATGCCAAACTTTTTCTTTCTAAACAATAAAGTATAAATAATTTATAAGCAAAAAGAAAAAAATAATTAGACCTTACTTACTTTTAAACACATTTTAAACTACAAAAATAGAGGTTAACTTGCACTGATTTGTTAGACCTTAGTATCATCAGACTTTTAGTAATAAATAATAAGTTGTCATTTAAAACAGGATACAATTTTCAAATTTCTTTTTTGAAGGACAACCTATTACATTTTTAATTTATGTCCTTTTTTTCATTGTATGTGTGTACATATATAATATAATAATAAGTTATGCGTACTGTGTTTGATAACAAATCAATTGCCTGCCGGTGTTTGGTTGGCTAGATGCCGATAAAGTAGTAAACGGAGGAGTATGAGGACCATTCTAAGATGGGCAACATCCATCCCCTTTCTATTGATCCTTTTTGTTATTACAATAAGCATTTTAAAAATTTCGTTATCATTTTGCTTTTGGAGGGAGCAACGTTAATTTTCCTTGAAAACAAAATTCGTAACTACGCTAATGACCGTAAAAGAACAACAAAAAAATCCGCCATATGAAATAAAACATACAAAAATGCTGAATTTGTACTTACTTATTATCATCCAGCACTGAATTAAGTGCTTCAATCCATTCTGGATCAATACTGCCATCACAAACAATCCATGAGTGAATGTGTGGTGGTTCGGCACTTACAACCGCTGCCGTATGTGTTAATACGCCATCAAGCCATTGACGTGTGTCAGGATCAAGACGACCCAACAGTTGAATGCGACTCATGGATTTGGGACTGATAGTATGAATGCGTATTTGTTGCTGTTGCTGTTGATGCGACTGCTGTGAGTTTTGTTGGAGAGATGTGGTTGCCGTTGGCAAAGCGGAAATAGTCAATTGTGGATTTTGCTCCAATAGTAATGATTTTGATGACAATAATGTTTGTGTAATTAAAGCTTGGCGAAGTACTGATATTATGGTAGATTTACCACAGCCGGGTGGTCCCATTAGAACGACACCCATGCGCTTTTGCAATTGTTCATACAGCTGTAAACATTTCACCATTTGTATTTCATTAACACAAAGACCCAATAAAGTAAATGCCTCTTTAATGGACTGCTGCAAAGTTGATTTAATATTGTCATTGACTTTAATTTCTGGAAATACATTTTGCAACAACATATCAAAACGTGGCACATCATGTAGTGCCAACTTGGACATAGTGGACGCACGTAGACACCGTACCACTACAGACATTTCTCTATTATGGTAACTGTCAATGTTGTGCACGAGAACAACATTTTCAAGATTATTTGTTGCCAGATTATTATTAGTTCCACTACTGGTTGTTGTATTATTTGTGCTCTGTTGAGCTGCTGAGGTGCGTGTAATCTTTAGATTTTCACGTAAAACTTCACCGCAAGCAAGTAAAATGGTTTTTAATTCCCTTAATCCCCAATCATAGTGGCGCTGGGGTGTTAATATTTTGCCACACATATCAAACAGCTCGAAAACGCGTTCGGCTATTTCTGTTGCTTGCTTAAATCCTTCCACAAATAACATAACACGTGCAATTTCTCGTGGCTCCGGCTGTTGCATAACAACAGGACGAAATAATGCTTGTATGTTGCCAGGTAATTTTTGTCTGCCACCGTATTCAGCGCCAGCCGGATTAAGCGTTACAAATATTCCACAATGATGATTGAGTTTAATCTGTGCGGGAGGAAAAAATATAATTACAACAAACAAAACATACAAATGCAGTCGTATGTGAGCAGCCATTAAGGTACACATACATATTTGAGTTAAAGGCATAACGAAAAGAAAGATACCAGGATATGTCTATACAGATTTATATGTATGTATGAATACGTATCCCGACATATTTACATATATACATACATATTTATTAATGCATCCACTTGTGAGCAGACATGTGTGTATTCATCGCAATCATATGAAGGTTGAAAATGGCACTCTTATGAAAGGAGTTTTATTTAATTTTAATTAAGACTGCAATAAATTTTTTTTGTTGTTGTTTGTCAATGGCATTTAAAAGAGGAATTTTGTAGACTGAATAAACAATCTTTGTTATAATAAAACAATACATCAATATCTTAATTAAAATTCAAAGTTGAATAACTTTAAATAAAATCACGGTTAATAATTCTGCCAAAAAAAAAACGACGTCAATGCAAACATCTGATAGAACATTTCCGAAAAAAATTTATGGTATATAAAATTTAATTTTAATGGGCGTGCCTCCGCCCATTTTTTACATGCAAATTTTTGTGTTTTTCAGAGCTTATTGTATGTTTTAAGTTTTGTAAAAATCGGTACAGTAGAACCACTTAAAATTATATATAAACTTTATTTTGCGTGACTCCACCCCTTTTATTCAAAAGGATGATTGTGCCTATTTTTGAGCTCAAGGTGTGTGCTGACGGACAGACGGACATCGCTCGTTCATCTTCCCTATGCATAAGGATATAGAATATATCGCTCATTTACTTCATAATGGCGCAACTCAAAAAAACCAGTTTGGCAGAAAACGCGTTTTAAGGTTTCAATTTGCATACAACTCAATGGAGAAATGAAAAAAAATCTTCTCTCAGGAGGTGATGGTACAAGCTATTTGTATGAAATTTTTACACAAGATAAAATATGAAATGCCGCATCTTTCTGCATTATTAACTCAAAAAACTAATTTTTTGAGTTATGCCACTATTGAAGTAAATGAGCGATATATACTTTATGTGTCGCTTATTAATATTGTGGAAATTACAAACGGAATGACAAACCTATATATACCCTTTTACCATTTTTTGGTAAGGGGTATAAAAATAATGCCGAATTGATAACAGTGTTTGATTAACACTGATCTAAAGCTAATAAGCATTTTAGACTGGATTACTGAAAGCGATACAAATCCACACACTGATTTTAAATGCAGCTAGTCTTATTCACTTCTTTTTAACGGGGCACATCGCTTTACTGGAAATATCGTATTACTGAAAACCAAAAGCAAGCCCATAGCCACGTTTTGTATGAAACTTACTTCGCTTTGGTGAAAAAATAAACAATGACATATTTATTTATTAGAAATCGATTGCATAACTTAAGGCTGAAAAAAATTTTGCATGTTTTGTCCGTTAAATAATTAAATGGAAAAATGTATTTGTCCTTTTCGCTCTTACCTACTTTATTGTATTTTTCTATTATATTGTAGTGATTTTAAGCAGTATGCTTCAATGTAACAAATTTCAGTAATTGGGTTTGGTTATTTCCAGTAAGGCGGAGTCGACTGTATTTATCTTTCAGTTGATATCTAGGCAGTGTGTATATTAACAGGAAGCATTTAGTCGTGTTTCCCCCCCCCCTTACTATGTTGTTCACCGTCGTAAAATTCTAAAATTTAATCCATTTTTAGATCCATGTTAGCTCATATGCGAAGTTTGAAAGTTTTAGAACAAAAGGTTCCTGAGATATGAAGGTGAAAAAGTGCATATTTGAAGATATACTCACTGACCACTGACCACTGACACATTCATCAAATTGATGAAGCACTTCCGCTGTAGCTAGAGAGCTGAAATTTGTTCCACGGGTAGATCTAGGTGAGCAATGAAATATAAAAATCTGAAAACACGGAAATTTTAGCCAGGGAGGCGGGGCTGTGCCCATAAAAATTCAAATTTGTGCTAGTCGATACAGAACTAGGTATAGGTGAGCAATAAACTTAAAAATATTTGAAAACCCGGAAATTGTAACTAGGTGGGTGGTTAGATAAAGGTCAGAAATAAAAAAGCAAATATAAAGCGCTTCACTGAAACGATTTTATTGAAATTTGGCGTATATATTGCGCTAATGCAAGGCTATAAAGTTTTGTTTAAAAATGTGTGCGTTGACATGCCCATAGAATTTAAGCCTCATATTTCATGTACTACGGCTCAGCCTATTTAGATATACAATTTATGTAGGTATTATTATTCGTTTGTAACGAAACTTGACACGAACGATAACCACTGGCCGAAAAAAAACTTGAGTTTGAAAAAGTGGGCGGGGATATGCTCATAAAAATTTTAAATTAAAATTTGCGTCAAGGAGCTGAAATTGGATATTGAAATAGGTCTAGGTGAGAAACCAGCTAAGAAGCTCTGAAAACCCGGAAATTTTAGTCAGAGGGGCGGGGATACGCCCATAAAAACTAAAAATTAAAATTTGCGGTAATGAGCTGAAATTTGATACACAAGTAGGTCTAGGTGACTAACCATCTATACTAATCTGAAAACCCAACAAATTCTACCAGAATGGGCGGGCCACGCTAATACTGTTTTATATACAGCTTTTAACTCAAACTATTTTAGTGAAACATTGCATACAAGTTGCACTTATGCAAAACTTTAAACTGTCACCTTGAAAAGTGGACGTGATCACTCCCATAAAATGTAAGCTTTATGTTTAATCTACTTCGATATATCATATTTTAGAAGAAAATTAGCATGACTTATAAGTGCTGTTCACAACAAAATCGTGCCTTTAAAATAGTGGGCGGGGAAGTTTTATCCGGTATTGGGGCCACGCCCTTAAAAGTCAAATTTGCACTAGAGAGCAGAAATTTGATACACAAATAAATCTAGACTGGAGATCACTAAGAAAAATCTAAAAACTTGGAAGTTTCAATCAGGAGCGCCAACAAGCACTTTAAACTCAAACTTAAGATCAGCTAGTTGTTCCGTTGTACTACGTGTTTGTAAAAATTGTGCTATGTTTTAATTAATAATTATCACATTATCACATGGCTTAAGCAGGTTGCCTAGATATAATATGAATTTCTGACGATTTCATATTTATAAAATGCATGGCAGATTATAGCGATATCTATTAAGGAAGAAAGAACTTTTATTTATATCTCACTACTTTTAATGACCGAAATTTTGGATAGGAATTTGACCTTTTTTCACATTTATGTTTTTGTGAGGATTCTGTATCACTTTGGATTCAGTGTATTTACACATTTATAAAACTATTCCTGTAACTTTCAGTAATACGAACACATTAGGCATGTAAAAATTTTGTAATTATTAAGATTTCACACAAATAAAAATTCTCTATAGTTAATTAAATTTACTTACATTTGCTTCGCCCATTAGTACTGCATCCAATTTATCTTTAAGAGCTAATTGTATTGGCTGTATAAGCATTGATATGGCTGAAAGTGTTGCTTCTTGTAAACGATTGAATTCATCAAAACAACCCCAAGCACCGCAACGAGCCAGACCAGTCAAAATCAATCCCATTGATTCGGTATCAACATTCTGTTTGGATAACAAAAAAAAAACAAACGTAAAACATAAATACATTCAAAATATTATGCACATTGAATAAATGCCATGCTTAACTAAGAATTTTAAAATTTATAACTGAAACTACATGGCAACAACCCAACAAACAATATTTTACTAATATGCAACAAACTATCCTACAAGATAAAGAATATTTTACCGACCGACCCGTGAAGCCCGGGCCTATGGCGGCATAATTTAAACGGCGCCAAAATTTATATAAAATAATGTAAGTGCAATTAAAATTGGAAAATGTATTTGGCTAATGTTTGATTTAAAATTATACTAAATTTTTGTTAGATTAATGACAAATAAGATTAATATAATATGTTGTCAAACTATTAAGATAAATATATATAAACCTAAAACTTTATAAACTTTTTATTAGAAAAACCAATGCGGATGTAATCCAATAAAAAAGTGTAGAGCAAATAGCCCTTTTTCCTAGTGGTACTTTCGGCTTTTTAGAGTCACTTTTTCTGAACTCAAAAAGCATAGATTTTTAATAAAAGTAAAAACAAGATATAAGACTATGTTTCTTACTTTGTATTCCTTTCGGTTTGAATATAAAATAAGCAAAATGCATTACAAATATTTAAAAAAAATTATACCAACATATACTTATTTAAAGAGTTACCCACCAACAAAAATTATACGAAAAATCTCACATCTGGAAAGAATATGTATTTGAAATACGCAAGAAACATTTGCTCTAACTTTTTTATACAAAAGTTTAGTTACTGCGCCTGTTCAGAAATGAAACAATGCGCTGCAAAAGTAAATTCACATTTCCCAAAATGCTTCGCTGTAGTAGATAACGCACAAATAAATGTCAAATATGAGGTCAAAACATGACTACTACTACAAAAAATTATCAGCGCACTTTTGATGCAATTAAATTAAAGTTTGATCGTATGATGCATACAAATATACAGATGTCCTTATTTATATAAAAATTTATAAAATTACGATTTCGATTAGTTACATTGACTTAAAAGTGCCGCATATCAAAAAGTGCCAAGGGGACAGTAGGCCTAAATCCGTTACTGAGTGCCATGTATTTTTAGCACACATGAAATATTTGGCCTAGGCCGTGATTGTGTAGGATAGTGAACCATGGCATTTACAAAGTACCTGGTATATTTTCAATAAGCTTAAATTATTAGGGCCATTATTATTAGTTGTAGGTAGAATTTAATCGCATTAATAAAAACTAAGTTTTGGTTTGTATGAAAATTTGATTTGTAAACTTTGTGTAAACCAGAATTATTTTTTAATTATTACTACTTCACTTTAACACAAAAGTAAGCGCTAAGTTAAAGTCAAGTTCTCCCTACTTGTGATTTTTATCGTGAGGTTAAGTCATTTGAATTTGCCACATTTCATATTTTGCCATATTTTTTACTTCACAAACTACAACCAAATTCAATTTTGTTTATATGAACAAAATATGACAAAACACAAAAAAATATAATACAAACACTAACTGTCGTATTCACAAAAAATTATTTTGGCTTACAAACGGCTTACAGAAGAAATTTTGCATGAAAAAAAAAATAAATAAAAGAAATTATGACACAATTCACACTGTGGCTTTTCTGCTTGCCTGTGTATGCAGGCCTTTTTAGTTTGATGGTGAGAGCGGGAGAGATGCTTGCGGGGTATAGTAAAAGGCACGAAATGAAAATTCGCGCTGATTTTTAACATTTCTTTTAGCCTTTTTCGCACTCTCAGTATTAAGCGTGTATATAAATACCAAAAAGGCATGAAAAAAAGGCTTAATGTAAATGTGTGTTTTTTCGTAGAGGGCTTAAAAATTTTTTCCAAAACAAGGCCGCTTAAAAAGGCATAGTGTGAAATGGTACTATGGAACTCATCAGTAAAAAAAATATGTAATAATATTTGTTTAATTTCGAATTGATTTTGTATTTTTTTAAATTTAATTTTGGGTGTAAATTTTGCAAACCTAATTTTTCCTTCAACTCGGATACGAACACCTGATATCTCAGGCTTTAAAAGCTAAAATGTGGTTTTTTTAATACATGTATTTATTTATTCTATCTTTAAATATGAACTAACAATAAGTATTCAAATTTTAAATCTAAAATATAATTATTAGAACCGACCACCGTCGTACATAAACTTGATAAACTTGAGTGATAGTTATAAATAATACATAAGTAGTGATAATCAAAAAATGAAAAATAAGTATTTTCAAGTAAAAGTATTTTTTACATACATACTACACTTTAAATGATCACTGCTGTAGAACTTTATAGTAGTATAAGTTTTTCTATCTTGGAAGAATAAATGAAAAATTAAATGAAATCCCATCTGGAGTGTTGAGTATTAGAGTCCTTGTGTTCCTCTTTTTTAGGCGGATGTGTGCAGTAGACTTCAAAATATTACGAGCAAGCGTATTAGGATGTGACTCGAGTTTTGTTAAATATTTGCCTGCGTATTTTGCAATTTCTTCAGTCACTAGTGGCATATTTAAATCACTATGTATATTTGAATTTTTGATGAACCATGGATCAGATGTTATTAACCTTAAAATTTTGTTTTGTCTTCGTTGAGTTGTCTCTACATTGGAAACTGAAGCAGTGCCCCATAACTGGATACCGTAACAGCATATTGGCTTCAAAAGCGACTTGTATATTAAAAGTTTGCAGTCCAGGCTAATTGTTGAATTTCTGCCAATCAACTAATGTATTTGAGATAACTTAAGTTTCATCTGAGTTAGCTTAAAGTCAATATGATATTTCCATGTAAGTCGTCGATCAAGGTGTATACCAAGGTATTTCACTTGGGAATCTTGAGGAGTATTTTGATGTTGATTCGAATGGTTAAACAAGTATCTTTTCTTAGGGTAAACGTTATATAGACACACTTTTGTTCATTTACTTTAATTCTCCATAAGTTCAACTACATTTCCAATTGTGAAGTATGTTCTTGTAGATATCGGGAAGCCTCGTCAGGGTTTTCGTGCAAACTAAGGCAGGCTGTATCATCGGCAATCGTAGATGTATAGATATTGCTGCTCAAAGGCATATCACAAGTATAGATCAAATACAAAACTGGCCCCAGTATGCTCCCTTGTGGCACACCGAATGATATAAATTCGGGCACACTCATGAATTCTCCTTCCACAACCGTGAACTTTCGGGTAGTAATGTAACTTTCTAATATATTCAGAAAATTTATTGGTGGATATGATTTCAATTTTAAAATAAGGCCTTCATGCCACACTTTATCAAATGCCTGAGAAACGTCAATAAACAGGGCAGAAGAATACTTCTTTTCTTCAAATGTTCTTCTTATAAATTGAACCAATCTATGAGTTTGTTTAATGGTGCTATGCTGACTTCTAAAACCAAATTGATGGTCTGGGATGCACCGACTATGAGTTAAAATTGGGGACAATTTTGTTATGAGCAGCTTTTCGAAGAGTTTTGACATAGTTGACAGTAAACTTATTGGACTATATGACTCAGCTTTAGTAAGATCTTTGCACGGCTTTGGAATCAGTCGTAATATGGCATTTAAAATAAACAGCAGGATTCTTTATGCGGCAAGTTCATTAGCATCTTGTTACTAATTCCATCAATACCTGGAGCTTTATTTGGCTTGAGTTCAGCAATTACTTTATGTACATCAGGCATCTTAAACATTAAGGCTCGATGGGGTAGAGCAACTACGATTGGCAAACCAGCAACACCAGTACACGTGTTTGGCGTAAATACGGATTTTAAATGTTCAGCAAATATTTTACATTTTTCCGTATCGCTTCTTGCCCATCCTCCGGTAGATGTGCGCAGAGGTGGCTTAAACTCAACGGGTGTTTTAAACTTTCTAGCAGCGCGCCACAAAGAGTAATTAGATGTTGGTGTGACATCAAGACCTTCCAAATAATTTTTAAAATATGCAGTTTTTTCCAGATGCAAGCAACTCTTGGAGCCGTTTAGTACATTCTTTAAGTCTGAGTTTATGTTGAGGTGATCCATGCTGTTGCCATTCCCATTAGCTCTTCTTTTTTCACATACGAGATGTTCAATATACCTGGAATAAATTTTATTAAACTCAGTCTGCGGCTGGGAGGTAGTGGCATGTTCAGCAGCATGTTTAATAATTTCGTTAAGATTGGCAATGTTAGTTTCAACATCATCATGAGTTCTTAGCTTAATGTTTTCAGTGCAATGACTACTAAGATATTCTTTGAATCGCAGCCAATTAACACGACTGACCATTTTGACATATGGGTGAGGTAGAGCACTTCTCAGTGGGCTACAGATTGTAACGATCGCGGGAGAGTGCTCTGATGATAGATCTAGGAAAGAAATAGAAATAGAAATAGATCTAAACAAAGCTCGACCTATAGGTGTTACAAGGCGTGAACCCCAGTACGTATATTTTGCATTGTAGTCTCCAGCTGAAGATCCAAGCGATTTTTAGAACTTCTCATACTGATCTTCGATAACTGAAAATCTGGGAGGTGAGTAAATTGATGATATCACGAAATTAGAACAAACATTTTCTACAAAAATATTCGTAGCTTGCATATATTCTTCACTAACGTTGTCAAGGATATAAAGCTTGAGTCTTGACTTAATTAAAATTGCAGATCCATCGCATACTCTCCCTCTAGGGTCCTTTGTATCATATATAGTGCAGTCATTAATTTTGAAAAAGCTTCTCGAAGTCAAATGTGTTTTAGAGACCAACATTATATCAATATTTTTTTCCATAAGGAAGTGCGCGAATGCCGTTTGCGTTCCAGAAACATATTTTTAACGTGTTCATGGCTTGTTAATTAATGCTTGAAGCAGAGTATTCTGCATTCTCAGCATTTCTTGCATCATGGTAGCCATATTTGTTGTAAAGTTGTTTATAGTTTGCACCAAATTATCAATGGTAGCTTCAAGGTGATTAAAACTTAAGTTTGAGTTTGTATTTGTTGAAATATTTGGCGAGGAAACATTTTGTGCGGGAATAGAATTTGTTTTAGCAGCATCGGCATACGATACACGGGAAGTAACTGGTTGGCTCATTTCCGCAAAAGTGGCGGAATAAGCATTTGCTGATTGAGATGTAGCTAATTTAGGTTTTTGCACCATAGTCTATTTGACAAAAGAGTACACAGGACAACCTCCACAATTACTGCATTTTTTATCACTTTGATCTTTTGGCTTATTGCAACTAGCAGTGCCGTGTAATTCGCCGCACACAACACAAACAGTGGGTAATTTACAGTATGTTTTTGTATGGCCGGCCATATTCTTGGCAATTATGGCAATGTACGGGACCTGATCGCTTATGTGGCTCTTCAATTGTGATTTTTCGGTATAAGAGGTATTTTAGGCTATAAATTGGGTGTCTCGTTTTTTTCAGCTGTATATAATTCGGCTCCAGTTCAACACGAAATAGAGACTGGGGGATCTTCTCCCTATTGATTATGTTGCTAACATTTTTTACTTTAAATCATTGTATGATGAGTGCATCTTTTACTTCTTCGGGATTAACATAAGAGTCAATGCCCTTCAATACAATCTGCATATTTTGTTATATTTTTTTTCGAATTCAGTCTGTATTTTGCGGAAATCTTTTTCTTCGTATATTTGAATTTTAGTTTCGTCAATGTTACCACGCTTTATTGGAATAACATGAAATGCGTTTTTTTTAATAAGGGCGTTAGAATTTTTATACCCTTTACCAATGAAAAAAATCGCCAAAAAGAGAAAAAAGTGTCAAATCTAAAAAAAATTGCCACAATGAAAAAAAAAACGCCAAAAACCGAAAAAATCGCCAATACAAAAAAAAATTGCCTATATGAAAAAAATAGTCAAATCACCGAAGTATAGAGAGAAACCGTTTCTTTTTTTTCTCTCCTGAAAACTTGTATTTTTCAATTTATTCCTAATATCCAAAAAATAATATTCAATCCAAAAATACCGAGAGGTCACTTACTAACAATTGCACTAGAGCCAAAATTATGAATTTTTTCACAAAATAAATTTTTGTTTTTTTTTGTTTGCGGTTTTTTTGTTTTTGTTATTTCTAATATGAAAAATATTAGCAAAGCACATAAAGCTTATTTATTAAAGTCAGTATGTATGTACCTATTATGAATAATATGAGTAGGTACGAATTTTTTTGTATAATTTTTTGTTTTTTTAGTAAGAATGTAAGAATAATTCCGCTAATCGACTATTCACTATGAAGGTACAACGAGAACTGAACTCTTATGTATAAAAAAAAATAAATAATTAAATACTTATTTCATTCATTATCAGCAGATGATTGTAATATTTAATATTAATATTGTAATATTACTTTGTAACCCAATATAACCTACCACCTATTACTACATTCCTGAAGTGTTTGCTGGGAAACTATGGAAAAGTAAACACACATAGAAGCAATGAAAATATCCAGGAGGCATGTGAAAACAATTGACATAAATGAATGAATATCACAGAACAAGCAAAGAGTTAATTATTTATCACAAAAATATAATATAAATATAATATAAATATTCATGAGAATGTTCAAAAGTCTCGCAAACTGTGCAATTGTTCATTTACACTCTCGTAAATAAAATGTCAAAATTTTTATAGAAATTTATTTACACAAACCTGTTAAGTTTGCCTAATAATTTTGACTCGTAAAATTAAGCTGTGCAATTTTGCATTTTGTAAACAACAACAACTTGCTTTTTTGGCTAACTTTAGGCATTTTAGCCATACACACACACACACTTTTATTTTTATAGAAATATACAAATATATTTTTATATTAAAAATTGCTTGAAATTTTCTTAGTTTGTTTTTATTAAATGAACTTTTTGACGTTTGTTTCAAATTTACATAAACTGTTTGCGCAAAAGTTCAAAATTGCTTCATGAAACAAGGCTCCCAAGTTTACCCAACCGCACAAATGACAATTTTAAGAGTTCTCATGAAAACCCTTAAAAATCTTGCAATTATAAAGTTTCAATTATTAAGCATTCAAATGTACTAAAACTGTGTAATGTTTAGTAGCCATTCGGGGTAAATTTTTTAATTTTTGGGAATTGTGTTAATTTTGATGAATAAACTATTTTAAATCGCATTGAGCTTAAGGTTATAAAACAAATTGAATAGAATTGCATAAAAACTTTAGAAATTCAAAACTAGATATGAGTTCAGTGCATTAAATTGAAAGCAAGTTATAGATTATATCCTTAATAATGGTGCTACTCCCTTCTCGATTCCCATTAACTTAAATATTCAGTTTAGATAACGAATTTCATATTTAAAGTAATTTTCAAGCGAGATGGAATGATGAAACATTTTAGGGAAAATGAGATTTTCACACAAAGTTTGACAACAAGATTTTATGACGGATCAACATGGAAATGACAATTTAAAACATTAATATTTATGCCCTGGCATGAGTTCTCATTTAAGTTATTATTCTACAAAATGAAAATTGTCTTAAAACGACATTTCATCTTGTACATTTTAATCAGCTGTTTTGTTTTGTCATACAAATGAAATACTGCAATATGCCAAAAATGTAGATGTAAACGGCACAGATTTGCACATTTCATACAGCTGTAAATACACTTTTAAGTAAATATATGTTTATTTTAATTGATTTTACTGCTCTATCAAAAGAGTGTTATCAACAGAGTTTAACTCAAAACACTATACTATATACTATAAATGATAAATAATTGTTACATATTAATTGTATGGGAGCAAAAATTAATGACATGGAAAAATTTTATATTTGTATGTGAGCAAAAATAAACGACATGAAGAAGTCTATATACACGCTTTCCATGCGAAAGATCGTGCTGGAGCCAGATTTTTTTCGGTCTGTGGGCGGAGGACATTTATATTGGTTTTTTGCCCGACAGGGACAGGGCCTTTCTACTTTTTTTGTCAACGCTTAGTGTCAAATAACGCCCATAATTTTGTTTTGTTCTGGAATCAAAAGTGGCAATTACTTTTAATATAAGTACCTAATCGAATTCATAAAAGAAATAGAAACTGAGCAGCAATCTGAATAAACTTTCTAAGTTGAAGCTGGCAGTTTGTGAATATTGTATTCCGCCAACTTATTTCAGATTTGAAAAAAAGGATTTTTATACATTTGATAAACTTCAAAAATACTTTAAATACATATATATACATATGTACACTTACATATCAAATCTTTGCTTCGATAGAGTCATAAGTCAAAAAACTTGTTTTACAGAAAGTGAATTTTAAGTTTTGAATTTACCACAATATTGATTTATCTAATGGAAAAAATTAAATTTATTCTTCTCTCAAGAGTTGTGCATACAAGATATTTGTATGCAATTTTTAAATAATATAAAGAACGATATGAAATAAAATTTTTTGAATTATGACTCTATTGCATAAGCCTTTGCCAATTGTTTATTTCATTTTTTTCATTGGTTATTCATTGAATTTATGCTAACAATAAAAATAGCTCTTCCCTAGCAAATCAATGAAACACAGACTTACCTCATCACAATTAAAAACCAACACAAGACGACCCAACATGGCGCCCAATGCCTTAACACATTCTGTTTTTCCAGTGCCAGCTGGGCCAAACGGATTACCACCCAAGCCCATATGCATTGCTTGTGTCAGTATTAGATAACATTTGTGTGTTAAACGTGTACTGACCAGCTTATTAGGATTACCTAAAAATTCATACGAATATTCAAACTCAGCATACGCCATGCGAACCATAACTGTACGCGAATCCTTGCCACCCGCTCTCAGTTCACCACCACTGTTGCCCAAATAAAATTTAAGCTGAGCCAACCAATGCCAATCACTCAGACGCATTGTATTGTTTTGTATCAACTCCTCAACTACAGTTACATAGTGTACCAGTTCAAAGAGCAAAGAACGCAATTTCGTTTGTAGCAACATGTCCTCGGTTTGATGTTTCCATGTTGAATATTTGGTTGTTTCTGTATTAAGTTGTTGTTGGAGTTTTTGTAAAGTCATCGTTTGTATGGCTTTTTCAGCCTGTTTGGTAAATTGTATAGCCCGTGTTGTCGATAACACTTGCATCACATAATTTTGTAGAATATTTTCATTGTAACCATCTGCCGGATATGAGTTATAACATTGAACAATTTGATCTTTAAGTGTTTGTTGAATATTGATGACCAGTGCATTAAGCCATGTCTAAAAGATGAAGTATATTACATGACTACTTTAAGAGATGCTATGCAAATTTTTTAAATTACTTCTATGGATCCAGACATTTCAATGGGTGTTTTCAATTGAAGAATGTCTCCTTCAGAACTCTTTACCGATTGTATACTAAATACTGTACGTTCTCCGCTTGTGCTTTGCTTAATACCTAAAGCATGACAACCTGGGAATAGTTTTTTAATATGTTTTTGTATGATTTCTGGATCTTTAGAGGCTTGTCCTAAAATTTCCAAAAGATCATCATCACCCAGGAAATAAAAACGGGGAAAGGAATTACGCTTGTCCTTAATGAATAAACATAAAATATTTATCAGAAATTGATTATTTGACATATTGTCATAAGTTTATTTTAATTGAAATTTATTTGCTGGTGGTTAAGTATTGTCTACATATTTCATTGGTGCTTTGCAGTATACTTTTTAGAGTTTCTAAGCCTACAACGCTTATTTTTATTTAGTGTTTTTCAAAAATATTATTTTTTGTGAATTCTCAAATAGTTTTTGAAAGTCTGTGCATAAGATAGCAGGTGTGTGGTTGAAGTCTACTGACGATTTGGCAAAGCACCAATGAAATATATAGACAATGCTTAACCACCAGCAAATAAAATTCAATTAACATAAAATATATTAAGTTGTTTAACAAATTCTTTAATCTCTTATACTTACCATTATATAAGTCATTAAATTATTCTGGCATCTCATTAATTGTGTTTCTAACGATTTGACTAAAGTAGATATGTTATTAATTTTTACCAAGGATATAACTCTGGAGTCCAGTTCTATTTCTCGCATTATATAACGAAAGTCCTTGTCTATGCGTTTAAATAAAGCCTCCTCATTCTTTAAAGTACCAGCTTCAAACACCGGTTCCAGGTAAATCCACCTAAATAATTAAATATATTTTTTAAATATTTATTACTTCATCAGCTCAGTGAGTTTATTGACCTTCTTTGTGATTGATTTAAACTTGCTAAAATACTATCTAAAGAATTGAGCCGACTTTCCCACAGTTCTGCCTGATCTGAAAAAGCCTCGAAGGCTGCTGAGTTCTTAGCCGATTGCAACAAGGATTGATTATCACTAATTTTGTTTAAAACATCCTGGTAGTCCTTAATCAAACTTATGGGATTTCCTGATGAGTCCTTTTGTGTTATAAGCGTAAATTTAGCCATAACCGACCATTGATCAAGTTCAGTTAGAGCCTGTCTCACCATTTGCTCTGAGGAGGCTTGTCGTACAATTTGTCCGATTTCAGCTGAATTTTGCTGTAGCAACAACTGACATTGCAATATGTCGTTTAAAGTAAAATTATGTAGATTTTTCATATCATCTTTTTTGAGCAAAACAAATATTCTAGCCCAATGACGTTCTGTTAAAGCATCCGATTGCAACTGTTGTAAAGTGGGTAAAACTGTTTGCAACTTTTCCACACTTTGTCGTATTCTTTTTGAGGGCAAATCTATCGAAGCCGTGACAGAACCCTCCCATTTTGATATCAGTTCATTCAAAATGTAAGGGCGCCTGCGATAAATGGCCCATTCTTCCATTAATATGGCATTAAGTTCGCGCAAATAATCATCATAAATAATCCATTCTTTGGACTGTTCCTTTATCTTCAGATCAATTTCGTCAAAGGGCTTTAGCAAATCATTCGGAAAAATCATATTGAATTTAGCACATTCTGCTAAAAGTTGTTCTTTCTTGTGTAAAACTTCCTGCCAGTGTTCCTGTCGATCCTTAAACATATCCAAAGAAGCGTCTTCATTCGATTCTAATTCATTTATGGTCGACTCCCAGCGTATAACAAACTTTTCTGCTTCATTGTGCAGGTTTTGTATTTGACTTTGGGCCTGTTCTTTAATCATGTCCACTTGACGTTGCAAAATTCCCGCATGATTTTCCAACAGCGGCTGTAAATTTTCCCACTGTATAAGTAAAGAGGATAATGAGGTGACTCGCTCTTTACACCATCCCGCCAAACAAGTGTCTTTAGCTTTTACCACATTCAACGTTTCGGTAATTGTTGGTAGTTCGCTCATAATTTTCTCATATTTCATGCCAGATTCGGTAATTGAAGACTCATCTAAGGGTATGTTGTGTAAGAATTGTAAAGAGTTCTGCAAAAAATCTTGTATAACCGTAATATCATTTAATATTGAGGCTCTTAGGCTGTTCGATAAAACTTCCCAATATCGACGACTGATGTTTTCAATATCTGAACGCAGAGTTAAGATATCGATGACAAAACAATCTATAGATTGCTCATCACTAAAATAGAAATGTTGTTGCATTAAGTAAGCGTGCATTTAGAATGTACATAAATAAAATGTTCGTAAGTTAGGGAAGAATGCGAAAAGGCTACAAAAATACTTTTTACTTTGGCAATGACAATGACTATGACTATGACTATGACTATGACTATGACTATGACTATGACTATGACTATGACTATGACTATGACTATGACTATGACTATGACTATGACTATGACTATGACTATGACTATGACTATGACTATGACTATGACTATGACTATGACTATGACTATGACTATCACTATGACTATGACTATGACTATGAGTATAACTATGACTATGACTATGACTATGACTATGACTATGACTATGACTATGACTCTTACTCTAATAGATTATGTCTAAACTCTGATTAGATAAAGTTGTGACTACAATATGTCGATAATCTTGGAAAAATATGACTGCACTATGTATTCGATAAACTATGACTTAATCTGACTATGACTTAATTTTTCCACTTACTTTTGAATCTTGGCAATTTTCTGACTAAAGTGCTTACACTTTCTGAAATTACGGTCCCAATCATCTGACGTTTTTAAATGTAAGCTGCAAAGTTCTTCAACATCAACATAGCCCAAAGCGACCCATGGTAGCCACAATTTTTTGAATTTATCAAGCCTTGCAAATAATTCTTCAGCTTGTTCATACAGAGGACCTAAATAATGGCGGTTTATCTCAACCATGGTCTTAAACAGCTCAGTAGCATTATCAGACAAACCACGGAAACCGCAAGGACGTTCTATGAAACGTCTCAATTGAGAAAAATACTTGTCGCGGATTTCTTCTTCCGGCGGTATGAATATAAGCTGACGTTGCCTTTAAAGATGATTAAAGGAAATATTGAGAAAATTGACTTTTAAACATTTGTGCTTCTATAAAAGCTTACCGAAATGAAATCTTTATGTGAATGTCAGGCAATTTATTGTTCATATCTACCAGACCTATAATATACTGGTATTCAAGTACTTTATACAGCTGATGATCCCAGTGCAGCTTAAAAGCGTCTAAATTTGTAAAGCCCTGGCGTTCCAAATTAGCAACTAACTCTCTCAAATGGCGCATTTCATCTTTCCATGTTTGACTTTGGGTAAATAGATCGGTGTTCATGAGTTTAATGACCTTAAATCAAAACATAATCACATAATCAATATTTTCAGCTTGTATTACAACAGTGTACTTACCGTTCTCTTTGCTTCTTCATGATAGCCCACTAGAAGTGTATTATGGGCTGATAGTTTACTTACAGCTGATTGTAATATATCAACATAACGCTGCACTGAGTCTTCATCATTCCAAGCAACTGTTTCGCTGTGCACTAGCTTAGACAATTCCATCGCATTTTTTAACATAATAGGTCTTTGGCAAGGAATCATACGATCACCTATTGTATTGTGAAATGTAGCAATCTGCTGAAGTCTTCGTGCATAGCATATATATTTTGCAGCATGTGTAGCAGCCGAACGTAGTTCCGAGGGAACACTAAAACCCATATTGTCAAATTCACGAACATCTTGACAAAAAGTCACCAATTTGGGATTGAATGTAACGCGCATAAGTTGACGGCCCTCCTTTTCGAATTTAACTACAGGTTGATCGTCACGTAGTCTAAAAGATATCGGAAAAAATTAATCACTATAACAGTATAAGCTTGATTCTTTATATATTACTTTAGGTCTCCAGATTTAACGGATGTGTTATGTTGCCCACACCAAATTTCAAAATTAGTTCTTAGCAAAGACTCCGTTTCTTCTTTTATTTCCAGTACTGCTTTGTTGATTTGATCAAAGCCTTCTCGCTCCGAAATGAGATGACTGACTCTTTCTATTTCTTGAATCTTCAAATTATTGCAGAGCATGAATAAAAAGCACATGATCAGAAAGATACAAAGGAAAAATTCGGACTCAGTTACTACTAATATGTGTGCATTATGACTTATGATGTTTTTTTTTAAGATTCACCCTTATTCTAGTTGTCGTCATCGACGTCACTTTAACACAATACCAAAAAATTGGAGCTTATTTACTCGCTCTCGAGAAAAATTTTGCGTAACTGAAAATCTATTTCCGTTCCCTAAGGTCTGGAAAATAGCATAAACCTGGAAACAGGAGTCAGTTTATTTCGACAATGGATATACGAGCACCAATTTTTTGGTGTTGTCTTAAAGTGACGTTGATGGCGACAACTGGAATAAGGGTGATTAACAAATTTATTTATAGTTTTCATATAAGAAATCCTATTAACTTTAGTTCAAGGAAACATTCACTTTCTAATTAAAGTGAAATTAATCTCCTCCTATTTGAAAGGGAAAAATATGTTGCTTTTAATTTTTGAAGAAGGAAATCATGTTAGATATATGATAATTTCAACATTATTACAATATGAATACACTTTGTTGATATACATATATCTATAGAAGGAGGAATTGAGGCTATTGTCGAGTGCAATAATGGATGAGTTATATGGATGTTATACAAGTCAGTTCTGTGTGACAAATAAACTCTCTCAGGCTGCAATTAGTAGACAAATGAAACATTTTAACAAAATAAATGAAACCAAAATTTACTTTATAGTTATAGATAAAGGAAATGCACCTGAACTGAAGGATGTTTATAACTTTTATCTACATTGGGTAGTGTAAATAAAAAAAGTATTTTTCTTTTTACTTAAATATTTTTTTTTAACCTCCAAATATGTCTGCATGTGTTTTTTTGCTTTAAAAAAAGTTTATGTAAAAATTTCAGTTAAGGGTGTAGGTTAGGTTAGGCAGTACAGTCTGCATGTGACAAGGATAGAAGGATTTACTCTATATTAAACCATACTGATTTTTGTACCACTATATTTGCTCTTCTGTTGTCGCATGCCGATATCTTTGAAAGATCCTGCAAAATTGGAAAGCCGACTACAGTCGCTCTTTTGTTAGTAAGAGCAGGCCAGTGACAGAGTAGGTGTCCCAGCAAAAAATTTAAAAAAAAAAGGTAATCGATTGTGGAATTAAGCATTTTTGCTGGAAGTTGCTCCGTACTGTGTTACGAAATTAATGATTTTAACAAGGTGTGAGACTAAAATAATTGATTCTTGAGATTTAGTTGTTGTTTATTGTAGGAAGTAATTATTTTTTTTTATTGTGGGAAATAGGTTTTTTTTCTTGATGGAACTACTTTTTTATTCGAAAAAAATACTTCTATTTAATTCTGCCGTCTTTTGAACAAATGGAAGATTTTGATTAAAAACTTAGTTTGATTAAATAACAAATAACTTTAAAAAATACACACAAAAAGTAATATGAATGATTTTGTAATATTAATCAAAGTATTTGTAGTATCAATTAAAAAATTAATTAAATGTTCACCTATAAACAATTTGATAATATCAATTAAGGTTTTTCAGTCAAATTAACTAATACAATTAAAAATTTAATCAATACAATTAAATTCTTAATTGAAAATATTAATTGGTGAATACTTTTTTCTGTGTATATAAATACATTAATAATATAAATAAATTAATAAATATAACAAGTTAATTAATAAAACTTCATCAATCAAAACAATTGAAATTTTTCTAAATATAGTATTTATAAGTAACAATAGAGGCACCCATCCATTCAGTTTATATATAAAATTGAAACAAATTATTTGGAACTAATTATATTTAAATAATAATTTTCCAAAAAGGAAGTACTTATTTTTAAGTTTGAAATAAATAAGTAGACAATTTAGAAATATATATAATTTATTTAAAATAACTACATATTTTGGCAATATTTTCACGTCTTATTTTAAAACCTAGAGAATATGTTTAACTTCTGCTTTCTATTTTAAGTAATGTGATTTTTAAGCGAGTACTTCAATTTGACAATCTAAAAAGTAAGTCGTTATATGTCAAGTAGTTCAGATGGCAATGTCTCATTTTTTGCTGGATGTTCAACCGTTTCCTCCTCTTCTAGGTCAAAACAACTTCTACAGAAGTCATTATTTGCAGAGTTGATGCCTTGGTATTCTATCCATGATAGCGGATTTTCTGCGATTTCAACGTGGCCAAGTTAGTTTTGAGGCAGAGCAGATAAACTCGTTTGACCATTAGCAGAGGTGTGGAATTAAGTATTTTTGTTGGAAGCACTGGTCTACTGGATTAACTTAATGGTTTTAAGCAGGCGTGAGACTGAAATAATCGGTTCTTGCGAACTACTTAAATTTTTTATTTGGCAGCATATTTACATACATACTCTATGAAGACTAAAACAATCATTCTTCTCGTCAATCAAGTTCTACATATTTTTTTTAATTTTATGTAATGTGATTTGTAAGCGAATAATGAAATTTGGCAATCAGGAAAGTAAGTCAGTATAAGGCAAGTAGTTCTGATGGTAATGTCTAATTTTTTTCGGGGTTATCTCGCCATTTCATTAAGATGCTTACGGCATTCTTGCTACAAAATAGATGTTTTGCATACACATGGTAAAGATTTGATAGCGGCTTTGTTGCCGGTACATATGCGAATATCTTTATTAAATATTAATTGGTATCTTCACCAGTTTGCCGCACTTTTTGTAGGTGATATTTAAGCTTGTCTTGCTTGCCAGGCATTGGTTGCCTGTAATCCTAACACTGAACTCATTGCCATTTTTTTTGACAATGAAGGTGCAAGCTCACTACTATTTTTTCTGATTAATATGGTCTGCAGAAGAGTTTATATCTTAAATTTTTCATGTTAAAGTTATGTTACTAACATACCTACATATAAGTGACTTGCGTAAACAGTCTTGTTCTTAAATGTATTTTCGTGGCATGTATTGTACTTAACCAATAATAAATGCTGTCGTATTATAAGCGAAGCACGATGGATGCACTGTTGTACATGTATATGAGTGGTAACAAGCGATGTCACCAAGATTTCTTGTTCGTAACAAACATTCCAAAGAAGTAGTATTGATGCGTGTATGCATGTTATTTTACATATTATACAGATGCATGAAACTTAATAATGATGTTTATGAAACTCTCGCTATAATTTTTTATTCGTTTCATTTCTATTTCATACAGATTAATAACTATGAAACAAGAGCAATGAATACTCAATAGTTAAGAACGCAGTAAAATGATGTTGGTTTGTTTACTTATACAAGAGCATACTAACATTTACAAATGTGAAACAGAGCATGTGTTGAGTAAATCTCGATTAAGTTCATGCAAAACAATAACCATGATACAATTACAATAGGTACATGCAGAACTACAACAAAATTACAACACCAAAAAACACATGTATTTTGTTGGTATAAACAAACCCCAAATTGTCGGAAACAACTGTCTTTTGTTTATAAAAATAACAATTACAGGGTAACTAAAGTACAATTGCAGACGCGGCATTCCTGCATGATTATAGTTATTCAGTGTTGCCAATATGGGTGTAGTTAGACAGTGTGTAATTTCTACTCACATGTGTAGGCGATGTAATTAAATTCTTGTATAATATGTGTGTAATTCTACTTTAGGTTCTATTTTTATTAATTATTGCTTTAATTTTAACCTACACAAAAGATGTGTAGTGTAATTTTCTTCAATGTGTAATTGGAGACACGGCCATGTGTAAATTCATTGGCAACACTGTAATCATTTTATTTACACACATACATAAACATTTTTGCAGCTTGTAAACAAAGTTTGACAACTAGGAGCAACGTATACAGTGACAGGCTGGGCTTGTGCATGTACCTAGTATAATTGTATCATGACAATAACCTTTTAAAGATCAGTGTTACCAGTTGTAGGAAAGCGGAAAATATAAGAATAATCGCCGAGAAGGAAGTTAAAAAATTTTAACGAGCTTTTTCAGTTTTTATTAGTGGGAGTGATTTGCAACTTCGGTAAAATATTTCATTTAGATAAAAGTATTTAATTTTATACCATATTTCGCTTTCACGAAATGTATTACATATAAACATAAGTTAAGTGTACACATAATTATCTTTCTTTTAAATACAATATTATTGATCCCAACGTACTCGTCCTATTACTTGAGAAAATGGGGGGGGGGGTGTTACCAAAAGTAGGGAGTAGTGTATGGTGAAAAAAAGACATATCCTGAAAATGAACTGAGCAAAAACTGCTTAATAGAATTAAGAAGATTTTCTCTATGAAACGCTTTTAGGCTAAGGGGTACCCCAGCAGAAAGAAGCGAAGATTTTTTCATAGAGACTCCTTATTGTTTTTATGTGGTAAATCTTATTAATTTTATCAAGAAGAAAACCACATAAAATCAAGAAGATATCTTATTATTCACAACTTGTTTTACTCAATTTCCATTATTTTTGGCACCAAAAAAACAATCCATAGTGAAAATCTTCTTGATTCTATTAGGTTTTCTTATAAATTGTAAACTATAGGGATTTTTTATTGATTTTATTAGGTTGCCTTATTGATTTTTTTAAAAAGTGTTTCTTATTGATTTCATTAGGCTTTCTTATTGATTTTTTTCAATAAGGTTTTCTTCTTGATTTTAGTAGGTTCCTATATGATTATGTGTTAGACATCTTATTTATTTTTTAATAAGAATTCTTCTTGATTTTATGAGGTGTCTTGTTATTTCACATCTATAAATATATATATACAGACAATTTTTTATGATCTTTTTCGTTTTTGTATAAGCATGTTTGCACAATTATTTCAATGGTTATTCAGACATATTGGTTAGAGTTCTTGTATATCAGTCAGAAGGCTACTGGTTCAATACTTGTCTTCTCCCAAATAATAAATATGTATGTATGGTGAGTTAGTTTATTAAGAATACAATATAATAGTTCTCTGACAAAATTTAAACAATGCAAAAGAAACACACTTTTATTTTCCAGGCAAAAAATCAAGTTTAAGAAATAACTTTTATTTTCAAAACCAAAAATGAGACTCAAGCTAAAAGTAAAAGTTGAAAATTAGCTTCAAATTGTATTCAAAGCAAAAAATAAAACCTAGAAAATAATTTTTAAAGTTAATTTTTTAATAAAACTCAGCCAATATTGGTACAATTTTTAATTTTATAAATAAATTTCACTTGAAGTTTGGAAAGTAGCTGAATAATCAATTCCGAAATGGCAAACATCTGAAATTTTAAACTTTTCAGGAAATAAAAATAAATAAATATTTGCTAATGAAGTATAATATTAAAAAAATAATAATATGTGGAACACATTTCTGGCCAAATTATCAAACGAAAGTTGGAAAAATATTTTGAAGTTAACGTTATTTACATATTTTTTTATATATACGAAATTAATGAGATGTGCCCTTTTTGAAATTCACGGTATTGAGCACACATAACTTAAAGAAGAAATCACATTAATTTGCAGAAGTATTTATTTCAGGCAAAAAGAGTAATGAGGGTAGTGCTGCGTTTGTACGTACTCTGTGCTTAAACAATAATTTCGAAAAGCGCATATCTCTAAGAGTTGTTGCCTTTTTCTGTACATGTCATGACGACGACAATAAAACGAATACCAGAAATGTTCCCATTTCAAACATAGTAGCGCAGCGACGAAGCATTTAGGAATCATTTATATGAAAAAACGTATTTGTAAAAAATGGGAGATGTTCCCTTTCCGAAATGGCTTATTCAATTATTTTTATCGGTCAGCGGTAGCAATTAATCAAATAAAAATATTACTTATAGGTATTTACTTACATTCATTTTAATTTTTTTTATATTAAAAAGAAACAAGCACATGACCAAAACTGTTAGACATCTACACAACTAATAATCAAATTTGCTTAAGAATATATTCATTTCTCATAAACCAATTCCTTTTTTTTTAATTTTTCATCTAGAAGTGTTTGTTTCTTTCCATAACATTTATATCATTTCAAATCAGGGTTGTGTGCAGGTCATTACAAGATCATATAATATATTAAAATAGTTTAAAGATTTATATTATTTAAAAATGCAAATGACAAATTAAAATATGTATGTATTACTAATATGTATGGTATATATATATGTACTTAGTTATGTATGTATGTGTAAAAGTTAAAACTTTAATATAAAAGTGAAACCTATTACACATGTGCGACGTATATAAAAAAATTCCATGATTTCACTATATTGGGAACATTGCTATTGCGAGTTAATAACAAAAGATGAGACGAGGGAAAGCAGCATGGACAAAAGTCGTTTCAATGAACATTCTCTTTGTGTTAACAGTATGAAACGAAACGTTTTCACTCACAGTATGATAAAAGCAACAGTTTGTTGTGTATTAACATATTTATTCGGAGTTGGGCTTTAGTAAACAAACATTTCAGTAGTTTCATGGATGAAATTTTTCATGCAACTCTATATTACATATTGTACGTTTGAGTGTGTGTGTGTAAGATGTAGATGGTAAGCTATTATGTGCTTAAGGCGCACACAACTAATGTCAATGCATGTGTGCGTTTGTATGTGCGCAGAAAAATAAGGGAGCATACACACAACATGACGTTTGTATACGCGATTATGTGTAGAAATAAGCACAAGCATTACAAATTTTTCAGTCACAAATTATTTTCTTCTTTACTCCTATACCTGCAATAATTTAAACAAATGTATTGCCAACAGTGTTGTTTAGCGTTTGTTTTAGAACATTTCGCTGTAGTAAAAAATTTTAAAAATCCCCCATGTCTTAAAAGTTCTTGTAAGAGGTCTTGTGCAGGTCTTTACTACATATCGTTACGATAGTATAGAAAGGCCCATCATTTTTGAAATCGAGATATTTGCATTTTTCGATGCACTTGATGTTCTTCTATCGAAATGTACAAAAAACTAGATTTCAAGATAATAACGAGTTATGGCCTTTCTATATCAAAGTAACGATATGCACGTATGTACATATGTACATACATTACCTTCTTTAAGAAAGGTATAATGAAGTATTAATTTACTTAGCTTAGCTCGTTTTACAACTCTGCTTTGGTGTGTTTTTTTAAATTTTTATAGCATCCTTGCCAAGCCTTTGGTGTTAAGTAGGCGCATTACATTCAGGTATTCGGATATTTTATTAGTTATACTATTTCGCCGACTATTCACTGCTAGAAAAATCGACAAAGAAGTGCGTATTACCAAGGAATATAAAAATTAGTGCTTTCGGTGTCGTGCTTAGTAATTGAAGCTGCGTTCGGCTACTGTATGACATATTTATGTATCAACATTCTAAGATCTTAATGTGAAAAGCGTGCAGTTTAAAAATTACGGCAATCTGATCATACGATTAGAGCAAGAGAAGAATGGTCTCTTGGAATACATTAACCACGTTATCACTGACATTCGGGCTATTGCTTTAAAGAGTGATCGAAATCATATTGAAATAAAAATGGCAAATAGTTTTCTATGTAATTAATCTGAAATAACAATATTTATCTGTTTTAATTTGAAATTTATTTGCTGGTGGTTTAGCTTGGTCTATATACGTATTTCATTGAAATACGTATATAGACCAAGCCAAACCACCAGCAAATAAATTTCAAATTAAAATATAATTATGACAATATGTCGAATAATAAATTTCTTAAATGTTAATATTTATCTGTGATTTATTTCGATATGAAGTAGTATACCTTTGAAAATGCTTGTTCTATATTTTCTTACCTGGTGCTGCACTACTTTCAGCCAACGACATTCATTGCAAATAACTGATAAATGGCCTGAATCAGGCTCCATATTTGTATCGGTCATTGCTTTTCGCAAGTCCTTCAAAAGTATTTGCAAGGACTGCATAAATTGCTCCCGCTCAATAGTTACCAATTCTAACACGGCTGGACGTTGTATTAATGTCTCATATTTGGAAAATATAAAGATAATTTGACGTGGGTTACTCAAATGATGATGCAATTGAGTTTTCAAAGCTGCGGCAATACGTTCGTCAATAGGTTGCAATAATTGCTCAAAATTTTGCAACGCTTTGTTCCACCTTGCCTGACCCACAGCGGATGTATTAAATATATCAAAATCTTTGAAGGGTGAGACATTTGTAATCATGTCATGCATTTCGTCGTCATTCAATAGAGTCGCAACTTGTTTGTACAAATTTTTTATGCTGCGTATTTCCATTATACGTTCTTTGAACAATTGGGCGCGTTTAGGCTTATGAGGCTCTCCTTGCCAGGGATGCTTGACATAATTCGGCCAAAATAATCGCGTCAAAGAATCACACAGTTGAATCCATGACTCTGCCGTATCAATACATTGTGCCATTAGGCCACTAACATGGGGGCTACTTAAACTCCAGATGTCTTCATTCACTAATTGCTCTAAACATGCTTCAATTACCTTATTACCAATAACGTCCATTAAATCGGTCATGCGATTTTGTGGATACTGATAGGACAAACGCCAGAGCTCGTCAAAGTTGTTATGGGAACTATCGAGAAAGTCTTCGATGTTATTGCTGTTAATTGAACTTTTTTAAAGAAATTGAAATTAAAATTTTGTAACATAGCTATTGAATATTTAGCTACCTTATACGTTGATCTATATTTTCCAATATGCTTATGAATACTTGTGATGCTTCTCTGTCCAAACGAGTGCTGGATTTGTTGTTCAGCTTTTGTTTCCAAAAGTTTATCTCGTCCTTTACAGAAGTTATGCCTGCAAGTAGTAGAGTGATTATATTTGCAGCTGGGTAAGATTGTATGATCAAACTTGCTTAAAAATTTTTTTCTCATCTACTACATATCGTCAGTTGAAATACAAAACCACGTAACGAATAAAAATTCAAAATTGCATTATAAATCAATTATTGGGTATTACTTTTAAGCACATGTCCCTACAAATTTTTAAACCTTCACCATAGCAATCAGCCGCATTAAAGAAGAAAATAAAGAAACTTTACCTCACTCACTCGAATATTTTTTTGTTCATTATTTTCTCTCTCTCCTATAAAATTAAAAAAGTGTTGTTAAGTGATTTTGCATTTCAGCTAACGAAACTAAATGTATATAGTTTTTCTTTACCATAACTTATAACCTATTGTTTTCCATTGTTTATTTATAAAACAGAATTTTTAATCCATTTATCTTTGACATGGAAAACAAAAAATCAAAAAAATATTTAACTGCATACATTCCCATTGAATAAACAAAATTTGAATTTTTTTTGTGTGTCCTTACTTATCTTTGCTTTCTTGGCAGCTCAATACAAGTTTGTTTCCCAAAATAAAGTGAAAAACAAATTTGCATATCATTACATAACTTACCACTTTGAGGTAAACCCAATGTTGAACCAAGTGAAACATGTAAATTCTCAAGTAAACCACTTAACTCCGGACTATATTCGGTTTTCTGCAATCAGAGTAAAAAAAAGAAAAAATAAACAGCAGCCCAACAACAATCTTATATGTGTATGTGTGTATGTATATAAATTAAAACTTAACAGAACATAAGCTCGTACATTATATGCAATTTTAAAACTAAAAACATCCTGCTAACTAAAATCTTGGTAGATTGTCAAAATACACATTGCACATGGACAATTTAAAAATTAGAACGCGTAATGAAAAAATTTCTATGCAATAGGTTATTTTTAATAAAATGTTGTATTGTGATTCTTTCTCAATACACATAGATACATATGTAAATACATCTCGCCCTAGTCCAGGGGTCTCTTTGATTAGGTGTATAGTCTCATTTGTACATATCGCTATTTACTTAAAGAACGTCCTTGCTCAAAAATTATATGTCATAGTGCTGTAGAATTAATGCCCATATCGTTCTTCATATTGTTTAAAAATTTCATAAAAATATCGTGTTTTTATTTTTTTCATAGGACCAGCACTTAGGGTTTAACCCCTAGTCAAGCAATGCATTGTGCTAGAACTAGGAAACTAAGTCATGGAGACGAGGATAGATGTAGTAGTCTCTACAGACATTCAATTTAAACTTTCCCACGTTGAAAGTGACAGAAAAGACTTCCGCAGGTAGTTTATTCCACATACGAACAGTGCGACTAAAAAGGATTTCTCTCTGTAATGCGTAATGCGATTTATTGGCAAATCGACCACAATAGGGTGTGCCGTAAATGAAACACGTGTTGTGCGTAAAAATGTGTGGAATTCAGGGGGTATCAAGGCATTCGATACGACTCGTAATTTAAAGATATTTCAATAGAGTTTGTATGGAAATATTTTTAAATTACGAGTCGTATCGGATGCCGTGATTCGCCCCTACGAATAACTTCCCGAATTTCACCGCTTCACCGCCCTCTCATGTACGTGGTCGAGCAGCCCTAAAATAGACTTTGAAGCGCTGGCACATACATGACAGTTGCATTCCATTTTTGGTCGGATATAAGTGGTATGAATAGTAAGTAGATAAGATGGGGTGAAGTATCGCTTGCACCGTTTCAAAACTCCCAGGCACATCACACTGAATTTTCATACCAAGACAATGAATAGCTTCTGATTCCACAAAAGTGCACCATGCCACATTATATGAAACACCTTGCAGATTTTAGAGTTACCCCCTTACTTTCGCTAAAATAGTGGATTGAATTGCACCAATTCTCCGAAAAGAGAGCAAGTAGGTCTTCGTAGAGCGGCCTCTACGAAAGTCATACTGCCATTAGCAACCTTCCAAGACACTGGGAACTCACCAGTATGGTACAACATGCCGAAGAGATTAGCTAATGCACGTGCTAGCGTCAAGGAGCACTGTTTCAAGAACAAGGAGCTGGAATGCCATCCGGCACGGGAGACTTGCTTATGTTGAGTTCCGACAAAACACTTTTTACTGGTCGAGCTCGAAAGAATATATTAGGCATAGAAGTGTTTCCTCCTCTAGCTGAGGTTGATTGCTTTCTGGAAAACAGAAATTATTTTCAAATATTTTAGCTAGTAGATTAGGTTTATCAGCCGGGTCAAGGAGTATCAAGTCATCCTTTAAAGAGAATTGAAGATTAGTTCTTCTTATAATTTACTACTTTAACGAATTACCAGAAGCTCTTACTACCCCAAGGTTCAGCAAGAAATTTGGCACGTAGACGTTGGTAAGGTAGGATAAGTCATTGAAATAAAAGATGATGAATCTGCAATGATAGGTGGGCAATTGCTGGGGTAAAACATCTGTTTCCAGCCCTATTATTATAAAATGTAACACGTTGTCTTGTTTTGTTTGTAAAGAAATTTTTGTTTGTCATTTTGTCTATTCAATTAATTTTGTTGGCAGCATATCCAATGGGAGGGTTGGAGCTCGCTGAGGTAAATGCCACCGAGTAGAGCTAGTTGTAAACCCCATTGGGCAAATATTGCTGTAAAGACAAAAAGGTTTTTCACGCCTCAGTACTTTGGCACACGAAGATCTCGCCATTTTGCGTAGTACATCAGTATCTGAATTCCATTAAGCTGTTTATAAATGGAAAACTTCAAACTCGATTTTATACATAATGTGACCAATTGGGCAGAGATTATGTTTATTTTAAAGGTTGAACAAATGACCGCTATTTCAAAAGTAATGTACGAATTAGTAATACCCTCTCGGAAACGAATTGTTAAAATAGGTAACTATTTACCATTTTTCCTAGATGAAAATATTATCATAGAACACAAAAAAGGGAATTTTTCTAAATATCGCTTCTAATTCAGTGACCAGGCATCGAAAAAGAGAACTTTTTGCAATGACAACCCTATGTAAAAATCATTAGATCGGATGAAAATTTTCACTACTTCCAGATCGCAAACTCTAAATTTTTATGATTTTTTGGAGTATTTTTTTGCTGGGTTTGTAAGCCATTACTATCCATTAAAAATTTTTTTTCTGGGAACTTGTATTAAATATTTTCGAAGAGATTGCAATCCGTACAAACATTGTTGGACTATCAGGTATATTTAATTCAAAATGCAGTACTCGGAGACATGCAAGCGCTTCCTGCTACGCGACGAGGGTTCGTATTTTTACGGTTGTGATGATTGTTCTAAAACTTACAATTTGTACGTGACTGATAGAA
Organism: Tachina fera; assembly: GCA_905220375.1. Classification (NCBI taxonomy): domain Eukaryota; kingdom Metazoa; phylum Arthropoda; class Insecta; order Diptera; family Tachinidae; genus Tachina; species Tachina fera. The sequence continues at coordinate 45,347,503 of LR999965.1, read as the reverse complement.
AACTAACCCATATAGTGTTAGACCAATGTAATATAATGCTAGACATCGCAATTTTAAGCCAACAATATTTCCTTCATATATTTGTATTAGTTTGGGAAAAGTCCAGCTTCCATTGAATAATAATCTCTTGTTAAAGTTTGAATTGTTGTGTAGCATCATGTTTGTATTTTGCTAAAACATTTTTCAGGCCTAATTTTGTGGGGTACTTTGGCGAAAAAATATTACTATAAACTATTTTTCGACTACTCAAAATCTACTCATGGTCAAAGTGTTTGTATTTCAAGCACATTTTAGTCATAGGGTTATCCATTTTGCGGTTTCAAATCCAAAGCAATATAAAATTCATATCGAGGGTTTATATTCAAAAAGTGCTATCTGCAAGGCTTGAAAATTTTAGAAGAGCCCAAAAAACTGTTATTTTCTCAAAGTGCAAGGCTAATAACTAAATTTTGATGAATAGTACAATTTACAGAAGACATCTTAATTCTACTTATGTTAATCACATACAGTTACTGCTCTTGGACTTAGAGAAAATAACAGTATTATTTTGTCTACTAAAATATTCAAGAATTGCAGATATCACTTTTTGAATACAAACCCTCGATATAAAGCTATGACAACGATAAAAATTTTATTTCATTATTATGCTTGGACCTTGCCATAACATACGAAGCACAAGGATGAAATGACCACCTCTAAACTGACTGTAGTAGTCAATCCTTTTAAGGTACATAGTTTTCGACAACTTCTTGTTCGCACATTTCGGTAGCTAGCTCGATGACAACTCGATGAATGTTGGCTGGCACTAGGGACTACATGTGTACATCGGTCTTACATAAAATTAAAACGGCTTCAATTCGCACGATCATGGTGGCCAATTAGTTAACGACACCAAACCTAAAACTACGCATTCTGGAAACTTCCCATGGAATAAAGTCAAAATTCGTCATATTGTGTGGCTATCGCACTGCACACTGTGGTAGATCGCAAATGTAAATGAACAAAAATTAAAAAAAAATCTGGCATATTATTTCTGATCGTTTAAAGAGCTGCTCAATACAATAGGTAACTGTAATTTCTGTTTTGCTTTTTGTTTTGTTTTGTTTTGCTTTGAATAGGAAAAAGTAAGTTTTAAAGTCAGTTGTTGGCAACACGTGCATTCAGATTTCAAAAAGAAGCGTATTTTTTGTGTAACTTTGGTTTATGATTTAAAAAGCTACGGTGATTTTATTTTTGATATTTTTTCAAGGAAATATATTTTTCCCTGGGAACAATTCCAACTAATAACAAGTACTGTTGGCAAGACAAACAACTGAAACAAATGTCTTGCCAACAGTGTTGTTTAGCATTTGTTTTAGAATATTTCGCTGTAATAAAGCATTTGAAAAATCTCTCATGTCTTGAAAGGTCTTATAAATGTTCTTATGCAGGACTTTAATAGGGAGAACAAAAAGTTCTAATTGGAAAAAGGAAGTTTTCACGCTTTCATGATAGCCCTGATTATGTGAGAGAACGTCGGCAGAATAACAAAAATAAATTGCCAATATTTCTCTTCATTTCATATAAGAGGAACACGCAATTTTCACACAAACTTAAATTTATAAATTAATTAAACACACTTAAATATATAAAATCTCAGAAATTTTTTCCAAAACATTGTTTTTCATTTATTTTAATAAACACTCACACATCCATACTAATTTATTTGCATGTACGTGTGCTTTTTGACAATTCGGACGCAAGTTGCAATTCATATTTACAATGCATACACTTCGTAAATGCATATGTAAGCTTTCTGACAACGTTCAATGTTCCTAATCGCTTGGCACACTTATTTTAATGAGTATCAGTTGTCAAAATCGCGCATCATTTTTATTTTGTATGCAAACATATGTACAAGACGCATTTATTAGGTGGCAGAACTATACCAGGTTATTGCTGTTGTAATATTTGTTGTAGTAATGTGATTACCAGATTGATGTGCCTTGCATATGTAAGAGCTGCATAGCGACGTTCCCAAGTGCCGATAAAATGTAAAAAATTTCTCTGAAGGGCAAGGTTGCACTTAAGACATGTTTAGCATTAAACATTTATTTTTTATACCCTTTACCAAAAAATGGTAAAAGGGTATATATAGGTTTTTCATTCCGTGTGTAATTTCTACAGTATTAATAAGCGACACATAAAGTATATACACAGAAAAAATTATTCCCAAAAAATTTTCAAACAAAAGTTTGTTTGAAATAAGATTTTGATTCAGAAAATAATTTGTTTAATAGTTTGATCCAATTTTGTTTTAAGCAAAACAAAAAACAATATGGAGTGAAAAATTCTAGTTGATACAATTAATATAAGGTAATACTTGTAACAAAATTGTTGAGAGAACATTTCTGTTCCAATATAGAAATTGCATACTGTACACAACAGTTATTTATTTTATTTACTTTTTATTTTCATTAAAAAATTTTGTTGAATCAGACAATCTGTTGATTGAAAAAGTCGGGGTTTTTTCCAAACAAATTATTACAAAATTTTGCATTTGATTTTACAAATTTCTTTGTAGGACCTAAATTGAAAAAATTAGTATTTGATTCAGAGAATTTCGTGTTTGAAATGGAAAATTAGTTTTTTCTGTGTATATTCTGGATCCTTATGCATAGGGAATATGAACAAGCGATGCCCGTCTGTCTGTACGTGAAATCGGTTTTCCAAAGCTTCCAGAACAGCTAGAGACTTCGGTCTTGAACTGGTGTGTCAGAAATTTCCCGAAACGACAGACGGTTTCAGAGCTGGAAAACTCAAACTCTATTTTCCCATACAAAATAAATACCGAAACCTAGTTTTTATTACTTTTTTTATTAAATTAACTTATTTTATACTTCAGTATGAATAAAATTGGTGTTTCTAATTAAAAAAAAAATATAAATAAAATTAAAAAGACGTTTCCAGGGTTGGAAAACTTTAATATTTTTTCTTGTAATTAAACATATTTTATGTTTTAAGAAAAATACTATTTTCACAGGAACCGCAAGAGCTACGGATCTGAAATTTGAAGAAAGTATGTAGAACTTTAGCCGCTACAACATCAAATATATGAAACTTAAAAATTAAAGGGTGTTTCAAAACGAGCATCGAAAAATTATAAAATCCCATGTAATACACATATATACAAATGTATATACATATGTATGTATATAGAAACATGAAATTTGTAAAATTACTGTATTTTCATACAGACTACAACAATTAACACTAAAATCTATAAAAAATTAAAATTAAAAAAGCATCAAAACTAAAAAATCGCCATATTAAAGAAAATGTCAAAAACCTTGCTCCACCTAGAAAAAAAAGCACTAAAACTAAAAAAAGCACCAAGAAAAAACGCCGAAGCTAAAAAACCCTATTAAAAAACGCTTAAAACCGAAAAACCCTTAAAAATGAAAAAATGCCAAAACTATATTTTATATAGGCTAAAGGTCATATAGTATTCTATATTTAGTGTGCGCACGGCACGCTTCGTAAATGGAAATGGAAATAAAATTTATCGCCAAAGTACAGTTTTAAATATAAAATTAATTAAAGAGCATGTTCCGTTTCATTTACCGTTCCTTTGTGCTGAACAAATTCGAAAAATTTCTTTAGGAATAAACGTTAACATAATACCGCGCTGTAACCTTTTTCAATGGGATGTTTAAATTGAGAAACTTAACAATTTTGTAAAATAAAGGATTATTGAATAAAACAATAGTGTATGGAGGTACAATAATAAAATTATTTAATAGGGTTATTAAAAAGGAAGAGAGAAGTTTGAAGTTCGAAGCTTTAGTGAATATTAAATATTTTTTTTAAATTTTGCGAACAAATATTGAACAATTTTGTTTCGAAATTTCTTCGCTTTAGTTAGCATTCGTTTTTATCGAATTTCAGGTCAAGTGAAATACTAAATATTGTTTTCATTGTATAGTTTTGATATAACGACGTTATTTGTTTATACAGCTATGAATGCAACAAACGAGTAACTTATTCATCACGTATCAAGAAATAAAAATTACTCTTAATGCAGCAAACTTGTATCTTAATAAATACGTTTCATAATTAAACTAGAAAAGATTAGTGTATTATTACTACTAATTAAAATAGATGTAGTCAATTCCTTAATAATTGCATATTAACTTTTATCCAAACACCGAATTATAAAGAGATAAACCGTTTCTTTTTTCTCTCTCCTGAAAACTTGTATTTAAGATACCAGGTTGAGAAAGTAAGGCATCGATATTGAACTTATGGCTTATATCCAAAAAAGAAAAATATTTAATCCAAAAATACCCATAGGTAACTTACTAAAAATTGCACTAGAGCCAAAATTATGAATTTTTTCACAAAATAAATATGTACCTACATATTTATGCATGTATTTCTTTACTACATAAACGCACTTTGGTAAAGGGTATATAAGATTCGGCACAGCCGAATATAGCACTCTTACTTGTTTTAAATTATGCATTGCAACTTGCGTTTAGGACGTCGGCCTTCATCTCATAAGATTATTCTTATAGGATTTCTTATAACAACGCTCTCATAAAAAATCTCAGAAGATTGAGATAACACTAGTTTGAAGTCTACACGTAACATAATTCTCTCTGCGATTCAATTTGACGCTCTCATCCTACATATTTTGTTAGGATGATGAAAGACATCCCAATAAGCACTCAAAAAATTTAAATTCAAGCACTTGAAATTTAACTGGAAACAAAGTTCAATTCAAAAATTTTTTCAAGTAATATTCAAGTTTGAATATATTTTGAAATAAAAAAAAACAAGCAACATGTTCAAACCTTGTCAAATAAGTAATTTATTTTTTAATTAAATTGAAATTGTTGTGAAAAATATGAAAGATAAATAAAAAAGTGATTTTTTAAAAAACAAAATGTGATTAAAACCGTGGAAACAATAGTGGAGGTAGATATGCAGAAAATAATTGTAATAATACCTGTCAATGGCAGTTTTCTTCCTATTTTAAAAGCATTGTTCTTGAAGCTTGAAATATACTTGAATTCAATTGTAATACAAGGTTGAATTACAGTATAACTCAAGGCTTGAATTGAACTGTAATACAATTGAAATGTTCGAATTGAATTCAAGTTCCCATTTCACTGGATAATGCTATTGAAATAAAGTGTAAATCAAGCATAGTTCAACCCTTAACAATTGAATATGTGACTTGAATAACAATTGTTTTACACTTGATTTCAAGCAAAATTGCTTATTGGGATTTAATAGATAACATCTGACAGCCTTGCCAGATGGTGGTTTTAAAATCACTAAATGGATAACCCTGTACTTTAATCTTATACCATTTTTGTAGTCAAGTACGCAAAACAAAGTATGCACATGCATATTAATGCATGATTTCATACATGTGTATATTTGTATGTTCGCAATATTGTATTACAAAATAATTTTGGTTTAGTTGCTCAGCCTTGCAAAGTTATTGGTTTATATTTTGCTATGTTGAAATAAAGTTTTTGAAAAAAAAAACAAATACATACAATACATAAATATGTGTGCACTACAACAGAAAATTTAATAAAAACGAAAAAAATAAACAAATATTTATCATACCCGAGTATTTGCATGCGGGGAAAACACACGTGATACAGAATTATAAATGGATTTAACCAAACCCCCTTCCAACGTCAAAATGCCAAGTGGTTGGTTATCCATAGTGGACGTTTTTACTGTTGTTACTGTTGTTGCAGTACTTGCTGCTGATAATGATGTTGCACTTGTTCCTGCGGTTCCAACACCGCTTTTACCAACTTGTGGTATTTTATAGAAAAGCAAACAAACTTCATCATTCGGTATGCGATGATGAAATTTAATTTTATCTTCCTGTTTATCATGCACAGCTGAGATTACAGTTATTTCATCATTTTCTAAAAATTCAACTATTGCTGCCGTCTGTTCATCCACAGAAATTTCACTTTGTGAACATACAGCAAAATATTCCGCTAATTTGCGAAAATTTAATAAAGTAAGCAAAAATTAGGTCATGTCAATTAGATATTTTACAAGAAGAATATGATTTTAGTGCAATTTGTTTTTTCTTACCCGATGTATTTATCATAAATTTTATTTTATTCGACATAATGGTTGCTTATTGATCCAAATGATATCTACAGTTGCAAGTTGTGAATATTTTAGTTTTTTGTTTTATATTTTTATTTTATTAAATTCACTTTTTCGTCATTGTCCTTTGAGTTGTTGTTTTAAATGTGTCCCATGTGTTGGCTTTTATTTGTTATGTCCTTCCTGGCTGGCTTCGTGAATCGTACGTTTCCCTTGGCAACACTTTGTTACCGTGGTTAATACGGTTGTCTGGGTTTCACTCACCTGTTCGCTTGTTATTCCTGTTGTTTATATTTGCCCGGTAATTTTACTTTTTGTTTTTATTGCTGCTGTTCAACAACATCCACCAACAACAGAGTGCCACGTGCTAAAACGCCTTTCTAGTGTTTGTTTAAATTTAATTGTTTTTGGTTGTTTTTGTTTTTACATGCTATTTTATTATTTATTTTTGTTTTTGTTATTATTCCCAATGTATGTAATTCAGCACTTAATTCTATTTGTAAAGTATAACACTAACGTTTTTCAAATAGATACTAAAATTTTTAAATGTTTTCAAATGCAAACTAGCAGCAGATTTTAATTTTTAAGGTTGGCATGCTTATGTTTGTAATTAATGTGCAACTAACTCTTGGGGACAATTTATTTTGAGGTCTTGAAGTATGGTGGTGCATTATATGGCATTTTTTGAATTTTTATAAATAAGTAGAATTTTTTTACCGTTTATTGCAAATTTCGTAAATAGAAATAACTAATAATAAAGGCCCGACTATAATATGAATAAGCAAACTTAAGCAACTGTGCGGTTACATATAAAACGTATGTATCAAACTATAATGTACTTATGGAACTTTTCGTCAAGTTTCGTCAAATATCATTTGCTTAAGCTAAATGCCAAACTGAACGCACATTTCGTACGGAAAACACTGTTTGTGAATTTTTTAAACTCAAGCAAACAGCAGCAGAAAATAGTCAATGATTTTAAATAATTTTTTTATTGTTTCTTATTTTAAACTCAGAAAAGAAAGCAAAACTTTATTTCATTCTTTGTTCTACAATACACATGTACACACATACACATGAGTTTATTTATGTATGTTCATTATTGTACTTTTTAGTAGGGAAAACAAATAAAACAAGTAATAAAGAAGTGGATATAATTATACGTGAATTTTTAATAGATTATGATATTCCAACAAGTTAATTTGATTGAATTGCATTCATTGAGTAGTTATAAGAAGAAACAAAATTACTAAAAATTTGTGAACAATACTTATATGTGCAGCTCTCGCTAAAGAATACACTAAACTAAAGCTAGATTCACACATGTTGTCGATTTACTAATTTTTTGGAAAATCAAAGCTGCCATATGTTAACAAAATCTTTTAGTTTTGTAAGGTGGTATCGCTGCAGTATTGTTTACACTTTACTTTACTTTCACATTTTAAATTAATATTAATTTTCTCTCTTATTTTTGTTAGCTTTTTTGCAAAACAAATGTCATTCACAATTTAATTTTACAAACAGAAAATGATTATGCATACTTTTTTGCAAGATAGGGCAACTCAATACAATTTTGTGTGAAAAAATTTAGCCTATTGGCAGCTCAGTTCAATTTTGTTTGGACAAAACATAAAACTAAACCAATTCAAGCTGAGAGTTGTTCTTAAAAAATATTTTCTCTAGCTCTCTCAAGAAGAGAAATGTTAAACTCAGTGATACCAACTTTTTTGATTTTTAAAGCACATAAAAATTTAAAAAAAGTACAAAAAAGTGTAATTTTGAGATCTAAAAAGCGTAAAAAGAACTAACGTCAAAAACAAGTGAAGTTTGAAAGCAGTGAAGTTTAATAATGTTTAATATTTTCTAAGCTCTTTTTTGGCAATAGTATCATATTTATTGAAATATGTCAGACGAAAAGGGTATGCTTTACAATGAAAAAATAAATACATGAAGTTTTTATTAAAGTGATTTGAAGAAATACACAATTTTCTTAAAAGCACTACTTAGTGCTTTTTCTTAAGGCTCAGTTAGCCGACTATTACAGTCAGGCTCAGTTAGCCGACTATTACAGTAGGAAACATCTGATCGATATTGTTATGAGAAAAGTAATGAAAATGGTTATAGGGATGTAATGTAACGTAACCTAATTTTCATATAAAAATATCGATCAGCTGTTTCCTATGTTGCACTTACTTTACATTACACTCGGCTATCTGAGCTTTTAGTTTGACACTAACGCTTAAAATTTTGCGTTTTGAGTCTTTAAAAAGCACAAAAAATAGTGTCGAAAGCACCAAAGCATCGTTGGTCAAATTACCTAAGGAAAAATTTAACAGCCAATAGTGAACTACAACTTGATTAAAATCAGATTAAGTATAATAAGCATAGGATACCAACTACCCTGAAGAAACTTTGGTGAAAATGTATCCAAACGTGATACCAAAAGTAGGGTAAAAAAGACATATCGTGTAAATGGTTTAATAATCACCATTTTCGTGATATATCGTCTTAATCTTCAGTCAATATAATTGGGAATCGGTCTGGTATTGAATTGAATAGCACTGAACAAGTTCAGGAATTGCATCCAGGATCTATCAAATAGTATAAATATAATGTTAATTTTTACCTCCAGTGAGACTGTTAAGCCACTCTGAAACCAAACCAGCTCGTAACTATACTTAGATATTAACCTGAGCTTTTTGTTTGAAACATGAGGAAAGCCTATCATGCCTGAAGTTCTTAGTTTCAATCCAAAAAAAAAAACCTCTGCTTAAAAATAAAATATAATTGCATTTGTAATAATAAAATAAATAATTAAAAGTTTACATTGTTACAGTAAAGTGTCGAAATGGCATTTATATACATATATCTATCTACACCCGGAGTACTTCACTACCCTCATCGTCTTCTTAATTTCATTTACATCGATTTGAAAGTGTCGGAGGGGCAGAAATTAGCAGCACTAGCTACATAGCCTACACAGAAAAAAAAAGAATTGTGAATACAAATAATTTATTTGTGAATATAATTAAAATATTATTTAAAAAGGCACCTACAACGATTTTTGTAAATACAAACACACATTTGTAACATAAGAAAACAAAATCAACTTAATTATTTCCAATTAACATTATTGTGTTATTAACAATTGAGTTGTTAAGAGAAAAACCATTTTTCTGATGAATTCGTTTTTCAAATTCTAATGTGTTGTTTCTTTGTTTGCATTTTTTTATATTTTTTTAGAATTTTGTTTTTTGTTAAATTTTAAAGATGTTTGGATGAGTCGAACCAGCAATCTCTTGATTAATAGGCTAATGTACTTACCACTCAGCTAAAGAGCAAATCGTTATAAGATAAGCAAATAATGAATACACACAAAATGCGAGTTGTTCTGTTTCTTCTACATGTGCGTATTCCGTTATGATATAATTTAACAAATAATTTTGCTGAGTAATTTAGTTGACTAGAAAAATCTTAATTTGTTATATCAACAAAGAATTTTTTGAGTTTTTGCGCCATGTATAACATAAAATTTGGTTAGTTCAGTTTATTGAAAAAAGTTTCTGTATTTGTAATATCAACAACTTAATTTTTTATATTAACTAAATATATATTTCAATTTAAATTAACTATTAACCATTTATTTCGCTGGTTGCATTTTGATGATATTTTTTTCTGTGTATGTCTTCTTCTATATAAAGGAATACATATTCTTTAAATTTTATTAAAATTGATTTCGAAGTTTCGAAGGAGCAGGACTCATCCCCTGCCTCCTTGCTTGTCTTACTTTTGAGAAGATACATATAGTATGTCTCCTTCTATATTTTAGATTACAACAAAATCGTGTTGAGACTGAGAAATTTCCCCTTACTTATGTATGTGTATGGTCATTTTGTGACTTTTTAGACGCAGATATATCTATATTATAAATTGCATGAAAATCGTTTTGAACGTTTCCGAGGTGCCGAAATTTTCCCCTCTCGTGCTACTGGTCCTATACTTTTCCGGAATTGCACAGGCTAAGTCACACTGTGCATAAAAAATATCAATTAACCCCATCCTAGGCTATTCCCATATAAAAGTGACTGGGAGCGTTAGAACTCGGACTAGTCCCTATCATTTGGTGATAGATTACGTGACTAGTTTTGTGTCAGTTCCATTTTCTGCAGGGTATTTATAAACATACAATTCTAATAAAATACCAGCTATCTTCCATTGCAGTATTTTAAAATGATATCTACACCAAAAATAAATTGTAATTGGGTGTAATTTATTGTATGTGCGAATTGTGGCGCTAAAGGAAAAAAGTTTGACGGCCACTGTTGCATAAATTTTGTACTATGTGTTGATCAATGTTTGTTAAGTTGTACTTTCATCATCCTGGAACCTTAAACACACAGAAAGATCATAATTATTTTTTTAAGCGGCGCATCCATTGGTGCATATGTTTTTGTACATATTATTGTTACATTGACATATACTATGCAATAAGTCGCACAATATTTTCAAAGAAAATATTGCCAAATTTTCCTGACAATGAAAAAGTAAACAACTTTGAACAATGTTACCACCAATGTTACACAATTGTTATGATTGTACTATAAAAATCAAAAGTCTTTTGATATTGGCAAATAGATTGTGCCACCATCGAATATAAAATGCACATTGGCGATATTATTGTACAATATGAAAAATTGCACAATTATGTTGCAAGTGGGTTGGCCGCTTAAAAAGAGAAGTAGCACTCAGCCAATGGGCTGTGTGAATAAAATGGTAGCTAAAGCTTATGCTGGATATTTTTAAGTTTTAGTTAGTTTTGAGGTGAATAAAAAATTTAGATAAAGCTAGTACTTTCTACTGAGTAGCAAATGCTAGTTTTTCCAGCTTTGGCTTAAGAAATGTGTGATTAAAAAGTAGTGAATGCTTAAAAATACTAGATTATGCTTTGATTTTTGTAAGCAATTGATTGAGGTGCTGGAATTTTGCTTTATACTGATGAAAGTGTGTTTTTGTATATTTTCATTTGAAAAGAATACCGCATAAGAACAGGTTCTCATCCATCCGATTATTTTAGTTATATATATACATATGTATATATTATAAAACTTTTATTAAGCAATAACAAATGTCATTATACAACGTTGCCACTATGTTTATTTTTATAATTTACCGCGTAAATATCATTTGTGGATATATATTTTGGTATTTAGGAAATAAATTTATGCATGTATGCACTGAGTGCATGTTGAAACAATTTTCGTGCTAAAATCTGTTGAAAATACAATAATTATTTCACAGTTTATGCAAATGTTTCAATAAGTTCGCCACAACTTGTGAACAAAATATTAAAATTCTGATAGAAGTAAAAATAAAACCTGTCAATGATTTAAATGTTTTTGAGCACTTAATTCAATTTTTCACAAAAAGTTTGTTCCATACTCAACAGCGATGTTCCAGGGAAGTAATGAAGTAGTGATTTTTACTTTTCATTTTTAAATCGCTGCTCATTTTAAAATGTAACAGTAAAGCTAAAAGTAAAGTTTTTTTACATTTACGGTCCTTGGGCATGCCTTTTAATTGAAAATAAAACTAATTATTTAATGCTAAAATTAACTATTCATACTTCCAAATTCCGAAGAAATTATGCCAGGATTTATTTAAAAGCAAAAAAAGTGGCAAGTTATAAGTGATTTCTGTCAGCTGTTAAATTTTCCAGCATTTGCTAATGTTTTTTAGTACTAGCTATGTAGCACTAGCAAACAGTTATTCACACTTTTCTAGCTTTAACTACTAGCTTTAGCTAGTACTGAAAAAAAAGCTAGTGCTACTACTTGGAACTATGTAGCATAAGCTACGTTTTTATTCACTTGGCCCAATGAATGCCTACTACTATTAATAAGTGTTTCCTTCTTTAGGAAAGGAATAGTGATAGAGAAGGCAGGTGGTGTAAGAAGAGATACAGGAAAGCTTCATTCTTTTACAGCCGTGCTATTTTTTCACGTTCATAATAATGCAGTGTTGCAGCGCCTCTGGTGTCAATGAGGCGTATTAAATTCTTGAAGCTGTGCTTTGTAGCCATTTTATGGGTTATTTTTACTACGCCGATAATTTTGCTACCCAATACTGTCGAAGGAGGGAGCTGTGATGTTACATTATCTGCCACAGAACATGAACTGATTTCGTTAGTCTTTGGTATATGCTAAAGTTCGCATAGTTCAGTGACCAGTGTCAATGCTTTAATCATTTGAACCTTCCTACAAAAACTGACACAAAGGAACGCTAATGCACATTAGAAAAAATGTGTGGTGATATTATTTAATGACTGCCGGAAACCGAGCTCGAACCCAGAACCTTCGGTTTTGTAGTCAACGTGCTAACTACTTCAGCCAACGCCACCCTTTAACAAAAAGTCTTCTAATAAAATGGAGTTAGAATAAAAAAATTTTGTTGAATGATTTTAAAAGATTAAAAAAAAACAACACGCATGTGTGTTAGTTTAATTTTTTTGGTCCTTAGAGCGATGATTTTTTGCTATTAACCTGATTCCTTTTGGTGATGCTGAAAATTGTTATGATGTGGAAAATGAAGACATTTATCATAGTACTCGTAATGATGTTAAAATAAATCAACATAATAATAACAGTTTTTCTAACAGCGTTTATGTATAGGGTGGTTTTTATACAGTGTGAAAACTTTGAGTTGGTATCACTGATTTATTCGAGCGCCTATCTATGGGCTGGTGGGGTCATTGGCCCATATGTCTTCAAAAACGATGATGGTCAGAATACGAAAAGTTGTTGAAAATTGGTGTTCCATATTGCGCCTTCTACGCGCTAGCCGTGGTGGCAACATATCAGAAATCTTATTAATTTCATGAAATTAACATTAATTTCATGAACATTAATTTCATGAAATTTTGTTTACAATTAAACACATTTCATTGATATTTAAAATATATTTCCTTATTTTATTATGCTTTAAACTTGTGTCATTCAATAAAAAGCCCACTTTATATGTAGTATTGTTTTAAGTTAATATATGAAATATGTGCAATAGAAACAATTTTTTTAAATTTTATTTTTGCTTCATACTTAGAAAAATTTTACTTCACTTAATACAAAATTTAGAATTTCAAAACAAATTTTATAACTAGTAATTTAATTCAATTAACCTTAATTACTTGTTGTCATGTACAAAGTAAATTTTTGCTGTCATATATTTTATATAATTTGGTGTTAGTGCAAGTTAATTAAAATTTAAAATGTATTTTAACTGTTTGTTTTTGTTTTTCGCTGCATAACAAAATTTTTAGATACAATTTGATTTGTTACACGAAATTAAATTACTAAAATATAAATATTTTAAATAGACCATAAATGATGCCAGTGATGGCGACAATAGTGATAATATTCATATTTACGTACATATGTATGTATGTGCATCAATGTTTGTGTGCGTGGGTATAAATATGTACTTGCATGTGTGTGGTTATATTTAAATAAATGGCATTAAAGTCACGTTTCAAACTAACCAAAAATTGTAATATATTCCTTGTGTTAACTTTTCCAGGATATCATATTAAGGTTTTACTTTTTAGAATTTATTGATATCACTTTTAAATAGAAACTCTAAAAACTCTTGCTCACTTGTTAAATTTTACCTAACATTTATGGTTTATGGTTTACCTCTTGGATTTTACTCTTTATCTTGGTTTTCTATTGCAATGTGCCAAAAGCCTCAATAGGGGATATGGGGAATCATTAGAGTTTTTTTGTTTGTCTCAAAATACATTTATTCAACAATTTTAACTTTAGTTTAAATTCCCACATAAAACTTTTATAGTATTGTTTTATTAATTTTTTTTTCGCTCAAGTAACTTTCATTAAAGTTTTATTCAGTTCTTTTAAACCGTTTTTACAGCATTTTTACTATAATTTTAAATCACTAAATAAATTTGTTTAAGCTAGTTAAAGTGCATAAGGCTGCATTTTTACTCGGCTGAGACGAATCAAATGCACTCTGCATTTCGGTTAAAAATAATTAAAATGTTGTTAAATGAAATATGTTTAAAAATGGACAAAAGAGAGGACGAAAAACTAAAATCCTTATTTTTATGAATATTCTAGTTGAATTTTATTGCTGCTTAGGCAAGTCATCAGTATACTGAAAAAACGAGAGTTCCTGAATCGAATATTTTGCGTTTTCGCTTTAGCAATGCAGGATTGTCTCGAAAATATTTTTAAAACAAGATTTCGATTTTAAGACTCTTCTGTTTCAAATAAGGAATTTTCCATTTTCCCATGCCCTAATTTTCCAAATTGTTAACTTTTGAAAATTTGTATGTACAACCCGATGTTTAGATCCTCCAAGATGGTTGTTTTGGAAATTGGAATTTTAAGGACTTAAAAATTAATAAAAAAAATTGGTATCTATAAATTTCTGGAAATGAAAAATTCAATTTAGTCTGAATATATGCAGAAAATACTCCTTAATTTTTGTACTTTTTAAGGGGAGTTTTGGTACTTTTTTTATCCTTTTTATCTTTGGAAGTAATAATCGCAAAAATGTAAGGTAAATGGAATTGCAGGCCTTTAAAAAAATTTCAAATAGAAGTTGATACTTTCTTAAAATTTTGAACTTTTTTACAAAAATATTTTTTGCTTAAAAATGTATAATTTTTGAAGAGGGACAAAAAATGTACTAAAACTAGTCAATTAAGTAAAGTGCTGTACTTTTTAAAAGAAAATAATGGCTCCTGTATTAATTTTTCTTGCTAATTAGAAGTATTTATTATATAATTATTTATATTATATTAACTGTCGAACTCAAAATCCGTCATATTGCTCTAAGTTTTCGTTTTCAACTCAGACAAGTGTATTTCTTTTTTCACCAAAAACTATGTAGTTAATAATGAAAACACGACGATAGTGGTCCTTCTAATCCTTCTTTGCTCGAAAAAAAAAACCGAAAGAAAAGAATTAAATAAACTATTCTTTTTTTTGGTATTTTGTCGAGCACAGAAGAAGGATCATATGTGAAAGTGGTCTACGTCACATGAATTTTTGCTTCCAAAAATTAAATAAATTTAAAAAAAATCAATAAATATTTAATAAATACTAAATACATTTTTTATTACTCGAAACTAATACAACTCTTAATTAAAATGTTGCATAATATCAAAATAATTTTTGATTTATTCTAATGCAATCTATTAAATACTTCGACCTAAGAAATATATGACTTAGACCACTTTAATAATTAAGGGCAAATATATACTTATATAACCGAAGCTACATTCCGTTCGATTTCAAGTGGTTAAATTTTCCAGTGCGTTTGGCTTTCACCATAACAGTGAAGTATAATGTAGTATACTCTTAGGCGTTTTAAAATTTTCTCTATTTTGTGCGCTGCCAATATGAAGGTTTTGATCTTAAAGTGCATACAAAAAATGGTATGGAAGTCCTAAGCAACCAGTTCGGTCATTTGGTTATGTTGATTTTATTTTTGTAAGAAAATAAATATGTAAAAAAAACATTATATAAAAAATGCATAAAAAACATGAATAAAACCTTAATTCCGTTCATGAAATTAAAAGTGTTTTCATTCCGAAAACTTTGTTCCTTTTTCATTTTCTAAAGTACTCAAATACGAATTAAATTCCGTTTCCGAATTAAGCTCTGTGACATGGACAATATTAGAAAATTACTACCTATCTAAACATAAGAAAATTTTACAAAAATAACAATATATTTTTTAATTACTGATTGATACGGACTTCTTACGGAAATTTAGGTTCTCATATGAACTGTATGAAAAAAACATTACGGAATTTCCAAAAAAAAAAATTAAAATCAAGAAGAAATATGTTAATTTTAATTGAAATATTATAAAGTACATTCTGATTTTAAAAATTATTTTTAATAATAAAAATGCAGCATTTTAAAACGAAAACACAAAACTCTTCTTCGTTTTAAGAATGTTTTTTTTGGCTCAGTGTACGTACTTTCAAAAGAAAATTACATGGAATTATTACAATTATATTATATTTATAACATCTTAGGGATGTTATAAATATAAGTGGATACTTTTTTCATTCAATTCAGATACCATATCAAACAACGGCAGTAATTGGAAACAGACCAATGATAATAAAAAATACAAACTATTGTAGGTTAAAATGTGCAGGTGCCTCCAGCATAGCTCACTTGAGTCCATTGAGATAACAGATATATAAATAATAAATTTTTCTTAAATATCAAAGCTTTTTTTTAATATCCAGCCACCAAGTTTTTAAACAAAGTTATGAATCCTGTGTAAATCAATATGACTGACACAGGTTTTATCTGTGAGTATTCCTTGACCATTTTATGTCATATTCATTCTGAACATTTTTGCAAAAGTCGTTTTAAAGCATTCAACGTCTTTGTGCGATAGTGACCGATAGTTGCCGCTATAAGGTTTCGTATTTAAAATCTAGGAAGGGCAAACCATGATGTTGTTATATTGCTTTTGTGCCAGATTTCTCGAATCTCATTACAGATGAGCTTTTTCTCCCAACCCTACTTCACACTTTGTTGAAGTTTTTGGAAGTTTGTTTTCTTCCACCCTTTAAGGGGGATTACAATATCCCAGATCGTCTCAAGAAAGGGCATGCTTCCTGTTTGCCATCAATGTTCCCATGTTCATAAATATGTATATGTATATGGAAACATGCAATTGTCTTGCTTTCTGTTTCAAAGGCATCCGGCATTCTTGGATAGCTTTTGGTGTGGCGTAAAAATTTTTTTAGAATTTGTAGTGAGAGCAGAAGAGAAAAAACATTATCTGTACCGGATATCAAACCGAGCTTTCTGCGCAGCTTGCTCAAAAGCCAACCTTAGTAGTAAATACACGATGAACTTAAGATTTTAATTGTTATTATATTTTGCCATAAGACACTAAATTTTTAGTTGATGAAATTTTTTATATATTATAAATATTAAAAGAAAATTAATTGTAATAAGTGTAAATTTTTTTTTTGAAGTTAATGATGTCTGAAATGTGTTCTTGTACATATTTTATTTAGATACCGTGGCTTTGGTTTTGCTGATTGTCTATATTACTTTACAATATATCCTGAGTCTTATTTGATATTGTTTTTCCAGTTCTAGCATTGGAGATACTAATCCTAATGTAACACCAAAGCGCTCTTCTTCATCGTGTAACAGAATCGTCGATAAATGGCAACTAAAGAAAGTTTAAAAAAAAATTAATACGCCTAATTTAACTTCAGAGCAAAGCAGAGTTGTAAAACAATGAAGCTTTTCTCTGTCTCTTCCTTCACCTGCTGTCTTCTCTATCACTATCCTTTTCCTAAAGAAGGTAACACATAGTAACAGTAGTAGGCATTCATTGCCTGAGTGTTAGTTTTCTTAAAAAAACGCAGCTTTGATATATAGATCTCGTGTATCTAATTATGCCGAATATGACTGTGATAGGTACAAATATTTGACAAACAGAATAATAAGCTTGTATGTGCTTGTTTTAAAATATAGTGAAATGTATAGCAAAAGTGCATTTAAACTATATAAAAACACATATCTTTTCCACATGTATAGAGACATTAGCTCAGTGGTCTTCCATGAAGCATGTCGTATGACGTATAGTACTTTCTCGCTTGAAATATTATATTACAAAACAAAAAATAAAAGGGAAGGTTCTAAAAAGTAACAGTAAAACTGAGAGTGATTTTTCAAATATAAAGTCATAAAAATGACTATTGCATGTGTGTGTGTGCACCTAGTAGTGTGTAAGGGAGAGACAGGGTTTTTCATTATTGGCATGTTCACAGTCATTGCAGCAAAAGAAAAGAAAATGGAATTGGGAAAAACAACAACAACTATTAAATATGTATTAGTAGTAAAAATGCTTTCTCTAAGAGATCAAGCTTAAATTTCTGTAATAATTTTAACATTAATTCGATCTAGAAATTATACGTCTAAAATTGCAGAATTGTTAGTCTTTCATAAGTTTGAGGCACTGCTCAGCCTTATCCCGATTTCCAGGAAACCCTAATAACCCAATTAATGGAGTTCATTTAGGTTTTCATTTCTTTAATCCAAAAGCTTTTTAACTTTATGTTGCATGTTAACACACAAGAAGGAAGACAATAATAATATTAGGTAAAGCGACCATAGAAAGAAAAAATATTAATATGGGCAATTCTACATTCTTTCTGTACTTTTGAGGAGCGCAAGTAAGTCTAATTTTTGTAAAATATAAGGAAAAATCTAAAAGCATTGATCTGAAATTTAAAAAGCTCAACGTATGTGATATCGTACGTGACATTATTTTGTTGATTTTCGTTCCTGATATTTAAATATAATAACGACTTCTATATTTTTAACACTAATCCAAAATACTTCAAAACCGTTCAACTCAAAGACTTCACAAAACTTTTGAAATGAAATCTAATTTATAACTATCGTCAATGTTAATATTACAAATTTTTATTTTTTATTTTCTAATTAAATGTGTTAATCAGATATGTTTCTTAAATAGCCACAGTTTTTTATATTGAAACACTTTTGTTCAAGCTTTAAAACTTTTACGTGTAGTTTTCACAATGCAAGCAATCGACTTGTCGAAAAAAAATATATGAAAAGCACTAAAATTTTTGAGTGATTCCCATACAAATTTGCTTGCTTGCATTGTGGAAACTACACACTAATGTTTATACATTGTAATTTATAATCATATTCAAGAGTTTGGTTGAATGATAAATAAATAAAATTTGTTATTGTTGATAAGTTGTTAATGGGTAAATAGCCTTTTTAATTTAATGAAAATGTGATGTTTCCAAGCATGTTAACCTTGAAAATATTTAATAACTTGTGACTGGTATATTCTTACAAATATAAGTTCTTACAGAACTATCACTTTTAGGGCCAATTTCACCAACTCTATTTAAATATCAATTCATATTTAAATGTCGATTTTCATTAATTTTTGTATGGAAAAATTACTTTTAAATTAAAATTGATATTTAAATAAGTTGGTGAAATTGGCCCTTAGAATATATTCTTTAGAATATTTTTGCGTTCTAATACAATAATTTTGGTGTAGTAAATTGTACAAAGTCTTTTTGATTATTTTAAATTCTTAGTGCCTTAAATTTTTTTTGGAAAATGTGACAGATGTGACCTTTTTTTTTGGTGTAGTAAGTTGTTCAAAGTATTTTTGATTATATTAAATACTTACAGTCTTAAATTTTGTTTCGGAAATGTAACGGGTGTGACCTATTTATTTACGGGTGTGATTAAGTATAAAAGCTTGAAGGCCTAAAACATTTTATTGCCTTTAGCGGCTGCCTTTTTAATGAACGCTGTGATTTACATTACCAATTTCATCTGAATTCAAAACGCTTATATACTTCTCACGTTGTCTGCAGTCTTGTTTTCTTTCTAGATATATTTTCTCCTCTAAAGCTAAATACCGTTCATAAATATATATATTTTATTTTATTGAAGTCTACTCCCTTGATACCGTTTTATGTTTTCGGCATTTATTGAAAAAATATCACTGCAGCGTTGGTGTGACTAGTGTGACCAAATACTTCCCATAATTAATTAATCGAATATTAAACTTGAGACTCCAGCATTTTATTATATACATACATACATACATACATACATATATTATTAATTATGCTTAATTTTTTATTGTTAGAAAGTATTAAGTATTTAATATGCACAGTAATAATTTAAATAAGCTTTTAAAATTTTTACATTGACTGGTGTGCCCGAAGGTTTGAATATTTCAATTAATATCAAGAAAACTCTTATTATATTATATGAAAAGTCAAAACTTCAACAAAAAGAAATCATCCTATTTGGCAGGAATCCATATTTTTTTGAGGCTATTAGCTCATTAATTAAAATTTTTAAAATTAAATAATTTTGTGACAATTTTCGAAATCCCTCGAACCGAATCAATTTAATATGTACGACAACATATTACTCTTGTCGTAGAATGATTGGATCTTAATGGGGTCTAAGTCCCAAAGTTCTTAAATGACTTACTGACTTACTGCTTTGTAGTATGGCGGCCTGCCACAAGTAAGAAATACATGGTAGATCAACATTATATAACACATTGATCCGTTTGCACAGGGAAAACAGGGTATTTACGCACTAGACCTTCGGAGGCTCTGAATGCTAAACTAAACCTTATTCCGATTGACCTTTTTTATATTGGCAGTGTTCTTAAGTAGTGCGGCAAGATTAGCGGTATCTGGGTGGTGGAGATCAAGGTCCTATGGCCATGTCAGAATTCTTGATCAACTTCCCCTTCCCTCCATGGTGCCTCATCTGGACTTTGACAAGGTGTTTAAAGTTCTGATTCCATCCAGACGGGAATGGAAGGGAGCTACAAGGGAATATGACGTCAGAATATACATTGATTTATCAAGAATGGGCTGTGTTGTCGGCTCTAGAGTCTTTTCAGGCCAGGTACTATTAAAAATGGTATATTCAAGCACTATTTCTATAAGGCTGAATGCAGATGGCACAATATAGTCACGTGCAAGGTTGCTAAGAAAATGTACCGTTGCTACACTGATAGGCGCTCAATACAATTAATAAACAGGAACCTTAGGGACATGTCGAGGCTCATTGCAGTCATGACGGAGCACTGGACGGTCGGTAGACATTCTACTAGGATAGGTCTGTCCTATAATGAGTTCTGCCAAAGTTTTCGAGAAGAAGGCAAAGAAGAAACATTCTTACACTTTTTTTGCGAATGTCCAGCTTTACGTCTCGTGAAACACAAGTTTTTAGGCAGAAATGTACTAGACGACCTTTTAGGTTTATCTGAGATTAGGTTGAGCAACCTTATCAGATATCTCAGCGCAACGGGCTGGATTAAGTACCTATTGCCGTATCCGTATACTAAGATACGGTTCTACATAGGTTGACCCTGACGAGTGTAGTGGTCTTTCAAAAAGGAATTATCTACAATCTATTTGAAGGCAGCCACGTAAACCAACCAACCAGCCAACGACATCTAAGGCATCAAAATATTTCGAAAGCGGCAAATTTGCTTCCGATCTGCTGATTCTATTTTAAGTTATGATTTGCATACATCCCCATCCACACACATATACACATACAGCCCTATGCACATTAACGCGAAAATAGTCAGAATCGACTCCCAAAACCGCGAAACATCAAAATCCGAAGAAAACACAATTTTCTTAAATTGGGCTTGAATCAGTAACTTCCTAAAGCGAAAAGTAAAGAACAGAAAATCTCTTAGTTCTTCAGGAAAAACTGAATTTCAGACAGAAATTAATTGGTTATCAGAAAATTAATTAAAAAATTTAGTAAAATTTTCTATTACAAATGTAATACAAAAACGAATATACCAGCCTAATAGCCACGTTTATTATTTTAAAAATTAAAACAATACCAGCATGGCACTCAGTTAATTACACTTCAATATTCAAAAGTGTCATTAAAAAACAACACATTTTATTTTTCTCCCCATAGTGTATTAAGTATTAATAATAATTTTGTTTAATTAATTAAAATACATCATACATAAGTAGTTGGTTGTCAGAATTTAATTAGTTTAACGTTAAAAATATACTCAACTCTGCCCACAAAATTGTTGAAATTCATTATATTATAAAAAATAAGAATACATATTTCGGATTTTATAGATTGCATTGTTAATGAAATTCTAAAATTGCAATAATATTATTAGATTGCGGTTTAATGATTTTTTATCATAAAATAAAGGTTTTTATTCCATTTGACCGCAGGTAAAAGCCATTCAGAAATTTGCAATATTATTTATTGTTTAATTGTAAGTAAGAGTACGGGTAGTTGTTGTTCTATTTATTGAAATCAAAAGTTGATGGTATTGTTTATTTTAAGTTTTTTTTTTTGAATGCTAAAAATTTACCTTTTTGTGTAAATTTTTTTAATAACTATTGTATTTGTATTTGTGCTTAATTATTTATATTTAAAATTAATAAAACAGTCTGGGTCAATATTTTAAAAACTCTCAATAAAAAAATTCATAACATTGAGAGAAAATGAATAGCGATTTTTTTGTTTTTAAATTGTTGCTGGCTACCAGAACGTAAATTGCCTTTAACACGAATACAAAAAAAAAATACTGTACAAAAACATTATGGCCGTTGGCTCGATTTCCCAAAACTATTAACTGAGAAATAAACTAAATTTATTTGCAAGGTAAAAAGTTGTGCAGTTTGTAAATTTTTTATATACAACTTTAATTTATATTTTGGTAACCTCTTTCAAAGCCTAGAATTGCTTGCGGGCTTACTCGTATATAAAATGTTGTTATGAAGAAGCAGTAGCTTGATATTGAACAGGACAATCAGCGTTGTCAACTCGGTGCTTTTCGCACCGTTTTTAGTGCTTTTTGAAATTTTCGACGCGAAAAATTTTGAAGTTAGTGCTCAGTGCTTTTTTAAATTCATTTCGGTGCTTCTTGTTTCGAGTCGGTGGCACTAAACCAAAAATTCGAAGAAAAATTTCCTCACCTATATTTTCTTTCGAGGAAATGTACATATATATAAAAAAATAAGCTCTGAACTTAAATGGAACATTTAAAAAAATTCTACCAAGTTTGTACAAGGCTTGGTGGAAGAAATAAGCGCCATGTTTCCCTTAAACTTTAACATTTAAATCATAATTAATATAAAAAATGTTTTGCCACGCAACAAAGAAGGCATAATAGAAGTATTTACCCAAGTATAGTTTAATATAGAAATTTTGTCTAGTCTAGGGAAAATATAACTAGTCCACTATCGAGTTTTCAGTTGAGAATTATCGGATATTTATAATTTGATTTAATTCGAAAAATACGTTTGTTTCCTGACAAAAAATGATTAAACATAATTTTTTTTATAATAACTACAAAAGGCTTCACCAAACAGATTTGAGAATTCACTGATTCTTATACAATTAAAATGTGTATCGGATGCCTCAAATTTATAGCTTTAAAAATGTATTGCAAAGTCAACCGATTATTATATTTTTTTATGCATTTTTGTGTATAATAATTTTTTTAATATATGATAATAATTAAAAATTTAGTGCTTTTTACTTAAATTACGCGCTTTTTTAGTGGTTTCAGTGCTTTTGGAAATTTAAAAGTTGACAACGCTGAGGACAATTGTGAATAGCAGACCCCTGAAAGCTGCTGTTGGTACTCGTATATAAAAGTATTTAGAATTGTGATGAAAAAATTGTTGTGATTATTTTTTTGTTATATGTTATTTTTTTGCTATCAATGTCAACAAAGTACTTAAATTAGAATTAACATATCTTGAGATTTTATCTTAAGATATAACAGCAAATATATGTAACCTATTAATAAAAAAAATAAACGCAGTTAACAAAATTAAAATCATAATACTTAGAGTTATAGGAAAAAGATACTAAAAAAACCTATAATTTATATGGTTAGACACTGGTGGTCAATGTCCTCAAGTGCGTGTAATTTGTGTTCGTGCATTTGTTTGAGAATGTCAGAGTCATCTCTCTAATTATAGTTTCGATACGCTTTTGATTTTAAAGTGTATGTAAATCTATAGTAGAGAATCTTCTAGGGAGATTATAGATAATTTTAAGGTTCTTATTTTGTATGATTTGTAGTCTCTTTTTATGCGTTTTTGCACAATTATACCATATTGCACGGGCATAAGTTATAATAGGTCTGATGCACAATTTGTATAATAGAAGTTTGTTTTTTATATTCAGTTTGCTCTTTCTGTTTAAAAGTGGAAAAAGAGATCTACCTAGTGATGCCAAGTGTAGGTATTTTTTCCTTTTTGTAGGCGTTTTTTTTTGAAAATTTTACATGTAGGGAAAAAGGGAAAGATTTCTTACTTATGTCCAATTGTATTTATTGATTTTAATCAATTGCACAATTTTTTAACAATTAAAAACTATATTTTCCAATTGTAAACTTTAAAATTAAAATATATGCATATAGCTTTTTAACTGTATTGTCAAGTTAGCAGATTACCTGGAAATTATATGACACAGATTTTTCTTTTTTTTTCACTAAATTAAACATATCTTATATTCACAAAAGAAAATTAAAAGGATGATTCCAGGGTTGGAAAACTTAAACTCTTTGTGATATAAAAAATTAACTACCGAAAAGTAATTTTGATTTACTTTTATTAAATTAACTTATTTTATACTTCAGTACAATTCAAATTGGTATTTAAAATTAAAAATAAAAATTAAATTTAAAAGACGTTTCCAGGGTTGAAAAACTTAAAAATTAAACACATTTCATGTTTTAGGAAGAAAGCTATTTTCTCAGGAACCGTAAGAGATACGGACCTGAAATTTGGACAGAGTATGCAGAACTTTGGTCCCTACAAATATATGAGGGTCAAAAATTATAGGGTGTTCCAAAACGAGCAACGATAAATTTTAAAATCCCATGTAATATATATACAACTGAATGTACATATGTTTGTATATAGACACTTGAAACATGTAACATTACTGTTTATTTATACTGACTACAGCAAATAATACTAAAATTTAAAAAAATTTAATTAAAGGGTGTTCTATCAGTTTATGTAATTTTGACTATGTAATTTTGACAACTTGCTGTATTTTGGAAACCGTAAGAGGCAAAGTCTTGAAATTTTCAAAATCGGTAAAACAAAAATATCCCAAAAATTTTAAAATCGCCAATATGAAAAAAGTCGTCAAACCGAAAAAAGGCACCAAACCGAAAAAACGACCATTTAAAAAAAATCTAGCACTAAAATAAATTGCAAAAATGAAAGAAATCGCAAAAATTAAAAAAAATTGCCTAAATGAAAAAAAATCGCCAAAATAAAAAAAAACCTAAAAAATCGCTATATCGAGAAAAAATCACCAAAACTAATAAAATCATCAAATTAAAAAAATGCCAAAAAACCTAAAAAATCGCTAAATCGCCAAATAAAAAAAATGCGAAAAACGCCAAAACTAAAAAAACCTTATTAAAAAACGCTTACAACCGAAAAAACCCCAAAAACGAAAAATAAAATGCCAAAACTATATTTTATATAGTATATATAAGTATATATACTATATTTTATATAGTTCATATAGTATTACATATCTAGTGTCCGTACGGACCCCTTCGTGCGCCAGTCAGAGTAGCACTTTACTGAATTTATTTTTTGTAAATGGAGATGGGAATAAAATTTATCGCTAAAGTACAGTCCTAACTTTAAAATTAGTTAAAGAACATGTTGCGTTTCATTTCCATAAAACCATTGGAAGCTTTAGCGAACATTACATTTTTTTTTAGATTTGCGAACAAATATTGAAAAATTTTATTTCTAAATTTAGTAAGCATTCGTTTTTATCGAATCAAAGGTCAAGTGAGATATTAAATATTGTTTTCATAATTAAACTAAAACAGATTAGTTATTACTACTAATATGCATAGATGTAATCAATTCCTTAATAATTGCGTATGAAGTTTTGTCCAAACGCTGAAGTATAAAGAGATGAACGGTTTCTTTTTTGCTCTCCTGAAAGTAATGCATCGATATTCAACTTATTGCAAATAAAAAAAAATATTTAATCGAAAAATACCGAGATGTCACTTAGTAAAAATTGCACCTACATATCTATGTATGTATCTCCTACTAACTAAACGCACTTATTTAAAGGGTATATAAGATTTTGTACTATTTTTTAATGAACCTGAACTTATGACATAAATTGGAAATGTACAAAATAAAAAATAAATTTTATTTTTTGAACTATTCAAAAAAGTAGCGTAGGGAAAAATTTAGGAAAAAATTGGGTGCAGGGAAAAAAGAGCTTTTTTTCATAAGCGTAGGAAATTCTGAAAAATTCTCCTGGCATCACTGGATATACCACATGCTATAGCTTTCGAACATACTATATCTAAATGCTACCTTAATCTAAGTTTCCGGTCAAGAGTGTTACTCTCAGGTATTTTATAGAATTCGAAATTGCTTTTAATTTGCCTTGAACAGAAAATCGTCTTAGGCGATCTATTGAATGAGAAAATTATAGATTCAGACTTATCTTCATTAATTTTTATTTTCCATTTGGTAAAAAACTTTTGAGCTGATGTAAGTGATTTTTACATACGTTTGTAACGTAACGTTACAAATGATAAAACGTGTAGTTATATAAGTTAGCAACATATGTGAATACGATTATTAATTATATTTGTAAGCAAACTAATAGGGATATTCACCTATTAGTTGTTAAATCAAAATTTATTGCATTTTAACCAATAGAATTAAAGTAAAATGAGGTGACAATTATGTTTAAGCAAATTATTATTATTTTTTTTTGTTCTAAAAACGCTTGGTAATTAACCAAACTTTATTGCATTTTAGCCAATGGAATTTAAGGTAGAATAAGGTGATTGTAACATGAAACCTAAGTTAAGAAATTACTATATATAAACAAAATTCAATATTGTAATGAAAGCTGAAGAAATAATAAAGAAAATCATTCTATGTTGAATCACAGAAGTTAAAACACGTTTTGTTTTTAAACGACGGTTCATAGAACCAACGGAAAAGTTAATTTATATTATAAACAGATAGGTACATGCCACCTCAATTCATGAAGGGTACAACATAATTCTTGGTTTACATTGTTTGTTAACGTTGAAGTTGAGGAATGTACGTTGGAAGTCTCCTACAGTTGTGGAGTGGAATTATATAAGAAGTCAAGTTTTGAAAGCAATCGGGGAGCAAGTCACGACACCGTACAAATGATAGTTACAAGAAGGCCGATTCTTGTTTCGATATATACATATATACCTAGTAGAGTTGATAAATGTAGTTAATAAATACACGAACTCCCGAATCTTTTGTGTATTGTATTTAGTAAAGCATACGAACTTCCGAATCTTTCGTATGTTTTGTAGCTAGTAAACATAACTCGTATTTTAGCCGACTACACGAACTCCCCAATATTTCGTGTATTGTATTTAGTAAAGCATACGAACTTCCGAATTTTTCGTTTGTTAGTAGATATAACTCGTAGTTTAACCGACTACAATAACTCCCAAATTTTTCGTGTATTCACAATCGCACTTTTTCGAATATTTCGTCTATCCTCGTTTAGTTATTCACAGGAGGTAACAATATTTCTGGAGTACTTTCACAATTAAAAGGGCAAGGTATCCAGTAGTCATCCATACGGCACAAGTGAATTGTATGTATATATCTACATATTGAGTTTAAAGTAGCATAAATTAAGCTAAGTTTCTTAAATAAAAGTATACTGTGTTCTATGAATATTAAAACACAAACAAGGGAAGCAGAACTTTGGTAAGGACCTGGACAGGCTGACGCTTTCCCCAGCAGGAAACAAAAACTACGTTACACGTTTCAAAATTACATTCGAGACTTTGTCATGGCTTAAAAATACACTATAATCTGCATAGAAAGCTACCTCAGTGTCAATGAAAGGTTTAAAATCAGCTATGTAATGTCAATATAAAAGCGGTGAAAGCACAGGTCCCTGTAAGATGAAATATTTATTTCGTTAGACTTACTACCCTCGATATCTAAAAAAAATTTCATATTACTAAGATAACTCATTATTAGTTTAACTAAATATAAAAGAAAATAAATTTTGTGGAGCTTATATATACTTATATACGAGTCGTGAATGCCAGATTGAGTTGAACGCTTTCTTTATTTCTAAGAATAGTACGCCTGTTGAAAGTCGTTTATTTTTGTTGAAATTTATCATGTTTA
Source organism: Tachina fera (assembly GCA_905220375.1). NCBI lineage: Eukaryota > Metazoa > Arthropoda > Insecta > Diptera > Tachinidae > Tachina > Tachina fera. Next base: position 45,319,587 of record LR999965.1, on the reverse strand, counting down.
CAACTCATTTGACTTGGTGGGTTGTAGAGAGTTGAGCCTTCTGATTATATTCCTCTTAGAGTGCACTTGTCTTAAGTTGATTTTTTTATTTTATCGCCATGTTATCAAGAGTTAAAAAACGGATCATTAAACATTATTTTTGTAAGATACAAAGATACAGATATATGTAAATATTTTTGCACTTTTTCGCTTGCAGACGATGTTTTAAGTTTGTAGTGTGTGTCTGATAGCGATGGGCAAAAATATCGATATATCGAAATATCGATATTTGAGAAAATAAATAACATATATCACCGAAATTTGAAAAACCGATATATCGATGCATCGATTCTTATTTACGAGATCTATAAATTTTATCCGATTTTTAGCTGTACGATATTGGCATAACTACTAACGATGCGAAGAAAAACTATAAATTTCAGCCAAGGCGCATATATACACTCAACACGTGACTTTTATTTATTTGTAGCTAAATGTCAAATTCGGTAAGCCTAAAGAGAGAATTAGTTTTTACTTTCTGTTCTGTTACGAACCAGCTGCCTCTTTTTTTTAAGAGAATTAGCACTCAAGCAATGAATGCCTACTACTATAAATTACTATATGCTACCTTGTTTTAGGAAAGGGGTAGTGATAGAGAAGAAAGGTGGTGAAGGAACAGATAGAGGAAAGCTTAATTTTTTCTCTCTCTCTTCTTTTTGCACGTTTTTTTTTAATAATGCAGTGTTGCAGTGCCTCTGGTGTTAATAAGGCGTATTAAATTTAGTTTAAACTGTGTTTAGTAGCCATTTTATTGGTTATTTTACTTTGAAGATGATTCTGCTACACCACAAGGGCCCTCCCTCTGATTTTATATTGGGATTATTCAGTGACCAGTGACTACGCCTTCAACACTTGAACTTTCCTACAACAACTGATGAAAAGGAACACTAATGCACATCAAAAAAATGCTTGGTGCTTTTATTTGAATGACTGTTGGATACCCAGGACTTTCGATTTTGTGGTCAACATTATATTCGTTAGTCATATATGGGCATTCCCCCGGGAAAGTTGCATTGTTGGCCGACGTAGCCTCTTTTTCAATGAAAACCTTTTGTTTTACATTTGGTCAGAGAAATACACAAAAGGAACCAGACAGTTGAACTAAAGATTGCACAACCTGCACATATGTCAGATTATTTACTTTTGCATTACATATTCATTTGTAAAGTTTATCCCCTTGTATAAATATTTTAAGAAGGCACCATATCATAATTATTGTTTTAAATAAACTTAACTAAAAAATTTTCTATTGTATCCTTAAACATGTACATTCCTGCTTTGATGCGGTTATTTTACTAAAAGTTTCATTCAATTTTACACCAGCATATGAAAGTATTTATTTATTTTTGTTTTTGTTTTAATTTCGAAGCATTTTATTTGTAGCTGCGGTTTCTTGATAAAACAAAAATAAATATAAAATCTCATACCATGTGCTGTTGCTGTTAAGTAAAATGATGACTGTTTATAAATCAAAATATTCTAAAATGTGGAATAAAGTTTTTGTTGTGAGTCTGCCATTGTCATGTGCAAATGTATCGTGTGTTAAAATAAAAATATATAAAAAATGGTTTACATTTATATGAGTGACACATGCCCGTAAACATACATTTGTATGTATGCAGTCGCATATTTAAACAACAAAACGTTGGGGTTTTTTTTAACGAAAAAATAAAAATTTCAAAACTAACGTTATATTCAAATATATAAAATATTTTAGTTTACCCGTCCCTGCACATTAACAAATAAGTTTCCACAGTGGCAGGCAAAATACTTGATAATACATACAGAAAACTTTCAACTTAAAATCTACGTAAATATGATTTTAAATCAAACTTTTTGCATGGAGATGTTACATTGGAATTTATTTATCTTTTGTGTAAACATAAATATGTTATTAAATTTTGTATTTCAGGAGCTTATATTTTCTAAAAAGAATACACAATTTGGTCAAAAATACTGAATTTTCAATGTTATGGTGCGCTGAGGTTGATGGAGTAGATTTTATTTATTTCTTCCCTCATCTTGTTGGATCTTCGGAAATGTATTCATGGATTAGTGCTTGCTAATTTATTACTGAAAAATAAAAATTAGTTCTAAATATATTTATTTTCAGTTTTTATTTGTTAGTTACTGTTATTTGTGTTTGACACATTTGTGGCAAATGTTACAGTACGTATTAGTGATAAAATATTTTGACAAATTGTAGTTGTTAATATTTTGTTGTTGCTGTTGTTGTTAGTGATATTTTTGTTGGTTTGTTTAACTATTGTTATACGGGATACGCATAAACTGTTATAAATTGATTTTGACTGCTGGTATATATAATTTTTTGGAAACCAACAAAACACACACAATCGCGTGTACTCATACAAATGCAAACACAAATGCCATATCCCCACACATTAGAAAAGCGTAACTTGCTGTAGTGTATGATGCAACTCTAAATAGCTTTACAAAAAATTTAAATGAGGCCATTATAAAAAATAAAAATTCCTTCTGCCAATTTTTTGAAGGCAATTACAAATTTTCCGTCTGCTTATTTATATTGAAAAAACAGTAAAATTTATTTTTTTCTCTCAATAGGCTCCCTAGCCTAGAATTTTGGATTGTCTTCTATATACTGACAGTTTATTTCTTCCTATTCAAAGAATTAAAGTTTTTTTTATGCTTTTAGGTGTTTATGGTTTTATATTTCTCAAGCGCATTAAAATTAATTACAGAAATTGTGTTCACACTAAAATATAATTATTACTGGATATTTTATGACTGGTTTTCTTCCCTCCACACACATATTTTATAAGTTGATTGAATATTTATCTTAACTTCATAAAGATAAGTTATGTGTTGTATTATAATCCTTCTAATCCATTTATTTGTGTGTGTATATGCATGAAAAATTACAAATATTTCTTTCACAAAAAATTTGTTGCAAACTAATTTATGACTATTTTATATACGAGGAGGTATTGAAAGGCCCTTAATATAAAATCACATTGCAAGACATATCGAGCTTTATTTTCGATTTTATCGTATGCGACCAAAATTACAGTTTTCTGGAGAAGGTTTATTTTTTTTTTAAATATTCAAATATCTCCAGCCGTTTTTTCGATTTCATACTAAGCGACATGTTATCGAAAATATATTTTTTTATTGGAAATGAAAATTTCATGGACCTACCCATAAATTAGAATTATTAAAATGCCTAAATTGGTGATAACTTTTATTTAGATTGAGAAAGAGACAGAGATAGAGGTAGATATAGAGATAGAGACAGAGATAGAGATAGAGATAGAGATAGAGATAGAGATAGAGAAAGAGATAGAGATAGAGATAGAGATAGAGATAGAGATAGAGATAGAGATAGAGATAGAGATAGAGATAGAGATAGAGATAGAGATAGAGGTAGAGATAGAGATAGAGATTGAGATAGAGATAGAGATAGAGATAGAGATAGAGATAGAGATAGAGATAGAGATAGAGATAGAGATAGAGATAGAGATAGAGATAGAGATAGAGATAGAGATAGAGATAGAGATAGAGATAGAGATAGAGATAGAGATAGAGATAGAGATAGAGATAGAGATAGAGATAGAGATAGAGATAGAGATAGAGATAGAGATAGAGATAGAGATAGAGATAGAGATAGAGATAGAGATAGAGATAGAGATAGAGATAGAGATAGAGATAGAGATAGAGATAGAGATAGAGCTAGAGACAGATATAGAGATAGGAAGAGAGATAGAGATAGAGATATATAGCAATACAGCTAGACCAGGGATGGAAAATTAGGTACAATTGTACTCTTTTTAGCACTATTTTAGAGTCAGAAGTACCGTAGCACCCCAATGACCAATTTAGCCTTATTGAAAAATTGTTCATGCCACCAATGGCAGGTGTAAGAAACGAAAACTGAATTAAATAAACAGATGTGGAGATGGTATTTTTGTACTAAAATTTATTAAAAACGAAAGAGAGCAATACTGTTCGCTTCCACTATCTCTTATCGAATCAAACCAATGGATGCAAAAGTATATCCTAAATGTTTCTTTTAATTAACAGTATGAATTAATAATATTATAATATTATAATATCAATTTTGTCTCAACTTGATGCCAAGTGTCATTCTGAAAACTTCAATTAATTATGATATTTTTATTTAATTTATATGAAATACTATTTACTTATAATTTTATATGAACATACAAGTACATAAACATGTCAGTCAATAATGAATTCCATGAACTTTAATATTAAACATGAACTTACAAAGCAAAAATTTTACTTCATTTGTGAGAATAAATGAATTTCTCAATGTGAAAATAATTAGGGAAGTAACGATACGCCGTTTTGCCGATCCGATACCGATACTCAAAAAGAAATATCGTCGACACCGATTCCGATACTGATAAGCATATTGAAACTTAACTCAAGTTAAAATTAACAAAACCTTTTATTTCACTACTATGGTGCAAAGCAAAACCAAAGAAACGTTTAAATTTTCTGTTTAGACTTTAAGTTCTGCTTTTAATATGTTATTTCTTTTAGTTTTTATGCAAAAAAATCGTCGAAAATTGAATTGTTTGTTCAAAACATCTCTAAAGAAATTTAAGAAGTATCGCTGTATTGACAGTAAAATATCGCCGATATCGATATATCGGCAAATCAGAAATATCGCCGATATATCGGAATCGGTGTTCATATTCGTTACATCCCTAAAAATAATTTCCCCTTTTTGTTGAGAATGCTGTTTTTCAAGTTATTTTGAAATTTTTTTCGTTTGAGAAAAGGTTTGATTTCAAATCATTATCATTTAAAATTAAGACTGCGTGTTTGTTGGTTTGTACATATGTATGTTTTTAGTTAACTAACAAATGTATTAAAAAAATTAAGAATTTGGTATAATCGTACTGAAAAAACTAAAATTTGTCTTCAAATTTTAGTACAATTTGTAAATCTGATTTCCCATCCTTCAAATAATTTTACGTATTTTAAATCTCAAAATTAAGATTTTATTGATTTTAGAGCAAAAAAATTTGACATCACTGATCCCTATGTCTAGCTATAGGGATTAGTGATGCCAATTTTTTTGGCTCCAAAAGCACACCTTAATTTAAAAATAAAACTAAAAAGCGTAATCTTGAAATCTAAAAAGCGCAATAAGCACTAACATACGTGAAGATCCAAACGAACGAATTAATAACGTTTAATATTTTTTAGCCTATTCTCTATTTTGGCAATAGTATCAATATTTTTAATGAAATATATCAGGCTTTCGGGACCCAAATTACCTTGAAAGCCCAAAAATTAAATAGGAAAATGAAAAATACAAATTTTAACTTTGATCATTTGGCTTACAAGGCAATATGAACTTTAGCCTGTTAAATTTAGAAACAAATTAAGTTCGAAGAATAATTAAAATTAACTAAATTAGTTGCATAACATTTTTTTAAAGTAGATCTGGAAAAGCCAAACATTAAAAAGTTGCAAAATATCCTCTAGAAATTTATTCTACGTAATTTTTTATGTATTCTTTTTTTAATAGTGCTGCAATAACCAAATAGAAAAAGTTTTATACAAGTTTCTTTAAAAAAAATTTTGAATATAAATTAAGTATCTATCAAAAAACGCATTAATTAACAAAAAAAGATCGGATGATAGTTGGTTTGTATATTTTCCTGCATAAAATAACCTGACAAGCTTTTGTGGAATTAGTTTCTTACTTTTCATGCCTTAAACATTTTTTAAATAAATACATAAATAAAAATTTTTAATTAAATTATTTTTTTATTGCGGTTACATTTTTGATTTTTGCATGAGCAAACATTTTTAGTAACTCCTTCGGACATTTTGTACGTTGCCAACATACAACTGCTTTAACAAAATGTTGCTTTATTTATGTCTATTTAAATATCACAATATGTGCTAACCACAATTTCTACATTTGTATTTGTTTTCGAAATATTTGATACACTTAAATTGAAATACTTGCATGTCTTTACACACGTATATGCATGCAAGTATAAGAAAGAAATAACTTTATTAACAGAATCTCTGGATATCAAAATATTTATGATTTATTACTTTTTTCATGTAAATTTATTTAAATATTTAGTTAACATGCAAACAGACATATTGGTCAGACAGCAAAGTACCACAGCTAATATAGAAAAAATTTAATTAAAAGTTTTCTATTTATTTTTTGTTGCTTAAACTATAATACGTTGGGTTGAAATATTAAAAAATGCTTAAATGCTTATTACAACTTAAACTATATTTTTGGAATGCTTTGAAGATCGAATTTTTATGGTTTGCAATTTGAATGTACAAAAGTAACTTAATGAATTTTTACTCTATTCAAAGGATTTAAGTTTAACAAAACAAAAAATAAACAAAAGAATTTAACCTAATTTAAGAAATGTACACAAACAGATAAGCAATTATTTGAAGAATGCTATATTTCCATACTTGTTACTCTATCACAGTTAGTGAATATATCAATTAATAGCTATTTGAATATATACTATTTCTTTCATAAATACAGTAAATACTACTATTGTTTGCTTACTTTAGAGCAAATGAATGTAATGCATTTAATTGTTTTAACCTTCAGCTTTTGTAGAAAAAAAATTCGATGGCAATTATAGCACTCAAATACTTTCTTTTAAATTTAGCGACTCTGTGAGATTATTATTTGTATGAAGCTTCCCAGTGGTAAAAATATACATTACGTAATCGATGATATCAGTAATACTTACTAGCTGTCAGTGGTGATTCGTTCAGTTATTTTGCTACTTAGATTGAACATAAAAGTGTCATAGGACGCGTAAATGGTGCGCTCTCGCTTACAAAGCAAGCTACGATGTCAGTACGTGCCACTAGCATTGCACTTACATTGACAGCGGAGTTGTAAGCGGGCATGATATTCAATTTACCCTAAAAGTACTCCAGCATTTTAATTTTATTTTATAACAAACTATTTGTTTTAAACAATCACAATTTAAACATCAAGTAGTTAGATTCCTCACTAACGAGTTCATATTGACGTCATTGATTATTATCTTATTTTGTCCATTGAAATAAAAAAATACATTGATACAATTCAGACTGGTTGTTCACAATAAAAAAAACTGAACGTGTATTTGATACAATAGAAACAATACAAATTGTTGGGATTTCTTGTTAAGATTCTTATTTGTGTTTCTTAAAATAATAGAACTCTGCTACAAACAAAATATTTTTGAAACACAAACAGCGTTCCCACTTTAATTTAATTTTATTTTATTTAATTTAATTTAATTTAATTTAATTTAATTTAATTTAATTTAATTTAATTTAATTTAATTTAATTTAATTTAATTTAATTTAATTTAATTTAATTTAATTTAATTTAATTTAATTTAATTTAATTTAATTTAATTTAATTTAATTTAATTTAATTTAATTTAATTTAATTTAATTTAATTTAATTTAATTTAATTTAATTTAATTTAATTTAATTTAATTTAATTTAATTTAATTTAATTTAATTTAATTTAATTTAATTTAATTTAATTTAATTTAATTTAATTTAATTTAATTTAATTTAATTTAATTTAATTTAATTTAATTTAATTTAATTTAATTTAATTTAATTTAATTTAATTTAATTTAATTTAATTTAATTTAATTTAATTTAATTTAATTTAATTTAATTTAATTTAATTTAATTTAATTTAATTTAATTTAATTTAATTTAATTTAATTTAATTTAATTTAATTTAATTTAATTTAATTTAATTTAATTTAATTTAATTTAATTTAATTTAATTTAATTTAATTTAATTTAATTTAATTTAATTTAATTTAATTTAATTTAATTTAATTTAATTTAATTTAATTTAATTTAATTTAATTTAATTTAATTTAATTTAATTTTATTTTATTTTATTTTATTTTATTTTATTTTATTTTATTTTATTTTATTTTATTTTATTTTATTTTATTTTATTTTATTTCATTTTATTTTATTTTATTTTATTTTATTTTATTTTATTTTATTTTATTTTATTTTATTTTATTTTATTTTTTATTTAATGTGCAATTTTTCATCCCCGAAAATCTCCAAATGTGATTTCTGGAATTTGAAAGAAACACAAAAAAGAAAAACTATATAACAATATTTTTAATTACATATTTTCCCCAAAAATTCCCAACGAAAAAGTACCTTTTCCCCAAAAAAATTCCCTGGGGATTTTCATGAAATTTTTATTATCTAGCATAAAAAATCGTCTTTTTTAAAATAATCTTCAAAACTGAGAGCGCTGAGCAAAAATGCTTTTAAAACTGAAGTAATCAAAAGATTTGTAATTCACCTTCAACTGGAACAAAATTATAAAAAAAAACACTGGATCGCTCATCTTGAATAAAAAATGTTATGAAATATTGAAAGAACGCTTGGTGTAAATAAACTGTTTGTTAAGCAATTTGAGCTGGGTCAGGAAAATGAGATAGATATATAAAGAAAAACTGGTGTTTTATAAGCTTTATATGAAATCGACATTCATGTCCTTAAAACAAAGGGTTCATTGCTTGGTAACGCAATGCGAAAAAAATTTGGGATTTTCTTTGGGAATGACTATATCAGAATTTTTTTGTATCATGTTAAAATTTTAATTGAATGCTAATTAAAATATTATATATTAAAAATGCTAGACTTTTAATTTATTTTTAATGCGATAAACTTTTAATTTTTACTTACAGTGACGTTATATAAAGATTTTTAAATTTTTAAAAATTTTCATTAAAAAAAACAGATTTTTAATTTTGACGTAAGCACCACTTTCAATACCTTTTGCACCAATGTGCAATGTATACAAACATAGATTGATTAAAATCTGACCTTAAAATTAAGAAGTTGTGTTGTGGTGTAATTCATAACTTAGCTAAGAAATGGAAAGAACAAGTAGCTTTCGTCTTCAGATATTCATTAAAAAATAATTTTTTTTAAAATTAATATAATGTAGATATGTATGTATATACTCGTACTCCAAAAGACATTTATTTCTGGTGAAATGACAGAATTTAAGTTATTTATTTATTTCTTGAAACTGAAAATTTCCAATTAATCAAACTAAATTAAACGTATAAATAATTGACAGTTATTCATGTGCAAGCCCTACAAATAATATGAAATTATTATATAATTGCAGTTAAGGACAAAGTAAATATGTACATACCTACTCGTACCACTATTAACACATAAATTTTTATCAAACAAATATTTCAAATATTTTTGCAACAGTTTAACAAACTTGTAGTGTTAAAAATATTAATCGAAAAATAAATTTTAATTTGTATATTAAGTACAAATACTGGTAAGTGTTGCTGCTATAAATCATAAAGTGCAAATATTGAAATATATTTAATTAATTGTATAACAGCAAAAATTTTAGCTAACTCACTTACTTTGATTATAAAATGAAATCGAAAAGTATAAACATTTCTAAAAGACCATAGAGCTACTGAAAAACAAGCTTAAGGTTGCTTAAATAGAATTGGTTTTACATTCAATACAAATAAACCTTGTACACACTTTTGTACATGTAATAAATGTGAGTGAAAGATACATACATGAATGAGAATATATGTTTGTATACGTATCTATGAAGTTGTTTTCACTTGCACTGCCATCGTAATCATTCAACGCAGTGAAATCAGAAAAAAAGTAAGAAGCAAAATGAATTAAATTCATTTAGTATCCTTATCACGTTTAAAGTACAAATAAACACAAAATATGTCCTGCAGCAAATATTTAAACAGATATGTACATAAACATCCATACGTACTAAAAATCACATAGACCAACCTTAGAAACAAACATAGAGTGATATAAAAACAGATACATACAATATACATACAATATGTGTATATGTGTTTGTGTACATACATATGTACATATACATATCTATATACATATGGATATGTATGTATATTTCACAAGTAAAAGAAGAAACCGAACAACTGATGAAATGAATAATGTATTTATTTTCATTTCCTTCGCGTGTAAGTATGGTTCTGTGTCTTTTTTGATTTAAAATTTAAAGGAAATCATAAATAAGGAAATGTCAATTATGATATAAAAATTGAAATAATTTTTAAAGTCTACGTTGCTCTTATTTATGCATATAATAAGATTATTCTTTGAAAACAACATGACCTACCTTCAGATTTTGTTTTCTCTCTCTCTCTCTCTCTCTTATTATGAGCTTTAAGAGAAATTTAATTCATCATGTTTTTGCGAGAAAACCTTTTTTCTCAGGCATTTGATGCAACTTTGTTACAGAACTTATCCTGGTTGAGGTTTTATTATAGCTTGCAACTTATTTGTGTTGCTTCAGTTAAGTTGCAGAGAAAGTTCAAGATATAAAAAACCTTTGCATCTAAGCGAAAGTAAGAGTAATTCTTTTTACTAAATAGTGTAAATCTTATGACAGGATGAGAAGGACATGTATGCGGCTGAAAGTCTCTACTGAAAAGTATTTTGTATTTCGTATTTTCTAAAATGTTACAAAACAGTTTATGAATAGAAAAAAAATGAAACTTCATTATAATGTATAACAAACATTACATTACATTTTTTCAGTAAAAAATTTTTAATAAATTAAAAAAAAATTTTGTTGAAAAAAAATTAAAAATTTTTGTTGTATTTCACACACAACTGTAATGAAAACTGCTCATTAAAAAAAATTTTAAGCACAGGCGAATTACTTTAATAAAGAAGGACCAAATTTTTTATTAAAGTTGCAAGTTATTTTTACTGAGGAAAAAAAAAATAATGTGTTGTGTTCCACACATACTCAACTGCGTGAAAAGAAACCCTATTGTTTTGCTACTCTGCCCGTCAGACCATCACAGGCTATTTTATTTTGCTGTAAACAAATCATAAAGCCTTGCCTGTCCCTCGATGTCGATTGAAAATGTTCAATCGGTTACTTATATTGAAAGCCAAAACAAATTTTCCTATTTTATTTTATTTTATTTTAATTTGAAATTTATTTGCTGGTAGTTCAGCTTGGTCTATATGCATTTCATTGTTGCTGTAACAAATCATCAGTAGACTTCAACCACACATTTTGAACAGTCACAAACCTCTTATCTTTCTTATAACGCTTCCAAAATAAGTAAATTTATAAACTTATAGGTCTTTGCCATTTGGAAGTATTGGGTTTGAAAATGGGGTCGCGATTCTAAGTGACTTTTTTTGTTGATGTTGATTTTAAGTCCGACCTTCATGCCATGCTCTCGAAGCTTGTCTAATTTTTTCTAGATGCCATCCAAAGTATGGGACATTAGGCATATGCCCATCTGCATAGTCAAGATCATGCAACCGCTGGTTCAGATGCCATTGAATAACACTTGGAGCCTCGATGTTTTTCTGATGTATAACTGTGTCCAGAAGTAAGAGGAAAAGTACAAGCGAAAGCGCACTTATTTTCTAGGTCTTTGTTTTTCCCCTTAAGTTTGGTATTGTAGACAGTTTAGTTCCACTAAGCTACTTTATTGCTTTATAAATCTTGTACTTCCTTAAAGCAGATTCAAATTAAAAGTTGTAAGGCCATTAGTTGAGCTGTAAATAGTATTAGGCGCATAAATAATTTTTATAAAAATATTTTTTTAATATCAATAACTAAGTTTTCGAATTTAAAGGAATTCCGAGGGAGTACTCATGTTTGTAGTGATATATTTCCTTTATTTAACACCAATTATTGTCACTTAAGCCACTACAAGCTTAAGAGTTACAATAAAAAAATCTCCTGTCCAATTTACTTTTATTTACTGGTGATGCTCTTGAATGAATTCAATTATCAGTTACTTAATTTTCACAGATTAAAAATAATTTATTAACTTAGAAGAATACAAATTAAAAATTTGCTAGTGGCATGCACGTTAATTAAGTTAGCCTAGGAAAATGTTAAATTTGTTTTATACATATATATAGACTAGTGATTACGTTTTATAATTAAAATCTATTAAGGATATTAGTTCAATACCACAACCTGCATACATTTTTAATGCTCGCTTAGTGTGCAAATGTATAATTATGAATAATATATGTGTACATACATATATCTATGTTGGTAGGATAAATATGTATAAAACCAATATTTCTGTGGATTTTAATTTTTCTGTATCCATGTATATTTTATATTGCAAAATCTTTTAAATTTATGCAAAGTAGGGCAGTAAATATTTTTATGGAACTATTAAGTAAATATGGATGATCACAAGTAGAAAGGCCCTAACTCATATTTTCATATATTCACAAAAATTTATAGCAATATTGTAAAAAAACAAAACGCTTTTACAAGCAGTTTCACAAAGCAGTTGTACAATCCATTAAATTTTTTATAGAAATTTGTTCTTTGTATAGTTTTCAAATATTATTTAATGACGATCATTAAAACTTTGCGTAGTTTTTATTAACTTTAAAGTACGCCAACAGGAGTATGAAGTTGTTTTTTATAATTTTTTTTATATTTTATATTGCAGGCGTAAATAGAACCCCAATATAATGTCTATACATTTCACATATAATATGCGTATTTGTATTCGGGAATATCGTTTCATCACTAATGTATATACACACGTATGTACATAGTTAACTCACGAACTAATTGTGATACTTGTAAACAAGCTGCTCAGATTGTCTAGACGTAGCTGCTACATTTTGCAGTTCATTATGAAGAGATCATTTAAGAGTTGTGAGTCTGTCTAAGAAAAACTTCAGCTATCTCTTATGTAGTGTATCACACAAGTTGTTAATGCTTGCACAATGAATGCAACAAAGAACTAATAAAGTATCAATAACATTAGTTGATTTGTATGCATGCATGGTGCAATGCTAAACTGCTTACGATTAATTATTTGAGTGACACATTTCTGTTTGAGTGCAATTGTAAATATAAAATACGATGATTGGTCAAACAGAAATGTGAATACGATACTTCATAGTATTGAAAGAGAAAACAATAACATTTGTATGTTTAGAATAAGTTAGAAAGGTTAAGATTTATTTTCAAAATTAGTATATAAGCCAAAGAAAAAAATAGAATAAAATCAGACTTTAATTTGTTTAACATAAATCGGCTCTTTAGCGTTGTTTTCTTTTTAAAGTTTCAAAACTTCTTTTGGCAGTTCTTTTGAAAGCCTAAGTTTTAGCTGGGACCCCCTCAGCTGTTTTAAAATAAAAAAGGGGCTATAGAGACATTTTTCAAAGACACTTTACAAAGACACTTTTATATTGCGTATTACATGGCGATCCTTGCGTATTACACTTAGTTTACCATAAGTCACTCTATCGTGAAGTCTAGTTGTCTGATAGCCCCTCAGAAGTATGTTAAAATAGCCAGCGAGACATTATTATGGTATCAACAGTAATCGTCGGCACAAAATTACTGCACGTGCGTATACAACAGCGTACAAGACGTAGTGTATAATTAAGTAATGTAAGTTGTGTGCGTATCTTTAAGATCTTTGGTTAGTATAATTGTATCTATACACTGCAGTCAGACTGGGGCCAAATTTTTCTATGTCAACACTCAAATTCTAGCAGTAGTTATATTGTCTACAATTTTTCTTCTATTCGTCAGTATAAAAGAAAGAGAGAAAACAGATTTGGTGTATTTCTGGTGGATTTTTCAACAACTTGTCAATATAAATAAATTTTTATGTGCGTAAGGTATAGAAATGTACCAGTAAATGTCTGGTTGGTATGTTTCCATAAGAACTGCGTTATCAGTACCTAGTCAATTTTTCTAGTGTTACTAGTAGATTTTCAATGACAAACGCATGCTAAATGTCTATAGTACAAAGTATTGTATGGGGAATAATTGTAAAGTAGTACTTGTGACAAAGTCAAAAGCGACTCAGTACAATTTCACCATCGACATTTCCTTCAACCCTAATTACTACACTGGGGTTTTGTATTCAGTTGCAAATCTTCGATTCCACGAAAAAGCGTTCATAAGAAATAAAAACGTAACAATATGTTAACATTTTTTTTTCTAAAGGGTAGGGCAAGTACATGATACCAATATATTTAGAAAAGATTCTGACACGTCTAGCCTTTCTTAATGCTTCGAAAAAACGATTTAAAGTACTTGAGATGGACATTGCTCATGTCTGTCAATCAGTCTGCGTATGAATGGCGTAGGTTTATTTAATGACCGCGTCCGTCTGTCTATACATGAAATCGATATTTTTTATATTGTTTAAATATTGTGGAAATTACACTCGAAATAACAAATATATTGCTCCTATTACCATTTTTGATGAGGGTATAAAAATATTATTGTTTTCTAAAACATTTACCATACAAATATTCATAAAAATTCCAAAAACCAAATAAAACCAAATTATTTTATCTAAACAAAGTAGTTAATGTTACCCTAATATATTTCATTTTGGACTAATATGTATATGAATTCATTATACAAGCACTTGTATATACATATATTTTAACACAAATGCATACATAAATTCTATATACGACTATAAATACTATGTGGGTCATATCTCTATATCCATAAAATATTCATACATACGAGTATGCATATTTATTTAAGAATTTTCAGCAGAATAAATATGTTTATATAATTTCGGTTTTGATTGTTGCTTAAAAAACATGAAGCGAACAGACATAAATAAGTGCAAGTGGATCTACAAAGGTCAAGTATATACAAATGTTATTTTAACACATACATAAACATGTTCATAAGGTCATATAAGTGTGTAATATAGATAGTTGTGTATTTGTTATTTATTTCACACATTAAAATTAATTAATTGAGTGTAACAGTATTAGAGAAGTAAATACATTAGATTAAAATGTATTTACAAATTAGAAGGTGTCCTTTGAAAAGTGTTATGCAAATGGAGAAATTTTAATAAATGACAAAGTTTCGCACTTAACGATATTTTAGAATCATACTATTACATAAAATAGCATTGAAACTGTAATCTAAACTTCTCAGTGTTAAAAAAGGTATGTAGTCTACTTTTGAAATGAAATGTATGCGTAATGAAAAACTAGCATGAAGTTAGCATAAGTGGTAAAATTTAACATGACCTTAACGAGTTTTTCCATACAATTTTACATTAAAAATCACACCAGGATTTAATAGTGGGTTAAAACTATATTATGAGTTGATGTTTATTGTTAAACTGTATAGACAAACTCGTGCATAGGGCAGCAAATCTTTTGAAAGCCTTTTGAGATATCTGTCTGTAGTGCATAAGAAATATGCCTGGTTGCCAATGGTTAAAATGGTGGGACGCGAGATTTTTCGAATCTTCATATTCAATTATACATTAAGTATACGTACGCATATTACACTTTATATAGATTAAGATGCGTATGATTAATGTAAATGTATACATTTATCATGCGTCTGAAATTTAAGTTTGTAGTTTTGAAGCATTTATATGCAGTAGAGGCCTCTTGAAATGTAACTATGCCTTGTTTTTTAAATGTATTCTCGTGGCATGTATTATACTAAACAAATAATAAATTCTGTCATTTAATAAGCGAAGCACGATGGATATATTGATGCTGTTCATGTAAATGAGTGTTACCAAGCGATGTCGCGAAGACTTCTTGATCGTAACAAACAATCAAATGTAGGAAAAAAAAACAAAATAACATCAAAATCATAGAAAATAAAAAGGTGGATAGTAATTAAATTTAAACATTTGCACAAAAAAGTAGTGTTGATGAGTTTATGCTTGTGATTTTGCATATTGTACGTTTGAGTGTGTGTGTGTGTAAGATGTAGATGGTAATATCCCTGCTAGCATTTGGAAGATTGTTTTATCAAAAATCACCTAGCTAAGTCTTCCTCGAGTACTTTTGACGATTAAAAACTGATTAAACACTTGCGCGCTTGAAAAAATACTCGAAAATGAGTCGTGCTTATGCTTTAAAAGTAATTTATTTATTTATTTTAAAATATATGAGTCATAAATGAGTCGAAACTGATCAGAAAAGCGGGTAATAAAAGGCTCATCAAGAAGAGTCGCATGTAGGGTACCACTTTCTCCCGACAAAACTATCTTTTATGCTCAGAAAACGAGCGCATATTCTTGTTTTTTGATCACTTGAAAGTATTAAAAAAGAATCAAATTTAATTAAAAATTTCCAAAAATGCTAGCAGGGATATTACGTGTTTAAGGGTGGTGTTTTAAAGAAAGCGCACGCAATGTATGTCTGCGTTTGTATACATATGTGCAGAAAAGTAAAATATCATACACACAATACGTATGCGTATGTACACGCAAAGAAAAAATATGGTTGAGGTAACCATAATCAAACAGCAACATGCTATGATTGAATTATATGGTTGTAGTTAAATCATATTAGTTTCAATAGCAAAGCAAGCTTTTAATAATATTATTATCTGAGTTAATAATAATATTATTAAATATGACAACACTATTGTTAGATGTGACTAAAATATAATTGAGACTCACCATACCATGTTCTTATATAATAATAATATTGTTAAATACGACACCAGTATTATTAAATATAATAATAATATTTTGTTTTTCAATCATATATTGGTGGATCTCTTGTTTAAAACAGCTGTGCGTCAAATTCGAAATAAAAATAAATTAATACTGTTGAAATGAAATGTATTTATAGAAATGTATACTTACAATTGTGTGTATTCTCGAAATAGAAACACTTGTGTATAAAGAGATAAACATATGTACGTATGTATATGTTTTTATTTATCTATCCTTTTGTTTGTTTGTACTTTATTTATTTATTTAACACGACGCGTGCAATATCGATAGCTTACAAACGAAACACTGAACTGACAGATGTTTCTGAAAAATAATTTTTTTAACTTAAAATATTGTGGTTTTGGATAACATTATATTGTTATTTACATTATATTATTTTTAAATAATAACAATAATTATGTTGCAGTCATAAATTTTTAACAAAACTATATTGTTAAACTCTAACCATATCACACTTTCTTATGAATATAATTATGTAATTATTAAATTCAAACATTACTTTGCTTACCGTAAAAAAGTTAATATTTAAAATAATAATAACTTGTTTTCAACGACCACAGATTTGTTTCTGTGAACATAATATTGTTTTTTCAACCATTCTAAAACCACATCTTTTCTTTGCGTGTACATGTATGTAGTTTGTAAACGCGCCCATGCGTATGAAATAGCAAGCATCACATTTTTTTTGTCACGAAATAATGTCTTCTTTAATTTTATGCCTGCAATAAATGAAACAAATGTCTTTCCAACAGTGTTGTCTAGCGTTTGTTTTAGAAGATTTAGATGTAGTAAAGCACTTAAAAGATCCCTCCACGTCGTAAAAGTTCTGGTAAGCGGTTTCGTGCAGAACTCTAATATATAGCTCAATACACGTCTGTAAAACCTCACATGTTTCCAGTATTTAAAAAAATATCTTACGTCAATATTCTTGAAAGTTGCAATAAAAAAGTAACAAAAATTGTGACCCTTTATGATACTTTTATTATGTAAATTGCAATTAGTTAAATTAGTATAAGAGGCATTGCATGCCGGACGATTTGAACAATTGTTTGTTTTGGTTTCCAAAATTTTTGATATGTCGTAGTATGTGTCAAAAGAGCCTCCCTGGTAAATTTTTGAATTTGTTTTATTACACGTTCAAAAAAATTTTAACTTCTCAAAATAATTTTTTTATTATTTCGTCCATATGCAGTAAAGAAACGGTTAACGCAACCCATAGAAATTTGGGGGTGTTGCGAAAACTAGTTTGTTGAGAAAACCGTGTAAAAAATTTCTATGCCTCTTTTCCACTAAAAAGCTTATTTTGAACCAAATAAAAGGTTTCTTAAGTAATCAAAAGTTAACTTTTAAAATAAACGCATGTGCCACGAACTTCTTTAGTGGTTGTTCATATTTTTTTTAATTCTACATACTGATGGTTTATGAATTTTATATTAATTGCTAATTATTTCCACAGGTACATACGTCACTTTCGGGTTTCTTCAGAATTTCGCTCTGTAATTATAGGCATATAAATATATATTTGGTATGTGTGTAAAAAGACACAAAAATGACTTTGCAAATGGAAGCTCTTTTCAATTTTCTCCTATAAGCTCGAGACTTTGCAAAGTATGCTTTGCGTTAAGGCCGTATTATAATATTATACGATTTCCAAAAGAAGATTACAAAAACAAATATCTCCCAAGTACAAAAAGAATATATCCAACATATTTCCAGTCACCACACAGTACATTTGTCAGAAAAATCCCAAATTTTTAGATTGATTTGCTAAACTATCAACATTCGTTGAATATATCAATAAAAATCATTGTGTCTGTTCTACAATTTTTATTGCTAGATTTAGCATATTCTTTCGTAAAAAAGCATTCAAGTTTTTCAAAAAATGCTAAAAAACGTGTGTAAATATAAAATCTGGCATTTTATTTTTTCTTCTCTAGAACATTTTAGTGGACCGATTTAACATTCTTCCATCATAAATATCTGGCAACACTGATTTAAACTCTCATTTCAGCTAAATAAAAAATATGTTGCATACTTCTAGGCATTATTAAACAAAAATCTGTGTAATGTTATCCCAGAAAAAAATAAATGAACGCGTTCGAAATGAAGTAGTGTTTCATGACTTCTTGAGCATGTGTTTCTTCGAATGCGTTCTGAACGCATGCGACGAACGCATGCAAGCATGTCATGCAAAAAAGTCATGCAAAAACGGAATTAAATAATCACATTGACACGTTTTCATAAAACAAGTTTCATCTCCAACAAATAAAAAGAGTGCAATAGCTCAGTGGTAGAGAGTATGCCTTAACAGCCAAAACAGCACGGTTCGCATCCTGGCTGCTGAAAATTTCTTTTCCGGTTTGTATTTACATGATAATACGTCATCGAATCATGCGTTCTTGCATTGGTTCTAAGCACTCATTCGAATGATGAGCAGTTTTGTTAAATGTGAACACATGCTCGCTAATGACACGCCTGTGTTAAAATTATGCGTTCTGCACCTAAGTTGAACCAATGCATTTGCAGTAGAACACATGCTTTAACTATTTCTTTTGCATGTCTTTTTTGCTGGAATTTTAATCAATTAAACATTTTATAATATTTAAGAATAGAGGGATAAAGGGTATAAAAAAAATTTTTAAAATCCTACAATAAAAACATTTTTTATACGAGTATTTGTACATATTTTTCAATTTATGTCTTTAACTCATACTTTTATTCTTTTGAATTGATATATGGTTTTTAATTCTTTTTAATTGAACAATTGTATAGTTGTTATAAGATTTATAGCCCTTTTTACATTTTTCATTAGAGTATTTTGAAATAATTAATTTACATTTTCACCACATTATTTCATAGTCAATATATAAACGGCTTTGGCTTTCACAATTAATGTTAATGGGTTAACACCAACATATGACCGTACAATAATATATTGCCTGATTTAGCTTTTATCTTTGTTTTTTCTTCAAATAAAATTTTATATTAAAAATCTGTTATACATTTTTGCTTTTTTTTCCAAAGGGGCTTTATTTAAAAAAATTTATACGTTTTAAATGCAAATGCAAATGAAAGTGCATAAAATTTATTGTCCTCCTATTTTTTTTAGGCTTCCAACATCAAGTTTAAAATTAATTTTAATTTGTTCTTGGCTGCATTCCGCCATTGCTGGTTGGCCTTCATTATTAATGTTTATTGAAAATGTATTTTGAAGTTTATTAACATGATTTCACTCTTAATTTATTTATGAATGCATCTGTATCCATAAAGTGCATTCGAATAATTTTCATAAAATTCCGTATATATATACAAATAAACTGTGCGAATAGATTAATGACCATTAATTATGTGTAATGAATTTAATTAAAGAATTGAAGCATAAGATTAACCCTAAAACAGGTAAGTATCTCTTCTCACTATTGTTATCGCATTTTCCCCCAAAATTAATATTTAACTTGTTCAGTAGTTTAGAAAAAAGGCACTCGGGGCTAAATTTGGAAATTAGGGCAAATAAAAGAACGATTAATAGTCCGATTTACTAACATTTTGCAATATTAGAGATTTTGCATTACTTAAATGATGGCACCAGAATCATCCCTCATTTAAAAATGTTTCCAGAAGTTTCAATTCTCAAGAACAATAGAAAACACGAAATCATTTTATTAGTGATGACCCTAAAATTTCAATTAGAAAGATTAAAGCATTACGTAAGCTTTGCACAAACTATTGCCAGATCTTACAATATTGCCAGATCTGGCAATGTGCTCACAAAGTACTTATAACATTAATTAATAAAAATATTTCATTCAATAAAAATTGAAATTACTGAACTTGAGCCTAACTTTGAATTATTTCTGATTAAAATTCACTACAGTTCAATTAAAGAATCTAAAAATTTCTCAATTAATACATCATGGGCACGTGACAAAATATGTTCACTTGGCAATCACTGTTCACTTGGTTATCACAGTTTCAGAAGGCTGGAATAACTAAAATAAAACTGTAGAATGCAACAATAAGTAACATAAGACCACTACACTAATACTTACATGCATGTACCGATGGTACATCGAATAAGTAAAAATAATTAATGTGATGATCGTAAAAAGATAGTTAAGAATAGTTAAACATACTGAGGTAGAGTAATATAATTTCGTGCTAACCTAAATAGAAAAATGAAAAAAAAATGGAAAAAACAGAAAATTAATAGTGATACTTATAAATGTATTTACCAAAGGTAAATCAATTGTATGCACAACAATCGTTTCTCATATTCCGTTTCATTGTAAATTTAAGTTAAATAGCCGATGTTAATAAAAATCTCTACGCAAGTAGATAGACTACGGTGCTGATGAAGTGCGTGGCTGTACAGAAAAGTATCGGTATTTCCCCCAGCTTAAAGTCTAAGTTTAATTTTTCTTCTCTTCTTTAGGAACTCACATTAATTAATAAAAATAGTTCATTCAATAAGAATTGAAATTACTGAACTTGAGCCTAACTATGAATTATTTCTGATTAAAATATAAATTATTATGGATCATTACAGTAGTAACTACTACTAACATTTTAGTGCTGACAGACTGTCCAGTCTGACTACAGGGATATAATACAAGATAAACATCAATTTGCAATTGCTTTCTTTTATGATCCATAATAATTTATAGTATTAGTAATTTATAGTAACTACTACTAGAATTTTAGTGTTGACATAGATACACTTGGCGTCAATCTGACTGCAGGGATATAATAGAATATAATTGCCATTGCTTTCTTTTATGATCCATAATAATTTATATTTTGTCTACAATTTCTCTCCTGTTCGTCAGTATGAAATAAAGAGAGAAAATTGATGTGGTGTATTTCTGGTGGACTTTTTGACAGCTTGTCAATATACATAAGTAAGTTTGTATGTCCTCAAGGTATATAAATATACTAGTAAATGTCTAGTTAGTATGTCTCCATGTTCCAATAAAAACTATGTAGTCTCTTCCTAGTCAATAGTTTTAGTGTTACTAGTAAATTTCCAATGTCTATAGCACAAAGTATTGTATGTGGGATAATTGTAAAGTAGTACTGGTGGCAAACCCAAAAGCGACTCAGTACTTTTTCACCATCAACATTTCCTTCGGGGACGTTGGCACTTTTCTTTCCATGTAAAAAGAAGTGTCTGCAATGTTGCAAATAGAAATTCTCTTATAGTGACCTTTCCGATTGCCAGTTGCATAAACTTCGTACATCTACTAATTATAAAATGTCTGAAAAATATGTGGCAATAATTTAACAATGAAAATGATAAATGAAAAAAATTTTAAAATGAAAATTTTTGCCAGCTGGTAGTCGTGCAATTAACTGACAATGATTTTTCTGGCAACGTTATGAGACCAAAATGGTCAGTTTATACCTTTGTAAGATCTCATAATCTTCTGCACATCTAACCAAAAAATATAATCTTTACTCTGTAACTTCATGTATTTTTTTAAATTCTCAAACTAACACCCAGTTAAAGCTGAATGCAAAATGTTGCTAAATTTAAGTATCGTTTGATTTAAAGTACAAGCTTTATGTTTTTGTATTTCCTTTTTAGCCATCTTCATTGTATTGCCAATTTACTTAACGTTAAACATTTTGACATTCGACACTTTCTGCTGAAATTGTCTCATCGTTTTATTTAATCGTACCAATTCACGGGTCCGCTAAAGAAAAAAAAAGAACAGAAAATGTAGCAACAGTTGTTTTGACTTTATTGCACTATATTCTGTATTATTGGGGATATAGTACACCACACGTGTGTATGCACATGTGCTGTCGTATGTTATGATTGTAAAATGACACTATTAGACATAAATGTTTGAGAGTGTGTGTGTGTGTGTGTTAGAACAGATTTAACTTTTGCTTGTTGTTGATGGATAATGATTTCGGTTTGTTAGCTTCACTCCCAGTGGTAAGCTTAAGAAGCCTGTTTTGTTTTTTTATAATTTGGGATTATTAGTGCTTTAACAAATGTTAAACTTAAAAAACCTGTGTTAAAGGATTTTTTAAAATTAACCTTCATAAAATTATCATAATAAAGTTTTCAGGAAGCTTTATCTATCCACAAATTGCGATAAATTTTAGTAATCAATTTCTGAATATTTACCAGTATTGCTAGGAGATGAAGCCAAATGACTCTGGAAAAACTATATGACATAAAAAAGGAACTCATTAGATAGCTGAAAATTTATTCTAGAAAATTAAAGTTATGTAACAACCATCAATATGGTGACAATATAAATAAGCAATAAGTTTTGAGGGAACAACAATTTTTTAAAAGGCTAATCTTTTATACTCACTAAATTTCAATAATGCAAATTTTCTGTTTCGAATTTCTTTCCTATACATTTTTATATTGTTTGTATGTTGAAGATCGAAGCCTAATAATGACCTTTTTATTAATGATTATTTAAAACTAATAGGAAAACCTGTAGTTCTGATTAAATTCCTAGATCGTGCTTCGAAATATCACAGTTCAAAATTGAACCTTGAAAAATATATGACAATAAATAAGTGAGAGTTAGTCTCTATTTTTGGTTTAAAATGTGTTTAAACCAGCAAACTTATAAATCAGTACATTATATAAACCGTTTGTGAATCCATAAAGCTGGACGTTTAAACTACAAATATAGGATTTTGTTATTTACAGACCATATGTTTTGAAATATGAGTGGCCTTCTGGTCGAGTGGGTAGTGCGCAAGCCTGTCATGCAGGAGTTTGTCGGTTCTAATCTCAAAAAAAATTCTGATTAAAAATAAAATGTGTTTGCATTTTTAAGAATAAAAAAAATATACATAAGTGTTAATTGTTATAGTTAAATTTCGGAATGACATTTATATATAATTTATAGTATTCTACACCTAAAAGGTCCCTGGATAGTACTGTGACAAGTCATTAGGTGCATACAAAGTATCAATTAACCTCAAGCTAGGCCATCCTTATGTAAAAATTGCTGGTCCGCTTCATAGGAAGTATTAGAACTCTGATTGGCCCCTATAACTTGGGGACTAATCACGTGGCTAGTCTTGTGTCAGTTCCATTTCCTGCAGGGATCTGTTTTCTTATACTCTTTTATTCTTTTATACTATTCTTCTTCGACAAGCATAAATATAATTTCTGTTTTAGTAAACTTTCGCTATCTTTATTAAAGTTTTTTATATTTTTGCCTTTTTGATTGTGCAAAGAATTGATAGCCTGCTGTAAAGCAGCTGTTTTATTTGTTTTATTCTATTGCTGCCACAATATCTGTTTTAAACTATACATAATGTATGGTACTCCTATTGGGTTTAAACAACATATGAATTTGAGTGTAGTTCAGTTAAACTAGTGTTTAAAATTGCACTGATTTATTAGCCCTAATTGTATTATATCGAGGTTTTATATTCAAAAAGTGCTATCTGCAAGGCTTGAAAATTTTAGAAGAGCGCAAAAAACTGTTATTTTCTCAAAGTGCAAGGGCTAATAACTAAATTTTGATGAATACTACTATTTACAGAAGACATCTTAATTCTACTAATTTTAATCAAATACAGTTATTGCTTTTCGACTTGGAGAAAATAACAGTTTTATTTTGTCTACTAAAATATTCAAAAATTGCATATAGCACTTTTTGAATATAAACCCTCGATATAAATTAAGTTTTTTCTTTGTTTTTACTTAATTTTTATTGACTTGAACAGTTGAAGTTGTTTGGAAAAATTTAAAAAAATGCAACCTATTAAAGCTATTGTAAATATTTATTCAGAGTTTATTGTTAGTAACTATTAATTGGGAAGAAACCAAATAACCACTCAGACTTATTTATTTGATTTATTGTTTCTGTTAATTTTTATCTAAACTGTTTATTTAACTTTTATAATTTTGTTGCGTGCGTTTACTACTTTTATTCAGCAACAAAAGTAATGACAAAAGTGATGAACGGGAAGCATGTGACTCCAACCTTTCCTCAAGGAAGAATTTGAGGCTTACCTTCAATTTTCTAGTATGTTAAAGATTTGCAGTATAAAACATGATTGAATCAGAAGAAAATTAAAAATAAATCTAGTCGAAATTAGATTTAAAGAATTCCATTTCTTGTTAAAATTAATTGAATTTCATAAAAGTTTTTGAATATACATATTTGAAATAATAGCAGGAAAACATAAACTATATTCATTTGTAATTAAATATGGGCATTTTCCCCGAATAGTATACTAGGATGGAAAAATAAAATGTTGATAATCATTGTGTTTTATTGTTTATAATTATAAAAAGAAGTCGATGTTTATTTAACAGAATAGTTTAGTAGCATATCTCAGCTGTTTTACCTGAGAAAATTGGGCTGAAAGCTGGAATATGTTAAATTTTCTTTTTAAGCTACTTCTAAAGACGGTTTTTATATATAACTATTTTACATGCAAGAAATATGTTATGTTTGCACCCTTTCTTTAAAATTTCTCTATTACAATCAAGTAAGAAGAGAAAAGTGTAAGGAGAACAAAAAAAGTTTGAAAATGGGAAAAGGCATGGTGATAATAACAAAAAAAAAACATGTGCAAAAATCGTACGTTCTCGACCCTTACGTTTGCAACCGGTAATTAAGCTTATTAAACAAAAACCAATAGAGATAATTTATTTCTTAAATACTGGATAGAGACCTACATTAATACACTTTTAAAATAAATTAATCAGTTTAACATTTATTAACGCACTAATAATCCCAAATTATTATTTTACTTATTCACTAAAATAATTTTATATTAAACATACATTGAAATTGATTATTGAGGGGATTGCTGGATCCTATGAGCATTTCATTGTTGCTAATGTATATCATCAAGGAACCTTTACATAAAGTTTTTTTTTGAATAACTAGAGTTATTATGTTATAAACTTTCATTTAAACAAAGGAGAAGCTCAACAAATAAATTAATAATTTTTCATTGTTCTGTTCCATTTTGCAGATTTTTAAACTGTCAGCCACATATTTATAACTATTAATATGAAAACTTAAACTCGATGAAATCTATCTTTTGCACCAAATATAGAGCTTCCAAAATACTATCAAATCGCAAAAAAATGCTTGCAAAAGTTTTGTTTTCTATATATTTTGTACATCAAAAGCGTACGAACACAGAAAAAAGTATTCACCAATTAATATTTTCAATTAAGAGTTTAATTGTATTTATTAAATTTTTAATTGTATTAATTAATTTGAGACGGAAAACTTAATTGATATTATCAAATGGCTTATGGGTGAAAATTTAATAAATTTTTTAATTGATACTACAAATATTTTACTTAATATTACAAAATCATTCATATTACTTTTTGTGTGAACGTAAATTTGTGACCCAAGAAAATGCCCATATAAGAATTTCCACAGCAAAGTAAATTTTTTGGCATTTGTGATATTGAGCAATGAAGCTTTTTTGTCAAGCAAAACTTGAATTATTCTTTATTTTTTTATGTATTTGTGTATACCCGAAGTAGCTTGATTCAATTAAATTTTTAAATGTATTAATTAATCTGAGTGGAAAAACTTAATTAATATTATCAAATTGCTTATAGGTGAAAAGTTAATTAATATTTTAATTGATATTACAAATATTTTAATTTATATTATAAAATCATTCATATTAATTTTTTGTGTGTATTATGGTAGCGTTATGATGAAATCATCACAGCTCACGGCCTGATGAATTCACCTTGATATCAAATGTCATTTTATGTGTAACTGTGCATTTAACGTTTATTTATTAAACAATTTTCGTTTAAAAAACTATTTCTGACCAAAAAAATTAAACAACACTCAAACTAATTATTTTTGACAAGTATTTTTCTTTTTTTTGTG
Source organism: Tachina fera (assembly GCA_905220375.1). Classification (NCBI taxonomy): domain Eukaryota; kingdom Metazoa; phylum Arthropoda; class Insecta; order Diptera; family Tachinidae; genus Tachina; species Tachina fera. Next base: position 45,293,119 of record LR999965.1, on the reverse strand, counting down.
TTGATATTAATGAAAAATTACAGTTGCTCTGCCGGCGTCATATTACGAGGTATGATATAAAATCATCAGGTGTGGACATTACGTTAGCGAAATAATAGCTTATCATAAGTGATGCCAACTTTTGGTTAAAGTGCTTGCGTATTAGTCAGGAGGTTGTTGGTTCAATACTTGCCTAATCTCAATGGATTAATATGTATATGTGATGAATTAATTACGAATATAATAAATTATAATATAATATAAAGATATAATATAATAAATAACAAATTATGTGGTGCATAACTTAATTTAGAATAAAAATAAGTATCAGAATCAAAGACATTAAAAAACTTTGGAAAATTTACTAAATTTGAGATCCGAGTTTTATGGAAAAATTTTACTTAAATATAATAATATAATAATATAATTACTGTAAATGAGTTCCATTTAATTTTTTGCATAAAAAATAGACGATGTATAGTGTTTTTAGTTTCTTGCATATGAAATGGACAATTTATAGTTCATTAAATTTTTTCATAAAAATTTGAAAAATTTTTTTTGCATTAAAAATTGATGATGTATATTTCACTAAATTCTTTGAATGAAATATAGACGACGTATATAGTCCATTTAAGTTTTTGTATACGAAAGAGACAATTTATAGCCCATTAATGTTTTTCATAAAAATTTAAAAAATGAACCATGCATAGCCCATTATATTTTGTATCTATAGCCCATTTAATTTTTTTGCATGAAAAATAGACGATGTATAGTGTTTTTAGTTTCTTGCATATGAAATGGACAATTTATAGTTCATTAAATTTTTTCATAAAAATTTGAAAAATTTTTTTGCATTAAAAATGGATGATGTATATTTACCTAAATTCTTTGAATGAAATATAGACGACGTATATAGTCCATTTAAGTTTTTGTATACGAAAGAGACAATTTATAGCCCATTAATGTTTTTCATAAAAATTTAAGAAATTAACCGTGTATAGCTCATTATATTTTGTATCTAGCTATATAATAAATAACAAATTATGTGGTGTATAACTTAATTTACAATAAAAATAAGTATCAGAATCAAAGACATTAAAAAACTTTGGAAAATTTACTAAATTTGAGATCCGAATTTTATGGAAAAATTTTACTTAAATATAATAATATAATTACTGTAAATGAGTTCATTAATGAACTAGAAATTTATTAAACACTTTACTGGTTCTAAGTAAAAAACAGCTTTAATGCCAAACTAAATTTTTTTTTACACAAATTTAGAAAACTTTTCCAAAGTTTTAGTTAATTTTTTTGTGTGTATTGTAATGTTTGAATGGATTTAATCAATGTTAATTTATACATTTTGAGGCCTTAAATGAACACTGAAAAGATCTTGAAGTTAAAGTTAAAATTTCGCAACTGAAAAGCAAAAAAACTATGAAGTCTACAAGCAGTCTTGAAAGTGTAAGCTGATATCACTGATATTTGCGGTTAACACTAGGGATGTAACGAATGTTCGCATTCGCTGACTTTTGCTATTTGCATTCGCTTTTGCATTCGCTAAAATGTATGCGAATATTTCAAGCGAATACTAAAGACAACAAAATTTGTATTCTTTTACGTAAATAGTTTATGATTATAAACAAAGCTTTAAAATTTTAGAGGAAAACTTTTCTGTAAATAAGTTGGCATGAGTACCAGAATGAAACCAAAATCCACCTTTGCTTGGAAATATTTATTAGTTTTTGAACAAAATTTTAGACTAGTCTGTTCAAACTTTTGAAAAATATTGAGTAGCATTTATTATTTCGTACAGAAAATTTTAAATTAAAACAATTTTAACTAGCCCTTGTTTGTTGTAAATTCTATGCGAAACAAATGAAAAGCATAGTATTTCGCATGAAAACTTGAAATTTTGAAGATATACATACATACATATATATAAGATTAATATAGTACTACTTCTCCAAAATTTTTTCATGAATTCATGCCAATTTTTCTTAATATGTATTTTGGCAGAATTTCATATTAAATGTTGAACAAAAAACAAAAATGTTAATTGCCTAACATTTTGTAAATTTATTTTTTATTATCTATACTTATTTTAATATAATTTCATTTATGTATCTTTCTGTTTTAAGAATTTAATTTATTAATAAATATTTGCTCAATTAAAGACTCAATTTATATAAAATGCTATACGTAGTACAACTATGTATACAATACAACTTCATGTTCTAAAACAAATTCAGTTTCATGTGATTTTTTACCGTATTGTAAGTATTTGCATTCGCTTTCGCAAAAATTCAAGTGCATTATTTGTTTTCGCATTCGCTAAACTGGTATTCGTTACATCCCTAGTTAACACTATAATTAGGTTTGTTCATGCAAGACTTGGAAAACATAACGATGATTTCATAAGTTTATTTTAAGTCAGTCTCTAGAAAATATGAAGTTCTAGTTGTGGCATTATTTTCCAACTAGGGTCTTTGCTATGACACCATTTGCAGCAGCTTTCATAAAGATATTTGTGCACAGTAAAACTGCATGCAGAAACACAAAAAATACAAAAAAAAACATTTCATGCTGGCATTGACATGTCAATTGTTCACAGTTCGATGATGTGTGACTTGCAAGAAGCATATTCATTGGCACTTGGTTAGTAAATGTGGTTTGTTGTTTTTTACTATAAATGTTAAGTATATTGTTGAATTGTTTTTCTTATTTAGACAATATAACATTTTAAACTAAATAAAGATATTTTAAAATACAAAATACTAACAAACTTTAAGCTTACTTAGAGATTTATACATTAACAGCAACTTATAATTTGTTTACACAGAAAAAAAGCAGCAGTGTAAAATCGACATGCAAAAATTTTTAATTCGAATATGTTGTTTAAGTGTGTTGGTGTTTATTTAATTTGTTCATACCCTTTAACAAAATTGGTGACAATTGATTCAAAAGAACTCGTCCTATGACTTGACGAAAATGGAGTGTTATCAAAAGCAGGGACTGGTGTATGGTTAAAAATGACATATCCAATAAATGGTTATATATTCACCATTGTCGTGATGTATAGACATGATCTTTTGTCAATTTAATTCGGATTTGGTTTAGTATTATAGTAAAAGGCACTGAAAAAGTTCCATGCAGTCCTGTGCTTACGTATACGCCCGTGAGGCCCGGGCCTAGGGCAGCATGGTTTTAGAGGCGACAAAATTTCAAGAACTCCAAAAATTTTATTTTTTTATACATATCAATGAAAAATTTAGAGTATAATTCTGAACTTACCCGTTAGTTTATCCATGTATTGTAAATTTTTTTTAGATTTAAATGATAGTATTTAAAAGCTCTTGAGTACACAAAAAAAATTATTCTTGCATTTTTTTCAATTAAGTTATTGCTTAGAAAAAATAATATTTTTTATTAATATTTTAATTGAATATATGTTTATTTTAATTGAATTTACTGCTCTATAAAAAAAGTGTTATCAACAGAGTTTAACTCAGAATAGTATGATATGGTTAACAATTATTTTATGTAAATATTATAATTTTTCTTTTTATGTGTAAAAATCGATCTGTTTTTTATAGTATGCCACATTGTTTTGTAAAAATATTTTCAATTAAATTACCCAATTAATTTTTTAATTGGTTTTGAACTAAAAACTAAAAAACTACCCAGCTTATATCTATTTTTTTTTTTTTGATTCATAGTAATTTTGACATGCGTGAAATAAAAATAAAATATTAAAAAAAAAACAGAAACTCATTTTGTTCCCTTATTTCAAAGTCGTTGTCCATACAGTGAAACATTTGCTGCAAAACATTTGAGTTTGTTGACGAGAGGGGAAAGAGGAATGGCAAAGGGTACTTTGTTTCATGTACACGAAGTTCTTGTTAAGTACGCCATTCTCGCCTCATTCTTATGAAAAATATATGAGAAAATGTATTAACCTGCAAAACAAAAACTTCACAATGTGGACACGAATGCAGTTTCAAAAGAGAAAACAAAAATGTTTTGCAGCAAATGTTTCACTGTATGGACGACGACTTAACAATCAGATCATAATAAGAAACACAAGCTTATAGAGTCCATAGAGTCTATAATATAGACCAATTGTGAATGGTAATCTTAGTATATTGCCGATATTTGGGGTCCGATGCAAATGGTCTTGCGTAAGTACATATGTATGTATGTATGTATATGTAGTATATGGAAAATACTGTAGCCTTTCTTTAAAATCCAATCACAAAATACACACACAATTCAAAGTACGGCTACGATATTCTACATTTACCTTTACGCAAGATTCTCAAACAACTAATATGGCCATTGTACTTTTGTGCACCATTCGAAATTCAAAAGCCAGTTAGGTTTTTGGTACAATACACAAATACTTAAATTTTTTATACATACATAAATACATACATACATTTTTACATAACATAATTTTTTATATTTTTTTTTTACTATTTGATTTTTTCTATATGTCAATTACTATTTTAATAGAATCTTTAAAAAATTTTAAGTAGGTTTTTAATTCAATTTTAAAAATATTTCAATTAATTTTTTAATTAAATGTTTAAAAATATCTCAATTAAATTTTAATTGATTCTTTAAAAAACTATCAATTAAATTTTTAGTTAATATAATATTTTTTTAATTGAAAAAATCAAAATAATTTTTAATTAAAATGGATGAGTTAATACTACAATTTCCGTGATTGGTTGAAAACAAATTAATTTTTTAACTGAATCTTTGTTTTTTTTTAATTGAATCTTGTTTTTACTTTTTTCTGTGTAGGCCATTGTGTTTTAACAACAATTCGGGCAAGTGTATTTTACATGTTTATTTCTGAAATCAGAGCGTACTCCTGTTAGGAGGTATTGAAAAGCAGCGTTTAAAAACTTCTGATTGGTGTAAGCCAAAGAATACACATAAAACAAAAAGTTATACACAACGTAGAATTTCAGCAATCGACACGTTCAAACAGCTGTCGGTTTGACAGACTGCTCCTTTAAATAAATTCGGATGTTAAATTTTCGTGTTTTACTAGACTGTAGTTTTTGTTTGCAAAAAGTGTTGCTGAAACGCAACAGAGAAGTGTGCACTTATTATATAATTTTCGAGTTAAAAAAGTTGAATTAAGATGTAGTCTGTATGACCTATTAGGGTGCTTAGACACATTCAAATTAAACTGCCAAATATTGTTACCAAAAAATTGGGAGTACCTGTTAGTTAATCTGAAAGAAATGAAAAAATTTTACTCTACTTTTGCAAAAGTGCCTAAAGAAATTATATTTTCTGCGTAAAATGTTAATGATATTTATTTAGTGGACTCTTAAATACGTTATTGCCATATATAGTAAAGTTCTATCACTAAGTCTGAATTATCTGTTGGCCAAAAACTGATGACATCATTTTTTGAAGGCGCACTGATTTTCGAAATCTTTGGAAGTTCATATCTCACAGGGCCTAGGGTGACATCAAACATAAATCCGCCACTAGTTCCATGTGGTTTAATCCAGGACATATCAAACGGTGTAAAATAATGTTTATTGTTTCCTCCAATGGTACGGCCAAGCCACCTTAGAACCAGTCACGGAACTATTCTTAGATATTAACCTAAGATTACCTGGTGCTTATACGTTTGAAAAATTAGTGCCTCTGTGGTCGAGTCGGTAGTGTGCAAGCCTGTCATGCCGGAGGTTGTCAGAGTCATAAAAAATATATGTTTAAAAATAAATTATAATTTCATTTGCAACAATAAAAAAAATTATAAGTTGTTATTGTTGCAGTTAAGTGTGGGAATGAGATAGTTCAGTGACATGTTATAAACTGCATACAAAGTATCAATTAACCCCATCCCCATGTAAAATGACTGATCCGCTTCATAGGCAGTGGCAGAACTCGGACTGGTCCCTATCACTACAAGACTAGTCACGTGATCGGTTCCCATTTGTTCCAATTAGTTTCATTTCCTGAAGGGTATATACAATGCACTAATGTGCTTAGTTGTGTGATTTGTTCTTATATTTTTTATGTATTTTTTGTTGTTCGTGGTGTGTAAAAACTTACCTGCTCATCTTGTAAATAATGGCTTGACCTTTTAATCTCCGCTATTTATTATAAATGTTATTTTTTTTCGAAGTGTTTTTAATTAAGTTAGTAGTGGAAATTTAAATTGTGTAAGTCCACAACATGTTTGTATATTCCTTTCAAGTACCAAAAGTAAAATAAAAATATATAACAATTATGTTGTATTGTCTAAAATTCAAAAATATTCAACATAAATCTCATGTTTCGTTTTGGTTTTTGTTCTTTCCTCTTTTATTTTATGGTTTGTTCAATATTTTTTTACTCTTTTGGTTCTTGTAATTTTATTTTGTCACAATTGTTGACTGTCAACAAAAGCAGGTTTATGCATATTTATGCTGTAGATCCATTTTTACCACCCATCCACTATTTTGTTTCTCCCTCGAGTGTGTTTTTCCTTACATCTTTGTTTCCTATGTATTCTATAACGTTTTATCTTTCGCTTGTTTGTTTGTTTTATTTTTCGTGCTCTTATTTTATTTTTATTGCGGTGGTAATTTATCTATGGCTCGCTGCACGTTAATGTCTTTGTCGTTAGTAAATTTAAACAATTCGAAATTTGTTGCAAACAACAACATCATCATCAACATCAACTACCATTTGAATGTTATATATGTATGTATGTATTTAACTTTTCCAAGAAATATTCTTTTCTCTCTGGACACAGTTATTTTTATTTTATTCTATTTTTTTCATATTGTTAATGCTACAATAAATAGTTGCTTATACTTCAGCTATTGTTGGTAACTGGGCATAATGGCTAAAGTAACTGCGGAAGAACAAAAATGAAAATGTCATACTTCTAGTGCCACAATCAGCACCGATTGTTGCGACAACTCTTTACATCAAATTGCTTTATAACTTTAGTTTGAGATAATAAATTTTATGATATTTTGCTCATTTATTTTGAAAATATACAGGGTTTGGATACGGTGGTATAACATTTGAAAGTTTAACAAAGGACACACAAATCTGTTTAATTGACCACCATTAAATCAAACGTCAAAAAGTTCATGTAATAAAAATAAAATAAGAAAATTTCAAGGAATTTTTAATTTAAAAATATATTTGTATATTTCTATAAAAAATAAAAAAGTGTGTGTGTGTGGCTAAAAAATGACAAAACAGCAAGTTGTTGTTGTTTACAAAATGCAGAATTGCACAGCTTAAGTTTACGAGTCAAAATTATTAGGCAAACTTAACAGGTTTGTGTAAATAAATTTCTATACAAATTTTGACATTTTATTTACGAGAGTGTAAAAATGCCCAATTTTGCAGTTAGCGACTCTTTTAAACATTCTCATAAGCGCTGTTGATAATTTTGTAAGTGTATATTGAGAAATATTTTGAGCTTATTTAAGAAAAATCATATATGAATTGTTAATTAATTTTGTGTGATACAGAAATGAAGGAAAATCTAAAAATTGTTAAATTGTTAAGAATGTTAAATATAACTTTAATTCATTATTGCGTTTATATTTAGTGTAAATATAAAGCACTAATGTCAGTTTCATATCACAATTGTGCTGGCTAATGCATTAAACAAATTGAAAGTAGCAGGCTAAACGAACACAAGACTTCAAATGCCACTGGCTGCATTTGTCGCCTCGTAGCCAACTACTTAATTCTTTTGAAGACGGCAGCAGCATAATCAGCACAGTACAAAAACATATATGCCACTATAAAATATATCGCATTCATAAAAATTAAATTAATCTTTTAAAATGCACTTACATATATCACTTAAAAATATAAAAATTAATCAATTTATTCTTGACGTCAATTTCGGCATATTATTTCTGTTAAAAATATTTAATAATTGTAAGATATCATTTTGTATTATACTGGCAGTTCTGTATTTGCTCATTGTCAAAATTAGCGTAGATAATAGGGTATTCATTTAATCGGGTTTTCGCTTTAATCGGTTAATCGCTCGATTAATTAATCGAGGTTTTTGCTTAATCGGTTAATAATCGATTAATTTTGGTATTAACTGGTTAACCGATTAATAAAGTTTTTCCATAAATCAAGTGTTTTCAACATTAATTGAATAAATTATTTATTAATTTGAGTTTGTAAGTAAAACCAAAAACACACATAATAATTCTTAAAGTAATTCGGTTAATATGTTTGGAATCATTTCTTGTAACAATATCGATAGTTACTTCTGTTGACGGGCCATCATCTGACTTATAATGACAGAGCCCAGCGACGAGTATTCTGCAAAAAAGTTAATTTCTGAATTTCTTCTTAAACATCCCATTGCAAAAGCTTTATATATCGCGGTATTATGTAAACGTTTATTCCTAAAGAATTTTTCGAATTGGCTCAGCACAACGGAACGGTTTCAGGGAAATGAAACGGAACATATTCTGTAATTAATTTTATACACCGAAAGAATTTTGCTTCATAAATCCAACGAAACAATTTCACAAATCTTATGAAAATTTCATGAATATTGTGAAATAATTTCATTGGAATTGCTTCGTTGATATTCTAGTTTCGTAACAATATTTCATTGGATTTATGAAAAAAATATTAAGATTAATTATTAAGAAACCCCTTCATATTTAAAAAACATATATACATAAATACATAAATACATACCTTAAAGCAATTAAATTAAAAATTAAATTCTTTAATTATAAAAAAAATAATAAAATAAAGAGCAATTCATAATATCATAATAGCTATGAAATTTATTCGTTGTCCCAATGAAAATTTCATTGTCGTCATGAAAGTCTGATAAGAAATGTATTGTAAATGTATTTCAATAATTGTCAACCAAAAGCTTCCATCAAAAGTAGTTCTGTATGATTGTTCTTGTAATCTTTCTTAACTTATTTCGTTGTTATAATAAAGTTATTTCATTGTTTTATAAAGTTGTTTCACTGTTTGAATGAAATTATTTCATTGTTTTAATAAAGTTATTTCATTGTTTTAATGAAATTATTTCGTTATTTTAATGAAAGCTTTCATTTAAATAATTTCAATAAAACTGGTTTCATTAATCCAACAAAGCATGACGTTGCTTGAATTTTCTTGAATTTTTTCATTGGGTTAATGTAGAAATGCATACAACTTATGAAAAAAAATCTTTCAGTGTAGCTTGAACTGTACTTTGACGATAAATTTAATTTCCATCTCCATTTACAAAAAATAAATTCATTAAAGTGCGACTCCGAATTGCGCACGAAGGGTTCCGTACGAACACTAGATATGTAATACTATCTGAATTTTAGCCTATATAAAATATAGTTTTGGCATTTTTTTATTTTTTTGGGTTTTTTTTGGTTTTAAGCATTTTTAATAGGGTTTTTTAGTTTTGGAGTTTTTCGCTTTTTTTTAAATTTGATGCTTTTTTAGTTTTGGTGCCTTTCTCTCGTTTAAGCGATTTTTTTTTAAGTTCTTGGAGTTAATTTTATTTTGCAGATTTTTTTCATTTTGGTAATATTTTTCATTTTTGCGATTTTTTCATTTTGGCGATTAGTTTTAGTGCTAGATTTTTTTCCAATTTGGTGCTAATTTTCTTTTTGGTGAATTTTTTTGGGTTTTGGTTTTTTTTTAATTTAGTTTTCGTGATTTTTTTTTCTCGTTTTAACGATTTTTAGGTTTTAGGCGTTATTTTAAATTTGGTGTTTTTTAGTTTCGGTGCTTTTTTTCTCGATTAGGCGATTTTTTAGGTTTTAGCATTTTTTATCCTGGCAATTTTTTTTATTTAGGTGATATTTTTAATTTTTTCAATTTATTTTATTGCTGGAATTTTTTAATTTGGTGCTTGTTTTGTTTTGGTAATTTTTTTATTGTAAACGATTTTTTTTTCATTTTGGTGATTTTATAATTTTGGGATTTTTTTGGTTTACCGTTTTTGAAAATTTCAAGACTTTGCCTCTTACGGTTTCCAAGATACAGCAAGTTGTCAAAATTACATAGTCATAGTCGTTGCTCGTTTTGGAAAACTTTATAATTTTTGACTTTCGTATATTTTATAACTGTTGTAGATACCAAAGTTCTACATACTCTGCCAAAATTTAAAAATTTCAGGATTGTACCTTTTACGGTTCCTGAGAAAATAGCTTTCTTCCTAAAACATGAAATATGGTTAATTTTTAAGATTTCCAACCCTGAAAACATCTTTTAAATTTTTATTTTTTTTTAATTTGAAATATCAATTTAATTCGTACTCAAGTATAAAATAAGTTTATTTAATAAAAATATATTATATATATATATATATATATTATATCACAAAGAGAGTAAGTTTCCTAACCCTGGAATCATCTTTTTTGATTTTTCTCATTTCTTACATCAATATCTTTCTTTTAAGAACATAAGGTATAGAAAAAGGAAAAATTTGTTTTAGTAAGTTAATTTTGTATAAGAAAAAAGTTAAAGTTTTCCAACCCTGGAAACGTCTTTTTAATTTTCTTTTAATTTTTTTAAATTAGAAATTAAAATTTTATTCATTCTGAAGTATAAAATAAGTTTATTTAATAAAAAAATAATAAAATTTAGTTTTCTGTAGTTACTTTTGTATATCACAAAAATTTTAAGTTTTTCAACCCTGGAAACATCCTTTTCGATTTTTCTGATCTCTTACGTCAATTTCTTTCTTTTATGAATATAAGATATGTTTAATTTATTGAAAAAAAGGAGAAATTTGTTGCAGTAAGTTACTTTCGCATGAGAAAAAAGTTAAAGTTTTTCAACTCTGGAAACGTATTTTTAATTTTTTTACATTTTTTTAATATTTTTTTTTTTAAATTAGAAATTCCAATTTTATTCATTCTGAAGTATAAAATAAGTTAACTTAATAAAAAAATTATAAAATTTAGTTTTCGGTAGTTACTTTTGTATGGAAAATAAAGTCTGCGTTTTCCAGCTTTGAAACCGTCTACTCGATTTAGCTGATTTTTAATACCAAAATTTTTAAGATTATTTCCGACACACTCGCCCAAGAATAAAGTCTTAAGCTTTTCTGGGAGCTTCGGAAAACTGATTTCACGTACAGACAGACGTACAGATGGACAGCCTGACAGACGGAAATCGCTTGTTTTTCTTCCCTATGCATAAGGATCAGGAATATATATACTTTATGTGTCGCTTATTAATATTGTAGAAATTACACACGGAATGAGAAACCTATATATACCCTTTTACCATTTTTTTTTGTTAAAGGGTGTAAGGATATGTATATGATATTAGGCATACTGATCAACTTTTATCAAACCAACTTTAATAAGCGAATTTTTTAAATATTTTACCTAAAGTGAAAGTGAATTTTACTTATAATCCCAAACTCAAAAGCAAAGAACCCTCTGAAAGAAAGAACATTTATATACTTATAATTTTTTGGTATTGGAGATCTAAGAACAAAGACAAGCACTAATCGCATCTTAAACAAATATAAGAAGCATATTAATCTCTATACTTGCATACCTTTCCTTGGCATCTCAATAAGGAAAATTTGCATTTAAACAGTTTATATTGTTTTCAAACGAACTAATTATTTGGAAGTACAGCCTGATGAAACACGCTACCAAAATAAAACTCACATCAGTTAATTTTTTTTTGATTTAACATCGTTATCTAAATTTAGTAAATTTGCAAATTTGGAATAAAGAAATAAGTATATTTGAATTGTGTCCTACTCTCACACACTCACGTCAATGGACAATAATGAGGCTGATAAATTCTTTCGCAGCATAAAAACCAGGTGAATTTAAAATTGTCCGGTAATGATTTTGCTTAATATGTATTTTATGTTAATTCAACATGAATAACAATAAACTTCAAAGAAAATTTTTCATCCTAAAATAACTTTATTTCAGTTTGATTTAACATGAACATGCAGTTAAACCAAAATGATGAATTATGTTGAATCAAAGTTATTTCAAGTTGAAAGAACTTAACGTCAAAGTCTTTACCTCTGCAGCCAAAGCAACCTTAAATATTCTTTCAAAAAACTCGAATTAAATATTATAATAAGTTATATAAAAAAATTTACTATTCGGCATTTTGTCATAAGTTTGTTTTAATTTGAATATAAATTACTTGCTGAGTTTATATAAGTCTCTGAACCTACTCTGCTTACTTTTCTTTTATTATTTTACAAAATATTATTATTTATGAAATAGTTTTTGAAAGTCTGTGCATAAGATAAGACAACCTGCATGGAAAAATTACCGGCAGTAGTATTTTTTTTTATTGTTTTTTCGTTTTTGAAATTTTTTGCTTGAACTACTTGTTTTTTTACATGTACATTCTACAAAAATGCGATTTATTTAATAAACCGTTTATTTGGTTTCTTTAGTGTAACTAAGTATATTTTTCTATCTGTTTACATAGCTGTTAGTGTTTTTGTTTTCTTGGTTAATGTAAATTCCTGCTCTAATCAGTGGTCAGCAGAGTGCAAAATTCGTAAATTTATTTGCTTCAATCGACCACCGCAACATCATGTGTAAATAATTGTGGTATTCCTCTAGCAATTAAACTCATGCCGCACTTCACTACGAACGTTAGGCCTACAGCATTTCAAACATAGAATAAGTCAACACGTTTACATACACACATATCCTTTACATTTACAAATACGAAATCGTGTTAATGATACACATAACTATTGCATACTTTTGTGTACATAAAATTTGTATACCCAACATGCAAATAATGTTAGGCTGAGTTTACATCTGGCATTTCTTGTGTGTCTAATGAAAAACTGTTTGATTCAGACATGTATTTATTGATTTAAATAGTTTGCAATCATTTTGGATTCTATAAAATTGTCTATTAATTATGTATTAAACTGTTTAACTTAATAAACACATGTCTGAATCAAAAAGTTTCTTATTAGTAGTTAGTTGGTTACGCTTTTTTTACGCTTGTGTGGCCATTTGGCACACAGATGTAAACCCGGCCTTACAATTTAGAGGAAAAAAACAAACATTATTGGGAATTGTTACAATAACTTTATTATTTATTAACCCAATAATAATCCCAAATTATTATTTTACTTATTTAGTAAATAAAAAAATTGAAATTGATTATTGACGGGTTTATGGATCCTATGAGAGTTTTAATGTTGCTAATGCAGATCATCAGGGAACCTTTACCTAAATTTTCTTAGAACCAGGGTGACGATGTCATTTTCCAAAAAGTGGCACAAAAAAGGGGATTTATCAAAAAAGGGGCAAAATTAAAAAAAAAAGAAAAAACTACACTGAACTTTTTATTTTTAATGTATTTTTACATAATTCACTCTAAAACAATGGAGACAAAAAGCGGACAAAGCACTCGAAAAAGTGGCAAGGCAGTCTAAAAAGTGGCAATTTGCCACTTTAGTCGGTCAAACGGTCACGCTGCTTAGAACAACTAGAGTTATTATGTTATAAACTTTCATTTAAGCAAATGAGAAGCTCAACAAATAATAAAGTTGAAACAAGATTTGGAAGAAAAAACTGTGCAGGCATTTTGGCAAAAAATTTGTTTTCATGAAAAGTTAAATAACTAAGTCAATTGCTTATCTATTTTTAACCCCAAATTTGCATTGTAATTGTAAATGAACGTACTTTTTGAATAAATTCAATAGTATTATAACTTCTTAATAAAATAATGTATAAAAACGTCACCCAAGTGGAATTTTTTTTGAAAAATCTACAAAATTTGTGTTTGCTAGACAATAACACCCAAATTTCTCAAGTTTTCTTAAAAAGATTATATATCATTCGAAAGATCTCAGTTTCTAGTAAGAAATTGAAAATCGAATAATTATCAACAAAGTTACAGGCTTATAAGTGCGTAAAGGTAAAAAACCCGGTTTTTTAAGCATAAATCCGGATTTTGGAGGTGTCCGGCATATTTCACTATGGGATTCTTCTTTAACTCAACCAGCCTTACTAGAAATATAATATCCAGTCCCAGGTTTTTTGAACTGTCGCACCGTGTGTGTCAGCATGTTTTTTATTTTCTTAACTTACTACGTTGGCTGACTTTTTTTCGGCTCAAATTCTAGTTGAAAAAGTATGTAAAGAAAATCAATTTTAATAACAACAATAGCTATTCAAGAATAGAGTGTTGCCACACAAATATTTTTGACCTGGTGCTGTCAAGTTAACAATTCCCAATAAAAAACACTAATTATTAATTGTCGTTAAAACTAATTCGAGTTGAAATTCTAGGAATTTTTCAAAACGGTTATCTTAAGATTTTATGTTGTGTATTATTCGCAAAAATTGTATTTTAAAGTAAAATTGTATTTATTTTGCTCTTTTTTCCATTTTGAAGGTCTGAATTGAGAAAAATTTAAACTTGGGGGAAACATTTAAGAAAATTTCGTTTTCCTGTTAACTTCAAAATAAGGACGTTTCCTTATGAAAATAAGCAGTTTATATTGAGCATATTCTCGAATATTTGTAACAATTTCTAGAAGGGACCACTTAAAACCGAGATCCCACTATCGGCTTACAGAAATAAAATCATAAAAAATAATCTGAATTTGCCTTATTTCTAAACTAATTGAAATATAAGGAAATAATTGCAATTTATCATTGTATAGTTTTGACGAACGAAATGACACAAAACTAAAAATAACATATAAATAAATAATCAAAATAAGGTTATTCACAGTCTTAAACTAAAACTATAACACAGAGCTTTTTCTTTTAGCTGATTGCTACGGGATATTGGAGCTTTTTTTTGGTCTTTGTCTTCTTTTGTATTTAAAGCTCTTGATAAACGTTGTTGTATCCTCAGGATTTCCAACGTATATCTTTTATTGGCAGATTTCTCTTTGTCCAGTATTTTCTCGCTCTAAAAATTTTTTTTGTGTTTACTTTCTTTTATATCTTGGGATAACCTCGTTGTCTCATTCCCCGGTTTAATGTCAACTTTATGTTCTGACAACCTTACACCTAGCGTTCGTTTCAAAAAAGTGGGCCCACTAAATTATTTTCTTTGATTTTATGATCTTTTACTAATCCGATTGATGCGAAACTTAGTAAACACCTTTGACTCTAGCATTTACATAATATTGAAGTTGAAAAAAATTAGTGCAGACACGCCCATTAAATTAAAATATTACATTTCATGTGCTCATAATTAACCAATTTTTACAAAAGGGTCCCGCACATGAAATGTTAGAATAAAATTAAATATAATTCTACTTATTCGATTCCCATGAAACTTGGCAAACAACTCCGGCTCTTGCAATGATATAATTTTGTGCTTAAAGGAGTAGGCGTGTCCTCATACTTAAAAGAACAACTTAATATTATGTTTCACATGCTTCTACTTGACCGGGTTTTACAAAACTTGGCAGAAAGCTTGAGCTCCGTAAATGACGCTATGCTCCGTTCAACTATGTGTTGTTGTGAAAATATTTACAACTGACTTTGATGCTATTTGTTCATTAATAATTATTAAATGAATCTTATTTGCGCGTTATTTCCTTGTGCCTTTTTTCATATTGCCATACAAATTTCTTATTTAACTGAATATTACTTATTTTTAACTATTTAGTGCTTATTTTTGTTATAAATCTCTTTTAATCTTCGAGTTCAGATTTGTTTGCTGGGGAAATGTGCTTAATTATAAGTAATTGTGTAAATTTTAGTTAAACTGTACAAAGTCAAGTTAATAAAAATGTATTTAAATTGGCCAGTGAGGGTTGATGTTTGTTTTGTAAATGTGGTTAAAGCATTTAATTAGAGGAAACTAACGCTTTAACATTATTCAAAGGTAAATTATTTAAAAGGTTCCTATTTGTTTTTACCAAATAACTTCATGTTGCACAACAAAAACCTCATACAAAATAAGCGTGTATGTATTTGGTATTGCTAATGTACACACGAGGTATATAAATGATTAAACATTTAATGAAAATTGTTGTAATGATTATATTTACACACGAGCAGATATGTGCATGCCTTAAGTATACGTAATACATAAATTATCCAGTTGAATATTTAGATTGGCTAGAAATTAGAATAAGGCTTAGATTTAAGTGTAAGTGAATCTAAATGCATAGAAATGAGTATATAGGAATGAATTTGTGTTTGTTTATTTGTTGGTTCTCCATTAGAAGCCAAATACAAAAAGTTTTTTTATAAGAAGGAAATTAATGGAAAATAATTATTTTATTCATGCTGAGAAAGGATGCCGTATTTAAGTTTTGTTTAAGTAACGCATCCCGGAATTTTCCAAATCAAGATGTGTATGGCTCTGTCAATTGATTAGTTTGATAGTTGTCGAGCTAGTTGAAGAAAAAAACTTGGCTCGTAATTGTGTTCGAATATATTGATATGCTGTCAAAATATATGACCCCCAGGGGAGTCTACTTATTTAGACTACTATTTAGGGTGTGGCAATCCCGGGGCCCCAGCTAGGGTAATGTGGATTTACCCGCTGATGGATCTTTGGCTCATTACCCGTAAAACTTATGTGTTACTACCCGATCTCTGAAATAACAGAGCAAAGGATGTGCACATATTTATAAAAGGAAAACAAATATTGTGCGCCCGTTGTTGTCAGCTAGGTGCAGCGTCACCTAGAACTGCCCCTGAATTCAAAAGACGATAGAGGTGAAGTCCTTGTGGTGGAACTTCGAGGTCTCACCAGAGCCTACTTCTGTTTCCAAGGGTGCCGGTGGCCCGACAGTCGAGCTGCTCTAAAGCTTTGAGTGCATGTAGAGGTCCTCAGTGTCCTTCTAAAATGCTGAGTTCGTCCTACCCCACGGGGTTTAAGGTATGATTTTGGTATGTGTGAAGTAGGCACTGGATGTTTGGCGACACGGCGACACAGGCATGCGTTCGTCTTGGATGAGTAGTTAAACTGTGCCGGCAATGGTTGAGGAATTCTCTTGGGAACCTCACTATGGATGTATATACAACACCTTAGCATGGAAGCCGGAGAATTAACGTGGTGGCTGTGGTTCCTACCAAAATCGCTGGGGGAATAGTCTGTCTTGCGAGTGTTAAATCAATGCTAGTGATTGGCGTGACGCGGTCAGCCAGACACTATTCTAGGTGCTGTTGCCATTCAACAGAAGCTGCTATGGGCACGGACATAGCGGCAGAGTTTAGATAGCTCAAAGTACCTTTGCAAGGTACTTAAATATATAGTACAGGGATAACTATAAACAAAGATGGCAACCTGTGTGCCTTAAAGGAGTGGGCATAGGTTCATTCTAAAAAGGGTACATATTGCGTTGGTCTGGTTTAATAAATTGTTTATTAAAATATTTTTCCCCGATTCAAAAATCATGTTATACCAAATTAAATTTTTTTAAACTTTTCTTAAGTCAATAGTTTTGCATTTTTTAAATTTATTTTATATTTATCATTATATTCATACATATTTTTAAGGTTGCCTAATATTATATTACTATTTTCAATTCCTTACTAACATTTTGAGCCCTTACTTTTTCTTATCAGAATAATATTAAAGCAAAGGACATCAATTTAAATATAATTTTCTTCAAATCTTTTACATGCTTACAACATTTAAATTTGCAAAGAAATCCTTAATAAAATAAAAATAAAAATATATAAAGCTTAAATAACTTTAT
This sequence comes from Tachina fera, assembly GCA_905220375.1. Lineage (NCBI taxonomy): Eukaryota > Metazoa > Arthropoda > Insecta > Diptera > Tachinidae > Tachina > Tachina fera. The sequence goes on along the minus strand of LR999965.1, from coordinate 45,275,475 downwards.
TGCCTACAAAACTGTGGGATACATTCAACATTTAAATGTTGTTGACAGGCTATAACAGATAAGCCATCCATTCATAAATCTATAAAAAAAAGTACCTTAAAAATATTCATTCTCTCTAAAATAAAGTATCAAGAAAGATTGGGTGTCAGTGACCAATTGAGGGACGATTAATGTTGCCTTTTACTACATTTTCTTTTTAAATAAATGGGCATATAAAAAACTTTATATATGAACTTATGTAAACTATTACTGTTGTATTGTTTTTATCTTTCTGTTGCAGGGTTAAGAATAATAATAACAACAAATTCAAACTTTTAAATATATCTGAAGGTAGAAAAATTCTTAGCTTTAAGACTTTGTGGCTAATATAAAAAAATCTACTGCAATTCTTGGTTGCTAGAATGACTAGCAAATGTAAAATTATATTTTCATAAATCATGTAAATCATGGGGAAAATTTCGGCATCGATATCGTTCGAAATTAACATACAAACAAAACTAAAGTTTTATGAAAATTTTAACGATATCGAATGCAGTAATTTGGCCCCTGGTTTTTATTTCTCCTTATTCTGTAACTGTCTCTGTATGGACGTCACTTCAATACATATTAAAAGGTTAGGGCTTGTCTACTCGATCTTCACTTAAAATTTATTCTATTGACTGTCTATTGCTATCCCTTAGGTGTAGAAAATATTATGAGCCTGTTAAAAGTAGTAAGTTGTTTTGAGCAATAGTTGCAGAAAAAGAAAGAATTTATATCATATTGTTTTGTTTTCAATTACAGCTGTTGTTGGACACATCATACAAATTTAATTAAATCATTGATGGCTTCAATAATTTCGTTATTGGGAGAAATGCTTTAATTTGTTATTCAATCACATTTTTTATGAATATTACTTTACAAGCAAAATTTCATATTAAAATCGTCGAAAACTAAATTAATTAAAATTTTTCGGTATAGATTTTGTTGCATATGCGTTATATGATAATTCAGCATGATTTCCAATAACCTTCAAGGAAAATCTTTAACTTTTTAAATAATTTTATTTCATTTAACTTAACAGTCCAGTACTGTTAAATAAAAGTTATTTAAAGTTGACACAATGTGAAAATGCTGCTGAAATAATACGAAGAATCATGTTGAATCAAAGCTGTTTAAATTTGAAACAACACGAATCTAATAATAGTAATTTATTAATTAGTATGTAACTTACGTGATGAGTATTGGGACAGTCATCAGGCAAAAATATATATGAGTAAGTTGGATATACCAGCCAAGCTTTGAACTCGAACTCAAATATTCGTTAGATAAGCTCTAAATAAATAAAATCATGAATTATATTAAAATCATGATGATTGATTTACATAAAAACTATTTAAAACTATAGGTATTGTTTTTTACACTGAAAGAATTTTTTTCATAAGTTCTATGAATGCTGACATTAATGCAATGAAAAAATTCAGTAAAATTCAACCAACATCACCCTTCGTTGGATTAATGAAACCAGTTTCGTTAAAATGGTTTTAATGAAAACTACGTCAAATGTTTAAGAAGTGTCATTAATGTAATGAAAGAACTTTATCGGAACAACGAAATAATTTCAGTTAAACGATGAAATAATTTCATTAAACCGCGAAATAATTTGATTAAAACAACAAGATATTTTCCAACGAGATAGTTTCCAACGAAATAATTTATTTAAAATAACGAAATAACTTCACAAAAACAACTTCATTAAAACAACAAAAAAAATTAATTGAAACTGTTTGTGTAAATAAGCTAGAGTTTCTACGAGGGAAAAAAATCCCGGGCATTCCCGGGAAATTTTCAACAGTAATTTTCGGGAATTTAATATTCACGTTTTTGGAATTTCCTTTTTAAATAACTGTTCGTTGTTTTATAACCTAAAAGCACAAATCTGTAAGCAGAGGCAAAGAGGTTTACGAAATATTTTCAACATAAAAAGTCTTTATGGTATCTAGATGGGCAGATATAGATGGAATTTCCATACATGATATAACTCCAAGCATATGAATTTATTTGTTTTTGTTTAGTTTTTTAAATATTGTTGTTCATCGAATGAACGAATAAAGTTGTTTTGGTTTAAATTTAAATGTTGTATTTTTTTCATAAAATTATATTTTTTATTGAGGTCGTTTCATTAAATTCGTAAGTTCTTAGAATTCCCGGGAATTCCCGGGAACAAAACATTTTACTTCCCGATTTCCGGGAATGGAAAAAGTCCGGGCAATTAGAAACTTAGGGTTTCTAAGCGTACAAACAGTACAAGAACAATCTTATGAACTACTTTTGATGCAAGCTTTTGGTTGACAACTTTTGAAATATATTTAATTTATCAGACGTTCATGACTACAATAAAGTTTTCATTGGGACAACGAATGCATTTTATAGCTATAATGAAATTCTAAACTGCTGTATATTTTATTATATTTTTTAGTTTTAAAGAATTTAATCTTTAACATAATTGCTTTAAGGTATGTACTTATCTAGATATATATATATATATATATATATATATATAAGTACATACCTTAAAGCAATTATGTTAAAGATTAAATTCTTTAAAACTAAAAAATATAATAAAATATATATATATATATATATATATATATATATGTTTATTTCAAGTAACAGCTGTAAATGTTTCTTAAATAAAATGGGTTTCTTAATAATTAGAATTATTGTTGTCATAAATCCAATGAAATATTGTTACGAAACTTGAATATTAACACAGCAATTCCCATAAAATTCTCTCACAATATTCGTGAAAGTTTCATTAGATTTGTAAATGTTTTATTAGATTTGTGAAAAAAATCTAACGAAATTGTTTCGTTGGAGTTATGAAGCAAAATTCTTTCGGTCTACCACATTTCTGTTTTTCTGTTATTTATTTATTGGCTTGTCTATAGACACACTACAGTAGTACACTGTCGACTAGTCAGCAGCAGACAGTTTTCGGTAGTAATGCGAAGAAGGCTATTTACACAGTTAGTGCATTATAGCTATGAATATAGCAAACGAACACCAACACACTTGAACGATGTATTATTGCGAATAAATTCAATATAAATTCCAATCAACATTTTTTGCATGTTGATTTAACATTGTTACTTTATTTTTTGTATTCTATTTACATGTTAATTGGTTCAGTCATTTGATGAATGAAAAATAAATACGTATGTTATAATCTTTGGTAAAGCTTTTAAGGTTGTTATGTTTGGACATTTAGGTATTTTCAATTGTATTTATTAAAGCGTTAGCATTATTAAAAGACATCTAAGCTAACAAATTTCCTTAATTTATTCAATATAATGTTTAATTTATTCTTTTTAACATTCAAATTATTAAGCTGAACAATTCAATTAGTAAACTTATTAGTTTTGAGTTTGTTTGCAACTAACTGCTTAGCTAGTTCACTTAGAGATGAACTAGTAAAGTAACATTTTTTGAGAACAATGGTCAATAATGAAATTAAATACTATGCAGATGAGGTAGTCTTAATGATGCTTAACGGTGGTAACGTGAAGCATTTCTTAATATGCTGCTCATTGAACTGGCTGAATAACAGACAGTCTAGACGTGCTTATAAACTTTCCTTTCATAAACGACAGCATTTCAGATCTCATCAGGTCAGGCTTAAACCAAAAAGCCCTCACAAATCCGCAATTCTTTCTGCACTCTCAAGAACGCTTCTTTTCTTATACATATAAGGCAATATTGGTAATCTTCCTAAAGTAGTTTCTAATCGATGGTATGATTAGGGCCTTCCTAATTTTATTATTTATTATTGACTAAAATTTCATTTTCGTCTGGATCCCATTGAGTGTTTTCTTACAGTCGCTTACTAGTTTCCAGTGGACCACAAGGGCATTCAAAATCTTACACACTATATGGTTATTAACATAGAGGAGAACATCCTTGTCTGGGTCACTGAATTTTGTAGTCTTTATGTTCGCTAGGATTTTTGCAATTCTAAAGCATAAGTGAACAGTAGTTGACCTAATGCACACAACAACTCTTGTTCCCTGAATTTAAGTGAATTATTTTACAATAAAATTAGCAGACACAAGGGTAACATCCCTACAGAAAATTTGGTGACAATTGATCCAAACGTACTCGTCCTATGACTTTAGAAAATGCGAGTGTTATCAAATGTACGGAGAAGTGTATGGTGAAAAAAAAACATATATATATGGTTACATATTTACCATTTTGGTGATGTATCGTTTTGATCTTGAGCCAATTTTATTCGGACTCGGTCTAATATTGTAGTAAACGTCACTGAACATGTTCGATGTGGTTGAATACATAGACATATCAAATTGTGTAAATGTAATGTTAGTTGCTCCCTCCAATGTGACTTTGGAATTAGTCCCGTAACTATAATGGGATATTAACCTAAACTTAACTGGTATTTATACTTTTGAAACATGATTGGGTAGTGTTTAAGCATGTCATGCACGAAGTTGTCGGTTCGAATCTCAAAAAATTTTATCTTTAAAAATAAATTATAATTGCATTTGTAACAATAAAAAAAATTATAAGTTTTCATTGTTACAGTTAAATAACGGAATGACATTTAAATATAATTTATATTATTCTACATCGAATAGGCCCTTATGGGATAGTTCAGTGACAAGTCACAATGTGAATACAAAGTATCAATTAACCACATCCTAGGCCATCCCCATGTAAAAGTGACTAGTTCACTTCATAGGAAGTGTTAGAACTCGGACTAGTCCCTATCACTAGGGGACTGTTCACGTGACTAGTATTCTGGCAGTTCGATTTTCTGCAGCGATATTTCATTGGTACGGAAGGCGAGATTCTTTCTTCTGAAATCATTTACATTTCAGTTTTTTTTTTGCAATTTTTGCAACTTAAAGTAGAAAATAAAAAAATAAATAGTTTTCATGGTTTTAAATCAGTAAACATTTTAACACTGAAAGTTTTCTGCCGTATTCAGAAAAAATTATTTTGGTTTACGAAAGGTTTACAGAAAAGATTTTGTATAGAAATTTGCTTATTAAACGTTTTGTAAAACTAAATTATTTTTTCTATATTTATGATTTATTTGATCGGACTAAAGTTCGTATCGCTTTTTTAAGCCAAATTACATGTGATAATTATTAATGAACAAATAACATCAAAGTTAGTTGTAAATATTCTGACAACAAATAGTTGAACGAAACAGCCAGCCGTTTTCGAAGGCCACTAAACCTTCATCAGCGTTCTTCTGTGTTGGTCAACTGTGTGTGGTGTCATTTGATGTAGATTTCTGCCTTATATACGAAACTTTTTTGCAAATGGAATACGTGAATTGTTTTGATTCATCGTATTTCAAATTGCTGAAAACGTGTTTTGTAATGAAAGCCCAAATTTACCATCTCTAATTTACAACAGACTTACCATTATCGTTTATTCTTTACTAATTATACACATATTAGTTAATTTGCTTATTTTTTGTTCTACTTAAGACAAACTTTTTTGGTTCGTTAAATGGACTATATACGTCATCTATATTTCGTGCAAAGAATTTAATGAAATATACATCATCCAATTTTTATGAAAAAAAATTTTTTATGAAACAAATTAAATGGGCTATAGATACAAAATATAATGGGCTATACATAGTTGATTTTTTAAATATTTATGAAAAACATTAATGAGCTATAAATTGTCCATTTCGTATACAAAAACTTAAATGGACTACATACGTCGTCTATATTTCGTGCAAATAATTTAATGAAATATACATCATCCACTTCTTATGAAAAAAAATTTTTATGAAAAAATTTTATTTCATAAATTTTTAAAATTTTTAAAATTTTTATGAAAAAATTTAATGAACTATAAATCGTCCATTTCATATGCAAAAAACTAAAAATACTATATATCGTCTATTCTTCATGCAAAAAAATTAAATGGGCTATAGATACAAAATATAATGGGCTATACATGGTAGATTTTTTAAATTTTTATGAAAAACATTAAAGGGCTATAAATTGTCCATTTCGTATACAAAAACTTAAATAGACTATATACGTCGTCTATATTTCGTGCAAAGAATTTAATGAAATATACATCATCCATTTTTTATAAAAAAAAAATTTTTTATGAAAAAAATTAAATGGGCTACAGATACAAAATATAATGGGCTATACATGGTGATTTTTTAAATATTTATGAAAAACAATAATGAAATATAAATTGTATATTTCGTATACAAAAACTTAAATGGACTATATACGTCGTCTATATTTCGTGCAACGAATTTAATGAAATAAACATCATCCATTTTTATGCAAAAAAATTTTTTATGAAAAAAATTTTATTTTTCAAATTTTTATGAAAAAATTTAATGAACTATAAATCGTCCATTTCATAGGCAAGAAACTAAAAACTCTATATATCGTCTATTATTCATGCAAAAAAATTATATGGGCTATAGATACAAAATATAATGGGCTATACATGGTGATTTTTTAAATTTTTATGAAAAACATTAATGAGCTATAAATTGTCCATTTCGTATACAAAAACTTAAATGGACTACATACGTCGTCTATATTTCGTGCAAATAATTTAATGAAATATACATCATCCACTTTTTATGAAAAAAAATTTTTATGAAAAAATTTTATTTCATAAATTTTTAAAATTTTTAAAATTTTTATGAAAAAATTTAATGAACTATAAATCGTCCATTTCATATGCAAAAAACTAAAAATACTATATATCGTCTATTTTTCATGCAAAAAAATTAAATGGGCTATAGATGCAAAATATAATGGGCTATACATGGTAGATTTTTTAAATTTTTATGAAAAACATTAATGGGCTATAAATTGTCCATTTCGTATACAAAAACTTAAATGGACTATATACGTCGTCTATATTTCGTGCAAAGAATTTAATGAAATATACATCATCCAATTTTTATGAAAAAAAATTTTTTATGAAAAAAATTTAATGGACTATACATCGTCAATTTTTCAAATTTTTATGAAAAAATTCAATGAACTATAAATCGTCCATTTCATATGCAAAAAACTAAAAACACTATATATCGTCTATTTTTCATGCAAAAAAAATTAAATGGGCTATAGATGCAAAATATAATGGGCTATACATGGTAGATTTTTTAAATTTTTATGAAAAACATTAATGGGCTATAAATTGTCCATTTCGTATACAAAAACTTAAATGGACTATATACGTCGTCTATATTTCGTCCAAAGAATTTAATGAAATATACATCATCCAATTTTTATGAAAAAAAATTTTTTATGAAAAAAATTTAATGGACTATATACATCGTCAATTTTTAAAATTTTTATGAAAAAATTTAATGAACTATAAATCGTCCATTTCATATGCACAAAACTAAAAACACTATATATCGTCAATTTTTCATGCAAAAAATTTAAATGTAGCCCATTTAAATAGATACAAAATATAATGGGCTATACATGGTTGATTTTTTAAATTTTTATGAAAAACATTAATGGGCTATAAATTGTCCATTTCGCATACAAAAACTTAAATGGACTATATACGTCGTCTATATTTCGTGCAAAGAATTTAATGAAATATACATCATCCATTTTTTATGAAAAAAAAATTTTTATGAAAAAAATTTAATGGACTATATATACATCGTCAATTTTTGAAATTTTTATAAAAAAATTTAATGAACTATAAATCGTTCATTTCATATGCAAAAAACTAAAAACACTATACATCGTCTATTTTTCATGCAAAAAATTTAAATGGGCTATAGATACAAAATATAATGGGCTATACATGGTTGATTTTTTAAATTTTTATGAAAAACATTAATGGGCTATAAATTGTCTATTTCGTATACAAAAACTTAAATGGACTATATACGTCGTCTATATTTCGTGCAAAGAATTTAATGAAATATACATCATCCATTTTTTATGAAAAAAAATTTTTTATGAAAAAAATTTAATTTTAATTTTAATTTAAATTTAAATTTAATTTAATTTAATCGTCAATTTTTCAAATTTTAATGAAAAAATTTATTGAACTATAAATCATTCATTTCATATGCAAAAAACTAAAAATACTATACATCGTCTATTTTTCATACAAAAAAATTAAATGGGCTATAGATACAAAATATAATGGGCTATACATGGTTGATTTTTTAAATTTTTTTTGAAAAACATAAATGGGCTATAAATTGTCCATTTCGTATACAAAAACTTAAATGGACTATATACGTCATCTATATTTCGTGAATATTTCGTGAAAGAATTTAATGAAATATACATCATCCATTTTTTATGAAAAAAATTTTATTTTTATTTTAATTTAAATTTAATTTAATTTAATCGTCAACTTTTCAAATTTTTATGAAAAAATTTAATGAACTATAAATCGTTCATTTCATATGCAAAAAAACTAAAAACACTATACATCGTCTATTTTTCATACAAAAAAAATTAAATGGGCTGTAGATACAAAATATAATGGGCTATACATGGTTAATTTTTTAAATTTTTATGAAAAACATTAATGGGCTATAAATTGTCCATTTCGTATACAAAAACTTAAATGGACTATATACGTCGTCTATATTTCGTGCAAAGAATTTAATGAAATATACATCATCCATTTTTTATGAAAAAAAATTTTTTTGAAAAAAAAATTTAATGGACTATTATACATCGTCAATTTTTCAAATTTTTATGAAAAAATTTAATAAACTATAAATCGTCAATTTTTCAAATTTTTATGAAAAAATTTAATGAACTATAATTGTTCATTTCATATGCAAAAAACTAAAAACACTATACATCGTCTATTTTTCATGCAAAAAATTTAAATGGGCTATAGATACAAAATATAATGGGCTATACATGGTTGATTTTTTAAATTTTTATGAAAAACATTAATGGGCTATAAATTGTCCATTTCGTATACAAAAACTTAAATGGACTATATACGTCGTCAATTTTTCAAATTTTTATGAAAAAATTTAATGAACTATAAATCGTTCATTTCATATGCAAAAAACTAAGAACACTATACATCGTCTATTTTTCATGCAAAAAAATTAAATGGGCTGTATATACAAAATATAATGGGCTATACATGGTTGATTTTTAAAATTTTTATGAAAAACATTAATGGGCTATAAATTGTCCATTTCGTATACAAAAACTTAAATGGACTATATACATCGTCTATATTTCGTGCAAAGAATTTAATGAAATATACATCATCCATTTTTTATGAAAAAAAAATTTTTATGAAAAAAATTTAATAGACTATATATCGTCAATTTTTCAAATTTTTATGAAAAAATTTAATGAACTATAAATCGTTCATTTCATATGCAAAAAACTAAAAACACTATACATCGTCTATTTTTCATGCAAAAAATTTAAATGGGCTATAGATAAAAAATATAATGGGCTATACATGGTTGATTTTTTAAATTTTTATGAAAAACATTAATGGGTTATAAATTATCCTTTTCGTATACAAAAACTTAAATGGACTATATACGTCGTCTATATTTCGTGCAAAGAATTTAATGAAATATACATCATCAATATTTTATGAAAAAAAATTTTTTATGAAAAAAATTAAATTTTAATTTTAATTTAAATTTAATTTAATTTAATCGTAAATTTTTTAAATTTTTATGAAAAAAATTAATGAACTATAAATCGTTCATTTCATATGCAAAAAACAAAAAACACTATACATCGTCCATTTTTCATGCAAAAAAATTAAATGGGCTATAGATACAAAATATAATGGGCTATACATGGTTGATTTTTTAAATTTTTATGAAAAAAATTAATGGGCTATAAATTGTCCATTTCGTATACAAAAACTTAAATGGACTATATACGTCGTCTATATTTCGTGCAAAGAATTTAATAAAATATACATCATCCAATTTTTATGAAAAAAAATTTTTTATGAAAAAATTTAATGAATATAAATCGTCCATTTCATATGCAAAAAACTAAAAACACTATATATCGTCTATTTTTCATGCAAAAAATTTAAATGGGCTATAGATACAAAATATAATGGGCTATACATGGTTGATTTTTTAAATTTTTATGAAAAACATTAATGGGCTATAAATTGTCCATTTCGTATACAAAAACTTAAATGGACTATATACGTCGTCAATTTTTCAAATTTTTATGAAAAAATTTAATGAACTATAAATCGTTCATTTCATATGCAAAAAACTAAGAACACTATACATCGTCTATTTTTCATGCAAAAAAATTAAATGGGCTGTATATACAAAATATAATGGGCTATACATGGTTGATTTTTTAAATTTTTATGAAAAACATTAATGGGCTATAAATTGTCCATTTCGTATACAAAAAGTTAAATGGACTATATACGACGTCTATATTTCATGCAAAGAATTTAGTGAAATATACATCATCCATTTTTTATGAAAAAAAATTTTCATCGTCAGTTTTTAAAATTTTTATGAAAAAATTTAATGAACTATAAATCGTTCATTTCATATTCAAAAAGCTAAAAACACTATACATCGTCTATTTTTCATGGAAAAAATTTAAATGGGCTATAGATACAAAATATAATGGGCTATACATGGTTGATTTTTTAAATTTTTATAAAAAACATTAATGGGCTATAAATTGTCCATTTGGTATACAAAAACTCAAATGAACTATATACATCGTCTATATTTCGTGCAAAGAATTTAATGAAATATACATCATCCAATTTTTGTGAAAAAACATTTGTTATGAAAAAAATTTAATGGAAATTTAATACATCGTCAATTTTTCAAATTTTTATGAAAAAATTTAATGAACTATAAATCGTTCATTTCATATGCAAAAAACTAAAAACACTATACATCGTCTATTTTTCATGGAAAAAATTTAAATGGGCTATAGATACAAAATATAATGGGCTATACATGGTTGATTTTTTAAATTTTTATGAAAAACATTAATGGGCTATAAATTATCAATTTCGTATAAAAAAACTTAAATAGACTATATACATCGTCTATATTTCGTGCAAAGAATTTAATGAAATATACATCACCCATTTTTTATGAAAAAAAATTTTTATGAAAAAAATTTAATGGACTATATATACATCGTCAATTTTTAAAACTTTTATGAAAAAATTTAATGAACTATAAATCGTCCATTTGATATGCAAGAAACTAAAAAAACTATACATCGTCTATTTTTCATGCAACAAATTTGAATGGGCTATAGATACAAAATATAATGGGTTGATTTTTTAAATTTTTATGAAAAACATTAATGGGCTATAAATTGTCCATTTCGTATACAAAAACTTAAATGGACTATATACGTCGTCTATATTTCGTGCAAAGAATTTAATGAAATATACATCATCCATTTTTTATGAAAAGAAATTTTCATCGTCAATTTTTAAAATTTTTATGGAAAAATTTAATGAACTATAAATCGTTCATTTCATATGCAAAAAACTAAAAACACTATACATCGTCTATTTTTCATGCAAAAAATTTAAATGGGCTATAGATACAAAATATAATGGGCTATACATGGTTGATTTTTTAAATTTTTATGAAAAACATTAATGGGCTATAAATTTACTATTTCGTATACAAAAACTTAAATGGACTATATACGTCGTCTATATTTCGTGCAAAGAATTTAATGAAATAAACATCATCCAATTTTTATGAAAAAAAATTTTTTATGAAAAAAAATTAATGGACTATATATACATCGTCAATTTTTAAAATTTTTATGAAAAAATTTAATGAACTATAAATCGTTCATTTCATATGCAAAAAACTAAGAACACTATACATCGTCTATTTTTAATGCAAAAAAATTAAATGGGCTATAGATACAAAATATAATGGGCTATACATAGGTGATTTTTTAAATTTTTATGAAAAACATTAATGGGCTATAAATTGTCCATTTCGTATACAAAAACTTAAACGGACTATATACGTCGTCTATATTTCGTGCAAAGAATTTAATGATATATACATCATCCAATTTTTATGAAAAAAAAAAATTTTTATGAAAAAAATTTTATGGACTACACATCGTCAATTTTTCAAATTTTTATGAAAAAATTTAATGAACTATAAATCGTTCATTTCATATGCAAAAAACTAAGAACAGTATACATCGTCTATTTTTCATGCAAAAAATTTAAATGGGCTATAGATATGTACAAAATATAATGGGCTATACATGGTTGATTTTTTAAATTTTTATGAAAAACATTAATGGGGTATAAATTGTCCAAAAACTTAAATGGACTATATACGTCGTCTATATTTCATGCAAAGAATTTAATGAAATATACATCATCCATTTTTTATGAAAAAAAAATTTTTATGAAAAAATTTAATGAACTAAAAATCGTTCATTTCATATGCAAAAAACTAAAAACACTATACATCGTTTATTTTTCATGCAAAAAATTTAAATGGGCTATAGATACAAAATATAATGGGCTATATATGGTTTATTTTTTAAATTTTTATGAAATATATATATACGTCGTCTATATTTCGTGCAAAGAATTTAATGAAATATACATCATCCATTTTTGATGAAAAAAAAAATATTTTATGAAAAAAATTTAATGGACTATACATCGTCAATTTTTCAAATTTTTATGAAAAAATTTAATGAACTATAAATCGTTCATTTCATATGCAAAAAACTAAAAACACTATACATCGTCTATTTTTCATGCAAAAAATTTAAATGGGCTATAGATACAAAATATAATGGGCTATACATGGTAGATTTTTTAAATTTTTATGAAAAACATTAATGGGCTATAAATTGTCCATTTCGTATACAAAAACTTAAATGGACTATATACATCGTCTATATTTCGGGCAAAGAATTTAATGAAATATACATCATCCATTTTTTATGAAAAAAAATTAATGGACTATACATCGTCAATTTTTCAAATTTTTATGAAAAAATTTAATGAACTATAAATCGTTCATTTCATATGCAAAAAACTAAAAACACTATACATCGTCTATTTTTCATGCAAAAAATTTAAATGGGCTATAGATACAAAATATAATGGGCTATACATGGTTGATTTTTTAAATTTTTATGAAAAACATTAATGGGCTATAAATTGTCTATTTCGTATACAAAAACTTAAATGGACTATATACGTCGTCTATATTTCGAGCAAAGAATTTAATAAAATATACATCATCCAATTTTTATGAAAAAACATTTGTTATGAAAAAAATTTAATGAAAATTTAATACATCGTCAATTTTTCAAATTTTTATGAAAAAATTTAATGAACTATAAATCGTTCATTTCATATGCAAAAAACTAAAAACACTATACATCGTCTATTTTTCATGCAAAAAATTTAAATGGGCTATAGATACAAAATATAATGGGCTATACATGGTTGATTTTTAAATTTTTATGAAAAACATTAATGGGCTATAAATTGTCAATTTCGTATAAAAAAACTTAAATAGACTATATACATCGTCTATATTTCGTGCAAAGAATTTAATGAAATATTGTAGTGAGAAGCTAATTTTATTAAATTATTGGTTGGTCCTTTAGAGACACAGTGGTCAGCTTAAGTCCTCAACCGAACAACGTCCACAAGAGTCTTTGACAGGCTACAAGGGTTAGTTGTTTTCTTAATAATTATTTTAATGAAATACGCCTTTTAAGTTTTCTTCCGTCTTGTAGTGTTCAGCTTGAAAGCTGCGTATTCAGTGAATCTTTATTTTTCAAATATCACTTAAGACTAGTTTAGTTAAGCAATACAACGAATGTAGTATAAAGCAAAATTAATGATAATACAGACTACATGAGAGTTTCAAACTGTAAATGTCATCATTTAATAACAAGGTTGTATTTACAAAGCTGATATAAGTGAAGTAATTGGTAATTTATATATTATTAGTTTGGCCGTTAGCTAACTTTGAATTTAAATTAATAAGATTTCAATATAAAATAATTAAAACATATAATAAACAATTTAAACTCAGTTAGATTGTAGTTTAGGTGTATTTTAATATAACTAGTCTAATTTTATATAAACTAAGGTAAACAATTCATTCATAATTATATTAAATACAGGGCTCTACAATATACATTATCCATTTTTTATGAAAAAAAAAATTTTTATGAAAAAAATTTAATGGACTATATATACATCGTCAATTTTTAAAATTTTTATGAAAAAATGTAATGAACTATAAATCGTCCATTTGATATGCAAGAAACTAAAAAAACTATACATCGTCTATTTTTCATGCAAAAAATTTAAATGGGCTATAGATACAAAATATAAGGGGCTATACATGGTTGATTTTTTAAATTTTTATGAAAAACATTAATGGGCTATAAATTGTCCATTTCGTACACAAAAACTTAAATGGACTATATACGTCGTCTATATTTCGTGCAAAGAATTTAATGAAATATACATCATCCATTTTTTATGAAAAGAAATTTTCATCGTCAATTTTTCATATTTTTATGAAAAAATTTAATGAACTATAAATCGTTCATTTCATATGCAAAAAACTAAAAACACTATACATCGTCTATTTTTCATGCAAAAAATTTAAATGGGCTATAGATACAAAATATAATGGGCTATACATGGTTGATTTTTTAAATTTTTATGAAAAACATTAATGTGCTATAAATTGTCCATTTCGTATACAAAAACTTAAATGGACTACATACGTCGTCTATATTTCGTGCAAAGAATTTAATTAAATATACATCATCCATTTTTTATGAAAAAAAATTTTTTATGAAAAAAATTTAATGGACTATTATACATCGTCAATTTTTCAAATTTTTATGAAAAAATTTAATGAACTATAAATCGTCCATTTGATATGCAAGAAACTAAAAACACTATACATCGTCTAATTTTTCATGCAAAAAATTTAAATGGGCTATAGATACAAAATATAATGGGCTATACATGGTTGATTTTTTAAATTTTTATGAAAAACATTAATGTGCTATAAATTGTCCATTTCGTATACAAAAACTTAAATGGACTATATACGTCGTCTATATTTCGTGCAAAGAATTTAATTAAATATACATCATCCATTTTTAATGCAAAAAAATTTTTTATGAAAAAAATTTAATGGATTTTTCAAATTTTTATGAAAAAATTTAATGAACTATAAATCGTCCATTTCATATGCAAAAAACTAAAAACACTATATATCGTCTATTTTTCATGCAAAAAATTTAAATGGGCTATAGATACAAAATATAATGGGCTATACATGATTGATTTTTTAAATTTTTATGAAAAATATTAATGGGCTATAAATTGTCCATTTCGTATACAAAAACTTAAATGGACTATATACGTCGTTTATATTTCGTGCAAAGAATTTAATAAAATATACATCATCCATTTTTTATAAAAAATCAATTTTTAAAATTTTTATGAAAAAATTTAATGAACTATAAATCGTTCATTTCATACGCAAAAAACTAAAAACACTATACATCGTCTATTTTTCATGCAAAAAAGTTAAATGGGCTATAGATACAAAACATAATGGGCTATATATGGTTGATTTTTTAAATTTTTATGAAATATATATATACGTCGTCTATATTTCGTGCAAAGAATTTAATGAAATATACATCATCCATTTTTTATGAAAAAAAAAAATTTATGAAAAAAATTTAATGGACTATATATACATCGTCAATTTTTAAAATTTTTATGAAAAAATTTAATGAACTATAAATCGTCCATTTGATATGCAAGAAACTAAAAAAACTATACATCGTCTTTTTTTCATGCAAAAAATTTAAATGGGCTATAGATACAAAATATAATGGGCTATACATGGTTGATTTTTTAAATTTTTATGAAAAACATTAATGGGCTATAAATTGTCCATTTCGTGCACAAAAACTTAAATGGACTATATACGTCGTCTATATTTCGTGCAAAGAACTTAATGAAATATACATCATCCATTTTTGATGAAAAAAAATTTTTTTTTGAAAAAAATTTAATGGAGATATACATCGTCAATTTTTCAAATTTTTATGAAAAAATTTAATGAACTATAAATCGTCCATTTCATATGCAAAAAACTAAAAACACTATACATCGTCTATTTTTCATGCAAAAAAATTAAATGGGCTATATATACAAAATATAATGGGCTATACATGGTTGATTTTTAAAATTTTTATGAAAAACATTAATGGGCTATAAATTGCTATAAATTTAATGAAATATACATCATCCATTTTTTATGAAAAAAAATTTTTTATGAAAAAAATTTAATGGACTATGCATCGTCAATTTTTCAAATTTTTATGAAAAAATTTAATGAACTATAAATCGTTTATTTCATATGCAAAAAACTATTTTTCATGCAAAAAAATTAAATGGGCTATATATACAAAATATAATGGGCTATACATGGTTGATTTTTTAAATTTTTATGAAAAACATTAATGTGCTATAAATTGTCCATTTCGTATACAAAAACTTAAATGGACTATATACGTCGTCTATATTTCGTGCAAAGAATTTAATGAAATATACATCATCCATTTTTTATAAAAAAAATTTTTTATAAAAAAAATTTAATGGACTATACTCGTCAATTTTCCAAATTTTTATGAAAAAATTTAATGAACTATAAATCGTCCATTTCATATGCAAAAAAAACTAAAAACACTATACATCGTCTATTTTTCATGCAAAAAATTTAAATGGGCTATAGATACAAAATATAATGAGCTATACATGGTTGATTTTTTAAATTTATTATGAAAAACATTAATGGGCTATAAATTGTCCATTTCGTATACAAAAACTTAAATGGACTATATACGTCGTCTATATTTCGTGCAAAGAATTTAATGAAATATACATCATCCATTTTTTATGAAAAAAGTCAATTTTTCAAATTTTAATGAAAAAATTTAATGAACTATAAATCGTTCATTTCATATGCAAAAAACTAAAAACACTATACATCGTCTATTTTTCATGCAAAAAATTTAAATGGGCTATAGATACAAAATATAATGGGCTATACATGGTTGATTTTTAAATTTTTATGAAAAACATTAATGGGCTATAAATTGTCAATTTCGTATAAAAAAACTTAAATAGACTATATACATCGTCTATATTTCGTGCAAAGAATTTAATGAAATATACATTATCCATTTTTTATGAAAAAAAAAAATTTTATGAAAAAAATTTAATGGACTATATATACATCGTCAATTTTTAAAATTTTTATGAAAAAATTTAATGAACTATAAATCGTCCATTTGATATGCAAGAAACTAAAAAAACTATACATCGTCTTTTTTTCATGCAAAAAATTTAAATGGGCTATAGATACAAAATATAATGGGCTATACATGGTTGATTTTTTAAATTTTTATGAAAAACATTAATGGGCTATAAATTGTCCATTTCGTGCACAAAAACTTAAATGGACTATATACGTCGTCTATATTTCGTGCAAAGAATTTAATGAAATATACATCATCCATTTTTTATGAAAAGAAATTTTCATCGTCAATTTTTCAAATTTTTATGAAAAAATTTAATGAACTATAAATCGTTCATTTCATATGCAAAAAACTAAAAACACTATACATCGTCTATTTTTCATGCAAAAAATTTAAATGGGCTATAGATACAAAATATAATGGGCTATACATGGTTGATTTTTTAAATTTTTATGAAATATATATATACGTCGTCTATATTTCGTGTAAAGAATTTAATGAAATATACATCATCCATTTTTTATGAAAAAAAATTTTTTATGAAAAAAATTTAATGGACTATTTATTATACATCGTCAATTTTTCAAATTTTTATGAAAAAATTTAATGAACTATAAATCGTCCATTTGATATGCAAGAAACTAAAAACACTATACATCGTCTAATTTTTCATGCAAAAAATTTAAATGGGCTATAGATACAAAATATAATGGGCTATACATGGTTGATTTTTTAAATTTTTATGAAAAACATTAATGTGCTATAAATTGTCCATTTCGTATACAAAAACTTAAATGGACTATATACGTCGTCTATATTTCGTGCAAAGAATTTAATTAAATATACATCATCCATTTTTAATGCAAAAAAATTTTTTATGAAAAAAATTTAATGGACTATACATCGTCAATTTTTCAAATTTTTATGAAAAAATTTAATAAACTATAAATCGTTCATTTCATATGCAAAAAACTAAGAACACTATACATCGTCTATTTTTCATGCAAAAAATTTAAATGGGCTATAGATACAAAATATAATGGGCTATACATGGTTGATTTTTTAAATTTTTATGAAAAAAATTAATGGGCTATAAATTGTCCATTTCGTATACAAAAAGTTAAATGGACTATATACGACGTCTATATTTCATGCAAAGAATTTAGTGAAATATACATCATCCATTTTTTATGAAAAAAAATTTTCATCGTCAGTTTTTAAAATTTTTATGAAAAAATTTAATGAACTATAAATCGTTCATTTCATATGCAAAAAGCTAAAAACACTATACATCGTCTATTTTTCATGGAAAAAATTTAAATGGGCTATAGATACAAAATATAATGGGCTATACATGGTTGATTTTTTAAATTTTTATAAAAAACATTAATGGGCTATAAATTGTCCATTTGGTATACAAAAACTCAAATGGACTATATACATCGTCTATATTTCGTGCAAAGAATTTAATGAAATATACATCATCCAATTTTTGTGAAAAAACATTTGTTATGAAAAAAATTTAATGGAAATTTAATACATCGTCAATTTTTCAAATTTTTATGAAAAAATTTAATGAACCATAAATCGTTCATTTCATATGCAAAAAACTAAAAATGGGCTATAGATACAAAATATAATGGGCTATACATGGTTGATTTTTTAAATTTTTATGAAAAACATTAATGGGCTATAAATTGTCAATTTCGTATAAAAAAACTTAAATAGACTATATACATCGTCTATATTTCGTGCAAAGAATTTAATGAAATATACATCACCCATTTTTTATGAAAAAAAATTTTTATGAAAAAAATTTAATGGACTATATATACATCGTCAATTTTTAAAACTTTTATGAAAAAATTTAATGAACTATAAATCGTCCATTTGATATGCAAGAAACTAAAAAAACTATACATCGTCTATTTTTCATGCAACAAATTTGAATGGGCTATAGATACAAAATATAATGGGCTATACATGGTTGATTTTTTAAATTTTTATGAAAAACATTAATGGGCTATAAATTGTCCATTTCGTATACAAAAACTTAAATGGACTATATACGTCGTCTATATTTCGTGCAAAGAATTTAATGAAATATACATCATCCATTTTTTATGAAAAGAAATTTTCATCGTCAATTTTTCAAATTTTTATGGAAAAATTTAATGAACTATAAATCGTTCATTTCATATGCAAAAAATTAAAAACACTATACATCGTCTATTTTTCATGCAAAAAATTTAAATGGGCTATAGATACAAAATATAATGGGCTATACATGGTTGATTTTTTAAATTTTTATGAAAAACATTAATGGGCTATAAATTGTCTATTTCGTATATAAAAACTTAAATGGACTATATACGTCGTCTATATTTCGTGCAAAGAATTTAATGAAATATACATCATCCAATTTTTATGAAAAAAAAATTTTTATGAAAAAAAATTAATGGACTATTAATATACATCGTCAATTTTTAAAATTTTTATGAAAAAATTTAATGAACTATAAATCGTTCATTTCATATGCAAAAAACTAAGAACACTATACATCGTCTATTTTTCATGCAAAAAAATTTAATGGGCTATAGATACAAAATATAATGGGCTATACATGGTTGATTTTTTAAATTTTTATGAAAAACATTAATGGGCTATAAATTGTCCATTTTGTAGACAAAAACTTAAATAGACTATATACATCGTCTATATTTCGTGCAAATACATCGTCAATTTTTAAAATTTTTATGAAAAAATTTAATGAACTATAAATTGTTCATTTCATATGCAAAAAACTAAAAACACTATACATCGTCTATTTTTCATGCAAAAAATTTAAATGGGCTATAGATACAAAATATAATGGGCTATACATGGTTGATTTTTAAAATTTTTATGACAAATATTAATGGGCTATAAATTGTCCATTTCGTATACAAAAACTTAAATGGACTATATACGTCGTCTATATTTCGTGCAAAGAATTTAATGAAATATACATCATCCATTTTTGATGAAAAAAAAAATATTTTATGAAAAAAATTTAATGGACTATACATCGTCAATTTTTCAAATTTTTATGAAAAAATTTAATGAACTATAAATCGTTCATTTCATATGCAAAAAGCTAAAAACACTATACATCGTCTATTTTTCATGCAAAAAAATTAAAAGGGCAGTAGATACAAAATATAATGGGCTATACATGGTTGATTTTTTAAATTTTTATAAAAAACATTAATGGGCTATAAATTGTCCATTTGGTATACAAAAACTCAAATGGACTATATACATCGTCTATATTTCGTGCAAAGAACTTAATGAAATATACATCATCCATTTTTTATGAAAAAAAAATTTTATGAAAAAAATTTAATGGACTATACATCGTCAATTTTTCAAATTTTTATGAAAAAATTTAATGAACTATAAATCGTTCATTTCATATGCAAAAAACTAAAAACACTATACATCGTCTATTTTTCATGCAAAAAATTTAAATGGGCTATAGATACAAAATATAATGGGCTATTTAATTTTTTAAATTTTTATGAAAAACATTAATGGGCTATAAATTGTCCATTTCGTATACAAAAACTTAAATGGACTATATACATCGTCTATATTTCGGGCAAAGAATTTAATGAAATATACATCATCCATTTTTTATGAAAAAAATTAATGGACTATACATCGTCAATTTTTCAAATTTTTATGAAAAAATTTAATGAACTATAAATCGTTCATTTCATATGCAAAAAACTAAAAACACTATACATCGTCTATTTTTCATGCAAAAAATTTAAATGGGCTATAGATAC
Organism: Tachina fera; assembly: GCA_905220375.1. Lineage (NCBI taxonomy): Eukaryota > Metazoa > Arthropoda > Insecta > Diptera > Tachinidae > Tachina > Tachina fera. The sequence goes on along the minus strand of LR999965.1, from coordinate 45,254,291 downwards.
AAAATATAATGGGCTATACATGGTTGATTTTTTAAATTTTTATGAAAAACATTAATGGGCTATAAATTGTCTATTTCGTATACAAAAACTTAAATGGACTATATACGTCGTCTATATTTCGAGCAAAGAATTTAATGAAATATACATCATCCCATTTTTATGAAAAAACATTTGTTATGAAAAAAATTTAATGGAAATTTAATACATCGTCAATTTTTCAAATTTTTATGAAAAAATTTAATGAACTATAAATCGTTCATTTCATATGCAAAAAACTAAAAACACTATACATCGTCTATTTTTCATGCAAAAAATTTAAATGGGCTATAGATACAAAATATAATGGGCTATACATGGTTGATTTTTAAATTTTTATGAAAAACATTAATGGGCTATAAATTGTCAATTTCGTATAAAAAAACTTAAATAGACTATATACATCGTCTATATTTCGTGCAAAGAATTTAATGAAATATACATTATCCATTTTTTATGAAAAAAAAAAATTTTATGAAAAAAATTTAATGGACTATATATACATCGTCAATTTTTAAAATTTTTATGAAAAAATTTAATGAACTATAAATCGTCCATTTGATATGCAAGAAACTAAAAAAACTATACATCGTCTATTTTTCATGCAAAAAATTTAAATGGGCTATAGATACAAAATATAATGGGCTATACATGGTTGATTTTTTAAATTTTTATGAAAAACATTAATGGGCTATAAATTGTCCATTTCGTACACAAGAACTTAAATGGACTATATACGTCGTCTATATTTCGTGCAAAGAATTTAATGAAATATACATCATCCATTTTTTATGAAAAGAAATTTTCATCGTCAATTTTTCAAATTTTTATGAAAAAATTTAATGAACTATAAATCGTTCATTTCATATGCAAAAAACTAAAAACACTATACATCGTCTATTTTTCATGCAAAAAATTTAAATGGGCTATAGATACAAAATATAATGGGCTATACATGGTTGATTTTTTAAATTTTTATGAAAAACATTAATGGGCTATAAATTGTCCATTTCGTATACAAAAACTTAAATGGACTATATACGTCGTCTATATTTCGTGCAAAGAATTTAATGAAATATACATCATCCATTTTTTATGAAAAGAAATTTTCATCGTCAATTTTTCAAATTTTTATGGAAAAATTTAATGAACTATAAATCGTTCATTTCATATGCAAAAAATTAAAAACACTATACATCGTCTATTTTTCATGCAAAAAATTTAAATGGGCTATAGATACAAAATATAATGGGCTATACATGGTTGATTTTTTAAATTTTTATGAAAAACATTAATGGGCTATAAATTGTCTATTTCGTATACAAAAACTTAAATGGACTATATACGTCGTCTATATTTCGTGCAAAGAATTTAATGAAATATACATCATCCAATTTTTATGAAAAAAAAATTTTTATGAAAAAAAATTAATGGACTATATATACATCGTCAATTTTTAAAATTTTTATGAAAAAATTTAATGAACTATAAATCGTTCATTTCATATGCAAAAAACTAAGAACACTATACATCGTCTATTTTTCATGCAAAAAAATTTAATGGGCTATAGATACAAAATATAATGGGCTATACATGGTTGATTTTTTAAATTTTTATGAAAAACATTAATGGGCTATAAATTGTCCATTTTGTAGACAAAAACTTAAATAGACTATATACATCGTCTATATTTCGTGCAAATACATCGTCAATTTTTAAAATTTTTATGAAAAAATTTAATGAACTATAAATTGTTCATTTCATATGCAAAAAACTAAAAACACTATACATCGTCTATTTTTCATGCAAAAAATTTAAATGGGCTATAGATACAAAATATAATGGGCTATACATGGTTGATTTTTAAAATTTTTATGACAAATATTAATGGGCTATAAATTGTCCATTTCGTATACAAAAACTTAAATGGACTATATACGTCGTCTATATTTCGTGCAAAGAATTTAATGAAATATACATCATCCATTTTTGATGAAAAAAAAAATATTTTATGAAAAAAATTTAATGGACTATACATCGTCAATTTTTCAAATTTTTATGAAAAAATTTAATGAACTATAAATCGTTCATTTCATATGCAAAAAGCTAAAAACACTATACATCGTCTATTTTTCATGCAAAAAAATTAAAAGGGCAGTAGATACAAAATATAATGGGCTATACATGGTTGATTTTTTAAATTTTTATAAAAAACATTAATGGGCTATAAATTGTCCATTTGGTATACAAAAACTCAAATGGACTATATACATCGTCTATATTTCGTGCAAAGAACTTAATGAAATATACATCATCCATTTTTTATGAAAAAAAAATTTTATGAAAAAAATTTAATGGACTATACATCGTCAATTTTTCAAATTTTTATGAAAAAATTTAATGAACTATAAATCGTTCATTTCATATGCAAAAAACTAAAAACACTATACATCGTCTATTTTTCATGCAAAAAATTTAAATGGGCTATAGATACAAAATATAATGGGCTATTTAATTTTTTAAATTTTTATGAAAAACATTAATGGGCTATATATTGTCCATTTCGTATACAAAAACTTAAATGGACTATATACATCGTCTATATTTCGGGCAAAGAATTTAATGAAATATACATCATCCATTTTTTATGAAAAAAATTAATGGACTATACATCGTCAATTTTTCAAATTTTTATGAAAAAATTTAATGAACTATAAATCGTTCATTTCATATGCAAAAAACTAAAAACACTATACATCGTCTATTTTTCATGCAAAAAATTTAAATGGGCTATAGATACAAAATATAATGGGCTATACATGGTTGATTTTTTAAATTTTTATGAAAAACATTAATGGGCTATAAATTGTCTATTTCGTATACAAAAACTTAAATGGACTATATACGTCGTCTATATTTCGAGCAAAGAATTTAATGAAATATACATCATCCCATTTTTATGAAAAAACATTTGTTATGAAAAAAATTTAATGGAAATTTAATACATCGTCAATTTTTCAAATTTTTATGAAAAAATTTAATGAACTATAAATCGTTCATTTCATATGCAAAAAACTAAAAACACTATACATCGTCTATTTTTCATGCAAAAAATTTAAATGGGCTATAGATACAAAATATAATGGGCTATACATGGTTGATTTTTAAATTTTTATGAAAAACATTAATGGGCTATAAATTGTCAATTTCGTATAAAAAAACTTAAAAAGACTATATACATCGTCTATATTTCGTGCAAAGAATTTAATGAAATATACATTATCCATTTTTTATGAAAAAAAAAATTTTATGAAAAAAATTTAATGGACTATATATACATCGTCAATTTTTAAAATTTTTATGAAAAAATTTAATGAACTATAAATCGTCCATTTGATATGCAAGAAACTAAAAAAACTATACATCGTCTATTTTTCATGCAAAAAATTTAAATGGGCTATAGATACAAAATATAATGGGCTATACATGGTTGATTTTTTAAATTTTTATGAAAAACATTAATGGGCTATAAATTGTCCATTTCGTACACAAAAACTTAAATGGACTATATACGTCGTCTATATTTCGTGCAAAGAATTTAATGAAATATACATCATCCATTTTTTATGAAAAGAAATTTTCATCGTCAATTTTTCAAATTTTTATGAAAAAATTTAATGAACTATAAATCGTTCATTTCATATGCAAAAAACTAAAAACACTATACATCGTCTATTTTTCATGCAAAAAATTTAAATGGGCTATAGATACAAAATATAATGGGCTATACATGGTTGATTTTTTAAATTTTTATGAAATATATATATACGTCGTCTATATTTCGTGTAAAGAATTTAATGAAATATACATCATCCATTTTTTATGAAAAAAAATTTTTTATGAAAAAAATTTAATGGACTATTTATTATACATCGTCAATTTTTCAAATTTTTATGAAAAAATTTAATGAACTATAAATCGTCCATTTGATATGCAAGAAACTAAAAACACTATACATCGTCTAATTTTTCATGCAAAAAATTTAAATGGGCTATAGATACAAAATATAATGGGCTATACATGATTGATTTTTTAAATTTTTATGAAAAATATTAATGGGCTATAAATTGTCCATTTCGTATACAAAAACTTAAATGGACTATATACGTCGTTTATATTTCGTGCAAAGAATTTAATAAAATATACATCATCCATTTTTTATAAAAAATCAATTTTTAAAATTTTTATGAAAAAATTTAATGAACTATAAATCGTTCATTTCATACGCAAAAAACTAAAAACACTATACATCGTCTATTTTTCATTCAAAAAAGTTAAATGGGCTATAGATACAAAACATAATGGGCTATACATGGTTGATTTTTTAAATTTTTATGAAAAACATTAATGAGCTATAAATTGTCCATTTCGTATATAAAAACTTAAATGGACTACATACGTCATCTATATTTCGTGCAAATAATTTAATGAAATATACATCATCCATTTTTAATGCAAAAAAATTTTTTATGAAAAAAATTTTTCAAATTTTTATGAAAAAATTTAATAAACTATAAATCGTCCATTTCATATGCAAAAAACTAAAAACACTATATATCGTCTATTTTTCATGCAAAAAATTTAAATGGGCTATAGATACAAAATATAATGGGCTATACATGATTGATTTTTTAAATTTTTATGAAAAATATTAATGGGCTATAAATTGTCCATTTCGTATACAAAAACTTAAATGGACTATATACGTCGTTTATATTTCGTGCAAAGAATTTAATAAAATATACATCATCCATTTTTTATAAAAAATCAATTTTTAAAATTTTTATGAAAAAATTTAATGAACTATAAATCGTTCATTTCATACGCAAAAAACTAAAAACACTATACATCGTCTATTTTTCATTCAAAAAAGTTAAATGGGCTATAGATACAAAACATAATGGGCTATACATGGTTGATTTTTTAAATTTTTATGAAAAACATTAATGAGCTATAAATTGTCCATTTCGTATATAAAAACTTAAATGGACTACATACGTCATCTATATTTCGTGCAAATAATTTAATGAAATATACATCATCCACTTTTTATGAAAAAAAAATTTTTATAAAAAAAATTTAATGGACTATTATACATCGTCAATTTTTCAAATTTTTATGAAAAAATTTAATGAACTATAAATCGTTCATTTCATATGCAAAAAACTAAGAACACTTTACATTAATTTAAATTTTTATGAAAAATATTAATGGGCTATAAATTGTCCATTTCGTATACAAAAACTTAAATGGACTATATACGTCGTCTATATTTCGTGCAAAGAATTTAATGAAATATACATCATCCATTTTTTATAAAAAATCAATTTTTAAAATTTTTATGAAAAAATTTAATGAACTATAAATCGTTCATTTCATACGCAAAAAACTAAAAACACTATACATCGTCTATTTTTCATGCAAAAAATTTAAATGGGCTATAGATACAAAATATAATGGGCTATACATGGTTGATTTTTTAAATTTTTATGAAATATATATATACGTCGTCTATTTTTCGGGCAAAGAATTTAATGAAATATACATCATCCATTTTTGATGAAAAAAAAATTTTATGAAAAAAATTTAATGGACTATACATCGTCAATTTTTAAAATTTTTATGAAAAAAATTTAATGAACTATAAATCGTTCATTTCATATGCAAAAAACTAAAAACACTATACATCGTCTATTTTTCATGCAAAAAAATTAAATGGGCTATAGATACAAAATATAATGGGCTATACATAGGTGATTTTTTAAAATTTTATGAAAAACATTAATGGGCTATAAATTGTCCATTTCGTATACAAAAACTTAAATGGACTATATACGTCGTCTATATTTCGTGCAAAGAATTTAGTGAAATATACATCATCGATTTTTTATGAAAAAAAATTTTCATCGTCAGTTTTTCAAATTTTTATGAAAAAATTTAATGAACTATAAATCGTCCATTTGATATGCAAGAAACTAAAAACACTATACATCGTCTATTTTTCATGCAAAAAATTTAAATGGGCTATAGATACAAAATATAATGGGCTATACATGGTTGATTTTTTAAATTTTTATGAAATATATAGATACGTCGTCTATTTTTCGGGCAAAGAATTTAATGAAATATACATCATCCATTTTTGATGAAAAAAAAATTGTTTATGAAAAAAATTTAATAGACTATACATCGTCAATTTTCAAAATTTTTATGAAAAAATTTAATGAACTATAAATCGTTCATTTCATATGCAAAAAACTAAGAACACTATACATCGTCTATTTTTCATGCAAAAAATTTAAATGGGCTATAGATACAAAATATAATGGGCTATACATGGTTGATTTTTTAAATTTTTATGAAAAACATTAATGAGCTATAAATTGTCCATTTCGTATACAAAAACTTAAATGGACTACACACGTCGTCTATATTTCGTGCAAATAATTTAATGAAATATACATCATCCACTTTTTATGAAAAAAAATTTTTTATAAAAAAAATTTAATGGACTATACATCGTCAATTTTTAAAATTTTTATAAAAAAATTTAATGAACTATAAATCGTTCATTTCATATGCAAAAAACTAAAAACACTATACATCGTCTATTTTTCATGCAAAAAAATTAAATGGGCTATGATACAAAATATAATGGGCTATACATAGATGATTTTTTAAAATTTTACGAAAAATATTAATGGGCTATAAATTGTCCATTTCGTATACAAAAACTTAAATGGACTATATACGTCGTCTATATTTCGTGCAAAGAATTTAATAAAATATACATCATCCATTTTTGATGAAAAAAAAAATTTTTTATGAAAAAAATTTAATGGACTATATATCGTCAATTTTTCAAATTTGTATGAAAAAATTTAATGAACTATAAATCGTTCATTTCATATGCAAGAAACTAAAAACACTATACATCGTCTAATTTTTCATGCAAAAAATTTAAATGGGCTATAGATACAAAATATAATGGGCTATACATGGTTGATTTTTTAAATTTTTATGAAAAACATTAATGAGCTATAAATTGTCCATTTCGTATACAAAAACTTAAATGGACTATATACGTCGTCTATATTTCGTGCAAAGAATTCAATGAAATATACATCATCCAATTTTTATGAAAAAAAATTTTTTATGAAAAAAAATTTATTAAAATTTTTCAAATTTTTATGAAAAAATTTCATGAACTATAAATCGTTCATTTCATATGCAAAAAACTAAGAACACTATACATCGTCTATTTTTCATGCAAAAATATTAAATGGGCTATAGATACAAAATATAATGGGCTATACATGGTTGATTTTTTAAATTTTTATGAAAAACATTAATGAGCTATAAATTGTCCATTTCGTATACAAAAACTTAAATGGACTACATACGTCGTCTATATTTCGTGCAAATAATTTAATGAAATATACATCATCCACTTTTTATGAAAAAAAATTTTTTATAAAAAACTTTAATGGACTATATATACATCGTAAATTTTTTAAAATTTTTATGAAAAAATTTAATGAACTATAAATCGTTCATTTCATATGCAAAAAACTAAAAACACTATATATCGTCTATTTTTCATGCAAAAAAATTAAATGGGCTATAGATACAAAATATAATGGGCTATACATAGATGATTTTTTAAAATTTTATGAAAAATATTAATGGGCTATAAATTGTCCATTTCGTATACAAAAACTTAAATGGACTATATACGTCGTCTATATTTCGTGCAAAGAATTTAATGAAATATACATCATCCATTTTTGATGAAAAAAAAAAATTTTTATGAAACAAATTTAATGGACTATATATCGTCAATTTTCCAAATTTTTATGAAAAAATTTAATGAACTATAAATCGTTCATTTCATATGCAAAAAACTAAGAACACTATACATCGTCTATTTTTCATGCAAAAAATTTAAATGGGCTATAGATACAAAATATAATGGGCTATACATGGTTGATTTTTTAAATTTTTATGAAAAACATTAATGAGCTATAAATTGTCCATTTCGTATACAAAAACTTAAATGGACTACATACGTCGTCTATATTTCGTGCAAATAATTTAATGAAATATACATCATCCAATTTTTATGAAAAAAAATTTTTTATAAAAAAACTTTAATGGACTATACATCGTAAATTTTTAAAATTTTTATGAAAAAATTTAATGAACTATAAATCGTTCATTTCATATGCAAAAAACTAAAAACACTATATATCGGCTATTTTTCATACAAAAAAATTAAATGGGCTATAGATACAAAATATAATGGGCTATACATGGTTGATTTTTTAAATTTTTATGAAAAACATTAATGTGCTATAAATTGTCCATTTCGTATACAAAAACTTAAATGGACTATATACGGCGTCTATATTTCGTGCAAAGAATTTAATGAAATATACATCATCCATTTTTTATGAAAAAAATTTTTTATAAAAAAAATTTAATGGACTATACATTGTCAATTTTTCAAATTTTTATGAAAAAATTTAATGAACTATAAATCGTCCATTTGATATGCAAGAAACTAAAAACACTATACATCGTCTACTTTTCAAGCAAAAACTTTAAATGGGCTATAGATACAAAATATAATGGGCTATACATGGTTGATTTTTTAAATTTTTATGAAAAACATTAATGGGCTATAAATTGTCCATTTCGTATACAAAAACTTAAATGGACTATATACGTCGTCTATATTTCGTGCAAAGAATTTAATGAAATATACATCATCCATTTTTTATGAAAAAAAAATTTTTATAAAAAAAATTTAATGGACTATACATCGTCAATTTTTCAACTTTTTTAAACAAAATTTAATTATCTAAAAATTTGAATATGAATTTAAAAGTCAATTTTTCAAATTTTTATGAAAAAATTTAATGAACTATAAATCGTTTCATGCAAAAAATTTAAATGGGCTATAGATACAAAATATAATGGGCTATACATGTTTGATTTATTAAATTTTTATGAAAAACATTAATGGGCTATAAATTGTCCGTTTCGTATACAAAAACTTAAATGGACTATATACGTCGTCTATATTTCGTGCAAAGAATTTAATGAAATATACATCATCCAATTTTTATGAAAAAAATATTTTTATAAAAAAACTTTAATGGACTATACATCGTCAATTTTTAAAATTTTTAGGAAAAAATTTAATGAACTATAAATCGTTCATTTCATATGCAAAAAACTAAAAACACTATACATCGTCTATTTTTCATGCAAAAAAAATTAAATGGGCTATAGATACAAAATATAATGGGCTATACATAGGTGATTTTTTAAAATTTTATGAAAAACATTAATGGGCTATAAATTGTCGATTTCGTATACAAAAACTTAAATGGACTATATACTTCGTCTATATTTCGTGCAAAGAATTTAATGAAATATACATCATCCATTTTTGATGAAAAAAAATTTTTTTTTGAAAAAAATTTAATGGAGATATACATCGTCAATTTTTCAAATTTTTATGAAAAAATTTAATGAACTATAAATCGTCCATTTCATATGCAAAAAACTAAAAACACTATACATCGTCTATTTTTCATGCAAAAAAATTAAATGGGCTATATATACAAAATATAATAGGCTATACATAGGTGATTTTTTAAAATTTTATGAAAAACATTAATGGGCTATAAATTGTCCATTTCGTATACAAAAACTTAAATGGACTATATACGTCGTCTATATTTCGTGCAAAGAATTTAATGAAATATACATCATCCATTTTTTATGAAAAAAAATTTTTTATAAAAAAAATTTAATGGACTATATACATTGTCAATTTTTCAAATTTTTATGAAAAAATTTAATGAACTATAAATCGTTTATTTGATATGCAAGAAACTAAAAACACTATACATCGTCTACTTTTCAAGCAAAAACTTTAAATGGGCTATAGATACAAAATATAATGGGCTATACATGGTTGATTTTTTAAATTTTTATGAAAAACATTAATGGGCTATAAATTGTCCATTTCGTATACAAAAACTTAAATGGACTATATACATCGTCTATATTTCGTGCAAAGAATTTAATGAAATATACATCATCCAATTTTTATGAAAAAAAATTTTTTATGAAAAAAATTTAAAAATTAAATTTTTCAAATTTTTATGAAAAAATTTAATAAACTATAAATCGTTCATTTCATATGCAAAAAACTAAGAACACTATACATCGTCTATTTTTCATGCAAAAAATTTAAATGGGCTATAGATACAAAATATAATGGGCTATACATGGTTGATTTTTTAAATTTTTATGAAAAACATTAATGGGCTATAAATTGTCCATTTCGTATACAAAAACTTAAATGGACTATATACGTCGTCTATATTTCGTGCAAAGAATTTAATGAAATATACATCATCCATTTTTTATGAACAAAAAATTTTTATAAAAAAAATTTAATGGACTATACATCGTCAATTTTTCAACTTTTTTAAACAAAATTTAATTATCTAAAAATTTGAATATGAATTTAAAAGTCAATTTTTCAAATTTTTATGAAAAAATTTAATGAACTATAAATCGTTTCATGCAAAAAATTTAAATGGGCTATAGATACAAAATATAATGGGCTATACATGTTTGATTTATTAAATTTTTATGAAAAACATTAATGGGCTATAAATTGTCCGTTTCGTATACAAAAACTTAAATGGACTATATACGTCGTCTATATTTCGTGCAAAGAATTTAATGAAATATACATCATCCAATTTTTATGAAAAAAATATTTTTATAAAAAAACTTTAATGGACTATACATCGTCAATTTTTAAAATTTTTAGGAAAAAATTTAATGAACTATAAATCGTTCATTTCATATGCAAAAAACTAAAAACACTATACATCGTCTATTTTTCATGCAAAAAAAAATTAAATGGGCTATAGATACAAAATATAATGGGCTATACATAGGTGATTTTTTAAAATTTTATGAAAAACATTAATGGGCTATAAATTGTCGATTTCGTATACAAAAACTTAAATGGACTATATACTTCGTCTATATTTCGTGCAAAGAATTTAATGAAATATACATCATCCATTTTTTATGAAAAAAAATTTTTTTTTGAAAAAAATTTAATGGAGATATACATCGTCAATTTTTCAAATTTTTATGAAAAAATTTAATGAACTATAAATCGTCCATTTCATATGCAAAAAACTAAAAACACTATACATCGTCTATTTTTCATGCAAAAAAATTAAATGGGCTATATATACAAAATATAATGGGCTATACATGGTTGATTTTTAAAATTTTTATGAAAAACATTAATGGGCTATAAATTGCTATAAATTTAATGAAATATACATCATCCATTTTTTATGAAAAAAAATTTTTTATGAAAAAAATTTAATGGACTATGCATCGTCAATTTTTCAAATTTTTATGAAAAAATTTAATGAACTATAAATCGTTTATTTCATATGCAAAAAACTATTTTTCATGCAAAAAAATTAAATGGGCTATATATACAAAATATAATGGGCTATACATGGTTGATTTTTTAAATTTTTATGAAAAACATTAATGTGCTATAAATTGTCCATTTCGTATACAAAAACTTAAATGGACTATATACGTCGTCTATATTTCGTGCAAAGAATTTAATGAAATATACATCATCCATTTTTTATAAAAAAAATTTTTTATAAAAAAAATTTAATGGACTATACTCGTCAATTTTCCAAATTTTTATGAAAAAATTTAATGAACTATAAATCGTCCATTTCATATGCAAAAAACTAAAAACACTATACATCGTCTATTTTTCATGCAAAAAAATTAAATGGGCTATATATACAAAATATAATGGGCTATACATGGTTGATTTTTTAAATTTTTATGAAAAACATTAATGTGCTATAAATTGTCCATTTCGTATACAAAAACTTAAATGGACTATATACGTCGTCTATATTTCGTGCAAAGAATTTAATGAAATATACATCATCCATTTTTTATGAAAAAAAATTTTTTATAAAAAAAATTTAATGGACTATACATTGTCAATTTTTCAAATTTTTATGAAAAAATTTAATGAACTATAAATCGTCCATTTGATATGCAAGAAACTAAAAACACTATACATCGTCTACTTTTCAAGCAAAAACTTTAAATGGGCTATAGATACAAAATATAATGGGCTATACATGGTTGATTTTTTAAATTTTTATGAAAAACATTAATGGGCTATAAATTGTCCATTTCGTATACAAAAACTTAAATGGACTATATACATCGTCTATATTTCGTGCAAAGAATTTAATGAAATATACATCATCCATTTTTGATGAAAAAAAATTTTTTTTTGAAAAAAATTTAATGGAGATATACATCGTCAATTTTTCAAATTTTTATGAAAAAATTTAATGAACTATAAATCGTCCATTTCATATGCAAAAAACTAAAAACACTATACATCGTCTATTTTTCATGCAAAAAAAATTAAATGGGCTATAGATACAAAATATAATGGGCTATACATAGGTGATTTTTTAAAATTTTATGAAAAACATTAATGGGCTATAAATTGTCGATTTCGTATACAAAAACTTAAATGGACTATATACTTCGTCTATATTTCGTGCAAAGAGTTTAATGAAAAATACATCATCCATTTTTAATGCAAAAAAATTTTTTATGAAAAAAATTTAATGGACTATACATCGTCAATTTTTCAAATTTTTATGAAAAAATTTAATGAACTATAAATCGTCCATTTCATATGCAAAAAACTAAAAACACTATACATCGTCTATTTTTCATGCAAAAAAATTAAATGGGCTATAGATACAAAATATAATGGGCTATACATGGTTGATTTTTTAAATTTTTATGAAAAACATTAATGGGCTATAAATTGTCCATTTCGTATACAAAAACTTAAATGGACTATATACGTCGTCTTTATTTCGTGCAAAGAATTTAATGAAATATACATCATCCATTTTTTATGAAAAAAATTTAATGGACTATACATCGTTAATTTTTAAAATTTTTATGAAAAAATTTAATGAACTATAAATCGTTCATTTCATATGCAAAAAACTAAGAACACTATACATCGTCTATTTTTCATGCAAAAAAATGGGCTATACATAGGTGATTTTTTTTTATTTTATGAAAAACATTAATGGGCTATAAATTGTCCATTTCGTATACAAAAACTTAAATGGACTATATACGTCGTCTATATTTCGTGCAAAGAATTTAATGAAATATACATCAACCATTTTTTATGAAAAAAAATTTTTATGAAAAAAATTTAATGGACTATACATCGCTATACAACGTCAATTTTTCAAATTTTTATGAAAAAATTTAATGAACTATAAATCGTTCACTTCATATGCAAAAAACTAAAAACACTATACATCGTCTATTTATCATGCAAAAAATTTAAATGGGCTATAGATACAAAATATAATGGGATATACATGGTTGATTTTTTAAAATTTTATGAAAAACATTAATGGGCTATAAATTGTCGATTTCGTATACAAAAACTTAAATGGACTATATACATCGTCTATATTTCGTGCAAAGAATTTAATGAAATATACATCATCTATTTTTTATGAAAATAAATTTTCATCGTCAATTTTTCAAATTTTTATGAAAAAATTTAATGAACTATAAATCGTTCATTTCATATGCAAAAAACTAAAAACTCTATACATCGTCTATTTTTCATGCAAAAAATTTAAATGGGCTATAGATACAAAATATAATGGGCTATACATGGTTGATTTTTTAAATTTTTATGAAAAACATTAATGGGCTATAAATTGTCCATTTCGTATACAAAAACTTAAATGGACTATATACGTCGTCTATATTTCGTGCAAAGAATTTAATGAAATATACATCATCTATTTTTTATGAAAAGAAATTTTCATCGTCAATTTTTAAAATTTTTATGAAAAAATTTAATGAACTATAAATCGTTCACTTCATATGCAAAAAACTAAAAACACTATACATCGTCTATTTTTCATGCAAAAAATTTAAATGGGCTATAGATACAAAATATAATGGGATATACATGGTTGATTTTTTAAATTTTTATGAAAAACATTAATGGGCTATAAATTGTCCATTTCGTATACAAAAATTTAAATGGACTATATACATCGTCTACATTTCGTGCAAAGAATTTAATGAAATATACATCATCTATTTTTTATGAAAAGAAATTTTCATCGTCAATTTTTAAAATTTTTATGAAAAAATTTAATGAACTATAAATCGTTCATTTCATATGCAAAAAACTAAAAACTCTATACATCGTCTATTTTTCATGCAAACAATTTAAATGGGCTATAGATACAAAATATAATGGGCTATACATGGTTGATTTTTTAAATTTTTATGAAAAACATTAATGGGCTATAAATTGTCCACTTCGTATACAAAAACTTAAATGGACTATATACGTCGTCTATATTTCGTGCAAAGAATTTAATGAAATATACATCAACCATTTTTTATGAAAAAAAATTTTTATGAAAAAAATTTAATGGACTATACATCGCTATACATCGTCAATTTTTCAAATTTTTATGAAAAAATTTAATGAACTATAAATCGTTCACTTCATATGCAAAAAACTAAAAACTCTATACATCGTCTATTTTTCATGCAAACAATTTAAATGGGCTATAGATACAAAATATAATGGGCTATACATGGTTGATTTTTTAAATTTTTATGAAAAACATTAATGGGCTATAAATTGTCCATTTCGTATACAAAAATTTAAATGGACTATATACTTCGTCTATATTTCGTGCAAAGAATTTAATGAAATATACATCATCCATTTTTGATGAAAAAAAATTTTTTATGAAAAAAATTTAATGGACTATACATCGTCAATTTTTCAAATTTTTATGAAAAAATTTAATGAACTATAAATCGTTCATTTCATATGCAAAAAACTAAAAACACTATACATCGTCTATTTTTCATGCAAAAGATTTAAATGGGCTATAGATACAAAATATAATGGGCTATACATGGTTGATTTTTTAAATTTTTATGAAAAACATTAATGGGCTATAAATTGTCCATTTCGTATACAAAAACTTAAATGGACTATATACATCGTCTATATTTCGTGCAAAGAATTTAATGAAATATACATCATCCATTTTTTATGAAAAAAAATGTTTATGAAAAAAATTTAATGGACTATATATACATCGTCAATTTTTCAAATTTTTATGAAAAAATTTAATGAACTATAAATCGTTCATTTCATATGCAAAAAACTAAGAACACTATACATCGTCTATTTTTCATGCAAAAAAATTAAATGGGCTATAGATACAACATATAATGGGTAATACATGGTTGATTTTTTAAATTTTTATGAAAAACATTAATGGGCTATAAATTGTCCATTTCGTATACAAAAACTTAAATGGACTATATACGTCGTCTATATTTCGTGCAAAGAATTTAATGAAATATACATCAACCATTTTTTATGAAAAAAAATTTTTATGAAAAAAATTTAATGGACTATACATCGCTATACATCGTCAATTTTTCAAATTTTTATGAAAAAATTTAATGAACTATAAATCGTTCACTTCATATGCAAAAAACTAAAAACACTATACATCGTCTATTTTTCATGCAAAAAATTTAAATGGGCTATAGATACAAAATATAATGGGATATACATGGTTGATTTTTTAAATTTTTATGAAAAACATTAATGGGCTATAAATTGTCCATTTCGTATACAAAAACTTAAATGGACTATATACATCGTCTATATTTCGTGCAAAGAATTTAATGAAATATACATCATCCATTTTTGATGAAAAAAAATTTTTTATGAAAAAAATTTAATGGACTATACATCGTCAATTTTTCAAATTTTTATGAAAAAATTTAATGAACTATAAATCGTTCATTTCATATGCAAAAAACTAAAAACTCTATACATCGTCTATTTTTCATGCAAAAAATTTAAATGGGCTATAGATACAAAATATAATGGGCTATACATGGTTGATTTTTTAAATTTTTATGAAAAACATTAATGGGCTATAAATTGTCCACTTCGTATACAAAAACTTAAATGGACTATATACGTCGTCTATATTTCGTGCAAAGAATTTAATGAAATATACATCAACCATTTTTTATGAAAAAAAATTTTCATCGTCAATTTTTCAAATTTTTATGAAAAAATTTAATGAACTATAAATCGTTCATTTCATATGCAAAAAACTAAGAACACTATACATCGTCTATTTTTCATGCAAAAAAATTAAATGGGCTATAGATACAAAATATAATGGGCTATACATGGTTGATTTTTTAAATTTTTATGAAAAACATTAATGGGCTATAAATTGTCCATTTCGTATACAAAAACTTAAATGGACTATATACGTCGTCTATATTTCGTGCAAAGAATTTAATGAAATATACATCAACCATTTTTTATGAAAAAAAATTTTTATGAAAAAAATTTAATGGACTATACATCGCTATACATCGTCAATTTTTCAAATTTTTATGAAAAAATTTAATGAACTATAAATCGTTCACTTCATATGCAAAAAACTAAAAACACTATACATCGTCTATTTTTCATGCAAAAAATTTAAATGGGCTATAGATACAAAATATAATGGGATATACATGGTTGATTTTTTAAATTTTTATGAAAAACATTAATGGGCTATAAATTGTCCATTTCGTATACAAAAATTTAAATGGACTATATACATCGTCTATATTTCGTGCAAAGAATTTAATGAAATATACATCATCTATTTTTTATGAAAAGAAATTTTCATCGTCAATTTTTCAAATTTTTATGAAAAAATTTAATGAACTATAAATCGTTCATTTCATATGCAAAAAACTAAAAACTCTATACATCGTCTATTTTTCATGCAAAAAATTTAAATGGGCTATAGATACAAAATATAATGGGCTATACATGGTTGATTTTTTAAATTTTTATGAAAAACATTAATGGGCTATAAATTGTCCATTTCGTATACAAAAACTTAAATGGACTATATACGTCGTCTATATTTCGTGCAAAGAATTTAATGAAATATACATCATCCATTTTTTATGAAAAAAAAAATTTTTATGAAAAAAATTTAATGGACTATATATACATCGTCAATTTTTCAAATTTTTATGAAAAAATTTAATGAACTATAAATCGTTCATTTCATATGCAAAAAACTAAAAACTCTATACATCGTCTATTTTTCATGCAAAAAATTTAAATGGGCTATAGATACAAAATATAATGGGCTATACATGGTTGATTTTTTAAATTTTTATGAAAAACATTAATGTGCTATAAATTGTCCATTTCGTATACAAAAACTTAAATGGACTATATACGTCGTCTATATTTCGTGCAAAGATTTTAATGAAATATACATCATCCATTTTTTATAAAAAAAAATGTTTATGAAAAAAATTTAATGGACTATATATACATCGTCAATTTTTAAAATTTTTATGAAAAAATTTAATGAACTATAAATCGTTCATTTCATATGCAAAAAACTAAGAACACTATACATCGTCTATTTTTCATGCAAAAAAATTAAATGGGCTATAGATACAAAATATAATGGGCTATACATGGTTGATTTTTTAAATTTTTATGAAAAACATTAATGGGCTATAAATTGTCCATTTCGTATACAAAAACTTAAATGGACTATATACGTCGTCTATATTTCGTGCAAAGAATTTAATGAAATATACATCAACCATTTTTTATGAAAAAAAATTTTTATGAAAAAAATTTAATGGACTATACATCGCTATACATCGTCAATTTTTAAAATTTTTATGAAAAAATTTAATGAACTATAAATCGTTCACTTCATATGCAAAAAACTAAAAACACTATACATCGTCTATTTTTCATGCAAAAAATTTAAATGGGCTATAGATACAAAATATAATGGGATATACATGGTTGATTTTTTAAATTTTTATGAAAAACATTAATGGGCTATAAATTGTCCATTTCGTTTACAAAAATTTAAATGGACTATATACATCGTCTATATTTCGTGCAAAGAATTTAATGAAATATACATCATCTATTTTTTATGAAAAGAAATTTTCATCGTCAATTTTTCAAATTTTTATGAAAAAATTTAATGAACTATAAATCGTTCATTTCATATGCAAGAAACTAAAAACTCTATACATCGTCTATTTTTCATGCAAAAAATTTAAATGGGCTATAGATACAAAATATAATGGGCTATACATGGTTGATTTTTTAAATTTTTATGAAAAACATTAATGGGCTATAAATTGTCCATTTCGTATACAAAAACTTAAATGGACTATATACGTCGTCTATATTTCGTGCAAAGAATTTAATGAAATATACATCATCCATTTTTTATGAAAAAAAAATTTTTATGAAAAAAATTTAATGGACTGTACATCGTCAATTTTTCAAATTTTTATGAAAAAATTTAATGAACTATAAATCGTTCATTTCATATGCAAAAAACTAAAAACACTATACATCGTCCATTTTTCATGCAAAAAAATTAAATGGGCTATAGATACAAAATGTAATGGGCTATACATGGTTGATTTTTTAAATTTATTATGAAAAACATTAATGGGCTATAAATTGTCCATTTCGTATACAAAAACTTAAATGGACTATATACGTCGTCTATATTTCGTGCAAAGAATTTAATGAAATATACATCATCCATTTTTTATGAAAAAAAATTTTTATGAAAAAAATTTAATGGACTGTACATCGTCAATTTTTCAAATTTTTATGAAAAAATTTAATGAACTATAAATCGTTCATTTCATATGCAAAAAACTAAAAACACTATACATCGTCCATTTTTCATGCAAAAAAATTAAATGGGCTATAGATACAAAATGTAATGGGCTATACATGGTTGATTTTTTAAATTTTTATGAAAAACATTAATGGGCTATAAATTGTCCATTTCGTATACAAAAACTTAAATGGACTATATACGTCGTCTATATTCCGTGCAAAGAATTTAATGAAATATACATCATCCAATTTTTATGAAAAAAAATTTTTATAAAAAAAATTTTATGGACTATACATCGTCAATTTTTAAAATTTTTATGAAAAAATTTAATGAACTATAAATCGTTCATTTCATATGCAAAAAACTAAGAACACTATATATACATCGTCTATTTTTCATGCAAAAAATTTAAATGGGCTATAGATACAAAATATAATGGGCTATACATGGTTAATTTTTTAAATTTTTATGAAAAACATTAATGGGCTATAAATTGTCCATTCCGTATACAAAAACTTAAATGGACTATATACATCGCCTATATTTCGTGCAAAGAATTTAATGAAATATACATCATCCATTTTTTATGAAAAAAATTTAATGTACTTATACATCGTCAATTTTTCAAATTTTTATGAAAAAATTTAATAAACTATGAATCGTTCATTTCATATGAAAAAAAACTAAAAACACTATACATCGTCTATTTTTCATGCAAAAAAATTAAATGTGCTATAGATACAAAATATAATGGGCTATACATGGTTGATTTTTAAAATTTTTATGAAAAACATTAATGGGCTATAAATTGTTCATTTCGTATACAAAAACTTAAATGGACTATATACGTTGTCTATATTTCGTGTAAAGAAATACATCGTCAATTTTTCAAATTTTTATGAAAAAATTTAATGAACTATAAATTCTTCATTTCATATGCAAAAAACTAAAAACAGTATACATCGTCTATTTTTCATGCAAAAAAATTAAATGGGCTATAGATACAAAATATAATGGGCTATACATGGTTGATTTTAGAAATTTTTATGAAAAACATTAATGGGCTGTAAATTGTCTATTTTGTATACAAAAACTTAAATGGACTATATACGTCGCACAGTGGCTGAAAATCGTTTTTCATTGGCCAAAAGTCTAATTTTTTTTGTCACCGATTTTTAAAATTTTTACGCCTTTTTGTAGCTAATATATTCAGATTAAGGTAGCCAAAAACTTAGGTTAAACTATTGATAATTGTGGGCGTGGCATGCTGTCAAACTCAACAGTTTTTTTAATTTCAGAAAAAGTTGTTTTTCTTTTGTTTTTTATCAAAAATAAATGGTTACTACTCGCAAGCTATCATCGATAACGGCCTGCGGTCTTTTTTATAATGTTGGTAGGACTATAGTCTTTAGTTTTTGTAAGTGGTCACAGCTCTAGCGTTTAATATTACGGGCGTTATGAAATATTTATGAAACTACTATATTTTTCTCAAATTTAAATTTTAGTGGAATAGAACTTCTAGGGAACAAAAAGGAACAAGAAACGTATACCACCAGGAGAAAGGTGAAAGTGTCCTCTTTAACGCTATATATACTTTTGCACCCGTGACGACCCGTGGGTAGAACACTTTTTTCATTTTAATGAAATTACTCTAAAAAAAATTCAAATTAATTTAAACAGCCCTATAAGTACTCGTATACAATAGTGTCTTAAATTTTCACTTTTTTGCCTAAAAGTTTGTTTTTTTTTTACTTTAGACTACGTAAAACGAAAAAAATTAAATATAATAACTGCGAAAGGGTTTAATGGCTTTGTTTTGATCAGCAAAAAATAAGTCATAAAATTATCACAATAGGTTCTACAGTAAACATATGATCTCTTTCTGAATTTACCTGTTATCAAATGTTAGGGTCAACCAAAGTCATAAACATTTTTATAACAATAATGGCGACATTAAACCACTAAAGATAAAAAACAACCCCATATTGGCGAGATACTAATCAGTTTTACCTGATATTAAGGTCTGAATAACATGTGCAGTTTTGTTCAATTTAAGCACTACCTGCTATGAAATTGAAGATCAATGTGTGAATAACATGTATCTAAAAATGTATAAAACTACGGATTCCATAAGGGATTACTCAGTAATAAGTTAATCCTTTAATTGTACGGATAAAATATAACAAATAAAAATATTCAGATAAATATGGAGAGCTTCAGTTATAAAGAACTGGCCGAAGAGTATTTTAGAAACAAAAACCAGGAAGATGTTCTTAGTTACGTTAAAATAAAATTAAACTTAAATTCGTGTAGCACCGAAATGCAAGAGCAATTATCTAATTTCGTCAAAGCACTAAAAAAACGCTACAAAGAAGTTAGCTACAGTAAACAAAACTTTTATATAAAAAGTGCAAACTGGTTAGAAGGCCAACTTACTGTCGCTGCAGAAACAGCAAAGCAAGATAAGGCTGGAAGACCACGCAAATCATTAATGGGCAACTGCAGTGATAGATCTAAGAGGCGGAAACTTAAAGATTTTAACGATGCAATTGGTTGTACAAATATAAAAGAATCTTTCCTACATCAATTACGATCACAGAACCAATTATCAAAAGTGGATATCATTGAAAAAGTTGTTAAAGCTAGTCCAGTGAGAACAAAACGGATTCTTAAAAGTATACCAACTCCGAGTGATGCAATACAGTACACAAAAGAGGAGGCATTAGCATTATTTCTGGATTTGAAATTAACAAAACAGGAGTGGATTTAAACCTTATTTTCAGGTTTAAAATAATCCTAGAAGTACTTGCGTGCAATGAAGAAATTGACTCTAGAAAATTTGGAGATTATGCTAAGGAAACTGCAAAAATATATACAACCAACTACCCATGGAGAAATATGTCTGCAACAGTTCATAAAATCCTTTATCATGGAGAAGATATCATTAAATATCATTTGGTGCCACTTGGAGATCTATCAGAGGAGGCTCAGGAAAAAAGAAACAAGGATTACAGATTTTATAGAGAGCACAATACTAGAAAAATTTCACGAAATTCAACAAATGAAGATCTATTTAATATATTATTGGCAACGTCAGATCCGTTCATCTCCAGTATTCGAAATCAATGGAAAGTGGAACATCGGGATTTAGGTGAAGAAGCCAAAAAACTACTAAAGAACAGAAATAGCACAGAACAAAATATGGAATATTTACAATCAATATTTGAGTCAAATGAATAATAATCATAATTGCCTTTCATTGTTATTTAAGGTACGAAAAGCATACTATTAGTAAAAAATAATAATAAACAGGACCTACCATTGTTACAAATGCTATTAAAATTTATTGCAGTTTTTATTTTTAATATGTTTTTTAAAATGATCAAATTTGACAGCAAAAAATAATAAATTTTTCTGTAGTAATAGCAATATTTTTAGATAATATTATTAAAGTTTTTTTTTAAGTGTAACTATTCTTTGAGTGTAAACAAAATTGCAAATTAGACAGCAAAAAATTTTTAATTTTTCTGTAATAATAGCAAAATCGTTGATTTTACTATTTTTTTTTAGTGTAAAATTTTTTTTGAGTGTAACATTAAATAAATTCCATTATTACAAAACATATTTATAATTATTACTAATTTCCATATATTAAATTTTTTAATAAATAAAAAAATAATAAACCCATATTTCACTCTAAAAGTTAAAAAAATTCAAAAGTTCAACTTTGAGCTAGAATTCCTTAAAAAGTCCTCAATCAATTTTAATGTAATTAAAACTGAGTCAAACTGAACTAAATATCTATCCACTAAAATAAAAATTACTTCAATATTTTGATCAGTTCAAAAGTTACAGAATTTTGGCCAATGAAAAACGATTTTCAGCCACTGTGCGTCGTCTATATTTCGTGCAAAGAATTTAATGAAATATACATCATCCATTTTTGATGAAAAAAATTTTTTATGAAAAAAATTTAATGGACTATAATACATCGTCAATTTTTCAAATTTTAATGAAACAATTTAATGAACTATGAATCGTTCATTTCATATGAAAAAAACTAAAACCACTATACATCGTCTATTTTTCATGCAAAAAAATTAAATGGGCTATAGATACAAAATATAATGGGCTATACATGGTTGATTTTTGAAATTTTTATGAAAAACATTAATGGGCTATAAATTGTCCATTTTGTATACAAAAACTTAAATGGACTATATACGTCGTCTATATTTCGTGTAAAGAATTTAATGAAATATACATCATCCAATTTTTATGAAAAAAAATTTTTTATGAAACAAATTTAATAGGCTATAATACATCGTCAATTTTTCAAATTTTAATGAAAAAATTTAATAAACTATGAATCGTTCATTTCATATGAAAAAAAAACTAAAAACACTATACATCGTCTATTTTTCATGCAAAAAAATTAAATGGGCTATAGATACAAAATATAATGGGCTATACATGGTTGATTTTTTAAATTTTTTGAAAAACATTAATGGGCTATAAATTGTCCATTTCGCATACAAAAACTTGAATGGACTATATACGTCGTCTATATTTCGTGCAAAGAATTTAATGAAATATACATCATCCAATTTTTATGAAAAAAAAATTTTTTATGAAAAAAAATTAATGGACATGTCAATTTTTCAAATTTTTATGAAAAAATTTAATGAGCTATAAATCGTCCATTTCATATGCAAAAAAACTAAAAACACTATACATCGTCTATTTTTCATGCAAAAAATTGAAATGGGCTATAGATACAAAAAATAATGGGCTATACATGGTTGATTTTTTAAATTTTTTGAAAAACATTAATGGGCTATAAATTGTCCATTTCGTATACAAAAACTTAAATGGACTATATACGTCGTCTATATTTCGTACAAAGATTTCAATGAAATATACATCATCCAATTTTTATGAAAAAAAATTTTTTATATAAAAAAATTTAATGGACTTATACATCGTCAATTTTTAAAATTTTTATGAAAAAATTTAATGAACTATAAATCGTCCATTTGATATGCAAGAAACTAAAAACACTATACATCGTCTATTTTTCATGCAAAAAATTTAAATGGGCTATAGATACAAAATATAATGGGCTATACATGGATGATTTTTTAAATTTTTATGAAAAATATTAATGGGCTATAAATTGTCCATTTCCAAAAACTTAAATGGACTATATACGTCGTCTATATTTCGTGCAAAGAATTTAATGAAATATACATCATCCATTTTTTATGAAAAAAAAATTTTTATGAAAAAAATTTAATGGACTATACATTGTCAATTTTTCAAATTTTTATGAAAAAATTTAATGAACTATAAATCGTTCATTTCATATGCAAAAAACTAAGAACACTATACATCGTCTATTTTTCATGCAAAAAATTTAAATGGGCTATAGATACAAAATATAATGGGCTATACATGGTTGATTTTTTAAATTTTTATGAAAAACATTAATGGGCTATAAGTTGTCCATTTCGTATACAAAAACTTAAATGGACTATATACGTCGTCTATATTTCGTGCAAAGAATTTAATGAAATATACATCATCCAATTTTTATGAAAAAAAATGTTTTATAAAAAAAATTTAATGAAATATATACATCGTAAATTTTTCAAATTTTTATGAAAAAATTTAATGAACTATAAATCGTTCATTTCATATGCAAAAAACTAAAAAAACTATACATCGTCTATTTTTCATGCAAAAAATTTAAATGGGCTATAGATACAAAATATAATGGGCTATACATGGTTGATTTTTTAAATTTTTATGAAAAACATTAATGGGCTATAAATTGTCCATTTCGTATACAAAAACTTAAATGGACTATATACGTCGTCTATATTTCGTGCAAAGAATTTAATGAAATATACATCATCCAATTTTTATGAAAAAAAATTTTTATGAAAAAAATTTAATGAACTATATATACATCGTCAATTTTTCAAATTTTTATGAAAAAATTTAATGAACTATAAATCGTTCATTTCATATGCAAAAAACTAAAAACACTATACATCGTCTATTTTTCATGCAAAAAATTTAAATGGGCTATAGATACAAAATATAATGGGCTATACATGGTCGATTTTTTAAATTTTTATGAAAAACATTAATGGGCTATAAATTGTCCATTTCGTATACAAAAACTTAAATGGACTATATACGTCGTCTATATTTCGTGCAAAGAATTTAATGAAATATACATCATCCAATTTTTATGAAAAAAAAAATTTTATGAAAAAAATTTAATGGACTATATA
The DNA here is from genome assembly GCA_905220375.1 of Tachina fera. NCBI lineage: Eukaryota > Metazoa > Arthropoda > Insecta > Diptera > Tachinidae > Tachina > Tachina fera. The sequence goes on along the minus strand of LR999965.1, from coordinate 45,228,988 downwards.
TACATCGTCAATTTTTCAAATTTTTATGAAAAAATTTAATGAACTATAAATCGTTCATTTCATATGCAAAAAACTAAAAACACTATACATCGTCTATTTTTCATGGAAAAAATTTAAATGGGCTATAGATACAAAATATAATGGGCTATACATGGTTGATTTTTTAAATTTTTATGAAAAACATTAATGGGCTATAAATTGTCCATTTCGTATACAAAAACTTAAATGGACTATATACGTCGTCTATATTTCGTGCAAAGAATTTAATGAAATATACATCATCCAATTTTTATGAAAAAAAAAATTTTATGAAAAAAATTTAATGGACTATATATACATCGTCAATTTTTCAAATTTTTATGAAAAAATTTAATGAACTATAAATCGTTCATTTCATATGCAAAAAACTAAAAACACTATACATCGTCTATTTTTCATGGAAAAAATTTAAATGGGCTATAGATACAAAATATAATGGGCTATACATGGTTGATTTTTTAAATTTTTATGAAAAACATTAATGGGCTATAAATTGTCCATTTCGTATACAAAAACTTAAATGGACTATATACGTCGTCTATATTTCGTGCAAAGAATTTAATGAAATATACATCATCCAATTTTTATGAAAAAAATTTAATGGACTATACATCGTCAATTTTTCAAATTTTTATGAAAAAATTTAATGAACTATAAATCGTTCATTTCATATGCAAAAAACTAAAAACTCTATACATCGTCTATTTTTCATGCAAAAAATTTAAATGGGCTATAGATACAAAATATAATGGGCTATACATGGTTGATTTTTTAAATTTTTATGAAAAACATTAATGGGCTATAAATTGTCCATTTCGTATACAAAAACTTAAATGGACTATATACGTCGTCTATATTTCGTGCAAAGAATTTAATGAAATATACATCATCCATTTTTTATGAAAAAATAAATTTTTATGAAAAAAATTTTATGGACTATATATACATCGTCAATTTTTCAAATTTTTATGAAAAAATTTAATGAACTATAAATCGTCCATTTGATATGCAAAAAACTAAAAACACTATACATCGTCTATTTTTCATGCAAAAAATTTAAATGGGCTATAGATACAAAATATAATGGGCTATACATGGTTGATTTTTTAAATATTTATGAAAAACATTAATGGGCTATAAATTGTCCATTTCGTATACAAAAACTTAAATGGACTATATACGTCGTCTATATTTCGTGCAAAGAATTTAATGAAATATACATCATCCATTTTTTATGAAAAGAAATTTTCATCGTCAATTTTTAAAATTTTTATGAAAAAATTTAATGAACTATAAATCGTTCATTTCATATGCAAAAAACTAAAAACACTATACATCGTCTATTTTTCATGCAAAAAAATGGGCTATACATAGGTGATTTTTTTTTATTTTATGAAAAACATTAATGGGCTATAAATTGTCCATTTCGTATACAAAAACTTAAATGGACTATATACGTCGTCTATATTTCGTGCAAAGAATTTAATGAAGTATACATCATCCATTTTTTATGAAAAAAAATGTTTATGAAAAAAATTTAATGGACTATATATACATCGTCAATTTTTCAAATTTTTATGAAAAAATTTAATGAACTATAAATCGTTCATTTCATATGCAAAAAACTAAGAACACTATACATCGTCTATTTTTCATGCAAAAAAATTAAATGGGCTATAGATACAAAATATAATGGGCTATACATGGTTGATTTTTTAAATTTTTATGAAAAACATTAATGGGCTATAAATTGTCCATTTCGTATACAAAAACTTAAATGGACTATATACATCGTCTATATTTCGTGCAAAGAATTTAATGAAATATACATCATCCATTTTTTATGAAAAGAAATTTTCATCGTCAATTTTTAAAATTTTTATGAAAAAATTTAATGAACTATAAATCGTTCATTTCATATCCAAAAAACTAAAAACACTATACATCGTCTATTTTTCATGCAAAAAAATTAAATGGGCTATAGATACAAAATATAATGGGCTATACATGGTTGATTTTTTAAATTTTTTGAAAAACATTAATGGGCTATAAATTGTCCATTTCGCATACAAAAACTTGAATGGACTATATACGTCGTCTATATTTCGTGCAAAGAATTTAATGAAATATACATCATCCAATTTTTATGAAAAAAAAATTTTTTATGAAAAAAAATTAATGGACATGTCAATTTTTCAAATTTTTATGAAAAAATTTAATGAGCTATAAATCGTCCATTTCATATGCAAAAAAACTAAAAACACTATACATCGTCTATTTTTCATGCAAAAAATTGAAATGGGCTATAGATACAAAAAATAATGGGCTATACATGGTTGATTTTTTAAATTTTTTGAAAAACATTAATGGGCTATAAATTGTCCATTTCGTATACAAAAACTTAAATGGACTATATACGTCGTCTATATTTCGTGCAAAGAATTCAATGAAATATACATCATCCAATTTTTATGAAAAAAAATTTTTTATAAAAAAAATTTAATGGACTTATACATCGTCAATTTTTAAAATTTTTATGAAAAAATTTAATGAACTATAAATCGTCCATTTGATATGCAAGAAACTAAAAACACTATACATCGTCTATTTTTCATGCAAAAAATTTAAATGGGCTATAGATACAAAATATAATGGGCTATACATGGATGATTTTTTAAATTTTTATGAAAAATATTAATGGGCTATAAATTGTCCATTTCGTATACAAAAACTTAAATGGACTATATACGTCGTCTATATTTCGTGCAAAGAATTTAATGAAATATACATCATCCATTTTTTATGAAAAAAAAATTTTTATGAAAAAAATTTAATGGACTATACATTGTCAATTTTTCAAATTTTTATGAAAAAATTTAATGAAATATAAATCGTTCATTTCATATGCAAAAAACTAAGAACACTATACATCGTCTATTTTTCATGCAAAAAATTTAAATGGGCTATAGATACAAAATATAATGGGCTATACATGGTTGATTTTTTAAATTTTTATGAAAAACATTAATGGGCTATAAATTGTCCATTTCGTATACAAAAACTTAAATGGACTATATACGTCGTCTATATTTCGTGCAAAGAATTTAATGAAATATACATCATCCAATTTTTATGAAAAAAAATGTTTTATAAAAAAAATTTAATGAAATATATACATCGTCAATTTTTCAAATTTTTATGAAAAAATTTAATGAACTATAAATCGTTCATTTCATATGCAAAAAACTAAAAAAACTATACATCGTCTATTTTTCATGCAAAAAATTTAAATGGGCTATAGATACAAAATATAATGGGCTATACATGGTTGATTTTTTAAATTTTTATGAAAAACATTAATGGGCTATAAATTGTCCATTTCGTATACAAAAACTTAAATGGACTATATACGTCGTCTATATTTCGTGCAAAGAATTTAATGAAATATACATCATCCAATTTTTATGAAAAAAAAAATTTTATGAAAAAAATTTAATAAACTATATATACATCGTCAATTTTTCAAATTTTTATGAAAAAATTTAATGAACTATAAATCGTTCATTTCATATGCAAAAAACTAAAAACACTATACATCGTCTATTTTTCATGGAAAAAATTTAAATGGGCTATAGATACAAAATATAATGGGCTATACATGGTTGATTTTTTAAATTTTTATGAAAAACATTAATGGGCTATAAATTGTCCATTTCGTATACAAAAACTTAAATGGACTATATACGTCGTCTATATTTCGTGCAAAGAATTTAATGAAATATACATCATCCAATTTTTATGAAAAAAATTTAATGGACTATACATCGTCAATTTTTCAAATTTTTATGAAAAAATTTAATGAACTATAAATCGTTCATTTCATATGCAAAAAACTAAGAACACTATACATCGTCTATTTTTCATGCAAAAAAATTAAATAAGCTGTAGATACAAAATATAATGGGCTATACATGGTTGATTTTTTAAATTTTTATGAAAAAAATTAATGAGCTATAAATTGTCCATTTCGTATACAAAAACTTAAATGGACTATATACATCGTCTATATTTCGTGCAAAAAATTTAATGAAATATACATAATCCATTTTTTATGAAAAAAAAAGTTTTTATGAAAAAAATTTAATGGACTATACATCGTCAATTTTTCAAATTTTTATGAAAAAATTTAATGAACTATAAATCGTCCATTTGATATGCAAGAAACTAAAAACACTATACATCGTCTATTTTTCATGCAAAAAATTTAAATGGGCTATAGATACAAAATATAATGGGCTATATATACATGGTTGATTTTTTAAATTTTTATGAAAAACATTAATGGGCTATAAATTGTCCATTTCGTATACAAAAACTTAAATGGACTATATACGTCGACTATATTTCGTGCAAAGAATTTAATGAAATATACATCATCCATTTTTTATGAAAAGAAATTTTCATCGTAATTTTTAAAATTTTTATGAAAAAATTTAATGAACTATAAATCGTTCATTTCATATGCAAAAAACTAAAAACACTATACATCGTCTATTTTTCATGCAAAAAAATGGGCTATACATAGGTGATTTTTTTTTATTTTATGAAAAACATTAATGGGCTATAAATTGTCCATTTCGTATATAAAAACTTAAATGGACTATATACGTCGTCTATACTTCGTGCAAAGAATTTAATGAAATATACATCATCCATTTTTTATGAAAAAAAATGTTTATGAAAAAAATTTAATGGACTATATATACATCGTCAATTTTTCAAATTTTTATGAAAAAATTTAATGAACTATAAATCGTTCATTTCATATGCAAAAAACTAAGAACACTATACATCGTCTATTTTTCATGCAAAAAAATTAAATGGGCTATAGATACAAAATATAATGGGCTATACATGGTTGATTTTTTAAATTTTTATGAAAAACATTAATGGGCTATAAATTGTCCATTTCGTATACAAAAACTTAAATGGACTATATACATCGTCTATATTTCGTGCAAAGAATTTAATGAAATATACATCATCCATTTTTTATGAAAAGAAATTTTCATCGTCAATTTTTAAAATTTTTATGAAAAAATTTAATGAACTATAAATCGTTCATTTCATATCCAAAAAACTAAAAACACTATACATCGTCTATTTTTCATGCAAAAAAATTAAATGGGCTATAGATACAAAATATAATGGGCTATACATGGTTGATTTTTTAAATTTTTTGAAAAACATTAATGGGCTATAAATTGTCCATTTCGCATACAAAAACTTGAATGGACTATATACGTCGTCTATATTTCGTGCAAAGAATTTAATGAAATATACATCATCCATTTTTGATGAAAAAAATTTTTTATGAAAAAAATTTAATGGACTATAATACATCGTCAATTTTTCAAATTTTAATGAAAAAATTTAATGAACTATGAATCGTTCATTTCATATGAAAAAAACTAAAACCACTATACATCGTCTATTTTTCATGCAAAAAAATTAAATGGGCTATAGATACAAAATATAATGGGCTATACATGGTTGATTTTTGAAATTTTTATGAAAAACATTAATGGGCTATAAATTGTCCATTTTGTATACAAAAACTTAAATGGACTATATACGTCGTCTATATTTCGTGTAAAGAATTTAATGAAATATACATCATCCAATTTTTATGAAAAAAAATTTTTTATGAAACAAATTTAATAGGCTATAATACATCGTCAATTTTTCAAATTTTAATGAAAAAATTTAATAAACTATGAATCGTTCATTTCATATGAAAAAAAAACTAAAAACACTATACATCGTCTATTTTTCATGCAAAAAAATTAAATGGGCTATAGATACAAAATATAATGGGATATACATGGTTGATTTTTTAAATTTTTATGAAAAACATTAATGGGCTATAAATTGTCCATTTCGTATACAAAAACTTAAATGGACTATATACGTCGTCTATATTTCGTGCAAAGAATTTAATGAAATATACATCATCCAATTTTTATGAAAAAATTTTTTATGAAAAAAATTTAATGGACTATACATCGTCAATTTTTCAAATTTTTATGAAAAAATTTAATGAACTATAAATCGTTCATTTCATATGCAAAAAACTAAGAACACTATACATCGTCTATTTTTCATGCAAAAAAATTAAATGGGCTGTAGATACAAAATATAATGGGCTATACATGGTTGATTTTTTAAATTTTTATGAAAAAAATTAATGAGCTATAAATTGTCCATTTCGTATACAAAAACTTAAATTGACTATATACATCGTCTATATTTCGTGCAAAAAATTTAATGAAATATACATCATCCATTTTTTATAAAAAAAAAAGTTTTTATGAAAAAAATTTAATGGACTATACATCGTCAATTTTTCAAATTTTTATGAAAAAATTTAATGAACTATAAATCGTCCATTTGATATGCAAGAAACTAAAAACACTATACATCGTCTATTTTTCATGCAAAAAAATTTAAATGGGCTATAGATACAAAATATAATGGGCTATACATGGTTGATTTTTTAAATTTTTATGAAAAACCTTAATGGGCTATAAATTGTCCATTTCGTATACAAAAACTTAAATTTACTAAAAAGTGCAAAGAATTTAATGAAATATACATCATCCAATTTTTATGAAAAAAAAATTTTATGAAAAAAATTTAATGGACTATACATCGTCAATTTTTCAAATTTTTATGAAAAAATTTAATGAACTATAAATCGTCCATTTGATATGCAAGAAACTAAAAACACTATACATCTTCTATTTTTCATGCAAAAAATTTAAATGGGCTATAGATACAAAATATAATGGGCTATACATGGTTGATTTTTATGAAAAACATTAATGGGCTATAAATTGTCCATTTCGTATACAAAAACTTAAATGGACTATATACGTCGTCTATATTTCGTGCAAAGAATTTAATGAAATATACATCATCCAATTTTTATGAAAAAAAAAAAATTTTATGAAAAAAATTTAATGGACTATACATCGTCAATTTTTAAAATTTTTATGAAAAAATTTAATGAACTATAAATCGTCCATTTGATATGCAAGAAACTAAAAACACTATACATCGTCTATTTTTCATGCAAAAAATTTAAATGGGCTATAGATACAAAATATAATGGGCTATACATGGTTGATTTTTTAAATTTTTATGAAAAACATTAATGGGCTATAAATTGTCCATTTCGTATACAAAAACTTAAATGGACTATATACGTCGTCTATATTTCGTGCAAAGAATTTAATGAAATATACATCATCCAATTTTTATGAAAAAAAAAAATTTTTATGAAAAAAATTTAATGGACTATACATCGTCAATTTTTAAAATTTTTATGAAAAAATTTAATGAACTATAAATCGTCCATTTGATATGCAAGAAACTAAAAACACTATACATCGTCTATTTTTCATGCAAAAAATTTAAATGGGCTATAGATACAAAATATAATGGGCTATACATGGTCGATTTTTTAAATTTTTATGAAAAACATTAATGGGCTATAAATTGTCCATTTCGTATACAAAAACTTAAATGGACTAAAAAGTGCAAAGAATTTAATGAAATATACATCATCCAATTTTTATGAAAAAAAAATTTTATGAAAAAAATTTAATGGACTATACATCGTCAATTTTTCAAATTTTTATGAAAAAATTTAATGAACTATAAATCGTCCATTTGATATGCAAGAAACTAAAAACACTATACATCTTCAATTTTTCATGCAAAAAATTTAAATGGGCTATAGATACAAAATATAATGGGCTATACATGGTTGATTTTTTAAATTTTTATGAAAAACATTAATGGGCTATAAATTGTCCATTTCGTATACAAAAACTTAAATGGACTATATACGTCGTCTATATTTCGTGCAAAGAATTTAATGAAATATACATCATCCAATTTTTATGAAAAAAAAAAAATTTTATGAAAAAAATTTAATGGACTATACATCGTCAATTTTTAAAATTTTTATGAAAAAATTTAATGAACTATAAATCGTCCATTTTATATGCAAGAAACTAAAAACACTATACATCGTCTATTTTTCACGCAAAAAATTTAAATGGGCTATAGATACAAAATATAATGGGCTATATACAAAAACTTAAATGGACTATATACGTCGTCTATATTTCGTGCAAAGAATTTAATGAAATATACATCATCCAATTTTTATGAAAAAAAAAAATTTTATGAAAAAAATTTAATGGACTATACATCGTCAATTTTTCAAATTTTTATGAAAAAATTTAATGAACTATAAATCGTTCACTTCATATGCAAAAAACTAAGAACACTATACAACGTCTATTTTTCATGCAAAAAATTTAAATGGGCTATAGATACAAAATATAATGGGATATACATGGTTGATTTTTTAAATTTTTATGAAAAACATTAATGGGCTATAAATTGTCCATTTCGTATACAAAAACTTAAATGGACTATATACGTCGTCTATATTTCGTGCAAAGAATTTAATGAAATATACATCATCCAATTTTTATGAAAAAAAAAAATTTTATGAAAAAAATTTAATGGACTATACATCGTCAATTTTTCAAATTTTTATGAAAAAATTTAATGAACTATAAATCGTTCACTTCATATGCAAAAAACTAAGAACACTATACATCGTCTATTTTTCATGCAAAAAATTTAAATGGGCTATAGATACAAAATATAATGGGATATACATGGTTGATTTTTTAAATTTTTATGAAAAACATTAATGGGCTATAAATTGTCCATTTCGTATACAAAAACTTAAATGGACTATATACGTCGTCTATATTTCGTGCAAAGAATTTAATGAAATATACATCATCCAATTTTTATGAAAAACTTTTTTATGAAAAAAATTTAATGGACTATACATCGTCAATTTTTCAAATTTTTATGAAAAAATTTAATGAACTATAAATCGTTCATTTCATATGCAAAAAACTAAGAACGTCAATTTTTCAAATTTTTATGAAAAAATTTAATGAACTATAAATCGTTCATTTCATACGCAAAAAACTAAGAACACTATACATCGTCTATTTTTCATGCAAAAAAATTAAATGGGCTGTAGATACGAAATATAATGGGCTATACATGGTTGATTTTTTAAATTTTTATGAAAAAAATTAATGAGCTATAAATTGTCCATTTCGTATACAAAAACTTAAATGGATTATATACATCGTCTATATTTCGTGCAAAAAATTTAATGAAATATACATCATCCATTTTTTATGAAAAAAAAGTTTTTATGAAAAAAATTTAATGGACTATACATCGTCAATTTTTCAAATTTTTATGAAAAAATTTAATGAACTATAAATCGTCCATTTGATATGCAAGAAACTAAAAACACTATACATCGTCTATTTTTCATGCAAAAAATTTAAATGGGCTATAGATACAAAATATAATGGGCTATACATGGTTGATTTTTTAAATTTTTATGAAAAACATTAGTGGGCTATAAATTGTCCATTTCGTATACAAAAACTTAAATGGACTATATACGTCGTCTAAATTTCGTGTAAAGAATTTAATGAAATATACATCATCCAATTTTTATGAAAAAAAATTTTTTATGAAAAAAATTAAATGGCCTGTAGATACAAAATATAATGGGCTATACATGGTTGATTTTTTAAATTTTTATGAAAAACATTAATGGGCTATAAAATGTCCATTTCGTATACAAAAACTTAAATGGACTATATACGTCGTCTATATTTCGTGCAAAAAATTTAATGAAATATACATCATCCATTTTTTATGAAAAAAAAAGTTTTTATGAAAAAAATTTAATGGACTATACATCGTCAATTTTTCAAATTTTTATGAAAAAATTTAATGAACTATAAATCGTCCATATGAAGAACACTATACATCGTCTATTTTTCATGCAAAAAAATTAAATGGGCTGTAGATACGAAATATAATGGGCTATACATGGTTGATTTTTTAAATTTTTATGAAAAAAATTAATGAGCTATAAATTGTCCATTTCGTATACAAAAACTTAAATGGATTATATACATCGTCTATATTTCGTGCAAAGAATTTAATGAAATATACATCATCCAATTTTTATGAAAAAAAAAATTTTTATGAAAAAAATTTAATGGACTATACATCGTCAATTTTTAAAATTTTTATGAAAAAATTTAATGAACTATAAATCGTCCATTTGATATGCAAGAAACTAAAAACACTATACATCGTCTATTTTTCATGCAAAAAATTTAAATGGGCTATAGATACAAAATATAATGGGCTATACATGGTCGATTTTTTAAATTTTTATGAAAAACATTAATGGGCTATAAATTGTCCATTTCGTATACAAAAACTTAAATGGACTAAAAAGTGCAAAGAATTTAATGAAATATACATCATCCAATTTTTATGAAAAAAAAATTTTATGAAAAAAATTTAATGGACTATACATCGTCAATTTTTCAAATTTTTATGAAAAAATTTAATGAACTATAAATCGTCCATTTTATATGCAAGAAACTAAAAACACTATACATCGTCTATTTTTCACGCAAAAAATTTAAATGGGCTATAGATACAAAATATAATGGGCTATACATGGTTGATTTTTTAAATTTTTATGAAAAACATTAATGGGCTATAAATTGTCCATTTCGTATACAAAAACTTAAATGGACTATATACGTCGTCTATATTTCGTGCAAAGAATTTAATGAAATATACATCATCCAATTTTTATGAAAAAAAAAAATTTTATGAAAAAAATTTAATGGACTATACATCGTCAATTTTTCAAATTTTTATGAAAAAATTTAATGAACTATAAATCGTTCACTTCATATGCAAAAAACTAAGAACACTATACAACGTCTATTTTTCATGCAAAAAATTTAAATGGGCTATAGATACAAAATATAATGGGATATACATGGTTGATTTTTTAAATTTTTATGAAAAACATTAATGGGCTATAAATTGTCCATTTCGTATACAAAAGTTAAATGGACTATATACGTCGTCTATATTTCGTGCAAAGAATTTAATGAAATATACATCATCCAATTTTTATGAAAAAAAAAAAATTTTATGAAAAAAATTTAATGGACTATACATCGTCAATTTTTCAAATTTTTATGAAAAAATTTAATGAACTATAAATCGTTCACTTCATATGCAAAAAACTAAGAACACTATACATCGTCTATTTTTCATGCAAAAAATTTAAATGGGCTATAGATACAAAATATAATGGGATATACATGGTTGATTTTTTAAATTTTTATGAAAAACATTAATGGGCTATAAATTGTCCATTTCGTATACAAAAACTTAAATGGACTATATACGTCGTCTATATTTCGTGCAAAGAATTTAATGAAATATACATCATCCAATTTTTATGAAAAACTTTTTTATGAAAAAAATTTAATGGACTATACATCGTCAATTTTTCAAATTTTTATGAAAAAATTTAATGAACTATAAATCGTTCATTTCATATGCAAAAAACTAAGAACGTCAATTTTTCAAATTTTTATGAAAAAATTTAATGAACTATAAATCGTTCATTTCATACGCAAAAAACTAAGAACACTATACATCGTCTATTTTTCATGCAAAAAAATTAAATGGGCTGTAGATACGAAATATAATGGGCTATACATGGTTGATTTTTTAAATTTTTATGAAAAAAATTAATGAGCTATAAATTGTCCATTTCGTATACAAAAACTTAAATGGATTATATACATCGTCTATATTTCGTGCAAAAAATTTAATGAAATATACATCATCCATTTTTTATGAAAAAAAGTTTTTATGAAAAAAATTTAATTAAAAATAATAATAATAATAATTTATTTAAAAATAAAAGATTTTTTCATGAACTTGTAGCTAATACATTAAATTTTAACATTCTAAAATATATTAAAAAAAAAGTAATTTTAATGTATTTTTTTTGTATATCAACTCCGTCAAATTATCTATCTCGATATTGCTACCCAGTGAAAGTAAAATATCACCATGCCCCATGCCAGCTGTGCATAAGTTTTTGACATTTGAACTTTTCGAAGAGGTGCTTCGGCTTATGGAAATAGCAATAAAATATATGTAGTATGAGAGATTTTTTTTATTTTTATGTTGTGTTTTCGAACGTCCCACGCGTGACGAAAAACAAAAAAAAAAGTTTATATAACTAAACAATGTCGCAAGCAATTTGTTTGAAATTTTGAAACTAAAGACAGAAGCCGAAAACGAAATATCTTGCTTACCATTTATTTTTTTATTTAAAATTTTTTATAATATATTCATGATATAAATATAGAAGGTACTTCCATTCTCTCTTTGTTTTTAAAAATAGGTATTTTTCAAGTTTGGTTTTTGAGAGAAATGAAGAAAAATTTTCCCATATAGTAAAAAATTTAAGTTTCCTTTAGAAATTTTTTTTACAAAAATGTGTAATTCTCTTTTAAAAAATTTGCGAAAAATTAAACTGATATATATAACTACACATTTGTAAAGATTTAAAAGTGGTTATATAATAACTTATCTCATATTTTTATGTTTTCTGCTTAATACAAATCTTTTAAGTATATTTGCATCTATTTTTGGCATTGAGAAACCAAATTTATTGATATTTTTGATTAGTTGAGAATGAATTTTCATTAAGTTCATAACAAATATTGATTGATAATCTACATAATTCATTTCTTGTTGATTGTAACATCTTTTGCTAAAATATTGAAGAAGATCTTCTCGCATGTACATATGTAAGTGCGTGATATTATAAGCTCTTAGTCACTTTTGACGAACACCAAGAAATGAAGGGAAGTAAAAAAATGCTGCACTCATATTTTTACTTATGTCCTAATTCAGTAAGAAGACTTAGGATGTTTTCGTTGGAAAATACTGTTAAGTTCTTCATTTTGAATTCTCTAAATTATTTTATACAAAATTGGTTGTTCTTTTTGATAATAAAAAATAAAAATATTATTACTATGTTCTTAAAACATAAAAATTAAATTAGTGTATTATACAATTTTTTTTATTTTTCAAATTTTTATGAAAAAATTTAATGAACTATAAATCGTCCATTTGATATGCAAGAAACTAAAAACACTATACATCGTCTATTTTTCATGCAAAAAATTTAAATGGGCTATAGATACAAAATATAATGGGCTATACATGGTTGATTTTTTAAATTTTTATGAAAAACATTAATGGGCTATAAATTGTCCATTTCGTATACAAAAACTTAAATGGACTATATACGTCGTCTAAATTTCGTGCAAAGAATTTAATGAAATATACATCATCCAATTTTTATGAAAAAAAATTTTTTATGAAAAAAATTAAATGGCCTGTAGATACAAAATATAATGGGCTATACATGGTTGATTTTTTAAATTTTTATGAAAAACATTAATGGGCTATAAAATGTCCATTTCGTATACAAAAACTTAAATGGACTATATACATCGTCTATATTTCGTGCAAAAAATTTAATGAAATATACATCATCCATTTTTTATGAAAAAAAAAGTTTTTATGAAAAAAATTTAATGGACTATACATCGTCAATTTTTCAAATTTTTATGAAAAAATTTAATGAACTATAAATCGTCCATATGAAGAACACTATACATCGTCTATTTTTCATGCAAAAAAATTAAATGGGCTGTAGATACGAAATATAATGGGCTATACATGGTTGATTTTTTAAATTTTTATGAAAAAAATTAATGAGCTATAAATTGTCCATTTCGTATACAAAAACTTAAATGGATTATATACATCGTCTATATTTCGTGCAAAAAATTTAATGAAATATACATCATCCATTTTTTATGAAAAAAAAAGTTTTTATGAAAAAAATTTAATGGACTATACATCGTCAATTTTTCAAATTTTTATGAAAAAATTTAATGAACTATAAATCGTCCATTTGATATGCAAGAAACTAAAAACACTATACATCGTCTATTTTTCATGCAAAAAATTTAAATGGGCTATAGATACAAAATATAATGGGCTATACATGGTTGATTTTTTAAATTTTTATGAAAAACATTAATGGGCTATAAATTGTCCATTTCGTATACAAAAACTTAAATGGACTATATACGTCGTCTATATTTCGTGCAAAGAATTTAATAAAATATACATCATCCAATTTTTATGAAAAAAAATTTTTATGAAAAAAATTTAATTTAATCGTCAATTTTTCAAATTTTTATGAAAAAATTTAATGAACTATAAATCGTCCATTTGATATGCAAGAAACTAAAAACACTATACATCGTCTATTTTTCATGCAAAAAATTTAAATGGGCTATAGATACAAAATATAATGGGCTATACATGGTTGATTTTTTAAATTTTTATGAAAAACATTAATGGGCTATAAATTGTCCATTTCGTATACAAAAACTTAAATGGACTATATACGTCGTCTAAATTTCGTGCAAAGAATTTAATGAAATATACATCATCCAATTTTTATGAAAAAAAATTTTTTATGAAAAAAATTAAATGGCCTGTAGATACAAAATATAATGGGCTATACATGGTTGATTTTTTAAATTTTTATGAAAAACATTAATGGGCTATAAAATGTCCATTTCGTATACAAAAACTTAAATGGACTATATACATCGTCTATATTTCGTGCAAAAAATTTAATGAAATATACATCATCCATTTTTTATGAAAAAAAAATTTTTATGAAAAAAATTTAGTGGACTATATATACATCATCAATTTTTCAAATTTTTATAAAAAAATTTAATCGTTCATTTCATATGCAAAAACCTAAAAACACTATACATTGTCAATTTTTCATGCAAAAAATTTAAATGGGCTATAGATACAAAATATAATGGGCTATATACATGGTTGATTTTTTAAATTTTTATGAAAAACATTAATGGGCTATAAATTTTCCATTTCGTATACAAAAACTTAAATGGACTATATACATCGTCTATATTTCGCGCAAAAAATTTAATGAAATATACATCATCCATTTTTTATGAAAAAAAAAAAATTTTATGAAAAAAATTTAATGGACTATAATAACACATCGTCAATTTTTCTAATTTTTATGAAAAAATTTAATGAACTATAAATCGTTCATTTCATATGCAAAAAACTAAAAACACTATACATCGTCAATTTTTCATGCAAAAAATTTAAATGGGCTATAGATACAAAATATAATGGGCTATATACATGGTTGATTTTTTAAATTTTTATGAAAAACATTAATGGGCTATAAATTGTCCATTTCGTATACAAAAACTTAAATGGACTATATACGTCGTCTATATTTCGCGCAAAAAATTTAATGAAATATACATCATCCATATTTAATGAAAAAAAAAATGTTTATGAAAAAAATTTAATGGACTATAATAATACATCGTCAATTTTTCAAATTTTTATGAAAAAATTCAATGAACTATAAATCGTTCATTTCATATGCAAAATACTAAAAACACTATACATCGTCTATTTTTCATGCAAAAAATTTAAATGGGCTATAGATACAAAATATAATGGGCTATACATGGTTGATTTTTTAAATTTTTATGAAAAACATTAATGGGCTATAAATTGTCCATTTCGTATACAAAAACTTAAATAGACTATATACGTCGTCTATATTTCGTGCAAAGAATTTAATGAAATATACATCATCCAATTTTTATGAAAAAAAATTTTTATGAAATAAATTTAATGGACTATACATCGTCAATTTTTCAAATTTTTATGAAAAAATTTAATGAACTATAAATCGTTCATTTCATATGCAAAAAACTAAGAACACTATACATCGTCTATTTTTCATGCAAAAAATTTAAATGGGCTATAGATACAAAATATAATGGGCTATACATGGTTGATTTTTTAAATTTTTATGAAAAACATTAATGGGCTATAAATTGTCCATTTCGTATACAAAAACTTAAATGGACTATATACGTCGTCTATATTTCGTGCAAAGAATTTAATGAAATATACATCATCCAATTTTTATGAAAAAAAATTTTTATGAAATAAATTTAATGGACTATACATCGTCAATTTTTCAAATTTTTATGAAAAAATTTAATGAACTATAAATCGTTCATTTCATATGCAAAAAACTAAGAACACTATACATCGTCTATTTTTCATGCAAAAAATTTAAATGGGCTATAGATACAAAATATAATGGGCTATACATCGTCAATTTTTAAAATTTTTATGAAAAAATTTAATGAACTATAAATCGTCCATTTCATACGCAAGAAACTAAAAACACTATACATCGTCTATTTTTCATGCAAAAAAATTAAATGGCCTATAGATACAAAATATAATGGGCTATACATGGTTGATTTTTTAAATTTTTATGAAAAACATTAATGGGCTATGAATTGTGTATTTCGTACACAAAAACTTAAATGGACTATATACGTATTCTATATTTCGTGCAAAGAATTTAATGGTATATACATCATACATTTTTAATGCAAAAAAATTTTTTATGAAAAAAATTTAATGGACTATCGTCAATTTTTCAAATTTTTATGAAAAAATTTAATGAACTATAAATCGTTCATTTCATATGCAAAAAACTAAAAACACTATACATCGTCTATTTTTCATGCAAAAAAATTAAATGGGCTGTAGATACAAAATATAATGGGCTATACATGGTTGATTTTTTAAATTTTTATGAAAAACATTAATGGCCTATAAATTGTCCATTTCGTATACAAAAACTTAAATGGACTATATACATCGTCTATATTTCGTGCAAAGAATTTAATGAAATATACATCATCCATTTTTTATGAAAAAAAATTTTTATGAAAAAAATTTAATGGACTAAACATCGTTAATTTTCCAAATTTTTATGAAAAAAATTTAATGAACTATAAATCGTTCATTTCATATGCAAAAAACTAAAAACACTATACATCGTCAATTTTTCATGCAAAAAATTTAAATGGGCTATAGATACAAAATATAATGGGCTATACATGGTTGATTTTTAAAATTTTTATGAAAACCATTAATGGGCTATAAACTGTCCATTTCGTATACAAAAACTTAAATGGACTATATACGTCGTCTATATTTCGTGCAAAGAATTTAATGAAATATACATCATCCAATTTTTATGAAAAAAAATTTTTTATGAAAAAAATTTAATGGACTATATATACATCGTCAATTTTGAAAATTTTTATGAAAAAATTTAATCGTTCATTTCATATGCAAAAAACTAAGAACACTATACATCGTCAATTTTTCATGCAAAAAATTTAAATGGGCTATAGATACAAAATATAATGGGCTATACATGGTTGATTTTTAAAATTTTTATGAAAACCATTAATGGGCTATAAACTGTCCATTTCGTATACAAAAACTTAAATAGACTATATACATCGTCTATATTTCGTGCAAAGAATTTAATGAAATATACATCATCCAATTTTTATGAAAAAAAAATTTTTATGAAAAAAATTTAATGGACTATACATCGTCAATTTGATATGCAAGAAACTAAAAACACTATACATCGTCTATTTTTCATGCAAAAAATTGAAATGGGCTATAGATACAAAATATAATGGGCTATACATGGTTGATTTTTTAAATTTTTATGAAAAACATTAATGGGCTATAAATTGTCCATTTCGTATACAAAAACTTAAATAAACTATATACATCGCCTATATTTCGTGCAAAGAATTTAATGAAATATACTTTATCCATTTTTTTGAAAAAAATTTAATGGACTATACATCGTCAATTTTTCAAATTTTTATGAAAAAATTTAATGAACTATAAATCGTTCATTTCATATGCAAAAAACTAAAAACACTATACATCGTCTATTTTTCATGCAAAAAATTTAAATGGGCTATACATGGTTGATTGGGCTATACATGGTTGATTTTTTAAATTTTTATGAAAAATATTAATGGGCTATAAATTGTCCATTTCGTATACAAAAACTTAAATGGACTATATACATCGTCTATAGTTCGTGCAAAAAATTTAATGAAATATACATCAGCCATTTTTTATGAAAAAAAAAATTTTTATGAAAAAAATTTAATGGACTATACATCGTCAATTTTTAAAATTTTTATGAAAAAATTTAATGAACTATAAATCGTTCATTTCATATGCAAAAAACTAAAAACACTATACATCGTCTATTTTTCATGCAAAAAATTTAAATGGGCTATAGATACAAAATATAATGGGCTATACATGGTTGATTTTTTAAATTTTAATGAAAAACATTAATGGGCTATAAATTGTCCATTTCGTATACAAAAACTTAAATGGACTATATACGTCGTCTATATTTCGTGCAAAGAATTTAATGAAATATACATCATCCATTTTTTATAAAAAAACTTTTTTATAGAAAAAATTTAATGGACTATACATCGTCAGTTTTTCAAATTTTTATGAAAAAATTTAATAAACTATAAATCGTTCATTTCATATGCAAAAAACTAAAAACACTATACATCGTCTATTTTTCATGCAAAAAATTTAAATGGGCTATAGATACAAAATATAATGGGCTATACATGGTTGATTTTTTAAATTTATTATGAAAAACATTAATGGGCTATAAATTGTCCATTTCGTATACAAAAACTTAAATGGACTATATACGTCGTCTATATTTCGTGCAAAGAATTTAATGAAATATAGATCATCCATTTTTTATAAAAAATTTTTTTTTTCAAATTTTTATGAAAAAATTTAATGAACTATAAATCGTTCATTTCATATGCAAAAAACTAAGAACACTATACATCGTCTATTTTTCATGCAAAAAATTTAAATGGGCTATAGATACAAAATATAATGGTTGATTTTTTAAATTTTTATGAAAAACATTAATGGGCTATAAATTGTCCATTTCGTATACAAAAACTTAAATGGACTATATACGTCGTATATATTTCGTGCAAAGAATTTAATGAAATATACTTCATCAATTTTTTATGAAAAAAAATTTTTATGAAAAAAATTTAATGGACTATACATCGTCAATTTTTCAAATTTTTATGAAAAAATTTAATGAACTATAAATCGTTCATTTCATATGCAAAAAACTAAAAACACTATACATCGTCTATTTTTCATGCAAAAAATTTAAATTGGCTATAGATACAAAATATAATGGGCTATACATGGTTGATTTTTTAAATTTTTATGAAAAACATTAATGGGCTATAAATTGTCCATTTCGTATACAAAAACTTAAATGGACTATATACGTCGTCTATATTTCGTGCAAAGAATTTAATGAAATATACATCATCCAATTTTTATGAAAAAATATTTTTTATGAAAAAAATTTAATGGACTATACATCGTCAATTTTTCAAATTTTTATGAAAAAATTTAATGAACTATGAATCGTTCATTTCATATGCATAAAACTAAAAACACTATACATCGTCTATTTTTCATGCAAAAAATTTAAATGGGCTATAGATACAAAATATAATGGGCTATACATGGTTGATTTTTTAAATTTTTATGAAAAACATTAATGGGCTATAAATTGTCCATTTCGTATACAAAAACTTAAATGGACTATATACGTCGTCTATATTTCGTGCAAAGAATTTAATGAAATATACATCATCCATTTTTTATGAAAAAAGTCAATTTTTCAAATTTTAATGAAAAAATTTAATGAACTATAAATCGTTCATTTCATATGCAAAAAACTAAAAACACTATACATCGTCTATTTTTCATGCAAAAAATTTAAATGGGCTATAGATACAAAATATAATGGGCTATACATGGTTGATTTTTTAAATTTTTATGAAAAACATTAATGGGCTATAAATTGTCCATTTCGTATACAAAAACTTAAATGGACTATATACGTCGTCTATATTTCGTGCAAAGAATTTAATGAAATATACATCATCCAATTTTTATGAAAAAAAATTTTTTATGAAAAAAATTTAATGGACTATACATCGTCAATTTTTAAAATTTTTATGAAAAAATTTAATGAACTATGAATCGTTCATTTCATATGCATAAAACTAAAAACACTATACATCGTCTATTTTTCATGCAAAAAATTTAAATGGGCTATAGATACAAAATATAATGGGCTATACATGGTTGATTTTTTAAATTTTTATGAAACACATTAATGGGCTATAAATTGTCCATTTCGTATACAAAAACTTAAATGGACTATATACGTCGTCTATATTTCGTGCAAAGAATTTAATGAAATATACATCATCCATTATTTATAAAAAAAACTTTTTTATGAAAAAAATTTAATGGACTATACATCGTCAGTTTTTCAAATTTTTATGAAAAAATTTAATGAACTATAAATCGTTCATTTCATATGCAAAAAACTAAAAACACTATACATCGTCTATTTTTCATGAAAAAAATTTAAATGGGCTATAGATACAAAATATAATGGGCTATACATGGTTGATTTTTTAAATTTTTATGAAAAACATTAATGGGCTATAAATTGTCCATTTCGTATACAAAAACTTAAATGGACTATATACGTCGTCTATATTTCGTGCAAAGAATTTAATGAAATATACTTCATCCAATTTTTATGAAAAAAAAAAATTTTATGAAAAAATTTAATAAACTATATATCGTTCATTTCATATGCAAAAAACTAAAAACACTATACATCGTCTATTTTTCATGCAAAAAAATTTAAATGGGCTATAGATACAAAATATAATGGGCTATACATGGTTGATTTTTTAAATTTTTATGAAACACATTAATGGGCTATAAATTGTCCATTTCGTATACAAAAACTTAAATGGACTATATACGTCGTCTATATTTCGTGCAAAGAATTTAATGAAATATACATCATCCATTATTTATAAAAAAAACTTTTTTATGAAAAAAATTTAATCGTCAGTTTTTCAAATTTTTATGAAAAAATTTAATGAACTATAAATCGTTCATTTCATATGCAAAAAACTAAAAACACTATACATCGTCTATTTTTCATGAAAAAAATTTAAATGGGCTATAGATACAAAATATAATGGGCTATACATGGTTGATTTTTTAAATTTTTATGAAAAACATTAATGGGCTATAAATTGTCCATTTCGTATACAAAAACTTAAATGGACTATATACGTCGTCTATATTTCGTGCAAAGAATTTAATGAAATATACTTCATCCAATTTTTATGAAAAAAAAAATTTTATGAAAAAATTTAATGAACTATAAATCGTTCATTTCATATGCAAAAAACTAAAAACACTATACATCGTCTATTTTTCATGCAAAAAATTTAAATGGGCTATAGATACAAAATATAATGGGCTATACATGGTTGATTTTTTAAATTTTTATGAAACACATTAATGGGCTATAAATTGTCCATTTCGTATACAAAAACTTAAATACGTCGTCTATATTTCGTGCAAAGAATTTAATGAAATAAACATCATCCAATTTTTATGAAAAAAAATTTTTTATGAAAAAAATTTAATGGACTTATACATCGTCAATTTTACAAATTTTTATGAAAAAATTTAATGAACTATAAATCGTTCATTTCATATGCAGAAAACTAAAAACACTATACATCGTTTATTTTTCATGCAAAAAATTTAAATGGGCTATAGATACAAAATATAATGGGCTATACATGGTTGATTTTTAAAATTTTATGAAAAACATTAATGGGCTATAAATTGTCCATTTCGTATACAAAAACTTAAATGGACTATATACGTCGTCTTTATTTCGTGCAAAGAATTTAATGAAATATACATCATCCATTTTTTATAAAAAAAAAAAATTTTATGAAAAAAATTTAATTTTAATTTTAATTTAAATTTATTTTAATTAAATCGTCAATTTTTCAAATTTTTATGAAAAAATTTAATGAACTATAAATCGTTCATTTCATATGCAAAAAACTAAAACACTATAGTATACATCGTCTATTTTTCATGCAAAAAATTTAAATGGGCTATAGATACAAAATACAATGGGCTATACATGGTTGATTTTTAAATTTTTTATGAAAAACATTAATGGGCTATAAATTGTCCATTTCGTATACAAAAACTTAAATGGACTATATACGTCGTCTATATTTCGTGCAAAGAATTTAACGAAATATACATCATCCATTTTTTATGAAAAAAAAATGTATATGAAAAAAATTTAATGGACTATTATACATCGTCAATTTTTCAAATTTTTATGAAAAAATTTAATGAACTATAAATCGTTCATTTCATATGCAAAAAACTAAGAACACTATACATCGTCTATTTTTCATGCAAAAAATTTAAATGGGCTATAGATACAAAATATAATGGGCTATACATGGTTGATTTTTTAAATTTTTATGAAAACCATTAATGGGCTATAAATTGTCCATTTCGTATACAAAAATTTAAATGGACTATATACGTCGTCTATATTTCGTGCAAAGAATTTAATGAAATATACATCATCCAATTTATATAAAAAAAAATTTTTATGAAAAAAATTTAATGGACATCGTCAGTTTTTCAAATTTTTATGAAAAAATTTAATAAACTATAAATCGTTCATTTCATATGCAAAAAACTAAGAACACTATACATCGTCTATTTTTCATGCAAAAAATTTAAATGGGCTATAGATACAAAATATAATGGGCTATACATGGTTGATTTTTTAAATTTTTATGAAAAACATTAATGGGCTATAAATTGTCCATTTCGTATACAAAAACTTAAATGGACTATATACGTCGTCTATATTTCGTGCAAAGAATTTAATGAAATATACTTCATCCAATTTTTATGAAAAAAAAAATTTTATGAAAAAATTTAATAAACTATATATCGTTCATTTCATATGCAAAAAACTAAAAACACTATACATCGTCTATTTTTCATGCAAAAAAATTTAAATGGGCTATAGATACAAAATATAATGGGCTATACATGGTTGATTTTTTAAATTTTTATGAAACACATTAATGGGCTATAAATTGTCCATTTCGTATACAAAAACTTAAATGGACTATATACGTCGTCTATATTTCGTGCAAAGAATTTAATGAAATATACATCATCCATTATTTATAAAAAAAACTTTTTTATGAAAAAAATTTAATGGACTATACATCGTCAGTTTTTCAAATTTTTATGAAAAAATTTAATGAACTATAAATCGTTCATTTCATATGCAAAAAACTAAAAACACTATACATCGTCTATTTTTCATGAAAAAAATTTAAATGGGCTATAGATACAAAATATAATGGGCTATACATGGTTGATTTTTTAAATTTTTATGAAAAACATTAATGGGCTATAAATTGTCCATTTCGTATACAAAAACTTAAATGGACTATATACGTCGTCTATATTTCGTGCAAAGAATTTAATGAAATATACATCATCCATTTTTTATAAAAAAAATTTTTATGAAAAAAATTTAATGGACTATACATCGTCAATTTTTCAAATTTTTATGAAAAAATTTAATGAACTATAAATCGTTCATTTCATATGCAAAAAACTAAGAACACTATACATCGTCAATTTTTAATGCAAAAAATTTAAATGGGCTATAGATACAAAATATAATGGGCTATACATGGTTGATTTTTTAAATTTTTATGAAAAACATTAATGGGCTATAAATTGTCCATTTCGTATACAAAAACTTAAATGGACTATATACGTCGTCTATATTTCGTGCAAAGAATTTAATGAAA